>CM032640.1:407216-1039203 GCA_019097785.1 Fraxinus excelsior | reverse complement strand
TTTTTGGTGACGTCTCTTTTGTATTAAGGATTTGGATACATCGGGATTACTTTCGAGGTATTCTTGGATTGTCACAAAAGAGCTATATCGATAAAGCATTTAAAAGGTTTGGCATGCAGGACTGTAAATCAGGTGACACCCCTATTGATAAGGGAGACAAGTTTAGTCTCAATTAAAGTTTCAATGATAAATTTAAAGAAAATGAAATACGTAAAATTCTATATGCTTCAGCAATTGAGAATTTAATGTATACTCAAGTTTATACACATCCGGATATAGCATTCATGGAATGCTAGACAGATTTTTAACTAAATTTCGGGATGGAAATTTGGAAAGCAGCTATAAGGTTATTCAGTGTTTATAGAGAACTAAGGATTACATGATCACATTCAGGAAAATCAGACCAATTGGAGATCGTTGGATAATCTGATTATGATCATGGAATTGACTGCAAAATATTGTCACTGGGCTGCATATTTTGGATGGAATTGAAAGGCCATTTAAGTTAAGTTATTATGTGACAATAGCAGTCTTGTATTCCAACGGGAACATGACGATGTCAAAGTCTAAAGACATTAAGTTCCTAGTTGTTAAGGAAAGAAATCAGAGTGGTTAGATTTCTATAAAGCATATAGAAACAAACTCCATAATCATGAATCCATTTACTAAATGGATACCACCCAAGGTCTTTCATGAGTATATTGCTCACATGGGTGATTCATCTTTTGATGATATGCCAGTTTAGTGGGAGTTTGTATTTGAATGTTGTCTGTTTTAGACACATATTTTATCCATGGATATTCGGTTAATTTCAGAAATAAAGTATTCAGTTCAGTTTCACTCTGATTAAAGTTTATGGTTGATCTCACTTAAGAAATAAGGTTGGACCAGTTGGAAATAGACATGGTGGATCACATAACATGTAATTTCCATGCTACACTTCCATGATTGATCTATGTCATTTGGTTATATGGGTGTACGTGACCATTGATGGATTTAGCCACGTTAAATGTGACGAAAATCGCTTTGATCCTATATCGATATGACTGATGGACGAGATTGTTTGCAATACCCATAATAATAATAATAGCAAAAATTTTGAGCTCATAAGGTTGTGCACATTTGAAAGGTTGCACGTTTGGCCCAGTGGGAGATTGTTGGAAAATTCTAACATGATTGGGGCCACACGTAACGTATTAAAATGTGCGGTGCTATTATTAAAAGTTTATTAGTCAATTAAAGTGATCTACCAAAGATGAATTTTGACTAATGGGTATTAAGTTTCATGGAATTAAAGTGTAGAGACCGGATATTTGTTTCAAATTAATGAGGGGCTGATTTGAATCAAATGAAAGATAATGACCATTCATTATCTTATTCCTTTTAGGGGGTTATGGTCCCCAATTGTTAGTGGTCTTCAAGCTTCTCTACATCCCCATCAATGGAGAGCAAATTTGATAAGGAGATCACCAATCAATTGGAAGATCATAACCAATTCCGGCGAAGAATCAAACACCTATGGATCTATGGTTCAAGGTACGCTTCTGTTTTCATTTTGATGTTCTCGTTAATTTCAACATGGACGATTCAAGGTTGATTATTGATTGTTTTAGATCAATAATCCTTAACATATTTTCTATCAAGTGGTATCAGAGCCGATCCATTGTTGAATTAGTGAGAAATTGAATTTTAAGAATTCTGAATTTTATGGATTATATGATTTTCCTATTATTTTATGCAATTTGGATTTATTGGTATATGAATCTAGCATGAAATTGTGTGGATCTTGATAATATTATGATTTTCTTCTTTATCAAAAAAAAAAAAAAAATTCGGATTTGAAATAAAGATTTGATTTTTTGGATCCGTTAGATTTTTGGATCTGTTGAAATAAAAGATTTCAGTTTTTTTTAAAAAAAAAAAAAAAAAAAAAAAGTTGGTGCAGCCTGTGCCGGCGGCAACGGGCTGCTGTAATAGCTGCGTGCACGTCGCTGCAACAGCAGCGTGCACGCCGCTGCAGGTTACAGCAGCGTGATGCTGGTGCAGCATCTTCACGCTGCTGTAACCAGCAGCGTTTTGGTAGCAGCCGGGTGCTCGCAGCACCCGCTGCGGAAGGCAGCGGCGAAGGCGCCGCTGCGTGTTGCAGAGGCGCCTGTCGCCGCTGCGTGTTGCAGCGGCAGTCGACGCTGCTGCTATTGTAGCAGCAGCGTCGACTGCTACTTCAGGCGGGCAGCGCTTGCCGGCTGCTTCGGTGCCGGTGCGGTGCCGTCCCATGTGTTCCATCAAGGTTTTCAGTTAAGGAAGATGGAGGGGCTTCTTCCATTTTTTCGGTTTGGGAAGATGAGGAGGCGGGGGCTTCTGCTGTAAATTTGAAGTGTTTAGGCCCTTGGCTGCAATTAAGGATTAGGGTTAAAATTTATATTTTAGCCCCTAAAGTTTAAAGTTAATTCAAGTTGGGCCTTGAGGTTATGGGCTTTAATAACTCAACCCCTAGGTTATGGGCTTTAATAACTCAATCCCTGAAGTTTAAAGTTTTGGTTATTAAGCCCCCATAAAGTTAAAATTCATCCAATTGGGCCTTATAAAGTTCTGGGTTTAATAATTCAACCCCCCTAAAGTTCTGAAATTAATTAATTTGGGTCATTTAAGTTCTGAATTTTGTAATTAAGCCCCTGAAATTTCATAATTGGTTTAAATTGGCCCCTAAAGTTTCTAATAATTGATTTTTGACTTCTAAACTTTCCAATAATTTATTTATTGACCCATAAAGTTTTGAACTATTAAATTTTGGGTCCCTAAAGTTTTCTATAATTTATTATTGGTCTCTAAAGTTTTGAATTAATTAATTTTAATCCATAAAGTATTGAATTATTAACCCTTAGGCCCTTAAAGTTTCAAGATAAATACAATTAAGTATTCCGCTTTTCAAATTTTGGTATAAAGGACTCATTTGAGTATATAATATTCAAAAGTGAATTGATTGAAGCAATATGTTGCCAAAGCAATCTCTCTTGTGGAAATTAATTAACTTAGAATATTAGAAGGAATTCGTGTGTATGCTTGTTCATGTGGATATTAGCTGGCCCAAAGGAGGTTAATATTTGGCCGAATTGTATGCACACTTGTGGTGGTAATGCACACTTGTGGTGGTAAACGTGTGACAATTATAAGGTTTCCATGTGAATAATAAATCAATCCAAAGATGGGTTTATTATTTGACAGGATTTATTGTCAATGTTTGATCACTACATCAAGAGTACCACTTACAGTTAATATTACTGTCCAAAGACTTGATATTAATGATGTGCTAGGTATCTTGAGATGGGACGTACCATTATTTGAATAACTTAATTGTTTATACGGATTCCAATGTGAACATGTTAATTGGGAACAAGTTCTCTATTCAGTTAATCCATCCACTTCTGCTATATCTGTCAACATCAACTCCATTCCAGTGCTAAACAGAACAAACTTCAAGTATTGGAAAGAGAACATATTAATTGTTCTTGGCTGCAAAGATCTAGATCATGCGCTCCGGATTGAGCAACCCGCTTCTCTTACGGAAGAAAGTTCATCTGATGGAAAAGGGAACTTTGAGAAGTGGGATCGCTCAAATCGCATGAGTCTAATGATCATTAAGCGCGGCATTCCGGAAGCCTTTGGAGGCACAGTATCTGAAGAAGTAACTAATGCCAGTGATTTCTTGCCGAAATGAGAAACGTTTTGCGAAAAACGATAAGACTGAAACAAGCACGCTTTTGCAAAGCTTGATTTCAATAAAGTATAAAGGCAAAGGAAATATAAGGGAGTACATCATGAAGATGTCTCACATCGCTTCTAAGCTTAAAGCACTAAAGCTCGAGCTGTCTGATGACTTGCTCTTACATTTGGTATTGATTCCGCTTCTTGCACAATTTTGCTGATTAAGGGCAGTTACAACTGTCAAAAGGGGAAAGTGGACTCTTAATGAGCTCATTTCCATATTATGTGCAAGAAGAAGAAATACTAAAGCAAAATAAAATTGGCATTACTCACTTGGCAAGTACTTCTAAGGATAATAAAGAATAACAAAGCTGCATTCGGTTCGGTTTAAAATAAACAGCAAAAGTCTGAAAATGATAAATTAAGCTATAACTTTTGTGAAAATCTGGGATATATAAAGAGAGACTGTACTAAATATCACGCTTAGCGTGTGAAGAAAAGTACACTTCTCATTTTGGTTTGTTTTGAGGTAAATTTAATGTCAATACCTAGACAACTTGTTGAATATATTTCGGTACTACTATTCAAATAAGTGTGTATATGCGAGGTTGTCTGATCTGTCAAAACCAATTGATGCTGAAAGATTCATCTATGTGGGGTGATGGCAAATCAGTAAAGGTTGAGGCTATATGGACCTTAAGTTATCATTAAAGGCTGGTTATTATTTGAATTTGAAAGAGACATTTACGGTACCGTCTTTTGGACGGAATTTGGTTTCTATTTCTACATTGGACAAATTTGGTTACTCTTGTTCAATTTGAAATAGTCAGATTGATCTCTTTCTGATAACTTATATCAGTTTAATATAGTTGCCTCTTATAAAGAAATCTTATATATGAATCCGCATGGTATTGAACATAAATTAACCAATGAGAATTCTGCTTTGATTTGGCACAAGCAATAAGGTCACTTCTCTCAAAAGAGAATGAAAAATCTTGTGTTAGAAGGAATTCTTGATTCCCTTAATTTTTTGACTTAAGTGTCAATATCAATTGTATTAAGGAAAATTAAACAAACATAAGGAGATTAAGTGTCATATGACTTCGGACGTCTTGGAACTAATTCATACGGTTATCTGTGGACCATTTCTTTCGGGTTTCTTGGAATGGTTAACAGTCATTTATTAAGTTCATAGACGAATTTTCTCAATATGGCTACCTATATCTCATTTATGAGGAATCCCAAACATTGGACATGTTCAAGGCATACAAGACTGAGATTGAAAATCAACTCAGTAAAAGAATTCATTAAGTCAGATCTTACCATAGTGGTGAATATTATGATAGATATGATGAATCAGGAGAACAACGTCCATTGCCTTTGCTAAAATTTCTAGAGGAATGTGAAATCATTCCATAGTACATCAGGATCTTTCTAGTAAAGATCAGTAAAGACTGCAGCTTAAATTCTGAACACAGTTCCAAATAAAGCAATATTTAAGGGGTTACAATATTTTTAAAGATCCCACTATCAAGTCAATTGTCAAACGGGAAATGTTCGGTTCCTTGATGATGTAGAGTTTGCGGGGGGAGATAAAGTTGTAAGGGTAATGATTTTGTCTTGAATGAAGTATGTGTATATATTTCTTCTGTTGCAATTGACAATGATCAGGTTCAGGGACAAATTCTTGCTCCAGATCTTGTTCAAGAAGCGATTTCGGATCAAGACTTCATTACAAAATCCCCTATACACAATCAAGAGATTGTTCCAGAAATTCAAACTCAACAACCTCAAGAACAAACATCATTAAGGAAATCCACTATAAAAGGGAGAAAGACAATTCTGGATATTTTTATAGTCTCTCTCCAATAAAATAAGGATGACATGTATTGGTGAAAGAAGATCTGATCAATCAACTTTCATCAAATAATGCAAAGTTATAACTCTCAAAAGTGGATTGATGTCATGAATAAGGAGTATAAGTCTTTACAAGACAATAAAGTTTGGGATCTTGTCCCATTACCAGAAGGTGCGAAACCCGTTGGTTGCAAATGGATATTTAAAACCAAAAGGGATTTGAATGGTAATATGAAAAGATATAAGGCTTGTCTTGTGGTTAGAGACTTTATTCAAAAGGAAGGCATTTTCAGGACAATTATGGCACTTGTTGCACATTTTGATCTTGAGCTACAACAGATGGATGTTTAGACGACGTTTTTCAATGGTGACATTGATGAAACGATCTATGTGGTACAACCGAAAAACTTTGTGTCAGGAGACCCAAAGAATATGGTTTGAAAATTAAAGAAATCCATCTATGGGCTTAAGTGAGTTTCCCGTTAATGGTACCACAAGTTTCATCAAGTAATTATCTCATTTGGTTTCGAGATGAATGTTGTTGGTGATTGTGTGTATCACAAGTTCAGTGGGAGTAAACATATATTCCTGATTTTGTATGTTGATGACATACTGCTTGCCATTAATGATATAGTTGCACGAAACTAAGAGATTTTCATCAAGGAATTTTGAGATGAAAATTTTTGGTGACGTCTCTTTTGTATTAAGGATTTGGATACATCGGGATTACTTTCGAGGTATTCTTGGATTGTCACAAAAGAGCTATATCGATAAAGCATTTAAAAGGTTTGGCATGCAGGACTGTAAATCAGGTGACACCCCTATTGATAAGGGAGACAAGTTTAGTCTCAATTAAAGTTTCAATGATAAATTTAAAGAAAATGAAATACGTAAAATTCTATATGCTTCAGCAATTGAGAATTTAATGTATACTCAAGTTTATACACATCCGGATATAGCATTCATGGAATGCTAGACAGATTTTTAACTAAATTTCGGGATGGAAATTTGGAAAGCAGCTATAAGGTTATTCAGTGTTTATAGAGAACTAAGGATTACATGATCACATTCAGGAAAATCAGACCAATTGGAGATCGTTGGATAATCTGATTATGATCATGGAATTGACTGCAAAATATTGTCACTGGGCTGCATATTTTGGATGGAATTGAAAGGCCATTTAAGTTAAGTTATTATGTGACAATAGCAGTCTTGTATTCCAACGGGAACATGACGATGTCAAAGTCTAAAGACATTAAGTTCCTAGTTGTTAAGGAAAGAAATCAGAGTGGTTAGATTTCTATAAAGCATATAGAAACAAACTCCATAATCATGAATCCATTTACTAAATGGATACCACCCAAGGTCTTTCATGAGTATATTGCTCACATGGGTGATTCATCTTTTGATGATATGCCAGTTTAGTGGGAGTTTGTATTTGAATGTTGTCTGTTTTAGACACATATTTTATCCATGGATATTCGGTTAATTTCAGAAATAAAGTATTCAGTTCAGTTTCACTCTGATTAAAGTTTATGGTTGATCTCACTTAAGAAATAAGGTTGGACCAGTTGGAAATAGACATGGTGGATCACATAACATGTAATTTCCATGCTACACTTCCATGATTGATCTATGTCATTTGGTTATATGGGTGTACGTGACCATTGATGGATTTAGCCACGTTAAATGTGACGAAAATCGCTTTGATCCTATATCGATATGACTGATGGACGAGATTGTTTGCAATACCCATAATAATAATAATAGCAAAAATTTTGAGCTCATAAGGTTGTGCACATTTGAAAGGTTGCACGTTTGGCCCAGTGGGAGATTGTTGGAAAATTCTAACATGATTGGGGCCACACGTAACGTATTAAAATGTGCGGTGCTATTATTAAAAGTTTATTAGTCAATTAAAGTGATCTACTAAAGATGAATTTTGACTAATGGGTATTAAGTTTCATGGAATTAAAGTGTAGAGACCGGATATTTGTTTCAAATTAATGAGGGGCTGATTTGAATCAAATGAAAGATAATGACCATTCATTATCTTATTCCTTTTAGGGGGTTATGGTCCCCAATTGTTAGTGGTCTTCAAGCTTCTCTACATCCCCATCAATGGAGAGCAAATTTGATAAGGAGATCACCAATCAATTGGAAGATCATAACCAATTCCGGCGAAGAATCAAACACCTATGGATCTATGGTTCAAGGTACGCTTCTGTTTTCATTTTGATGTTCTCGTTAATTTCAACATGGACGATTCAAGGTTGATTATTGATTGTTTTAGATCAATAATCCTTAATATATTTCCTATCAATTTTCTGTACGCATCAGACCTCATAGAATTTGCCCTGCAATTCAACCATTCAAGGTTATAGAATTTTGGATAATTCTTGTTGTATGGCCCCACTCATTTACATAAATTATGTACCCCAAACGAAGCTCTAGAATTTTTGCCCCACAAATGCTTCTATCTTATGACAAGACATTTTCTCTCTACAGGGTGATGTACACGTCTCATTTGTTTACAACTGGTCCTATAACCTGGTACAGAGGAGGAAAAAAATGGACAATTAGTGATGGCAATGGGTTGAGCAGTATGCACATAAGCTCGGCTCATGAACTTCTGTTCGGCTCGACTTTGTGGCTCGCTTGGCTCAGCTTGGCCCGTGAGCTCGTAGCTCGTGGGCCGAGCCGAGCTTCAGCTCGCAAACTCGTCAATTTTTTTTTAAAGATAAACTTTTTTAAAAATAAAAATAAAAAATAAACCTTCGAGTGGGCGAGCTTGTTGTCTCGCCCACGAGCTGCTCGCCAAAAAACAAGTTGAGCAAGCTCGGATCGGGTTCGAGCTCGTCAAAACCCGAGCGACTCACGAGCAGCTTTTTTACGAGCTAAGACGCTCGACTCAATTGTCACCTCTATGGACAATAATGCTATTTGTATAACCATAAGACAACTTCGTCGAACAATGGACGTGTTAGCAAAAAACCATTGACTGCAAAAATAACCTTTAAAAAAAAAACTGAGAAATATATGAGTTGACATTGACTAAGACCTTGATTATTTCAAAGTATGAAAGCACTTACGAATAAAGTCACAAATAAATATTAGCCTTCTTAAACAACTTTCCAATATTTAAGCACTGTTTCTTGCCTCGTTTATCAACAAAGAGCCATCCCGAGTAACCCAAACTTGTTCTCCCCTTGATTGTCCCTCGATTACATTTTGATACCTCCAAGAGTTGAGACATGTTTAAAATATATTAAGAGACAACAAGATCGGGACAACATATCTCAACTTGAACAGAGACTCCTTCCTTTGCAATCCGAGATGCACGGACTACTTATATGTGCATTGAGAATTAGATTGTTGATGTTTGAAATTGAATTACTCTTCGGGGAAAATACATTAAAATTTGAAATTTAATATCTTGTATGGCCTAAAACAGGCATCACGGCAGTGGTTCTCTAAGTTCTCCAATGCTTTATTGAAGCATGGTTTTATTCAATCTTCAGCGGATCCAACTTTGTTTACAAGACAGAAAAATAACTCTTTCATTGCTCTGTTGGTGTATGTGGATGATATTATTATCACCAGCAATGATGATTCAGCAGTAAGTGATTTGAAGCATTTCCTTCATTCTCAATTCAAGCTCAAAGATCTTGGAGCTTTGAAGTACTTTCTTGGTCTTGAAATTGCAAGATCAACAAAGGGAATAGCCGTTTCACAAAGAAAATATGCATTGGAAATTTTGTCTGATGCAGGCCACCTGGCTTCTAAACCTGCCTCATTCCCAATGGATCAGAATCTCAGACTCTCAAAAACAGAAGGAACACCACTTGAAGACCCACTATGTTACAGAAGATTAGTGGGCAGGCTTCTTTATTTGACCATAACAAGACCAGATTTGTCATTTGCAGTTCAGATATTAAGTCAATATGTAGCAGCTCCTACTGATGTCCACCTGGCAGCAGCTTATCGAGTGTTGAGATACATCAAACATAATCCTGGCCAAGGGAATTTTTTTTTCCTCCTCAAATGATTTACAGCTCAAAGCCTTTTGTGATGCAGATTGGGCTGCCTGTAGGGACACCAGAAAATCTATTACTGGCTTCTGTATTTTCCTTGGCCAATCACTTGTTTCATGGAAGTCTAAGAAACAAAACACGGTGTCAAGATCCACGGCAGAGGCTGAATATCGTGCAATGGCGACTACTACGTGTGAAATCACATGGCTGCAGCGCTTAATCAAAGATTTGTTCACTCCTCAAACCAAACCGGCTTTGCTTTTCTGTGATAACGAGGCTGCTGTCCACATATCTTCCAATCCTGTTTTCCACGAACGTACCAAACATATTGACATAGATTGCCACATTGTTCGGGAAAAACTCTTGGAAGGAACCATCAAGACATTGCATATTTCATCCCCACATCAAGTAGCAGACATACTAACCAAGCCCCTCGGTTTCAATCCTTTTTCCAGTATTCTCTCCAAGATGGGTGTCATTAACATTCACACTCCATCTTGAGGGGGAGTATTAAGTCACGAGGTTTCACATTCAGTTAGTTAGTTAAACTAGTTAATTAGTTAAACAGTTAGTTAGTTAGTTAAATCAGTTAGTTAGTTAAATCTGTTATTATAACATGCTATCAGCTCCTTGGTGTAATCTGGCTGTATATAAATAGACGTGGATAGATTGTAAATGTCAAGAAGATTCATTCAATAATAAAAGTTCACAAACATTCTTCTTCATATTTTGATATTCAGATAATCTGAAAGGTTGTGCTACGTGTACCTAACCCGCCCCCCAATAGGGGACTGCCATTTGTCAATTCGATAAAAAATTATGTACAAAATTAGGTACAAGTAGAATTATCCATTTAATATTACCAAATATTATACAGTAATTGAACGTTTAGTATCTTATTATTTCCCTTGATTATTTACTAAAATTGTTACACAGTAATTTAAAATTGTTCAGAATTCTATTGATTCTTGGTTAATGGATTCTGAATAAACAGATTATTTTGTTTGCTTAGACCAAACTATGACTCCTAAATTTTAGTCTTGGCTTTTATTTGAAAGGAAAAGGTTAATTTATTCTAGTTTATTGATGGATGGTCTATCAGTCCTAGATAGTTTTCGCTGCATGATACTGGAAAAAAATGGTGGTAACTAATGAACTATGAACGGATGAGAAGATAAATTTTATGCGACCAAACTTGTGTGTGACACGTCTCACTCTTATTAACCAGAATTTGGATACACAGAACGATGAAACTAAAGGTTTATTGGAACTTGTATTATTGTCACTGTGGATCCTCTTTAGATGGTGAATGACAAAACCAGTAAGCCTTCCTTGCCAAGAATGAGAGTGTCACATAGCTATTGCAGTCCATACATACTTGTTGTCGATTTTATATTTCGCAAGTGCATATATCGTAACAAGTAATAGAGTGGACCAATAAGTCTGAATTATCATTCTCATGAGGATTAAAATTTAGAGGAAATTACACCAAACCAGCTATTTAGTTTTAACTTTCTAAAAATCAGGTTTTTACTTTATTTAATCAAAAATCAGGTTTTAATTTCACAATTAATATTAATAATAATATTTTAAATTAAATTAATCGATCTACTCACCCCACTACCTACCCCACCAACTTTATTTTGTATATAGTATCATATTCAAACCCTAATCAATTTCATATCCATTCCCACTCTCACCCGCCGCCGCCGCACCACCGCCCGTCGCCGCCCCTTCTCCCTCCTCTCCTCCCTTTCTTCCCTCTCCCAGATCTGCTGCGCGACGCAGCAGCGGGTCGCGCAACATGGCGACACTCTGTTGTGTTGCAGCAGCATTGCTGCTGTGTCGCACAGTAGCGGTGTCGTCGCTGTGTCGCACAGCAGCGCATTGCTGCTACCTGTGCTGTGCGACACAGCAGCGCGACACTGCTGTGTCGCATAGCACAGGCAGCAGCGTTGACGCTGCTGTCGGTATTTTTTTTAATTTTTATTTTTTAGTGGTAGAATGGATGTGCTGTGGGTGGCTGATATCTGTGTGGGTGGCGGATCTGTGAACGGTGGTATGTTTTGGGCGGCGGTGGTGGATCTGTAAGCGATGGTTTTTTTTTTTTTGTCTGTGACCAAGCTATTGAACTGTGGTGGTTTTCTTTTTATGTCTGTGATCATGCTATTGAACATGTGGTGGGTTTTTTGGTGTCTGTGATCTAGCTATTGAACTGTTGTGGGTTTTTTTGTTGTTTGTGACCAGCTATTGAACAGTGACGTTTTTTTTTATGTCTGTGACTTAGCTATTGAACTGTGACCTACAAATTTGAAAATATGTGACATGTGACATATAATTTTTTTGACATGTGACTAATAAAATAATCAATTAAAAATCTGTGATCTATAATTTTTTTCATTTGTGACCTCAAAATAATCTGTGACCTTGGAATCGAAGCAGTCACCGGAAAATAGTCATTGGAATTAAATGTGGTTGGAGAACAGTCGCCGATCGTCGGAGTAGTCGCTGGTGGTCAGAGCGATGAAGGTAGGGGTGGAGTGGGTCAATTATATTATATTATAATTAAATATTTAATTTAATAGATTATTTGTAAAATATAAATAATTAAATCATGGAAAAACTTGAGTTTTGCAAATTTAAATATTGGGACCTGATTTTTGATTTTGTGAAAGTAAATCCTTGAACCATGCATTTTTCCCTTAAATTTTAATACTTAGTTTACTATTTCTAATTTCTATTTGACGAAAAGTAAATTATGATTTGGTGATCAAGTGTTTTAACTTATTTTAATTATACTAAATTAAACTAATGTGCACAATTTATCAAATTCGGATTTTAAAACATGAATATGGATGTTATGATTTATAATTTTATCTGTGGATCTCTTTTAATTTGCTAATCAAAATTCATGACTATTGTAATATTTTGTCAAATTCTTCTAATATGTTCAATTTACTTCTCTAAAGTTCAAATTGTTTTTAGCCAATTAAGTCAATTTCATATCTCTACGTGAATACAGATACATATTAGTTAAACATATTAAATGTCTAATAATCAATGTAACAATATTAAATAAAAAATGTATATCTACACTTTTATACTAGTTCCCGAATTTTAGTATGTAATTTAAATCTATAACTCACCTCTCAACTCATTATAAATTCACAAGATCGTTAAATCATTAGCTAAGTAATTCAAGCATTAAACAACATAAATAAAATCAACACATTAAAATTAAACTACTATAATTTTGAAAATTAAATAAAAAATGGTCACACATAGATTACATTGTTATACAAAATATAGAGTTTAGAATCGAGTTAGAATCGAATCTTGAATCAAGAATCTTCTTCAATTTCAAAAGAATTCAAACCCTAACTTTTTGCCCATCTTCATATATTTAAATGTGATAGCACAAGGTGGTTATGAGTATCAGAGTCACTATTAATAATAGTTTTCCCGTCAATTTTTATATAAAAAAAAATGTATGGGTCAGGATTTGGTGCTTCAATTTCAAGGCCTTGTAAGATAGAATAAAAATGACGACGATAATGAACTTTAAATGCTTGAATAATCTCAGTATCACATGGTTGAATCTTAGACGTTGTGTTGGGAGGTTAGAAAAATAACTCTACATTTCTCAAGCCTTCAACTACCTTTGGATGAGTTGGGCAATTGTCTACTATTAAAAGAACATTCATGTCATTCATTCTCTTATCAAATCAACCAACAATTTTTTGAAAAAGCAAGTCAATCATCCAAGCTTTCTTGTTGGATCGATACTTGCAATTAAGATAGCTCATGTTCACATTTTTAAAGCATCTAGGATTTGCATATTTACCAATAACCCAAAGTGGTACTTTGTCGGTCCATCACCATTGCAACAAACAACAGTAATTCTCTTCTTATCTTTTTTTTTTTCGTCCTTCAAGCTGCTGGTAGCAAGTGAATGATTAGCTTACAATCGGTAAAATAATCCAATTTCATCCATATTGTAAATATCTTTCAACTGAAACTGGTCTAGTTTTGATCGTATTCCAGGTAAAATTTGATTCCATATCTCGCCTTGAAACGTTCTAACCATCCACTAGAAAAGCTGAATTCTGGATTAGTTTCACCATACATTTTTTGCAAAAGCTCTTTTGTTTTTCTTGGATAATTTCTCCCGACATGTCCACTTTATCTTGCCTTTGAAGAAACCACGCATACAAAACTTTCTCTAAATCAGGATATTTTGCCGATTTGTGCCTTTTAACATCGCTATTTTTCATCTCATTTGACAAATATTCTGACGCTCTTTTGAGAGTGTTAGATATTGTTGATTGACTAATAGTCAAATCAAACTTTTGTTGCACTCATGTTTGCATATTTTTTTGGCTAATAGTTGGATTCTCTTTCTTATGCTCATATATTGCACTCATCATTTTATCGGTTGAAGTTGATTTTTTTATTCCTTTCAAATGATGAGAAGACATTGGAGGGGAAACAAAATATTGTATGTGCTTGAAATATGTCTTTCAAACATCTAGTTTTTATAGGTAAAGACTAAACATTTTCATTTGCTATGTACGTGAACTTAGTTTTTAGAGACATTAAGTTTCATTAAAACTTTTGAGCTTCTCTATATTCAAATAATACTTTGATTAGGGTATTTTGATTTTTCTTACCACATACATTGTACATATTTTATATTGAAAAACTTTATCTAAAATAATAAATATTTATTTATCGATAAATGAATAATTTATTCATTTATCGATAAATAAATAACTTCGCTAAATGAATATTTTTTTCCGGTCCCGAAGATATTACTTTATCGAAGTTTAATTGCATACGACAAACTTCATGACCTAAAATGCAGTCAATTCATGAAAATCATTAATTTATTCATTTATCGATAAATAAATAACTTCGCTAAATGAATATTTTTTTCCGGTCCCGAAGATATTACTTTATCGAAGTTTAATTGCATACGACAAACTTCATGACCTAAAATGCAGTCAATTCATGAAAATCATTTTGTATTTCTTTACTTTATAGGAGTGGTTAACCTCTCACCAACACAAAATTTTAATTATTGATTCAAAAAATGTGCAGTCTGAAAAATTGACCATACTGTATGACACCTTAAAAATGCGTGCTTTGTCCAAACACTGAGGAATCTATGGAAATTTTCAGAAGTAATGCATCTTATTTCGATTTGGTTATTATAATAATTGGAGCATCCACCAAAATAGTCTTACTCGCTCTTCAACACTGCAACAATTGATGAACAAGAAGGAAAATGGAATTCTTCATAAGAAAAATCAAACCTCGAGGAAGAATCAATACCATTTGGGTTCGATTTGGGGAATACACGTAAAACCCACCAAAAAGTGGGAATTTTAGTGTATATTATATAATGGACTTGTCTAAGAATATTTTCTGCCAGAGTTGATGTCACATGCATATGTAATTTGTGTTATCGAGGCCCCCATGCGCATGATTCTTGAATGAATAGATCTACCTAAAAAATGGACAAGTTGTCCTGAGTTAAGGCCTATTGCATGCTTTTTAATTGTAATTATTAATCATCGCTGACTAATATAACCTAATGTCACGCCTTTATAGTTTTTTAAATCTTTTTAAAGTTGTTACAGCTACCATAGACTCGTTAAAGTAATAAAGAAACGTGTTCCCCTACCTATGTAAATTTTTATAATGACTTTTGAAGTCAATGAAGTCATTCTTTTCTCCCAAGTTATTCGTTCATATATGGCCTCTCGTCGATATGGCACTTTGCTCAACTCAGCCAGCAGCTAGTGACCTGGCTAGATGGGGACAGCAGACATCGGGTTCGTCATGTAGTGACAAGATGGCATCCCCTAATATGGATTGTATTATCGTTAGTAATATCGATAGTTTTTTAAACAATTTAATTCTTGAAATAATGATATTACTAAAACTTGAAGTTCAACTGAAATCTTTAAGAGAAGTAGCTCAAGCTCGTATATGTTATGTATTTTTTTTATTCTTTTTTTATAACCGTGGATGTTCGAGCCAACTTACGTGCACTTCAACTAATCCCACAAGGCCTTGAAGTTTACGGTCAGATACTCATATCAATAGCCCTGATGGGAATTATGTATTATTTCAATATTTAATCGATATACGATTTGTCTTCAAAGAATGTGATTAACGCATTATAATTAGAAGTAAGAAAATACTTCCTAAAATATGATATTAAAAAATAAACACCTATTTACAATTTCCTCGCATGGGTTATGAAGAAATTTCCAATAGAGATTAAATACTGTAAAATAATTGAATACACAAGGTTGTTGAGCCGCCTAGTAAGTTCTTAGCATTTGAGGTTGGAATGCCTATAGTTTGAACATGGAAAGTTCCCGGTCTGCATATTCTATTGACTTGAAAAAACGTGCTTAGAATATGGGGTTATAAATACAAAGTTATTTTAATTTCCAATTTCCAAAGTGCTAGCAAAAGGTGTTTTCCATATAAGTCGGTCCATTCCTACAAGTTTCAGGTTGCAAGCCTTGTCAAATGGAGAGACATTGCCACATCAAGCCTCCGAACTATGAAAAATATGTGACGGTTTTGAGCATTGATGGTGGTGGTATCAGAGGACTTATCCCCGCTGCTATCCTTGATTTTCTTGAATCTCAACTTCAGGTAAGCTTGAAGCAATGACGCAGCTAGTAAGGTTCTAACCAAGGCGCGTCTATTGCTGGTTGAAAACTATCCTTACAGGTTCCCCCTGCGGGATGTCGAAATTTTTTTGATAGGATACCTTCCGGGTAGAGGGCTACATATTTTGGAATTATCATTGAATTTTTGACTTAAATTTAACCGTACAATTGTTCAGGAGCTGGATGGGGAGGAAGCAAGACTTGCGGATTACTTTGATGTGATTGCTGGAACGAGCACGGGAGGCCTTGTAACAGCCATGTTGACTGCTCCGGATGAAAACAATCGTCCCCTTTATGCTGCTAAAGATATAAAGCCTTTCTATTTAGAGAACTGCCCAAAAATCTTTCCACAGATGAAGTAATTTTCTTTCGTCATATATCGAGTAAATGAAAATACTACGAAGAGGGAGGCATATCAAATTCAAGCAACAGTTTTTCTAATTTACATCTACCAGTTGAATTATCTCTCTTTTTGATTTTATGACTGATGTTTATGTTTATATGTGACGATTTGGTATGATCACTGCAGTGTTTTTGGGGAGATTGGAAGGTTTTTCAAGGCATTGATAGGTCCCTTGTACGATGGAAGGCACCTCCACAGTGTCTTGAAAGATAAACTGAAAAATATTAGGTTGACCGACACTCTTACAAATGTGGTTATTCCAGCTTTTGACATCACGAGTTTACAGCCAGTGATTTTCTCTTCCTATGAGGTCTTTCCCATCTTCAATTCTTTTTGCTAAAATCTTCATGATCTTATGTTTATATGTTTAGCCATGATTCAACATTAGAAGGCTTAGTCTAAATTTCTTTATGCAAGCTTCATAATACAAAAATATTTATTTATTTAAAGGATTAAACTATACACGATCCTCTCCTATAAATACAAGTAGCAAGCCTCCAAAAAAGGAACAAATAATATGCTTAGGGATGTCAAGTGGGGTGTCTTCCGAAAAGAGATGCAATTATGTTGAAAATACAATTATCTTGCCCGCAAACATATCTTAGCGGGATTAATGATCTCCACATTTCCATAATTTTCTCGTGTATCTGATTTGGATGAATACACGAGAAGCCAAGTGACCTCATTTGGCGTTGTGGGACTTCCTTAATTGCACCAATGCACTCAACTATTCTCGAAGTTTATTGATTTTCAATGGCAAAGACCACACGTTTAGACTCCTCCCAACAGAGTATACCCAATTTCTACTACCCTGATAGCTCCAAACTGGAGCCAAAGAGCTGGCTCCTAAGAACTTAAGGATACCTACCTTTGTATCCTTGAGTTCTAAGGAATAGAGGTGGGCATAGTTCCATTTAGTTTTGTTTTCAAGATAAACGAACAAAATCATGAACCAGTGGTGTTTTGATAATGGAACCAAATTGAAATTGTGCAGAATACCAAACCATTCGGCTCTGGTTTGGTTTAGTTCTAGTTTCATTATTGATTGAAGAAAAAAAAAAGAGAGAACATTTGAGGAAGAAGAACTGAAGGTTGAGGCTTTAATTTCAAAAATCCATGTAGCGGTGATGATTGAGAGCAAGAGTAGACGGCAAACAATAGTTGTTGGTCTCCATGTGAGAGTTGATGTATATATTGAAAATGAGATAAAATAATAAAAGAATTATGTTCTGCGTCTCCAAAATGAATTAGGATATCCGGTGTCCACATTGAGAAATGAGAAACTAAAGGTACATGACCTTTTTGCCTCAATTTTCAATTGAATTTTGAATTTTGAATTTTTTTGTGCGAATTGTGATTCACTAATTTGTAAAATATATATAACTTTCCAGATTTAAAACAAATAGTTTATGATATTGCGTGACCTTAAATGCATGTTTGGTATGCTATAATAAAACTATGAATGCTAAAAATTCACCTTACCAAACAAACAATAACAGATTGCTTTGTCAAGCAGGCAAAGAGATCGCCATGGTTAGATGCAACATTGTTTGACATTTGCATTAGTACTTCAGCAGCTCCAACTTTTCTTCCTGGCCATCACTTCACGACCAAAGATGAAAATGGAAGCATTCGAGAGTATAATCTCATTGATGGTGGTGTTGCTGCAAATAATCCGGTAATATTTTCAATTTATTAATTACTCTAATCGAGAAACTCAACTAGATTTCCATATCCTTGAGGCAGTGACCGCCTTCTCGTCGTTTGTCTCTACACATTCATGCGCAACTAGGTAGCAATAATAGGTTGATTATTGTAGCTGACATACTATGTAGCATTTTAATGTTGTATATCTTCAAAAAAACAAAAAATGTTATCTCATCATTCTCTAATTAGTTACACACTGTTTTCAGGCTTTGGTGGCTATAACTCTCATGTTTTGCACTTGAAGATTGAAACGGACAAGAACATCAGAAATTTGATTCTTAAGAGTTAATGAAGTAGTGTCACTAACACTTTTGATTGCAAAAAATCGTTCTGTCAATATTCCATTACTAGTCACATACCTCAAGACAATGGCCATTTGCTCTCTTGAAGATTCATCACGTGCTTCATCAACTAGAATACAAAACTTTGCATCCCCAACTTCGTCACGAATTCTTTGTCGAACTTTATTGGCCATAATGTTTAAAACCTCTTTTTGAATGTCTGGAGATGTGTACGTAGCATTTTTGGGAGCATTACCCAACACAACTTTTCCTACTTCTGTATTCATTTTTCCAAAAGCATCCACCATTTCAATGAAATTCCCACGATTCATTGAAGATGGAGATTCATCATGGCCCCTAAAGGAACAACCTTGAAGTGCTAACCACTGAACACTCATAATAGTGGTCTTCAGACGCAAACGATTTTTCTGTTTTTCCTCCATTGATGCAGAATGCATTACCTTGTCAATATGTTGAGTTGGTATCATTAGATCTTCAGCTCTTCTTGTACAACTATTATGATACGATGCAGATGTTGTACCAATATGAATAAGAAATGCACATTTACTGCCTTGGTTAACCCTCTTCCAATTATCAAATCCAACAGTAACCAACGATGATATATTAGATGGAGCACTATCATTGAGAAAAAGGAAACAATAAAAACAATATGCCTTATGTGTTGAAGGTGAATATTCCAACCAAGGGAACTGTTCGTACCAACGCTCCTGAAATCGTCGTTTCTGCTTTCCAAATTCTTTACTCTGATAGTCCAAAAGTTTTGGTTGATATGGTCCAACATTTAGATAGGCTCGCCTAATCTGATCGCGTTCATTAAATGGATGTTCACATATTTGATTTCTTTTTCCTGGGTCCCGTTCAATAGAATCAGATGGTTCTGAATTAAAAGTAGAAGCTGAAGGCCGTTCAACTTCAGGAGATAAAATTGGATTTGGAATGGTAGTTGCAGAAATTGGAATACTCTGATGTTTGTTGCTTTTCGAAAAGAAAGATAACAAAGTTCTTCCTTTCTTGGAAGAAGGTCGATCTTCTTCCATATTAAACCTAAAAACATAAAGATATGAAATAAGCACAAAGCTCTCATTTTGAAAATTTAACATGAATTCTCAAACTAACATTTCACAATTCCACAACTTTTATCCCCACATTTCTCACGCAATCATAGTTAAATAACAATAACAATTCACAAAGACACAAAGTCACAAACAATTCACAATTTCACAATTTTTATCCCCACATGTCTCACTCAATCATAGTTAAATAACAATTCACAAAGAGACAAACAATTCACAATTTTTATCCCCACATTTCTCACTCAATCATAGTTAAATAACAATTCACAAAAGACCAATGTCTGAAAATAATAATTTTGTAACCAATGTTAGCCCAAGTTTAGCCCAGTAGCAAAAGATATACATATACCTTAAAAAAATAGTTTACTTTACTTGTCAAGAATCTCAAGATATACCTTAAAAAAACAGCAAGGTGCCAAGGTCTCAATTCGGCGGTGGCGGGTGGTCGGAAAAGTTGGTTGAGCAATGGCCAATGAGCACTTGCCACTTGAGCTGCTGGCAGCTGACTGAAGAAGACAAGAGTCAAGAAGTGAAGGAGAAGCTGAAGGACGGTGGCGAGCAGAGGCGGTTGGACGGGTTGGTTGAGCAGTGAACTTGAGCACTTGGGCTGCTCCGCTGCTGGCTGTGGCTGAAGAAGTGAAGGAGAAGAAGTGAAGAACTGTAGGAGGACAGTCTGGACAGAGGACTGCAGATGGAGGACTGGAATCGGAGGACTGGAGTCGGTGGCGAGTGGCGCTGGAGTCGGAGAACTGGAGAAGGACGGTGGCGACTGCCTGGAGTCCGATTTTGGGAGAACTGGAGAAGGACGTGAAAATGGTAAGGGTTTGGACCTTGGTGGTTTGGGTATTTGGGAAGGAATTAATTGGGTTTTCATTTTGGGCTACTCAATAATGGGCTAAATTAGAAATATTTGTACTGGGCTAAACTAGTGGGCTAAAATTAATTTTGCCCTAATTTAATGCATCTGGGCTTGGACTACACTGGGCTACAGCCCAGTGTAGCCCAGCCCTAAATCCGCCCCTGGACCAAACAGATGTTTGACCATAAAGCAGATTTATTCCAATCAAGGCCTGCGGATTATCCTCGTCTTCTTACAATATCTATAGGCACAGGTGTTGCAAGGATAGATAAAAAATACAACAGCAAACTTGCAGCCAAATGGGGTATTTTGAATTGGCTGTTTTACGGAGGCACTACGCCTTTGATTGAAATATTCACTCAAGCAAGTGCAGATATGGTTGATTTTCACAATTCTTTGATTTTTAAAGCCCTTTATTGTGAGGAAAATTACCTGAGAATTCAAGTACGTTGGATTTAACTCTAGTATTTGAATCTGCCAAGCTTAGGTTTCATTTCAGGTATTAATTAATTGATCCCTTTTCAACTCAGGATGATACACTCTCTGGAATAGAATCTTCAGTTGATGTTGCAACAAAGGAAAATTTGGATAGACTTGTCAAAATTGGTGAGAGACTATTAAAAAACCCGGTTTCAAGGGTTAATTTAGAGTCGGGCCTGACTGAGCCTGTTCAAAATGGAGGCACGAATGAGAACGCTCTCAAAAGGTAAAAGTTAAAATCTTGTTTACGTTTCTATCTAGTACGCTCTTAATTTAATAAGGAGTACACCATATAAACTGATCGTGGGAAATTATGAACGTTTTGCAGGTTTGCAAAATTATTATCGACTGAAAGAAGACTACGACAGATAAAGAAAGACAGCAGATTTCCACAGTTAAAGATTGCTGCCAATGTGAGAAGTCTAAAAGGGCAATCAATCATGACTTGTAGGAAAAAACTAAGTTATCCTATGTGTTCCATGAAAGTTGTTGCCCCCCCTATTAATGTATTTTTCAAATAGATTAGTAAACTTATGTATTTGAATAGGAAAGGAAATGAAAAGCATTACAACAATGAATCATTTACACCATTGCTTTAAGCCTATTTCTCTACCAAAACAAGTTGTGTATGTTGTCTATGTATGTATTTTTTCTTCCTTGCGAAAGTATCAAATATATTTTCGATTGATGTCAATTCTTTATACAAATGAAGGACATGAAAACCTACATAGTACATGTTTAATAAAGCTTAAATTAAAATTTAAGTGGACTATATAAACATACTTTTCATCTATACATTTTGTAGAATTTACAATTTTGGGAGAGTAATAAGGGGAAAAAAACTACTAATTTCCTTATAACTGTGGAATCATATCTAAACGCAATAGCCAAGAATCAATCAAATTCTTTATTTCCTTATAATTCCATCTTCTACTTAGGACCATTGGTAGACATTAATCCTATTCTAAGTAACTAAGAATTATTAACAGGGTGTCCAGAACTCAATCCAATGCCCCGGAAACCAAAGGGTTCCTCCGCAGGTTTTGTCCACGGAGGGTGAAAGGCGGGTATTCTTTGCTCACTATCAGACAATCACTTTTAATAGATTTCTTAATATTTATAAATTCTCCTGGATTTTATGGAATTCAATAGAATTTAACAGATTTCATAAGATTTGAATGAATTTCTATCTTGTAGATTTCAATAGATTCGATCTCATGGATTTTATAGATTCTCATGGATTTGTAGACTTCTCTATTATAATTGTATTTTTACCTCCTCAATTTCTCAAAGAAAATCGTTAACCGAACTCTGTAAAAAAAAAAAATTAAAATTAAAATTCCACCCTACTATTTCAAATGTATTTTTCTTTGTGAACCAAATTATGTTGGGACAAGCAACTTTCTGATGCATATTATGTCGAAATATGCAAATTCTAATGGTTAATCTAAGTCCATCTACACTAGATCTAAATTGCTTTTGAAATGACACTAATGTTGAACCCCATCTCCCGTGCAAGCAAGTTTATTTGTAAGATGATGAGAAATTGGATACTGAAAAGCCAAGTTATATGATACTAAAAAAAACCAAATTATCGTTTATTAAACCAAACTCATAAATTGTCATCTAAAAGTAAAAAGATTGTAAACTTGTCTAATCAGAATTCAATTTCCATTACTCTTCTTTCACATCGTTCACAACATCTACCCACATATTTGAAGCTATATTAGTTCTCCATTCATTTGCATGCTCTCTTTATTGCTCTTGAGTTTCAAAAATATTTTCATCCTCTTCAATTACGGGTAATGATGATGTAGACGAATCCTCACTATCTAATTCAACAAGAAATTCATCCAAATGACGCTCTTTGCGGAGAAAAATTTTGCAATCCTACACATGCTAACACCATCTCTACTTGTGTTTTAAACTGAAATGGAGGTGTTGATTTAAAAATCGTGAATTGTGATTTGAAAATCGATTACATTCTCAAGCTAGCACGACGAAATCGAATAGGTTATTAGAGTTTTCTAGATTATGACCTTGGCCACCAAAATCATGGAGATGATACCGGACACCTCGAAATGGAGCTAAGAACTGACGACAATTGGGAAATCCACAAGAAAGTATTTACCTAAGTAGACAATTCATGCAAAAATCATCTCATGTCATGAAAAAGATAACTTATAACCAATTGAAGAAAAAAATTGATTACCTCTTGGTACTTTTAAGTTCATTTCTTCTTATTAATGCGTCATTTAGTGATTTGGAATCATGAGCTAAACATTCCCATTTGCTAAGGATATAAATGAATTTCAAATCAAAATTGCAAGCCGCCAATACATTTTGTGATATTGTTCCATGACGATTACAATAGTTGTTCATGTCACGCCCTGATATCATAGCTGGTATGTGTGTGCCATCAATACCTCTAATACAATCCTAAAATAGACATAATATTTTAATGATTTATTTTACTATAATAATAATAAAAGTTACGAATAGTATAATATAATTTATCTTAAAATAAGGATAAAATTTTGTACTTTCTCTTATTTTGCTTGGCAATGTAAGTCTCAGTTTGACCACCATCTCAGATGCAATTGTGTTCAAAGCCTTTAAAATTTTGTTGAAATTTCTATTATATGTGGAATGTGCTCAACCAAATGTCTACGAGTGAGACAATATCGAGAGTTCTGACCAACTTTAAGTAAGAATGTTGCAAGCATTTCTTCAACACATATATACCATGTATCCCACATAGGCCTTTTTTCTCTTATGATATTGCAAAACTTTAAAAACGCATTTGAATATATAATATGTATCCGTATGAAGATTTCAAGATCTTCTTTCAATACCTTATGAATATAATCATATCCAACTATAGTAATTGATTGCTGAAGTGGACATTATATATATTCACCTACCTGATAACCATCAACTCATTTAATACTTGAAGGGCTATTAAAACAAACTTGATAGTTTCATCGAATTCTTCCTTAGTTTCTTGTCTTATTCTTTCTTCCATTTCTTCTTCCATCTAGAAATACATAGTTTCTTACAATTAAGAAATTCACACTGCAAAAATATATACATACATAACTAATCATAATAAAAAATAAAAATTTTAATTCTATAAGCATTTAACATCAACTATTTTATTAGCATATACCAAACCTGTTCAGAGTGAAATTAAAATTTAACAAATTAACTCAAATAAAGTTTAAGCAAAGTTGCCAACCAAATCAAAGTTTCAACGAAGTACCACATTATCCTAATAAAATCAAAATATTAAACATTTTCTCAAATAAATACTCATTCCACATTATATTTTATCCACTCACAACACTCTTCATGTGACATTTTCAAAAAGACATCTTTCATTCCAAACTTGAGAATGAAAGCGGGTGTTCTGTAGCAAGTGTGATTATTCAAAGTTGAAATTACACTCAACCAGAATTTTTAAAATTCAACTTCAAAAATAAGATTTAAAGTTTTTATATGCAAAAATCAGATGATAATATATTATTATAAATATTAATAATAATATTACAAAAATTAAATTATTTTACATATCCACCTCACTACCATCTAATTACTTTTCCAATATATTCTTTCTATCTTCAGCGCCTCTTTCGTTCTTCCATCATCTCACATATCAATACCCTCCCACAACAAACGGCATCTCACGAAGAACCACGATACTCAACGTGTTGAGACGTGACATCATAGCCTTTGTGCACGAAGGCGCAGCAGCTACGCAACGGTGTACCTTGCCTTACCTTACGATGATATATACCAAGATATTGTACTTTCCAGCCTCGTAGGGAGGCATCAGAGCCTCTGCGTGCAGAGGCGCAACAGCTGCGCAACACATCTAAGATGATTTGTACCAGGATATTGTACTTTCCAATTGAATCAGTACATGCAGTGTTCTGAAATTTTCTCCGATTGGAGGTGTTTTACTAGTTTTTGGTGTTTATCCGACGACGTGCGGCGATATGAAATTTTCTCCAGTTTGTGGGTTTTATTGATTTGTGTTGAGGGGAGAAGATTGATGCCACTGCAAGAGAGCAACGTCAACTGCGAGATTGGCGCAGCTGAGCATGCGTTGCCATTTTCCTCTCGTCACACATTAAAGGCCTTCTAGCCGTCAGCTTTGTTTCTTCCTTCTTTTGATTTGGTGGTAGCGGGAGTTTTTGAGTGGATTTGCATTATATTGAGGTGGTGATGACGTTGGTGGTAGTGGTGGTGGCGTTGACAGTAGCTTGTTTAGGAACTTTGTTGTTGGTGGTGGCTGTTGTGGTGTATTGAGGTGCAGTTGTAGGTGCAGGTGCAATGGTAGTGGCTTGTTTCAATATATTTTTTTAGTGGTGGTTGGTACAGGCGACGGCGGTATTTGGGGGTGGTGTTGACTGTCATCATCATCGTTTCAGAGGTGTTGGCAGTGGTGCTGCTGGAGGCAGTAGTAAGGTGGTGGTTGTGGTGGACATATATTGTTTTGTTGATTGTGACAATATATTGGTTAATGTGCAATAAATAATTCGTGACCAATGAAATAGATAATTTGTGACTAATAAATAACATATGATTTAAAAAAATTGTTAAGTTGTGACCAATAATTTGATAATGTATGACCTTAAAATAATTTTTGACCATGAAATAAATTGTGACTCATAAAATCTTTTATTTATGCTGAAAAATTAATTGTTTGTTGTTTGTGAATGTAGCTTCTATAATTGTGACAATAAATTATATAATATTGTTACTCTAATATATTTAATTAATAAAATATATTTAATTATTTATTTAATAAATAAAATTTCAATTAAATATCTAATTTTTGAAAAAGTAAACCTTATTTCTTAGATTTTTAATAGATCATATTTAACGTCTTACTAATGAAACTTTCCCTTATCCAAATTAGGAGTCTCTTTAATAGCATCTCATATATTGTTCTTGTCCTCCATTTCCTTTTTCTATCCCTTTCCCTTTACTCCAACAACTTAAATATTTACCGAACGTCAATTGCAATTCTAGCAATAGAATCCATGTCAAGAGAAATCTTTTCTTGAACATCAACTCGAGTCATGGTATCAAATGAGATAAAATTCTCGTGTTGAGTTCTATTTCGCTTTCTATGGCCATTATTTTTTGTAGGAAGTTCCTTGTTAGTTTCCATAGTAGATGGGAAAGACGAACAATTATTAGATGATGGAGCATTGGTTGACTGATTGTGTTGAGTTTGTATGTATGCCCCTTGACTCTCATCGAACACAGTCATATATTGTAGTGTGCATGTTTTCTTCAACACCACATATTCTTGTATCTGATTCATCGCCCAAACTAATTGAGTTTCTCTGTGTAGCAATAGCATTCCCAATGGTCAGGAAAGGTGTCGGTACGAAGGTTCCTGTGTTTTGGATGGGACCGTCAAAGAACAAATCTACTTTCTCTTCAAAGAGAGACTTTGAGTTTCACTATTCATTTGTGAATTCTACTCACATATTACTGTTCCATATGTGGACAAAAAATGTCGTCTTTGTTGACTTAATTGATACCAATAGTTATAAAAAAAATAAAAACATCTGCAAACCGACTCATTCACACGGTAACAATGGAACTAACCGTCAATTGAAGTTGATATTTATAAATATCTTCTCCATATGGGAGAAACCGTCAATTGCAGTTGATGAATATCACATATTGGAGAAACAAACAAATTCCTGGTATATCTTTTAATTCATTCTTCATCTCAAATCTTCTACCTTCTCACTCTTTCTCTCTCGCCGTAAAGTTCATTGTAACCAGGTTTTAGAATAAATCTTAGATATCAACACTAGTTTATATAACATAATTAGGTTTGTCAATGCATGTCTTATACAGCATGATGATCATCGTAGTGCCGAGCAAGTTGGGAGAAGCTTCAGTCGCAGGACAAATATGGTAAGTTTTTTACGCTAATTAAATATTTCAATCTTTATGTTGTTTATGCTTTATTATTTAATGAATTTTAAATATGCTTTGTGATTAGATTCTAATGTAAATATTACGAGGTTGATGATTTCAGTGTTATATATCATTTGTATTTTTTTCAGTGGCTAAAGTAAAAGCGTATAACAATCAAGATAGAAATGATTTTGTCCTAAATTATTGTTAGGACGTAAAAAAACAACCAAAAGAAAAAATTTGAAAACTGTTAAAAAAAAAAATTAAAGATGCGGAGCATTGCTTCGCACCATGTGCGGAATGCTCATCTGAGCATTCCGCACACGGTGCAAAGCAATGCTCCGCACATAGAGTTTAGTTTTTTTTTCTTTTTTTTCTTTTTTTCTTAACATTCTTCAATTTTTTTTAATGGGGAGACACGGAGCTCGTGTTTCCGTGCCCTTTTTTTTAATTTCTTATTTTTTTGCCAAAAAGTTATACTTATTTACATTTTACACAAATCATAAATATTATTTCACTTATTAATAACTTAATTCAAAAATATTAGAAAGTATTCAATTTCATACATACATGAAAATCAAAATATTTAATTTCATACATACATACGGTCAAGTCGATCCCCGCCAGGGGCGTTGCCCTCAACACCCACGAGAGGCCATGCCCCCTCAACCCCCCACGAGGGCCAATACCCCCCTCATATGCTTTCAAAAGTTTCGTTTATTTTATCTTCCCCACTCCACCTTCATAACGAATATGTGTTGTTGCTTAATTATAAACTAGCAATTTTTTTTATTTTTTGTTAAATCATTATCATCTGTGCTTATAAATTTCAAATGTTTTTGTGAAAAGTGAAAATAAAAAGAACTGATAATTTTAAAAATAGAAGATAAATTAGAAGATTTTTTTTTTTACATATTGTTTCAAATGCGTTGATAGTTTTAAAAAATTATGGTGCTAAGATATGATGAAGTAAATAGTAGATTGACAAAAATGAATTTTGCATAAAAGAAATAAATAATAAGAATTCATCATTTATTAAATTGAAATGTTACCAGCATAGGTCACTTTATTTTCCCCAACCCGAGAACAATTTTGGTTCTACCAGTGCACGGGCACAATTTTCACAGATGAATCTTTAGTTTCATTTCACGATTCAAACTCTTTTGGAAACTAAATTGAATGCGATTTTGACCTATTTTCTGGTTCTTATAAATAGAGAAAGAGAGCTGCACAAAAAAAAAAAAAAAAAAATCTTGCCTCTTCATATACAATAGTATCATCAAATTCATCAAGAACAATAAGTTAATTCTTATATTTTGAGAGAAGCGATCAAACCTTCACAAGGAATTGAGATCAATTACAGGAATTCAACATTAGGCTTGAAGATCAACTTCTTTTAACAAAACACATCTAATTATTATCGTCACACCATCTTATCCCTTCGTCCTTGTTCTACAGTCTGTCCAATAAGCATTATTCGTCATTGTATATCAGATTTCGAGACTCAAAAACTAGTTTTATAACAAGGATTGACAAATTATATTGGAGTGCATTTGGTATATTTAAAACATAACTAACAAAATGGAAGAAGATATAAAAACAAAACAAAAAAAAACTGATGAACGAACTCCAAAACAATTGACTATAATAAAAAACATGATAACTAGAAATACCTCTATCAAATCTAAATAGAGAGAAGTCTGAATGTTGAATATTAATGTTAGCAATTGATGCCTCGTAACATCTAACATTTATTCATTTATGTCATCATCTTCTTTCTATAAAAAAGGGTCGATGAGATTAAATTTTTTAAGTTTTGTGTGTAACTTATGTCATCGTATGCTTTCAAAATTTTCACCCACTTTATCATTCATGTTCACCTTCATAACGAATATGTGTTGTTGCTTAATTATAAACTAGCAAAATTGTTTTTGTTAAACATTATTATATGTGCTTGTTAATTTCATATGCTTTTGTGAGGCTAAAGGTATGGATTCTTTTCACCATTCACATGTAATACTTTTTGTTCCTTAAAGTAATATTTCAGTTATAAAACTAGTAATGCATTAGTCGATTACTTATGGTGACACCTCTTTCACTTCTCCCTCGACCTTTGCGACCTTTACCATTTTTCCAATTTTACCATGTTGCCTCCGAATATCTAATTTCTTCTTGGGTAAGCCATCATCTATTGTACATATACCCGTAATTGTTGACTTTACATCCCTACTTTGCTCCTGATGGAGGCCAAAAGGCAAACGACAACTTTTCCTACACATTTTGCCCACAACATCAAATCCAAATTTGCTACATCAATTTCCTACCGACTCTCAAGATTTTGTTTTACAAAAATCTCTTCGTCGAGCTATCCCTTTGTTGAGCACAAAAGCAATTGAACTTGAAAAAAAAAAAAAAAAAAACCATTCTTATAACCTTGGTACGAAAATGAGAGATACATTATAGTTTTGAAACTTCTATCCTATCGCCAACAACAAACTCAAAGACAAAGAGAACGGTGATAACGGCTTCGCAGTGGACGCACTAATCATAGCAAAAGAATAGCTCATCCTATGTCTTGTACATATGTTCTAATATTCTTGGCACGCAAGACTTTTCCCAACAACCTTCAGTTCAAGAGTCGATTGTACATGATCTACATAACAATGAGTGAGAATTCAGTCATATTTTTCGTAGTAAGTTTCTTAATTCTAGGTAAGGTCAAGGGGTGGGTTGAGGAGAATATGCTCTTTTTTATCGGATATTTGATAAATGGGAATTATTGGGTTAAGTTTAAATGTGTCTCCATCCTACTCTACCGTTTTGGTCGTTCTCATGAACGAAAATAACTATCCTTTTTTAATGTTGGGTAATTTATGTGGTAAAATTACATTTAAGTATTTTTAGTTCCAAATTTACCCTTAACATCAGTGTTTATGAAAATTCATTTTAAATTATTATGTAGAGGTATTTTTGGTAAACTTATTGTTAAAACAGAGGATGTAATTGTCTTTCCAATTCTCAATGTAATAAATATTGTTGTCAAACAATTGTCCTTTGATTAATTTTTAGTGCAACCGAGTTTTTAATGACAGTTTTCATTTCTTCTCATATCAGAAATCTTTTCTCCAAAATTCATTCACTCTTTTTTTATACAAATGTGTGTGGAAATTTTATAATACAATCTCTCATCTAATCTTAGCATTCAAGACGCTAATATTATCTTCAATAAAACACACACGGAGCAAAAACTAGTATGGTAAAAAATGATTAGTTATCATTTATTGTTAAAGAATTATAACTTAATCCATAGTAAAAAAAAAATTATATGAACACTCCCCTCGAAGTAATTATCTCACACTTCATCAGTAGCGGTGAACCTTTTTGTGATTGAGTCTCATCCAAAACTAGAGTTGTACCGCATAAGCTCGGAGTATTTGTGCTTAAACAAACTCAATCAACTTTTGTACACAGCATAGTTCTTCTGACATCCAAGCTTTTCATTAAGAGCAGGAAGTATTTTTTTTCAACTATTTGTTTACTTAGCATTCCATTGCTATCACACCATCCACGATTGGCGGCATCAACCGTAAGTTCTAACGCCACTTCAAATGTTGAATTTCCACGTACAGACTATAAACCTGACTTATAGCTTATTACTCTAATATCCACTTAATAATTATCCACATTACTCAACTCATTCTTACATGTATGCAGTTAATAAATCACAGAACCAAATGATCAAATCTCATTCAATTTTTTGTTAAACATTTGAATAATATAATATAGAAAAATATATATTCAACTTCACCAATTAAAAAATTCAGACGTGTATAATAGGAAGTAATATAATCAACCCAATCAAAAAATAAAAAATCACTAGCTAATTGATAAATTAGCATACATATACAAATAAACTTGTTCACGGCAGAGAAAGGTTAGAGAGGCGAAAAACATGTTCACAACAGAGAAAGAGAGATGGAGAGGCAAAAAAAATTGCTACATAAAATGGCGTGAGAATATGTGAAATTTTAAGGGTTGGGTATAGAATTGTTACGGATCTTGGTATTTATATTTATGGCTTGAAATCTATTAAAATCCATCAAATTATTGAAATCCTTGAGGATGTCTAAATTTCTCAAGAAACTACTGAAATCTAAGTTGAAGACAACTAAATTTTTAAGTATTTCTAAAAATCTAAATGGAAGATACCTGAATTTTAATGAATTATATTTTAATCTAAGTAGAGGACACCTCAATTTTACATAAAATTTTAAAATGAAATAAACTCTCGTCTAAGAACACCCTCGTAAATTTAATTAATTCTGACTAAATTAATTCCTGTGCCCATATAAAAGTTAAAACTAGTGTCAAAACTTTTTATGCAATAATATGATATATTAACTATCTCAAATTAAATATAATATGAATTTTGAAAGAAGAATCTTAAATTAATTTATTTTATTTAGATAGTCCTCCACCACAAATTCACTTATGACACAATCCTCTAGTTCTTGAAAGTAGAGGCCTTTCATTTTCCTGAAACCATTGTCCACCAATTCCTTCTTTCTTGATTTCATACTGCCAAGAAATGTCTTAGTAGTCTCCTTTGTGAATGCGTATTATTTTATTTTCACTTTTGTTAATGCAACCTTGTTGGAAGGTTTTCATGAATGAAAGGAGAAATACGGGAACCGTTATCCATTTGGCTGTATGAAGGAAATCACTGAAAACATACTTAAGAGTGTTAAAATATGATTCCTAACCATCAATAAACAAAACTAGAAATCACATTAACCAAATGGAAATTGCAAAAATAACACTTCCCTTTCAAATCCACGTTCGGAATCAAAGATGATTTAACCAACCCAAGGTAAGACCACAACTCAATTGGACCCAAGAACCCCACTAGAATCATCAAGAAATCGACAGCCACGAAGATGGCCGAAAGGCAGCAGTAAACAGGGGCAAACGGGGCTACCAAAAGGGTCACGCAGCCGGCAACACGCGCCGGTGATGGCTCCCTTAAAGCTCAAGCAAAAATCACAAGATAGAACCACAAAGGATCGGGCAGCCGAGAGCCAAAGAGGGAAGTGGCGTATGTATCTTGTCTCTCTCCTCGACTGTGGACAAAAGTCCACTTAATAAGTGGACGGGTAGATCACCCAACTGACCTAAGAAAATATTAGTCGAGCCATAATTGCCCATAATTACGACTTGTGGGATTATCAGTCCATGGGCCACCAATTGTTCTCTAGTCAATCGTTAAACAATATTCAATAATTGGCCCAAAGCCTATTAAATTAATCCAACCCGATTTTTCATCGCTGCCCTGGGTTTATTTTCAATAATGGTAACAGAAATTGTGATTAAGAATAATGATGTAAACATGGTTTTCAATAAAAATAACACTGCCCACCTTCCCAATCCCCCTTTAAGATTCAACAAAACAAGAGCTACAAATATATACAATTTACACTTTTTTACCGACTTCACCAGCCTTCAAAACAGAGAGATTCCTATGTAAGTATATTAACCTCGAAACAGTTAAAGTTGTCATTGGCCGGGACCTCTGAGAAACGATCTTGACGGAGGCCTATTCGTGTCTAGCATGCCCAAAGATCCATTTGATTCTGATCTTTGTACCTCCTGAACACCCACAATGAGATTACAAATTGAGCAGAATAAAATGTAAATTTCTAATCTGTACATCTATCTACATCAGTATAAAGACCTTTTCGGTAAGTAAATTTTGATAGGAGATATTAAAGAAAACAAAATGTCAAATAGCATTTAAATTCTGTCGATCAGTGAACCTCAACAGCCTAAAATCTCCTATGTATCAAGTACCTTCCTCTCCCGTTTATTTCTTCTTTGATTTGGATTTAATTGGAAAAACACTATCAAACTAAAATAGTGAGAGGCTTAAGTTGTCAAATGACAATATAATAAATTGACATCAAGGACAACAAACCTTTGTGGATGAAGAACTGTTGCGATACTGTGATTGCATCTTCAAATGACTGCGGTGCTGCTGCTGAATGTGCTCAAAATGCTGCAGGCTAGAAGCGAAGTTTATTCCAATGTGAACATTCCTTGAACCTTCATTTAGGCCATCATCTCCAATGTCATTAACATCTAAAAACGAAGTTCCAGATGATATTCGCTTGAACTGTTCACCACTGAAGGAAGGCACAGTTTTTAATCGAGTCTGAAGAATCTTGAAGGCTACACTTTGCTGCATCAATGGGAAAAGAAACTAACAGTTCCAAACAGCAGCAAATCATGCATATAAATCATGTTGCTATCAACATTAATGGAGTCCAGAGAATCTAGAAGGCTACTTTACTGCATCAATGGCAAAAGAAACTAACAACAACAAACAGCAGCCAATTTTGCGTACAAATCATGTTGCAAAATATAAAAACGTTCATAACTAGAATCTACATTTACTCAGAGAACAAATGATTAAACCATCAAGTTAAATAATCACAAGATTCATAGATTGTTTTGTTTTTGTCATCCAATTTAATGAATTATAATATTAGCTTAAGCATCAAAAGAATGTCTTAACAAGAAGTATACAGAGTCACATGCTTCAAAGATATTTTCCCATTATCTAGGCGATGAATGGCGCAAAGCGAAGGCAGAAGGGAACAGTACTTAACATTATCAAGGTACAAAAAAATCTCTTATATCTGACAACACATGAAGACTAATAAACACATGGCAAGAGTTCGAATAAAAATTCTTTTAAGCACATCTGATAACACATGCTGGCCAATACCGTGTGGCGAAAGATCTAGTTCAACTTGTAAGCGATCAGCAAGTGAAGCGCCAAAACCAGAAAATGATTCAAATAATCTCAACTTCAATTGATTGATCAATTCACTTCAACTATACGACATCATGGGCTAACTATTTATGCAAAGAAAAGTGAAAGCCCATTGTCAAATCCGTTGAGTGAATTAATTATAATTTAGACTTGGAAAGTGAACTGCGTATAAAATTAATAGTTTTGCTTCACTTACACACTGAATCAAAAAACTTGGATTGCAATTTTTTTTAAAAAGCCAATGATGTTGTAGAGGAAGACTAACTTCTGGTGAGTTCCAGTTTTACATACTCGAGGTGATATGGAGCAAGCATGTTTGATGTTTCCATGCACAGAAATTTTGAAAACAAGTAAACACATACCTGGGGAAGGAGCATCAGGAGACCATACAAGGCTTTCAACAACCATATATATCTTCCAGGTTCGAGGAGCTACAAGAGAGAGAACAATTAAGAGACTCCACTTGGCACAATAAACAATAATTTTGTAGAAAACTAGAAGATAACAATTAATATTTAACACTATCTAGCAATACAGCCATCAACCTAGAACAACACAAAAATAATTAAGTCAATCCTGCATACATCTACAAATGAGTAGTAAGTATTCATAATCAATCTAGTATACGTATGTACTAAATAAAAACATATTGATTAATCAACAACCACATGTGCTGTTTAAAACTACTATTACCTGTAGCCTAAGGTAAGCAAATGTAGGAGTCTCTAGTAGGTGGATCAATTTATCCAACTGGACTAAAAACTTAACATTGATATCCTCCTCAACCAGAGATTGAATGACGGAACTTGCATGCTGGTAAGTCTGGAAAATTTTAGAAAGAACAACATTAGGTGGCGTATCCTGAGTATTATTATTACACATGACAATTGACAAGGGACAGAGATAGGGATGGGAAGCCTTCAAGCTCTTCCCATTCAAGCTCGAGGCTCTTACCTGAGCTAATAAGCAAAGGCTTATTATAGCCATTGCTGAATGGCACCACGAGCCATATAAAGCAAGAAATAATTTTTTCCCAGCATCATTAAACAGGGATTGTTTGAGGAGGTCACGAAGGCCAGACAACTCAGATGAAGTGAGCAAAATCAAGTTCAGAGCCTGAAAAATAAATGAGTACGATGAGTCATTAAATACATGAATGTACAATTTTTTCACCCAAAAACATGGAACAGATGATGATTGATAAGTTGATAACTGAAGTTAAGAAAGATACTTCTGCATCTGATCCAGTTACAAGATGTAGAACACAATAGTGTTCCTTGATTAAATTAGGTACGATGTAACGACCTGAACCATAATAGAAGCAAAATCCAAATCAGATTCTCCTTCAAGTATTGTAGAAAGCTTTCGATAAACTGTTTCAGCATCTAATAGAACACATAGTCGGCGAATTATCAGAGCACCACGTCTGCAAGAGAAATAAGAATAGGATTTAATCCACTAATTAACTATACCAGATAATATCATCATGACAAAATAAGTCAGCACTACAAAGCTTACTTCTCCAGAAGAGAATTGTCTACTTGAAAATTTTGAACTAAATATACAAGGAGCTGGATGAAGTGCTTGTCATCTTTGGCTATGCATGCATGCACCTCAAGTACCAGAAGTACTACCTGAGAAGAAAAAAGAGCAAGAAGGGAAAAAATTACGATGTTTAAGCTGTTGTGACTCCTTTTCTCAAGAAGCTGGAAGATCTTTTTATTTTGCATCAAGAACTCTTTATGTTATTCCCTTTCATCTTCAGATAGGTTAGCAGTGATGAACACATGCCTTCGTTCTTCTGTGACCACATTAGTCAATGAAAAAGTGCACGCGAGAGGGATGTTTAAAAGGATTGAAAGTATAGACATATCCTATTAAACTTGTTTAGAAATCAAAAGATGCATGGTAAATATCAATGCATAGGAAATATGAGGCTTTAAATAGTTATGTTTGACACATTTAAAAAAAAGAGAGAGAGAGAGAGAGGGAAAGATTCAATACGAGGGCTAAGAAGAGGGAATTGAAGATGGGATCAATGAAAAATAGCACTAATATCCAACATTAAATTTTCATTCTCCCATTTTTTGTCCTTTCCTACCAGACAAGGATTAATTTCTTTCTTTGAAGACTTGAAGTCATTAAAGGAAAAACCGTCTCCATTTCGAATGCATCCACTATCCTGTACCTCCAACCAAAGAACATGGTAGTTTAAGACAAACAGCAGGAAAGAATTACATCTCAGTATACTTTCAAGAAGAATTGACACAACATTCTAGACGCACATATTGGCCCCAGCAAAATTGAGCTTCAAAAATAATCAACTTATACTGCACTTCCAAATCCTTGTCTTAGTGTATCTGATGTCAGTAGACCATTTCATTCTAATGTGTAGTGAATCGTGAGCGTCTAAAGTTAAAATGTTGGAACTCTCTTGAAACAATATTACTGAAATAAACAGAAAAGTCACTAAGTGTGTTGGAGACTTGGAGGTGTCAAGTATGAGTTCTTCAAAGTAAAATCCTTTCATGGGAGATTAGAGGGGAAGAACCAATTCTAATTTTCTAGGCCAGCCAAATAACAAATGAACTGTCATTTCTTGCTTAAGCAGCAGCCTTGGGAGGCTTTTGTAACAACTCTATAGCTTATAGAAGAGAAGGAAAATTAAGTAGCTATGGTTTTAACTGTAGGGCAGATGGGGAAAGAAATATCATTATTCATCTATTATATTGTCTTGAAGAAATTGAGAAATCTTTTGGGACCCTCTTTTTGATGTTTGTCAGGGAAGTGAAAGGAAGGGAAGGGAAGCTTATGCTACTGTGGAGACAACATGTTACATTTATGAAATTGAGTTTATCCTAAATAGTAAGATTTCAAGGTCACAAAGTACTAGTCAGTTCTCTTTTCTTTCATCCCATTTCCTCGTCTTTTTTCAAGGAGTGGGAACTGGGAAGTTCGGTACATGGTTTCCTCTTAGCACTCATTCGCCAAGTGAAATAAATAAAAAATAAGTGTACCACTTGGAGCAATATAGAGTCAAGTTCTCTAGAGGAAACAATGGATTCATCTAAACTTCTAACTTAGCATCAATCAAGTGCAGCAGAGTTTAACATTCTTCGAACCTTGAACATACATAACACCCAATGTACAGTTTATATAAATATAGAAGAAATGCATGCAAAAACAAAACACAGAAACTTAATTATAGAAAAAGAAAAAACTCATATCATTATGATATTTCTCTAGAAGAGAATGCACACACATTGCTTCAAAAATTAACATTAGGATCAAAGGCAGTAGAAAATGTACCTCATCAGAAGGATCCGAAAGCGCCTTCAGAAGAGTATCGAAAACGTCATTCAGAAAAGACAGAACCTGTGGAAGATAAAAAGCTAATTCATCAAAGCAAGGTCTTCCCCAATTAGAAAAGTTTTAAAAAATTCAGCAATGGCAAAAGTTTAGATGCCAAGCATTTGGCAAACTTGTTTAAGACATCAACCAGATGTTGCTGAACGGCCAAAAGGGACCAGGATACATGGAGTATGTTGAAATACACCATGCAGAACCATTGTTTTCAAGGGCATCGAAGGTGCACAATTGAAGCACGCCTCATGCACGAGTCGTACATTAGGAGTCTCAAAGCTTAAGCTTTAAGTGCCCTTTGTCACAGCCTACACCTTGACTTAGTGAGTCCCTCAGGGAAGCTGATGTGTGCACTCCTTAGACTTTGCCATTTCTGCACATTTCTTAAGACCAACCTTGGTTTTTACGGTGTTTATCTTTGTAGCCCAAAAACACTCTAAAGGTTATTTCAGTAACTATAAACCCAATGCAACCATGGGAAAAATAAAATAAAATAAATAAATATGAACTGGAGATTAGAAAAGAAAAGTATTCTTCTCCTTTTGTATTATTCTTGTTATGTACTATCTCTGTTTTTTCCTTTGTTTCCCTTTCCTGAGTTTTTCTTTTCTTAAAAATCCAAAGGCAAGCCAAGTTCTAGCAAATACTGAGCAATTGTTTCATGTGCTATTACTATTAGTTCTAGTTGTGGATACATGATCATGTAATTACTACTTAAATAATTTAAAATCTTTAAATTTGTTGATTTATTACGATGCCAAGAGGAGAACCTTATCAAGGCTTGACATGTCATGAATCCTCTTGAAAGGGAACGGTCTCAAAGGAAACATTTAATATCCTTCATTACAAGTTGCACACATGTTTTCAGAGCTACTTGGTTAGCTATGACACCTACAATTTGTATTTCTATAATCTTTTCAATTATTTTATTGATTTAAGCTCATGTTTAGGCCTCGAAATTTATGCCTAGCCTAGCAAAGGTGAAACGGCTCCATATCCCATCTAACATTTCGCAAAACTGTGTAGAACTTTAGATTAATTTTCACTCCTTATTTGAATTTTTTAGTATCATTATATGTTTGACTTTGGGCACACAACTATATTGAGTTCCTGATACTTTTAGGTATAAACGTAAACTCTGCGAAATAGCAACCAACTGCAAGCCTAAGAAAATCCTAAACGATCACAATTGCATTTTATCGACAAAACATGAGATGAACTTACTCAAGAACTATATATAAAGGACTCCACTTCAGCACAATCTATCCACAGGCTAAAACCTCCACAGCCCCAAGCATCTTGGTGGTTATTGATGAAAGGAACCATCAAAATGGGGTATAATAACAGATCAAGCACTTGAAGTATAAGATAACCACTTAAGGTTTCTATCATTCTAACTCAAGCATGAATGATCCCTCCACAATACCCAGTAGTGTCGCATGACTATCCCTTTCAAGAGCAAAAATGTGAATTTGCTTCCATCAGAAAACCTCATTTTGTCTCGCTTTGTAAACAAATTAAAGCATGTCAATTACAGAGAAACCCGTGATACCGCACCACCATTAAATTTTGGAAAAACTATGGGATGCACCACGTGGAATACTGAGAGGATTGGCAAGGTGCTTTGCAACATAGACAACTTGCACAAACCTTTGGTTAAACTAGCACTCTGACACTGTCCAAAGACTGAAAATATAATAACCATAAAAAAAATGAATTGAAATCAAAAATTGGCAATTAAATACTTTAAACTTATAATTCTTCAGAAATTAATGAATAAACAACGATCTGAAGAAGCCAAGGTTATATCATGAATGTGAATAAATGAGTCAAACAGCTGTATAGTGCAAAAAAACACAGCTTAAAGGTATTTTAAGTTTGTTCAGGCATTTAATAACAGTACTAAAGCAATTAAGTCCTTTCTATTCCTTCCTTGTGAGGCTATCATTGCATACCTATCCTTTTCAATTGACCAGAAATTCTTAATGCTTATAATACCATTACTTACCAATACACTTACCGAGACATCATAACGCAACAGAAACAATACTAAACATTGGTTGGTAAGTCAAATATCTAGTAATTTTATTTCACTTTCCAAAAAAATAAAATCCTACACTAGCATATGAACCATATAAACAAGTCAAAAAAGCGAAAAAATGGAGACATCCTCATCACCTCCGATCGATGTCTATTTAGAAGAGTTGATATCCAGTTCAATGCTTCAATACGCGTTGCCTCCCATTCACTAGATAGATGGCTGTTGAACAAGAGAAAACTCAGAAGTTTCCACCATTCACATATTCAATTTCAACATAAGCCTTTAAAGGAAATGGAAAACTATATCAACCGATTTCTGCCGTCACCTTCTGTGAGGCACAATTAACCATCAAGCAAACTTAAACTGAGATCAACCATTAAGCCTAGCTTTTTCTAGGATAAGAGAAAAATACCTCCTTGCTACTGAGAGGATTGCTCCTACATCAAATCCTTCAGCAGGATCAGCCTCGATTCCATGAAGCTCTTCATTCGTTTCACGAGCAACCTGATATTTAATAGAAAATTTGACACAAGCAATACACACCCCAACCAAAGAAGAGGCAACAGCAAAGGAAGACATGCAATCAATGAAGGGGAAAAAAGGTTTGATTTATTAAAGGAAGGTGAAGATAAACGAGGAAAGAAGCTCTAAAAGGTAACTAACTTGAACATATTATAGATTTGAAAATAAAATAAAGAAAGCAATCAGACTAGTCATTGAAGGAAGAATTGACAATATTTAAAAATCAAAACATACAACTCTTATTTTCTCCTCCTTGTCTGATATGCAAGGTAGAATGGCTCCAAGAATATCAGCATAATAAGGAACGAGTTGATCCCCGCCAAGTTTCACAAACTCGTTGATCTGTAGACAAAAGAGTAATTAAAAATTATTCAAACAATTTTGAACATTTCATTATGTTTAGGAAGCCAAAAAGCTACTCAGCAATTGGATAAATACTTTCACTTAGAAATCATGCCCTCGAATGTCCTTACCCAAGTAATAGCCGTCAATCTAGTAAATTCATCCGACGAAGCTGCCCTCTGTACCAGTATTTCAGCCATGCGACCATAGTCTACAGACTTCAATAGAACCACTGATTGGGTCAGAAATATTAAAATGAACGGTAAAATCTGCTAGTTCAAAAGAAAAATGGGACATGTCAATTATGAAATATTTTGAGAATGATTGCTAATGCCTGCAGAATGATTCCAAGAGAAACACATTCCGCAAGTATTTGCAACTAAAGAAAAATTCCACACAGCATATTATGGGTGCAAATCAAGTTGAAGAGTATGTGATACTCAGTTATAGACATATATATGTATTCAAGTCCTCAAATATACCCAAACCCACAGGCATGGTCAAAAGGTTATGTTAATCCACCCTACCAAAAGTCAACTGAAACATCGATGGGAATAAACAACTGTTTTGAAAAACACATCATCTTGGAAATAAGAAAAAATTTACGACGCGACAGAAACACGTCATCACGGAAATAAGAAAAGAAACCTACTATGCAACAGTTACATACGTACAACAATAAAATATTTGAGCTCATTCCATGCTAGTATAAATCTTACTGGAGAATTCTTTATTTCTTGAAGAAATTCTGAAAGTGCTGAATCAGCTTGTTGCCTTATTTCATGGCTGGAATCACTGAGCATGTTAAATAAGCCTGTGATTGGACCAATCATGTGAGAACATGCATCAGATAAAACACAGCTAGAGCCTAACAGAGCTCGAATAAGGACAACTTACCATCAAGAAAATCAGGAAGAAAACCCAGCATATCTATATCAGGAACACTGTCAAGAACAGTAATCCATCCTACCAGAAATTGGCGCACATAAGGGTTTAGGACATTCATTCGTTCTCTCAACAGTGGTATAAATTCTTCAATACTGTCAGGACAAAATGGCAAGAGTTAACACCGACAATTTGCTAAATTCTTCAAAAAAAAAAAAAAATTAACATCTCAGTTCCAAAAATCGCAGCTAGAAAAAAGAGATAGCATACCTGAATTGATCACTCTCTGTAACAATATCCTACATTCAAACAACAACTCAAAGCACCAGGTTAATAATCAAAATTGTCTTTCAAAACAAAACAAACAATAGACAAGAGAATGAAACTGGCATGACTAGAAAGAAAATGAAAATCATCTACCTTTACAAGTCTATCTAAAAGATGAGCAGCATTTTGTATACTGGGATCTGAATCAGCGGAAAGCTTACACAAAGCTTCAAATATTTGATTGAAGAACACGATAAAATCTCCTCTCACAACCTGTAAATTAGCAAGGATGAAATCCAAACACAGAGGACAAAAACACAAATGACAAGACTCCTGTTCAATTTCTCACCTTTGCTATGTTATACAGAGCTTCACATGCATAATAACGAACTCTGCTATCTTGATCAGAAAAAGAATACAAGACTGGTGGTAAAATTTGCTGAGGGATCAGGTCCGGAGGAGCGGTAAAATGCATTAATAAAAGAGACAAACTTTCAGAAGCAAAACAAAGCAAACGGATAAACAAGAGAATTAGTAAGCAAAACCAAAATCAGGAGACACATCAAGGATGACAAAGAATATAGAAATCATTCGCCTGCATTGCATTTCTTCACCCATCAAGTAAAAAAGCATGTAACACACATCAAACAACATGACGGAGAAATTTTCCCATCCAATGGAAAACGGTCCAATATAGGGATGGCAAAGGGCCAAGCCAAGCCGGCTCGGCCCTTACTCGCACGATCTGAGCTTTTGCTCGGCTCGTTTGTGGGGGGCGAGCTCGTGGGCCGAGCCAAGCTGAGCTTTAGCTCGTGGCTCGGGGGTTTTTTTTTTTTTTTTTTTTGTATAAGATACGCCTTTTTATATATATTTTTTTAAAAAAAACGATTTTGGACGAGCCCACGAGCCGAGCCTAGCAAGCCAGCCTGCTCGGCTCGAGCTCAGGCTCGTCTTTTTGACGAGCCCGAGCGGCTCATGGCTCGTTTTGACAAGCCGAGCCGACTCGGCTCGATTGCCACCACTAGTCCAATAACAAGGTTGAATTGTTCCAGCGCAGCAGCATCATGTGCTATAACTTTTTCTACAGGGGAAACAGGTGATAACCTCATGAAGACCATTTTTAATTTTTGTAACTAACAAACTTTAGGATTGGCTTCCAGTTTTCCTCTTTCTTATTGAGAAACGCTTTTACATTAGAACAGCTATATAATATTGCTGTAACCCTTCTAAATACAAAATCTAAATGCTTCAAACGGAAATCATTCTATCTTAAGCTTGAATTCATTAGCCAAAAAGATTTCTGAAAGGCCACTAGTGCCACTATGCAGTATCTCTGGGCATGCACGGACTACAATCTATTTGATGCAAAGAGAGATGGAAAGGGACTGCTTGATAGACTAATAAACATACAAGCATCGAAATACCCTCAGGTCAACTGAAGCCTTTATGCAACATCTCTGGGCATGTACCAACTGAGATCTATTCGAACTAAAGAGGGGTTAGTGAGTGAGGCTCCACAATAAACTAATCAACATACTAACATTGAAATAAAAAGGCCAAATATTCTCCGAGAGACTTGGACTGCAAGTGATAATGTTCCTCAGAAATAATCTAAGGTATCTATTGGATGCTTGATTCCCAATACTCATCCAACAGCAATGACCCCCAGATAATTTTAGGAGCTTAAGGTTGTCAATAAACCCTGATGAACTACATTAAAAACAAATTTTGATTTCAGCAGCCAAAACAATTGCAGTTTAAAATGCTATTCCAAGTCCAGAAAGCTGACATAGATATCGCCTTGGAAAATATAGTTCTCTGCTCTCATGTGGAACACATCCCTTGTAGCACACTCTGTCATGAACTAATAGCATATAATACATATAGCTGCATGCTTCAGTGGAAACATTCTTCTTCCATAAACTGGCCCCAAAAACAAATTAACTCCTTAGTCCTTCAAACTCATATGATAAATCCAATGTTCGTAATCAATTTATTCCTCACTCAATTATAGCATCTAAGAGCTCTCCCTCTCTCATACAGGCACAGTCACACCTGACTATACCTCCATTGGAAAATGCCCCGGATCAGATTACTTGGAGGGATTCACTGTATGGTAGTTTCCGCTACCAAAGGCAATTAGTTCGCTGTAGTCGGCTATCTCAGAATTCATATAGACAGATATGAAGTTTCATCATACCTGCTACAGTTTATTTATTCAGCTGGAAATTATGGTAGGATTTGATCCCAATCGATAAGGTCATTTAGAGGAGGATTGGTTGACATGTGACCTCTCGTTAGTGTTGCTAGGAGATTGAGACTAGTTCACACATTTTCACATGCAAAACCATTTCCGATCAAGTGTGGCATCATTTTGGAGATATATTCTAGGTACCAATGAGATCAAATGAGGGTATTAGACCCCAACGTGATCATAAGGGACATATACACATTATCATCCCTCTGTTATTTTTTGGCTCTTATGGCTTGCAAGGAATGATGCTAATCATATGACTTAACTTCTTCAAATATGTCGATTATTCTGACTTATCTTTTTGGCGTCTCGTTGACTATTCCTCCATGAGCACCCCCTATTTTGACTTTTTGGCATATTCCACTGGAATGGTCTTACAAGATCAATACTGATGGGTGTGTCAATGATGGTTTTTCTAGTGACGAGGACATTATTCAATACTAGGACGGACATTGCATTAAAGCTTTCTCATCATATTACGAAGATTGCCCTATTCTGTATGCAGAGCTATGAGCTATTTTGGATGGGATTTTACTTGCTCGACAACTTGATTTATCAGACATTTGGGAGGAGGCAAATTCGTTTATGGTTGTTCACTGCATTATTGGGGGTGGAGGAACACGGACGGTTCAGATCATTTTGAGGCACATCAAACACCATCTCTCTATTGATCATATTCATAATATTGTTTCCTACACTTATCAAGAGGGGAACCAGGTAATCGATCCACTTGCATTTGAGATGTGGGATCAAAGCCATTTTCAAGAGTATAGTCCCCTTGACCTACCACGTCTTCAAGCTCTTGTACAAATAGATAGATGTCGACTTTCTAGTATTAGAGATTGCTAGTTTGATTTTCATTTGCTATTTTTGTATTGGAAGTAGTACTTCCCCTCCTATTAAATCCATTCATATGTTGCATCTTTTTGCTGTTAGGAGGTCAAGTTTACGCCCCCTTATTCTCCTCGTTTGTGTTTATTGTTATATATACGGTTGAAGAATCCAAACCCCCATCAGTCTTCTTGGTCGCACATAAAACCAGCTAAGGTTGTTTTGGTGTTTTGCTTAAAAAAAGACACAGTCACAACCATAGAAATGTTGCATTTTCTACCCAATCTGAAAGGTGAAGGTCATGATTTGTATATCTTTAATATTGTTCAGAAGATTGCCCGTTAACCGCTACTTTTCAAATTTTTTGTAGAGATTTCCATCATCTATGTCCATCTTTCTGGTCATGAGTTGAAATAGGAGGATGGCATATCATACTATGAAGATAGGAATTATTTTCAAACATGACCTAATCAAAAAACCACTGTTTTAAAAAGTCAAATTTTCACTTCCACTATAACAGAAAAAATGGACTCGACTTGAAACATGTTACTATATCATTTAATCTCTACAAAGTTAAAATATGGTAATCTACTACCATTTAGTCACTAGCGTACACTCCCCATTTAATAAGTGAGTTGCAGATCTTTTTGTGAGATAGGCTCCACAAAACTTATAATCCTTATTCCAATGTAAAAGAAATGGCGGAGTTTAAAAGGTCAACAAGGTATTAAATACAATAGATCAATTCTGAGAGAAACGCAAACACTTGCTAAATATAATTAAACAAAACCACCAATTTGTAAAAGAATTAAATATGGGAAAAAAACAATCCAAAGCCACACAAAATTAAAAAAATAAAATAGCTGAATTATCTCCAGTGACTAGGTGATGGTAGCAGAAAACGAAGACTTCACCATAGAAGCAATAAAGAGCATACTTACTAGCACAACTTATCCAAACATGAAATCAATACCATAACTTTACCCTTTTTACTCAGAAGTAGCTTATCATTTTTTTAAGCCCACCCAAACACGCTGTCAATTGTTTTTTTCCAATTAAAAGACTTTAAAGCCACTGCCTGTGCTTAATAATACGTTCAGAATTCGTATAAACTTCATATCTTACCTTATTAAAAACCAATTATAAAAATCATGAATAGCTAATAGTCTATTCAACTTGTCCCAATTAGAGGCAACATAATTAATAGTCTAAACAACTCACCAATAAATAAATATATATCAGTGGCTACACAAATTAAATGCAAGATGGAATCAAGTGCAAAATCAGAATTATCATAAATATACTAGATCATAAACATAAATGTGCTTAGTATACTTATTAGCACAGCTTATCCAAACATGAAATCAACTCCGTAACTTTATCATTTTTTACTTAGAAGAAGCTTATCTTTTTAGACCCACCCAAACATGCTCTCAAGTAGTTTGCCACTTCAAAGTCTTAAAAGCCCCACCTGTGCTTAAAATTACGTTCAGAACTTTAAGAGACTCATTATTCATATAAACTCTATATATTACCTTATTAAAAACCAATTACAGTATTTATGAATAGCTAATAGTCTAGTCAACTTGTCCCAATTAGAGGCAACATAATTAATAATCCAAAACACACCAATAAATAAATAAATATCAGTGGCTACACAAATTAGATGCAAGATGGAATCAAGTGCAAAAATTGGAATTGAGTTCACGGTCATAAATTATGTTCGTGATTCGTGTACGAGGCTGCAAAATTGATGGCAACAAGTCGGCACAAAGTGAATCGTCATGCTCAAACATGAAATGAACAGATCATTTTAGGGACAATTTATAGATCATTATATACCCACAAATGGCATGAGGAGGGTCCATGAAAATGATTGAAAAATGGCAACAACAGTGATCCTTCCCATTATGGAGTTCAGAACCCAAAGGCAATCATTGAGTGAAATCTTTCTTTATTATGTTAGTTGACCTACTCAATCATATTATCATAGAATAGGTTTTGATCAAGCTAAAAAAGGTAAGCATGTGTATTATTAGTGAACCACTAACGACCTATCTCCCATCTAGCCCAGTGGCGGAGCCAGCACCCGACGAGCTGGCGCGGTCGCCCGTGCTGGCTCTACCGGAATTAACTATTTGGAGCCGATGAGCGGTTTGCCAGTAGATAAATCTCTTGTTCCATAGCTGCTTTTTTTCTTTTGTCGTTTTGCTTATCTTCTTTCTGTTATGTAAGTATCTGTATATTCTCCTTTTTAATGCAAGTAACAAACTCCGAGTGAGAGTGAGAGAGATAGAGATAGAGAAAGAATTAGTTTAGAGAGAGAATGGCAAGCACACCGATGCCGCCACCATGGGAATTATAAGAAAGGTCAACAAATGATAAATCTTTTTTGAAGATGATGCCAACCTTGTCTCTTAGGTATAATATGGTTATGTCCCTAGAATCTATTTTAGCATTTTGCCTTGGTAGCTCCCATGTTTAACAATTTTAGTACAAGATATATTCCTAATATAAATAAATATTTCTATAATTTTGTGAGAAGGATCATTTATACTACTCGATTGAATATTATAGGGATAACTGCAGCAACATCCCAAACCTCATTTCTTCACAGGCTTTACCTCAATCTTTAGTTCCAAACATTTTCAATGCTACTTTGTGATTTATTCAAATTGTAATAATATTTTGTGATTTGAAAATTGGTGATAGTTTAAAATCAAGTTTCTAAAATTCAAGTTTAATTTTCATATAGATTATGGAACAGTTTTTCAAACGAAATGAATGTTTCAACTTTGTTCTTTTAGTAGTACGTCTAGTCCCGTCATTACTTCTAGTCGAGCACACGAGTCCACTGATAACACAAAGAAACTCGAGCTCAATTCAAGAGTGATTTGCGCAACATTTTTGCTATTAATCAAGAGTGACTTGCACAATAAAATGGAAGATAACTGATTGAATTACAAACTGATGGTGAATATAGATCGAGAGATTTTTGAAAAATTTGAGAGCAAGGCAATCTTGCAACGCTTTCAAAATATGATACACATAGAATGCAATTGTTTGAGCTTATATTTACGAAGTGAGGTTTTATCATGTATTTTTTCTTATTATTTTGGGTTATATTGGATTATATTTTCATATGTTTATGATTAATATGTTTTATTGCATTTATATATTGATTGAAGAATCTTTTCATATTATTTAATTAATTATTAATAAAATATCTTGTCGTCGCTGCCGTTGCTGGTCAACAGTCTACAACAGACCTAGCTCACCAATATTACTGGATTCACCACTGTCTATGCCCTTCGGCTAACGTATATGGTAGGTTTTCAATATGGAGGGTTAACTATCACTACACAATTTCGAGTCACTTAATCAATATGGCATACTTATTTGCATGTAACTGATAATCCTTGATTCATCCCCGTTTTGTAATTTGATGGAACCAAACTTAGCTGAACTAGGTTTGCAGTCATTACATGTTCCATTTCTTCTTTTCTTGACTAAGTTTTATGTTGAACTTGAAGCATTTACACATGTAAAAAGAAAAATAATTTGGAATATTTTATCATGACCTCATGGCTAAAGCAAAAAATAAATAAATCTGAAAAAGCATTCTTATCAGAAAACGAAAGTAAAGTTCACAGCTGGAGTAAAAGTTCAAAAGCTTGGTTCATTACGTCATACATTTTAGTATTGTTACCTCAAGATGCTGTGCTGCTTCCGAAGTCAACCCTACTGTTGCTGCAGCCAGTCCTATCAACCCTCCCTACAATGCAAAATAGCATATACATAGAACAAAACCAAATTAAAATTCAGAATTTCAACTAAAACGTTGATTGAATAAAACCTCATTTTCAATGTCATATAAGTAAACCGAATTAAAATTAAAACTTACTTTGCGATGATTTGCCTGAGCCGAGTAGGTAAACTCGGTGGTCAACAAATTGATCACCGCAGTAATTTTATCGTGATCTCCTGCCACCGCTAATTGCTTCACTATCCCTTCCACCTAGAACCCACCAACCCAAAAAAACCGAATAATTACACAAAATTCAGAAAATTACTCCACAAAACCATTAAAAAAATCTACAAACAAATACATGTATGTATATCAAGACCTCAAGAGCCGCATTTTTGCGCTTTTCATAGAGCTTATCAGAGAGGTTACGGAGAACCGCCGTTGGAATCACCGACAACGCATCGGCCATAGCAAACCCAGCAAAGAAACACTCTAATAAATTATGGTATTGAATATATAATGAATTGGACTGGAGAAGTCTGAGAGCAGATCTAATTAAAAATGGAAAAAATCAGAAAGGGTTAGATTGAAATTGTACAACGCAAATCTTGAGAATAGGGGACAGACAATTTGCTGCCAAATTTCATATTTTCACTGATTTTGGGAGTTTGAGGCAAATTTATAAATTGTGAGCGTTTGGTTATTGGGAGAGAATAGAAATGAAGAACGGGAGCCAGCTCGGCCCAGACCGGTTCTGCTGCTTGGAAAGGCAACGGTTAGGTACAGCAAACACTAGTACAACCAAGATTGACAAATCTCTCACAAAGGTAGGTGCTATTGTGTTTAAAAAAAATAAAAAATTAACCACCCACCCACCTCATGTGTGAGTGGTTGTCAATATCGATTGTACAATTTGCACAGTTTGAAGTATATCTAACCAATGACTGTTCAACCTTGAGAGTGTGCGGAAGACCAGTGCAACGTAGTGATGTCAATGGGCCGAACCGCTCGGGCAACGAGCTGAGCTCGCGGCTCGCCGGCAAACGAGCCGAGCGGGTGCTCGGCTAGCTCGCCCAAGGCGAGCCAAGCTTTGGCTCTCCTCGTCAGCTCGCAAAAAAAAATGGTATTGAATATATAATGAATTGGACTGGAGAAGTCTGAGAGCAGATCTAATTAAAAATGGAAAAAATCAGAAAGGGTTAGATTGAAATTGTACAACGCAAATCTTGAGAATAGGGGACAGACATTTTGCTGCCAAATTTCATATTTTCACCGATTTTGGGAGTTTGAGGCAAATTTATAAATTGGGAGCTTTTGGTTATTGGGAGAGAAAATAGAAATGAAGAACGGGAGCCAGCTCGGCCAAGACCGGTTCTACTGCTTGGAAAGGCAACGGTTAGGTACATGGAAACATCACTTCTACATCCGAGGTTGACAACGGTGGTGGGTGCTATCGTGTTTAAAAATAATTAACCACCCATCCGCCTCATGCGTGAGTGGTTGTCAATCTCGATTGTACAATTAGCACGGTTCGATGTATATCTAGCCAATGACCGTTCAACCTCGAGAGTGTGCGAAAGACCGGTGCAACAGTTTGGGGGAGGTTTAGTATTTCTTTTTCTTTTTTTGAATAAATGCAGATGTACACTTGTTGATATAAAGGATGATAATTTTTTCTATACATCAGAATCAATGACTATGACGGATATCATGCTAAATGATGTCAAACTTTGCCCCTATTTGTTGTAGATTAAAATCAGATTTTTAATAGATTTTGATAAAAGTTGATCAAATGTGTGGTTAAAATTAATTGTTGATTTTAATTTAGGATTAAAATCAGATTTTGATTAGAAACCAGCAGTGACTTAATATAAAAGTCAATGTGCATAAATTGTGTTTCTTCCTTCTTCTTTTTTTTATCATAATCAGGGGATATTTAGTTATTGAAGTTTAAAAATGTTTCTCGAATGTCGACTTTGTCCAATTCCTTTTGTTTCAAAAATTGTTGATAAAAAGACAAATCACTAGTTTGAAATTTTGACGCTTCTAAGATTGTCTCGCAGTAAGATTTGGCCAAAATAATGTTATGAATAGTAATTTTAGAAGAATGTGTGGTTAAAAATAAAGATAAAAAATTTTAGATTTACATGCAAAATATTTTATTGTGTAAATATGTAGTTGAAAATGAATACGTAAAAAAATGAGTTCGAAAATAATAGTCATCAAACATGAGCTAAGTTGTGTGATCTCCATTATTTTGAAAATATATTTTTCTCTCTCTTCTTTAAAATCGCATATTCTTTAATAAAATAATATTATACATAAATCGAAAACTTTTTTTTTAATCATACATTCTCCATCAATCTATTATTCCAAAATGCATTTTTACGAACAAGTGGGGCCCAAACTATGTTATGGTATGAATTATATCTTTATAAAATCGTTTATTTATTGAAATAATAAAATATTGAACCGATCCTTCAATTTACTACCATCATTCTGCTTGGATGAATTATTTGTAGAACTTCTCCGCTAAAATTTGTTTAAACTGATAATCCATTTTCATTGTCCCAATTATTTTTCAATATGGCTATAATCCTACTTCTTATGCTTATTTGATAGTGCTCATAATTTGTTGATCATATGAAATATGTTGATAATAAGTCGATGGTAAATTGCATTGATTAACTTAAATTATAATTTAAAATTTGCCTAACATTCTATTGATGAAAGTAACGTAATTATAAATGACATTTTTTTCGTTCAATCGTGTTAAAGTGATGAGCTGATTTGTTTTGTTAACACTTTTTGATAAATGATTCGAGAGTAAATCATTCTAGTCTATTTTAATTTTTTTTCACTATTATCGTTGAGTTTCTTGATTTAGAATATATGTTTGTTATGCTAGTCCGTTATTTTGATTATATTTTCAAGTTAGTGTATATATTTCACTAATATTTATAAGCGATCAAATCATTTTTTATCCACACATTTTCAAAACTTATAAATACAACGAACATATTTACTACTTGTTTCTTTCTATTTATAATTTAAATTGAATTTATAAATACTTTCATAATAAGCAATTTCATATGTCAAAAATGCATGCCGGGTTACATATCGATATAATATTTAAATTTTCAAGCATTAAGTAGTTGAATGCACGTTGTATATATCTAACTATATACAAAAGAGTGGGATGGCAGTTATCTAATTTAACTATATATAAAAGAGTGGGATGGCAGTACTGTTCACAAGCCATGAGTCGAGCCAAATGGCTTATTGGCTCGGTTCAGTTAAGTTTTTTTTTTTTTATTATTATTATTAGTATTATTTTTAACGTTTGATTCAGTATTTTAGCTATACGTTTTAAGCAATTTAAAATTTGTTGAAAACATTGAAGTACAGCGATGATAAATATATGATCGATAAATTTTAAATATCAAAAATAATTTTACATTAATTGTGAAACGTAAAGTCATGATTGTTTATGTTTCTTTTCAAACCTCATTCCAATGTCTTTTTTCGAATTTTATTTTTCGTACAACGTTTGATTTGATATTTCGCGATATAAATATCCATTTGGATCGATTTAAATTTTTATATAAAAAAAACTTACAATGTGATGATATTAAATATATTGTCGATTAAGTTTAAATATAAAAATTATCTTAAATTATTAAACGTAAAATCATAATTGTTAATTTTTCTTTTCTACCCACCATCAACCATCATAATCATACTAATTTCTCTCAATTTCATTTTTCTTCAGCTTTTATCTTAAATTAAGCCGATTTTTTTGTATGTTTGATTCAGTATTTTAAGTTACAAATATGAGTTTTAAGGGATTTAAAATATGTGGGAAATCTTGAAGTACGACCATGATAAATATATAGTCGATAAATTTTAAATATCAAAAATAATTTTACATTAATTGTGAAACGTAAAGTCGTGATTGTTTATATTTCTTTTCAATCTCAACCACATTTCAATGTTCTTTTTTCAAACTTTATTTTTTCTACAATGTTTGATTCAATATTTCACGATATGAATATCCATTTGGATCGATTTAAATTTTTTTTGAAAAAACTTAAAATGTGATAATAATAAATATATTGTCGATTAAGTTTAAATATACAAATTATCTTAAATTATTAAATGTAAAAAGCATAATCGTTAATTTTTCTTTTCTACTCACTCTCAACTCATATACTCACACTAATTTCTCTCAATTTCATTTTTCTTTATTTTTTTATCTTAAATTATTAAACGTAAAATCATAATCGTTAATTTTTCTTTTCTACCCACCATCAACCCTAATACTCAAACCAATTTCTCTCAATTTTCATTTTCTTCAGTTTTTAAGGTTAAAATGGTAAATTTATGGCGTCAAAATAGATATTGAAGGAACTCAATGAGTTATTATTATTTTTTGGTGGAGTTTGTGTTTAGATTTGTTATATTTTTCTACTCGGAGTCTATGAAGTCAGGTACAGATCTCTAAATTAAATTTTTCTACATACCTTCTTTTTATTTTCCCCCTTAAATGTACTATTAACTACTTTTAATAAACATTCAAACATGAACATATGGAGAACAATTCTACAATTCAGACAACAACTACACATGAACACGTCTTATACATAAAAACCAATGTTTTAAAAATCGACCCGTAAAAGAGTAAAAGTCAAGGGCCAAAAGATCTAATAGTGATCCACCTGTTTTTAAAAAAATCATCAAATGAAAGCAAGTTTTTTGAAATCACGAAAAGTCAAAAACTATAATAGAAACTCATCCATACAATTAATGTAAATAATTAAATACAATCAACAAATCAACGTCTTGCTTAATCCAATTACGTAACGTAAAATAAGTCCATAATTTTAATTAACTATGTTAGCTTAAAAACTTAAATGGTTAAAATTTAAAAGTTTCACATGAGGTTGTTCTCCAATAGAAAAATGTCATGTTATAATTGAATTCAAAATTTCAACATTATTAGTTACACCGCATCACCCACTACACGTGCAAGGCACGTGCATTCACTAGTCTATTAAAAAAACATGGAGCAAACAACTCATAAGTTTTATACACTTTTGAAACTTGAAACTCAAACAAAATAATAAAGATGAATAAAATTAATAAAGAACACATTTAATTTCAATAACTTGTATGGAGAGTCAGATAGAGAGGAGTTGAGGTCTTACACGGTGTAATAGTTAGAAAAAATTGCAGCAGCGGTCTCTAACCTTTTCAATTTTTGTAGACTTTCTCATAACCTTCATTTTGTGCTAGTGAAAATTTCTAACCTTTCATAAGTATGCAGTTGGAGTCCAAATTGAAATAGGGCAAAATGGTACCTGCAACTGCCCCCATCGGAACCGCCTCTGACGCCATAAATTTCATGGCACAATTTTTTTTTAAGTATTTTATATAAAGATTGTGGGTATCTGTATGGATATGTATGTATCTGTATGTATCTGTATCAATAAGTATGTATCCGTGTGGATCCGTTAAATGGGTTTGCAAGTGTCCATTTTAGTTAAAAAAAATTGATGTTTTATGTTGTTGGGATGTTATAGAAATTGTACAAAGTTGTGTGCTTCCGTTGTTGTTGTTGAACACCAAGTTTTGCGATAATTTGAAATACGAGTGGGTATGGTTATTCTATTGCAATTTGATCCTAGTTTGAACACATATAATCAATTTCACCGCTGAAAGCTAACGGCATATTACCACCTATTTCTACAAATCCATCATTGCAATCATTGGCAGTTGCTGCTCTAAAAACTGACAACAATTTGCTTTCATCTTTACTTCTAGTGGGGTGAGAAAGAAGACGTATTCTTCAATTTTTTTCTCTGGCAATTTGACGTGGTTGTGATGGTGACAGCGACGACGACGACGACCGTGAATGGTGAGGTGATGGTCGATCAACCTGTCAGTCGACCGTGGGAGGTGGATTTTTCCTGTTTTAATTTTTGGAAAGAAACCACTTTTAAATTTATTGACATAATACATGATCGAGTTTTTAGTTCTCTACTAAGTTGACTTTATTATTTTGTCGATAACCAAAAGTGAGAAGAATATTAATATAAAACCTGGAGAAATGAAATTCTTGTTGAAATTTTTGAAGCATTATATACAATTTGCACGAGATGTTATCTGGTGTTATACTTTAATTCTACGACAGAGTACGAGGATGATTCGGACTTTGTAGATTTGGATAGAACCGTGACTGATGGGATTGGATGGCCGTGATGGTATATGTGAGGATGAGCCGGATCAGGGCAATGATATTGAAGTGGATGAACCGGAATATCCATTATCAGAGGAGCTATTGTCCTAATATTTATCCAATGAGGAGGGTGGTAACAAAGCGGATATTGCTGCATAAGAGGGTACACAAGTGAGTAGTGGTAATCTCATTGATGCAGCTAGACAATAGGTTGAGAAGCGGGGATTACTTCCATCAAGCGAAGAACTTCCTTTAAATGAGAGTTTCCCTGGCCGTGGAGGTCTGCTAGCATTAAGTATAATTGGAAAACTGGTTGAGGCGTAGACATAGATGAGGCAACTTCTTCGAACATCATATCCAAATAGCAAAATCCACGAGCAAAAGAACACATCTTTTTGGAAATTTCAGCTTACCTTTAGAGCATCTCCAAGAGACTCTTGAAACATGAGATATTCTATATTTTAAAGAGTCAACATTTAAAATCACACTCCAAGTGACTCTTTAAATTAACATTTTAATTTAAAGAGTGGGTTTGGCTCCCTAAATTTGGAGAACCAAACTCACTCTCTATAAGTAAATGTATTCAAAGTGTTTCAATTTTCAATGAGGAAAACAATAAAATAATTTAAAGAAAAGATAAAGAAAAATAATAAATATTTGTTGAGAGTAGTAAAATTAAGTGTTAAATATAAAAAGTTTGTTGGAGCACTTCAAAATTTGAACTCTTCAAATTTATAAATATTTTCCAAATGATAGAATATACCCTTTAAAAATAGAGAATCTTACGGAGATGCTCTTATAGTAAGGGATGCACTGTATTTGCAAGAAAATTCTTTTTTTTTGGAAGTTTTAGTAAGGGATGCATCTGTGTTTATATATTTCTACTCCTAAAATCATATCGGTAGCGCTTTTATGGAAGTTTTGTAAAGGATGCTGCGAAATTCTACTGAAGCGGGTTGATGAGTACCTGCTTACTTATGGTGGGTTGATTGATACTATTTCTCACGTAAAATTCAAGTAGATGGTTGCAGCTAATTTCATCTTTAAGCTACCTTGGCGTTTGATCTCTTTATTTTTAAAGTTTCATTCTATATTGTGAGTTTGGCTTTTCGGCAATTGCTTTAGTATTACGAATGGCTTGAGACACTGATGTGGAGCATCACTTGAAAGGTGGCCATGTTTTTAGTTAGAATTTGATATATGAATTTAAAGTCGTTTGACATATGGACATTCGTCAATGGTGGGACTATTGCCCATATTTCAATATCATTCTTGTATATGGTATAGAGCACGTACTCACATTCCTGTGTATGCCGTTTACTGCAATTTCAATTTTCACCATTTCGTTCAGGAAAACAAAGGGTTTAGCATCATGGTGACTTTTTACAAAACTACTTGTACAACAACATATTCCGACTCAACTTTTCTCAGCTGTTTCGCAAATATTCAACAACTAAGGTACCACCTTTATTTGACTTTGTTGGTCACCACCAGACACGCTTTTCTTCTCTTCCTCAAAATGTTCAAGCAATGCTACTAACCTAGCTTTTGTCAAGCTCTCTAATCTTTTTTGTGAAATTAAAAAGAATACATTTCAGACTTGTAAAGACGACAAACTTGGAACTCGAACTATCATACAAATTAAATTGAGAACAAAAGATGGTTGGTACTCCATTAGTTAAGGAATCCATGGAATGCAAAAATTCAAGATAATATTCATCTTTGTGGTCCAAGGCTATTTTGTTTAATTTTCTTCATTTTTGCGGTTCTAGTTAATATTGAGACTATTTTCTTCATCGTATAAATTTTCTTGTGCACCTATTTCTCCGTGTATCTTGAGACTAGTCATAGTTTTAAACAGGATCATCTAACGGTCCTTACATCTCAACTTCGCTTAGAGCTCCTTTTTGTGAAGTTGTAAAAGTGCCGGTCTTGAATTAAAAAATCCATTGCAACAAACACAGTAAAGATTCAAAAAATACCTCAACATAAAGGTAGCTGTCACAAAGGAATTCAATTTCTTGCATATTCCTAGAGTTACGGTTTGGAATGTTGAATGGATCTCGATGATTTTGGGATTTTGAAGTGGAGCTTCAAGAGAAATTGATTTGAAAAATTTATGGATTTTAGAGCTGTACAAAAAAAAACTGTGAAACCGCAAATCGAACCGAAGTCGTTGGTTTGGGTCCACGTGGACCCGCAATTTTTTTTTTCTCTCAAATCGAACCAAACCGTTTCAAAATGGTTTGGTTTAGATTTCAAATTTTAAAAACTCGCAAAAAACCAAATCAAACCGCATTTTTTTAATTAAAAAAAATATTTTTATTAAATTATAAATTCTCATATATAAATTTTATTATAGTATAGTTTTTAGAATTTAAAGTATGCTTTCTTGGAAGGTATAAATTTAATCAACATAACTCATGCATAACAAACAAGTCAGTAAGTCATTGTCATAAGTATTTAGTTGGGTCTTCGCTAAAAAAAAAAAAAAAATTTAGACTCATAATTACAAAATAAATTGAACGTAAAATTGTGAATATTACCCAACCATATATGCAATTACGCCTTTGCAAAAACACAAGCAAACCAAAGTTATCAAACCCTAGCTCCCTCCCTCTATCATACAACACCGACGCACGCCACGTAGTGCCAACTTGACACTTGTGACCTGCTGCAGCCGACGTTGTTTCTCTGCCACTACCTATCGCTACTGACTGTGACTTTAAATGTGAGCCTCTCTTTCTTTTCCTAGAGTATCGAAACAATTTTTCATAATTTGTTTATACAAGAGAAATTAAAATCGAGATCAAAACCTTTAATTTTCTCTCTCTAAAAATATAAAAGAAGACTTGGAAATGATTAGAACATAGAATTTTGAATGAATTTCTCTTTCTGTTTTCTCATTTTCTCTTAATTTTGAATGAATAGTAGTATTATTTAATATTTTAATTGGGATAAAAATAATGAATAAAATGTAGACTTGATTGATTATTTGTCTAATTGTTGTGAAGATTTGACCGATCACAAGTTCGACATATTAATTTGGTGAAAATTGAATGGCACAAGTACAAAATTGTCTCTAGAATTGCCAAAAATGTATTAGCAATTCAAATATCTAAAGTCGCTTCAGAGTCGACATTTTTCACGAGTGGTCGAATTATTGACTCCTTTAGGAGTTCATTGAGTGAAAAAATGGTTGAGGCCTTAATATGCACGAAGAATTAGTTGCATAACTGCAATGAACATATAGTACTTCGTCAATATTTGGATGAAGTAGAAGCATTGGATGACTCTGAGAAAGCTGTGGAAGGAGACACCTATTTCCTAATATGAATTTTGATATCTTATGCATATTGTTTCTTAGTTGCTTGTTAATATCATTAATAAGGACTAATAGATATTTTGATACTTGCATATCATACAGAGACCGAATCATGTGTTACAATAGGGGATATTGATCCAATTTTAGGTTAGTACTCTTGTACTCTTTCTGATATTATTGTTTGTAAAATCTGAAGTCCTTGTTGCTAGATGTTAACTTGATACTATTTTTTGTTCTTTTGTTTATATCGAATTTTAAACAAATATGAATGTAATTTAACATTTAACATTATTAGTTATTGTTTAAATGTATATGTTAACTTATTTTAAACATATAATTATAATGTCGATAGGTAAACCGCTGATTAAAACAGAACCAAACCGCAAATAATGGTTTGGTTTGGTTCGGAAAAATTCCAAACCGCATAAAATGGTTTGAATTGAAAATATAATATAAACCGCCCAAACCGAGTCGTGTTCACCCCTAATGGATTTCAAGAAATCTGGGGTTTTAATTCAATTGGGAAGAGATAAGGGGTTAAATCTTCCTGAAGGCATGTTTGATTGGCTGATTTGGCCGTCACATAGTGCAAAATTCTGGCCAACGAAACATTTAACTGAATTCGGAATAGGACGGGGCAAAAATCAATCTGAACCAGTCAAATCAATGCAAAAATCAATCCGAATTAGTCAACCCAATCCAAACCTACCAGTTTGGATTGGTTTTCTAGTTCAATTGGGTTGGGTTTGATTTAAGAAATTAAATTTTAAGTCAGGTTGGGTTAGGTTCCAAGTTATCTATTAAAACATAATCAAACCAACCCAACCCAATCCAATAAATTAAAAAATATTAAAAAGAAAAATTAGTACTTAAAACCAAAAACTAAAAATCTAATGATCAAAATTCTTCAGTGCTTCACGTCTCTTCTGTCTCTTGTTACTTCCGCCTTTCATTGATTCTCAACTCTATTTTTTGACATGATTTTTTAGGGTTAATTTCACAAATGGTTACTAAAGTTACCTGAAAATTTCAAAACGGTCACTGAAGTTTCAAAGTTTCAGAAACGGTCACTGAACTTTGAAATTTCTTTCAAAACGGTCACTGAATTTTCAGATTTTTCGGTCAAGTTTGAGACAATATTTCGGCAACTTTCGACCACCAAAACCACCGATTTCGGATACCTTTGGAAAGCCCACGATGTCCTCTTCAATTACCACCAAAAATCTCCCCAAAACTCCAAGTGATTCGGCCGGAATAAACCCACGAAGTCGGCAACCGAAAATTGTGAAAATCTGTCAAGATTTTCAGATTTTTTTGGTAAGTTTAAGGCAATTTTTTAACAACTTTCGATCACTAAAACTGTCGATTTCGGATACCGTTGGAAAGCCCACAATGTCCTCTTCAATTACCATAAAGAATCTCCCCCCACAAAATTACTCCAAGTGATTCGGCCGGAATAAACCCACGAAGTCAGCTACCCAAACTGGGCAAAAAAGTCCGAAAATCTGCCCAGTTTGGGTAGTTGACTTCGTGGGTTTATTCCGGCCGAATCACTTGGAGTTTTGGAGAGATGTTTGAGGGTAATTGAAGAGAACATCGTGGGCTTTCCAACGGCATCCGAAATCGACAATTTTAGTGGTCGAAAGTTGTCAAAAAATTGCCTCAAACTTGCCCAAAAAATCTGAAAATCTTGACAAATTTTCACAATTTTCGGTTGCCGACTTCGTGGGTTTATTTCGGCCGAATCACTTGGAGTTTTGGGGAGATTTTTGGTGGTAATTGAAGAGGACATCGTGGGCATTCCAACGGCATCCGAAATCGACAGTTTTGGTGGTCGGAAGTTGCCGAAAAATTGCCTCAAACTTACCCAAAAAATCTGAAAATCTGGATAGATTTTCACAATTTTCGGTTGCCAACTTCGTGAGTTTATTCCGGCCAAATCACTTGGAGTTTTGGGGAAATTTTTGGTGGTAATCGAAGAGGACATCGTGGGCTTTCAAACGGTATCCGAAATCAATGGTTTTGGTGGTCGAAAGTTATCGAAAAATTGCCTCAAACTTGGCCAAAAAATTTGAAAATTCAGTGACCGTTTTGAAATTTTCAGGTAACTTCAGTGACCATTTGTGAAATTAACCCTGATTTTTTTACTAAACACTTGGATTGAAAGAAGTGATTTTGTATTGAGTTTGGATGATTTAACATTTTTAGTATTTACGTTGAATTCAGTTTATTTAATAAGTATAATATGTAGGTATTCAACGTGTATTTAGATTGGTTTAATATATATTTAATTCGATAATGATATAATCTATTTAACAGATTTTACAATATTTTTAATTTATATTGTTCTATTGAAATAGAAACGTTGATCCAACTTCAATCGACTTAAAACCTTTCAAATCACCATTTTTAATGTAACTAAAATTGGTCCAAATGAAAATGGTATTAAACTTTTAAAAAAACTGTTCAAAGTCAATGAAAAATGTCTCAACCATTGAACCCATAAAAAAATTGTCCAACTTGAATTGGACTCAAATCCAGACCAATCAACACAATCCAAATCAACTCGAGTTTGATCGATTTCAATTGGATTAGGTTTCAACTGTGAATAGATTGATTTTGATTTGAATTATTGTGAAATCGAAAATGTTTGGTTGAATTTGGATTTGACTCAAAATCAATTCAAACCAGCTCGGCCTATTCAGAATTGGTCTAAATATATGGATGACGAAAAAACTCGACAAATCCGATAGCTGCGGGGCCCCGCCCCGAACGGGGCAGGAATTACTCATTTAATCGAGTATTCAAGGCGGAGAAATTTGCTCCGGGGCGGGGACGAGTAATGGGCGCCCACCCCGTTTAATTTTTTATTTTAGAATTCAATACTTTAAATGAAGAATTTTATTAGTTTTAATAAAAAATGAGAACTAAAATTATTTAACTATGAATGCGTGAAATAAATTAATTTTTATCAAAAAAATTTTGAAAAAATTAAATTAAATTAAGGGTTAATTTCACAAATGGTCATTGAAGTTACTTGAAAATTTCAAAACGGTCACTGAAGTTTCAAAGTTTCAGAAACGGTCACTGAAATTTGAAATTTCTTTCACAAACGGTCACTGAATTTTCAAATTTTTTGGCCAGGTTTGAGGCAATTTTTCGGTAACTTCCGACCACCAAAACAGCTGATTTCGGATACCGTTGGAAAACCCACGATGTCCTCTTCAATTACCACCAAGAATCTCCTCAAAACTCCAAGTGATTCGGCCGGAATAAATCCACGAAGTAGGCAACCGAAAATTGTGAAAATTTGCCAAGATTTTCAGATTTTTTGGGCAAGTTCGAGGCAATTTTTCGACAACTTTCGACCACCAAAATCGTCGATTTCGGATACCGTTGGAAAGCCCACATTGTCCTCTTCAATTACCACCTAAAATCTCCCCAAAATTCTAAGTGATTCGACCAGAATAAACCCACGAAATCAGCTACCCAAACTGGGCAGATTTTCAGACTTTTTTGGTAGCGACTTCGTGGATTTATTCCGGCCGAATCCCTTGGAATTATGAGGAGATTTTTGGTGATAATTGAAGATGACATTGTAAGCTTTCCAACAGTATTTGAAATTGGCGGTTTTGGTGGTCAGAAGTTGCTGAAAAAATGCCGCAAACTCGTCTAAAAAAATCTGAAAATCTGGGCAGATTTTCACAATTTTCGCTTGCCGACTTCGTGGGTTTATTCCAGCCAAATCACTTGGAGTTTTTGGGAGATTTTTGGTGGTAATTGAAGATGACATCGTGAGCTTTCCAACAGTATCCAAAATCGACGATTTTGGTGGTCGGAAGTTGCCGAAAAATTGCCTCAAACTTGTCCAAAAAATTTGAAAATTGAGTGACCGTTTGTGAAAGAAATTTCAAACTTCAGTGACCGTTTCTGAAACTTTGAAACTTCAGTGACCGTTTTGAAATTTTCGGGTAACTTCAGTGACCATTTGTAAAATTAACCCATTAAATTAAACAGGCAAGCCCGCCCCTCCGCGGGACGGCCCGTTGCCATCCCTCTAAATCGATGTTCTCTCGTTAGCTGTTCCACTTCCCCTTTAGGGACTCTTAAAAATGACATTCGGCGGAGGCGCTTTCAGTTCTCTCAAGTTCTCCTCCCTCATCTCATGGAAATCCGTACTTTCTTTCCATCCTCTCTTTCTCTATACGTATATTCACTTCTAAACAAACGTACACATGAATCTGTATCTGTAATTGCAGACAGGCAAGTTGCAGCAAACAGTAGCTAACTGTATAGAGAGAACCGGACGAGCACTTCACTCGGGCAAGCTCTCAACTGTCAAAATTTTTCCAGAGGCTAGCCGCACCGGCCGGTATTTCTTTTTCAAGTCGAATATTGTTCGCGCATCGATTGCCCACGCTGTGAAAGAGACTCCTCTATGTACTACGCTGTCTAAAGACGGGTATTCAATTCGTACAGTCGAGCATTTGCTCTCGGCTCTGGAGGCCACTGGCGTCGATAATTGTCGCATTGAAATTGAAAGCTCGGACCCCTGTGATCGATCGGTGGAGGTAATTTGTTTGGGTTTAATAATGCAGTTGTTATATTTGGTGAAGTTATGAAACTGAAAAGATAATAAATTTTGAGTGCAATTCTCAATTTACGCTAGAGATTGCAAGCAATAGTCACTATGGCTCCCCTATAATTATGGAACTTGGAGACAGGAAATATCTGATTCCTCTTCTGTGGCCAAGAAATTTATGGGTGGTGCAGTTATGCTGTAAAAGTGGACCCAATCCTATAGGTTTGGCTTTCCAGATACTGTAAGATTGAGCAAATGAATAGCTTCAGTATGGAGTTGTCTGGTGGTGGTAATCTGTTAGGGGCACTGTGTTAGGCTTGCTTGATGGATTTTTGCAACTCTTCAAATATCTGGAGAGGGATAATATGTAGCATTTAGGGTTGAGTCTTCGACTTTTGATGAAATATGTTTTTTTTTTCTCATTAGATTCCTTCTTTCTTTATTGATTCACCTTTATTATGAGATATAAAATAGTTTTATTTGTTGCAATCAAATAAAACCCCTCAAACATGAATTTGACAGAACTAGAATAGGAATGAATCCTCAGGTATTCACTATAATTTGCTTATTCAGTCATTAACTTCAGTTGCATACAGAAACATATGTTTTCATACGACTGCTATTGCACTTAGGGTGTAGAGGACATTTGGGTTTCAATATACTGTGAAATAATCCAGCTCATTCTATAATCAGTTGACTGATGGAGAAATTCTCATCTCCAACAGAAGAAAAGCAAGATATTGTCTAAAAGATGTCCTTATTGAGCTGGGATTCATCAAACATAACAGTAATGCAGTATGGGAATTGTAAATTTAATTCAGAGCTTGGTTGGGAGAGATTTGTTGAAAGGAAAAATGATTTTTTTTTTTTTGAGAATGCTTGGTTTAAAAATAGAGAAACGTTAGGGTCCCATAGGATATGTGGTTGAAAAATGATTTTCAAAAAATCTCTCACAAACAAGCTCTCAGTAAACCAATTTTTAGACAACTTTCACGTTTTGTAGAAGATATTAGTAATGAACAGTTCAACACTAACTTGGATACGAAAAAATGTGAATACTTATATATTAGTGATTTACACTTGTTTAAAAATGTTTCTCATTTTTTGAATACAGAATCAATCTATTATGAATTGATAAAAAAGCTCCTTTAATGGAATAAAGTGCATGAACTTTTATTGTCATTAACTTTTTATTAGAATGCTGACACAGGTTCCTGTTTTTGATGGGTCAGCAAGAGAATGGGTGGAGGCAATTGATCAAGTTGGATTAAAGGTGGCCATAGATTGTGGTGGTAATAGCTGTGAAAAATTGGCACCTTTTTTGAACGAACCGGTTCACGTGCGAAAAAATGATTCTTTTATGGTGGCATTCCCTCATTCAAAAGTCAACATCACATATGGCATTGACTTCCCACAGGTAAATTTCTGATATATTAGTGTATGAACTTCACATTAAAATTGCAAATTATAAATGCTCTGTTACTTCTTATTGTATGTATAAAGTGCTCTTTTTATTGACCTAATACTTCACCTTACCAAGAAACGATGTCAAACTATCAGAATCAATCTCAATCATAAGCAAACACAATTTCTTACCAAATTTAACTTGTAATTTTGATATTTAATTTAACCATTAAATTCAATCTGAATATGCATTTATTTGTTCATACCAGAATCAATCTGTAAATCTTATTCTCTGTTATTGCACTTGTGTGTGGAAAGGAGCGGAAGGACGAATATAATTGATGGTTCAAAAAATGTGATTACATAGCTGTTGTTATGTTCCTGCCGGCTTGTTTCCTATAGGAGAGAGAGTCATTTGATATATGAAGTCAGATAGAGCATCATTAGCAATATATTAAGCACATCAATTGTTCTGTGATGTACCGTTTACCTATTGTAGCCTTTATAGAGTAGCCCTGCAGAAATATTCCACCAGTTTGGCACTCTCTCTCCTTGTACTTTATTACACCTCCTATATCAAATAGCAGCTTTTGGGGGCTTACTATCGACAATGGTCTATTTTTTGTCACACGAAACCAATATTTTAGTGAACTCTCCCATGCAGCTAGCTTTATGTGGTATCATACAGCAATCTAGTACAGTTCTTGTTCTTATTGAAAACATTTCTCGCAGGCACCGGCTATTGGCCGTCAGTGGTTCTCTTCCACCCTGTTGGATGTATCTTTCTACTCAAAGCAAATAGCTTCTTCAAGAACCTTTTGCATTTACGAAGAGGTGAGTCATAAATCTCATATTTGGTTTGCCATCTCTCTCTCTCTCTCTTTTATTTTTGTAATTGAATGCACAATCCAATTTATATTTTAAAATTGAGTTTGTACTGTCACTTCTCTGATCATTTTCCAATTATATTGATATGATTAGGGAATTTTATTTCTGGGTATCATATATTAGTTGAAATGACGGTGAGTTGTCTTCTATTATGGAATGAATGAACTTCTATTGCTGCCCCCACAAACCTTTTAAAGTAAAGTTTTTTTCTCTGAATACATTTCGGTGCAGGGTACTGATTGGATATAGTTTTTTAATGTAAATACGCAGGAGCTTAAGCATAACTAATTTATTTTACAGATTGTGTGACTTGTGTGTATTTATGATACTTCTTCTGGAATCTCAGTTAGAAATTCCTTGCAGGTGGAACATATGCGCAGCTTAGGACTTATTAAAGGGGGTTCAGCAGAAACGGCCATAATCTGTAGGTGAGAGATACTTCTCTACAGATGTATATGTTGACAATTGGAGGGAATGAAAATTTAACCAGTACAATAAGAGTCTTGAATCTTTAAGAATAGTTTGTTTTGTCGTTAAATTGTAGCATAACCAGTTTTATTTTCTCTATTAAAAGATTGCTGTGATCCTGAGTTTTAAACAAGAATAGGAATCGTGTCTATCATTCTCACTTTACATCCTCAGCTTGATACATTTAAATGCCTGGTGAAGGACACGTATTTTATGTTGGACATTTCACTTTAGACTTGGGTCATTATGGTGATTGGTGCAAGGTTTTAGCATTTGTCTATTTACTCACTGCATTGATAAAATGCTGAAGATAGGTATTTAGTTTTATTATTTTTTTTTTTTTTTTTTTTTTATTTTTACTTCGGATGAAAAAAGAAATATTGTCAAAGATTTGTTTAGTAGTGTTATGTTATGAATGTAGATTGAGCTGGAGTTACATTTATCTTATTGACTTTCATGAGAAATGGGACAGGGAGCTCATGATTTTATTGGGTTATGATGTGTGTAATACAGAGAAATATATTCACTTCGCACCGAGATGAGACACGCATAGAACTGTGAACCCCTGGTGTATATAAATTAGCATAATTTACCTATGCTACACTTAAAAATGGAAATTCAACTACTCGTTGGATTTTCAAGCTGCATAAATCATGAATGAAGTGAATGATTCTAGGGGCTAATTAAACTTTTGCTATAAAATTTACATTTCAGTGTTCATGCTTGTGATGCATTTATGGTGAGAGAAGACTTAATGGGCTCTTAATATGCTTGTTTATGTTTACATTCTAGAGAAATTTAGATGCTATGAACTACTATTTAAAGGTTTTACGTGTTTTTCAAAATCTCACAATGTTTACATTTTAGATCATATTGGCCTGGAAACTAAAGGGCTATTCTGAAATTATGGGATTTTTAATAAAATCAATTTTATTTCAATTATCTTACAAAACCATGGATAGTCATAAAAAATTCATTTAAAAGAAGTTTTTTCCCAACGTTTTGTCATTATTTTTAGAGAAAAAAAAATTAATCTATGTCTAGCATTTTGAAACTTTTCTATATTGTTTCTGAAAAACCTCTGACAAGTTTCTATCTTTTGTTATTATGAAAGATGAAAGAATCTTTAAACAATGCAATGAACATTTTCATATGGGCCTATGGCATTTATATTGCATGAATTTACTTCTTGGGCAAGGGTTGGATGGTTGGGGGTTACGTTACGTTTGCTGAATAAGAAAGCTTGCTTTAAATGTGGTCCTAAAACTGCTGGTGTTGAAAACTTCAAATTTTGATTTTAGTGCAACTTTTCAAGTTCTCAGGTTGGCTGGCATGTTATCTCCTAAATTCTTTTTACTATCTCTAGTAAATGTTATATATTCAAGATACCTTGTCTCTTTCTTCTCCAATCTCTACTATTGTTTTGTAGACATTTTTCGACATTTATAAGCATATACACAAGGGCATTTGTAAAATATAATATATTTTTCCAGTGAGAGATGACGTAGATATTGTACCCATTTATAGAGTTCACATCTTTCTCTTCCTTTTCTTTGGTCTAGCCATTGACCTGCTTGCATATATTGTTTTGTTGTGTAGCGTCACTAGAGGCTGGTTGAATCCACCGTTGCATTATGATGATGAGCCTTGTAGACACAAAGTTTTAGATCTTATTGGTGATCTTTCCCTTTTCGCAAAAGATGGCAATCAAGGGCTTCTGGTGGCACACATTATTACTTATAAGGTCCTTCTCTTTCCCTTTCTTTTTGTTACTATTTGTAATGACCTAGCCTCTATATCCAAACCGCTAACTTACTTATTGTCCGCCTTGGAAGAACCTGAGCCCATTTTACCCTTCACGGATTCTACTGCGTCCCTAAGATTCGAACTCAAAATTATGCCTTATGAGAGATTTGAGTTAAATCATGGTACCAATTGAGACTTTCAGGCTATCCCAGAGCGGATAATATGTAAGTTAACATCTTGGGCATAGAGATCAAGTCATTACACTATCGGAATCAAACATTGACATATTATCATTCTTACGAGGTTTCATTTGATTTACTTTTCTCGCTAATAAGCAGCTGTAGGCTTTTCTAAAGATGTACATAATTAAAGACAAAATGTTAAGATGACTGGAGATGATATGTTGTCTTTATGCGTGCTAACTGTGGATATCGTGGAATTATATGTAATAAACTACCCGGATGTAAATCTTTAACCAAATTTCTTTAATTTCATATTTAATCATGTTGAGACATATTTCAATAAATATCTTAAATTAACATAACATTTTATTATGTCAATTTGTCAATACTTTCGAACTAAAAACTTCAATCTTTATGTGTGCTAACTGTGAATAACATGTTGAGATTGATTTCATGTCTATTTCAGTATTTTGTTCCAAGAAGGAATACTTGATTACCTTACAAATAATTTTTCTGTGTGGTTGGCCATTTTATTGACAGGGTGGACATTCATTGCACACGGAGTTTATTCGTTGCCTATCAGGAATCAGTAAAAAGGATGATGCTTAGCTGAGCAAAAGAATTAAGCTTTCAGTTTTTTTACTCTGTAGCTAGTCAAAAAGCTCAAAGCTTGAAAATGGAAGTTTTTATGTCGAGTTCACAAAACTACTTATATGAGGAGTATAGAACTTTGGCTAGTTTTTAAATTTGTCTGGGAAGATATCTTTTGCCCCCTTCACTCTATAACATCCTCTGTAACTTTGTACATTGGCCAAAAATATGAGATAATTGCTGTGCATCTAATACAACATTCCTTGTGTCATTATTTACTGACATTAGTACTTGGACACTGTTTTATACTTCTGTTTTACCTTCGCTTTCTCTAGAGATATTTGATGGCTTTCTATAAAGGGAATTGCCAACACCAATATAATACACAATTGAGCTAATGTTTGTGCCCATAAAATATGAATAATATTGCTCAATTGACCTCTTAGTAAATCCCTATGTTTGTCACTTTAATTTTGCCCCTGGATATTAGACGATGTGAGACAGGACACTATATAATGAACTTGTGAAGGCCATTCTTTGGTAGGATTAATCTTTGGTCCCATTTGTTTCACGTGTAAAATGCTAGCATAAAGCCCTTGTGTTTATTAAGCAAATAGCCTCTTGTACTGTATTCAAATGCTTTATTTACGACTTGAGCAAAGATGAATAACATGCGGTAGCACAGATTCTTTGGTGTTGAATCACGATATTTTGGAAGAACGTAATGTTCCAACTCATTCCCGACTACTGTCCTTCACATATTTCATTCGGAAAGCAGTCGCTTTCAAGAAATTCAAAAAGCATATTGCAAACAGTTGCCACAATATCCACATATACCTGGATACTTCAATCATCATCATTTTTACCCTATCAAAGGAATCAAAAGATTTACAGAGGCTGGGATCTATATGTCGTATTCCCAGGGAATGCAAAATTTCCAGCGTTGATTACACCAGGCAATGTAAAAGTCGAAGCGATTCTCTTCACTTTGTTTACTCGTGGTCTTTTCCCTTGTGGACGTCATACTTGCAGATCGGACACAGTGCCTTCACCTTAAGCCATTTCACAGTACACGACGTATGAAAATGATGAGTGCATGGAAGAGCGTGGATTGCTACTGCATCCTTGTACCTACAAAGACATACAGCATTCCTGCAATAACGGAAAACAACATGGTGGGACTATTGACAAAAAATTGTAATGCCAACATGAAAATCATAAATGGATGATGTATCTATTTTCATTTGCTATCTGTTCATCTGAACAAGCACGAGTCGATTTCCCAAGAAACACTAGGCATTATTTCCGGTAAAAAAGTAAGTGTGAGTAGGTTGTAATCTATTACGATTATGTATCTTTATAAAAAGGTCTGAAAAACATTACAACATAATCAAACTACATTACTAGTCACGACATATGGAACTTACTGCATCTTCAGGTTGAAGTATTCGCTCTGTTGCAGTGTACCCGATAGGAACCATTCTGCCAGCTACAACGCCTAGCTTATCCCCATCCTTAAAGGTCTCAAACCTGTATTTGGGAAGGATGCTCAAATTCACCTCCGACTCACCTTCCTGCACATTAAAGCTATAATAGGATATCGATATAGTACCTGAACTGATCACCCTCTGTAACAATATCCTGCATTCAGATAACAGCCAAAGCACCGGGTTAATAATCAAAATATATCTTTGAAAACAGAAAATAACAAAAATACAAAAGAAAACTTGACATGAATATACATAATATGAAAATTATCTACCTTTACAAGCCTGTCTAAAAGGCAAGCAGTGCTTTGTACATTGGGATCCGGATCGATGGAAAGCTTATACAGAGCTTCAAAAATCTGATTGAAGAGCACTATAAAATTTCCTCTCACAACCTGCAAATTAGCAAGAATTAATGAAATCCAAAATTGATATACATAAAGAAGAAAAGACACAAATTACAAGATTTGTGTTTAGTCCCTCACCTTTGCTATGTTATACAGAGCTTCACAGGCATAATAACGAACTCTACTATCTTGATCAGAAAAAGGAGTACAAGATTGGTGGTACAATTTGCTGATAAAATAGACACAGTAAAATGAAGGGAAAAAAAAGTCAAATTTCAGAATCAACAAAAAGAAAACTAATAAACAAGAGAATTCGTAAGCAAACCGTAATCAGTTAAAGCACACCAAGGGTGACGTAGCAAATAGAAATCATTCACTTGAGAATCTGCATTGCATTTCTTTATCAATAGAAGAAATAAACATTTAACAACGAACAACAAATAGTGTGACAGAACAATTTTCTCGTCCAATAGAAAATAGTCTAATGAAAATGTTGCATTGTTCCAGCCAGCAGATATCATGAACTAGAAAAATAAGCACAGTTTTCAAATGTTAACAAATCAAGAAACCGGTGTTTCTAACAATAAGTGGACCTTGCTTGTGATAAGTAAATATACCATTTAAACTCTCCAAGTTAAAATATACTACCATATCACTAACCAGGCCGTGAAAAATGAACAAACTAGGAACGAAAGCAAAAGATCCAGATTTACATACAAACATTCAATGACATGTAATCATAAAAATCCATCATTCACAATTGTACGCTCACAGTGACACCATGTCGCCTGTTGCAGTTTCAATTTCTTACTCTCCAATCACTTGATCAATATTTAATTTATGATTGCTTCCAAATCCACTTCCCATCGTCTCGGAGATGCATAACTCACTTGGGTTTGACTAATAATATAAAATAAATCTTGTCAGGTCTTAAATATTAAATTAATTAAAACTATAACTCATCTTTGCATGTTCCAGCCTTGCACCAGAGACGTGAAAATCTAAAAGAATTTGTTTCGAGTTTTCTCAAGACCTTCCTTATGCACCAGTTATCTCCATTATCTTGATTGTTGGAGCTGATACTGATATGATGAGATTTTATTGTTCTTCCGTCGTCAAAACATGGATTCTAGTATCCAATTTGAATTTAGATAATCAATATATTATACTTCTACCACTGGATAAAACATTGAGAGGTACTTTAGTTCAAAACTGTGGGATTTGTAACATCATGCATTCTCTGTGAAATATGGTAAAGTCTGATTCTTTTGTTCTTCAGTTCAGAAACTATGGGATTAGAGAATGCATGATATTACAAATCCCACAGTTTCTAAACTAAAGTACCTCCCAATGTTTTTATCCAGTGGCAGAAGTATAATATATTGATTATCGAAATTCAAATTGGATACTAGAATCCATGTTTTGACGACGAAAAAACAATAAAATCTCATCATATCAACATCAGCACCAACAATCAAGCTAATGCAGATAACTGATGCACAAGGAAGGTCTTGAGAAAATATCGAAACAAATTCTTCCAAATTTTCACATCTCTGGTGCAAGACTGGAACATGCAAAAAGGGGTTATAGTTTTAATTAATTTAATACTTAAGACATGGTACGATTTATTCTATATATCAGTCAAACCCTAGGGGTGGACAAAATGTCCAGACAAAACCAAACCAAGCTAAGCGGTTCGATTCGGTTCTACAAAAAAATTTAATAGTTTTGGTTCGGTTCTAATTCTAGAGCCAAGAACCAAACTTATTTTTATTTTTTGTATGAATTTGATTTTTTGTTAGTTAAGTCAGCCCAATAGCCATTATTTTGGTACAATCCATTAAACGTGTTTAGCCCATAAAATGTTTTGCTTGGCCATTTTGTCACCACCCCTACCTATTAGTTTCGAGCTTTAACTTTATATTTCAGTTTCATATTTAATTTTTCTCATGTAGGTCTAACGGCTTCATGTAAAGGAATTGATTGGACGGAGGATGAAAATGGAACTCGATATAATTAACTTCTCACAATGACTCATTCGTTTATATTTTATTTGTTAGTTTGGACTTTTATGATTTTGATTATTGATAATTTGAACTTGTCAAATGTTTGATACTTGTATTTTTTTTATTTAAGTATGTATTAGTAATTTATGTATAGTACTAGAACCAGACCAAACCGATCTAAAACCAAATGGTTCGGTTCCGTAACTTAAAAAAAACTACTTGGTTCCATTATCAAAAAAATCATTGGTTCATGATTCGGTTGTCTTGGAACCAGAACCAAATGGAACCACGTCCACCCCTAGTCAAACCTGAGTGAGTTATGGATCTCCAAGTGGATTTGGAAGCAAAGACTTCTAAGAAGGAATAATCATAAATTAAATATGTCAGTTGGTATAAGGTAATAAGAAAAATGCAGCAACAATGATTTAACACGCACTTCCTTCAAGTTCATAAGTAAGAAAATGCCATAAAAAGAACAATTTTTTAAGATCGCATACCTCAGAATATTTACCATTTTGCCTAATTGTGTTCTGCATCAAATCATAGAAAAGTTATTGGTTAAGTTGAGTACCAATAGAAGCTTGGTGAAAGTAAGTTGCTCATTTACTCTCTGAAACTTTGCTCGGAGATAAAGAAATAGACTCGACTGATGTTGCAAGTACATAGAGAACGACAAGAAACCTGGAAATCTGTTGCATCATCATTGATAAGTAAATTATCACCCAAACAGAAAATAAAGAGGACTAGATTTCTTAACACCGTCCACATCAAATTCAAAAATTGGAGGCAATAAAATGACATTTATGAGAAATTCACTTAATCCATTTCTTTGACGCAGCTATCTTTGCATATCGGAAAAGGTTCGAGCATGTTCAGAATGTGGAGGTAACGGTGGAGATGGAGGGCATTCAGGCTGTGTTTTCCAAAAAGTGACCTTCATTCCCAAGGAATCAACTAATGGTGAACCAGTCATGTTAAACCCCTATTGATGCCTATTAAAAAGAATATTTTGAGAAAAATGAGTTTTGGAATAGTGATTTTTTTGGTTAATGTGTGGTTGAATGCAAAATATTTTATTATGAGAATGTGTGGTTGATAATGAGTTTAAAAAAAAAAGTTTTTGAAGAATGATAGACAAACAAGAGCTAAATTCCAGTGAACACAGCTGCAAAGTGTATTTGGGGAATAACACAATTATGAAAATAAGCAGACTAAGATATGTTCATCTTGGCGTTCACACATGCCTTCCTTGTACAAAGGCGAGAGGATATGGAAGCAAATTTTCATAATTCATCATATTAAATTTAATATAAAAAAAACAACAAGAAATTTACCGAGTAAAGATGACACATCTCTCTCCTCATAATAGCAATGGGAGAAAAACCACGATCTAACCTTTTAAAAAGGTACAGGAACTTCACGACAAATTATAAAGGCCGACTTCTGTAAAGACGACTTGAGGTCTCAATTGGGTAATTCCACAACTTTTCTATTTCACAAGAACATGGTACATTAAAACAATCATTTATATTATTGATAACATAAAGATCAAAAATATTTTTATTATATACCTGGTCTTCGGATAAGTATAAAAAATGAATCTACATGTATAGTAAAACAGATCTGCTCGTTCAACAACTATCACATTCAAGGAAAATTTTTAATGGCTTATAAGGTGAAAAGCATTTGGCGTATCAACTTTTTTCGAAGCATATCAATTTTGTTCAGCAATAGTTCATCATGTTCCCATCAAACTTCTCCGGTCAATGCTTTGTTTACTAGCTTGATTGGAATCAATTTTCCTGGGGATGTGTTGACTGTTAACGAGTAGCTTATCAATGAATTATCTCGTGTTAAACATTCGTACATATTGACATTAAAAAAGTTATATTCTTCTGAGATAAGGCATTCCGACTCCAGTCCTGAAAAAGTCGAGGCCCTACAAGCCACTGACATAGAGAGCATTTAACGATTGTGCAAAAGACACAAAAGAAATTACGGCATGATATACCCGATCTTGTATCGACTAGTTTTGAGACCAATAAAATTCATCACCTTTTTTACTAGATGATATGTTGACAGTGTCTTCATTTTGAAGTTGTTAAATCTAGTTCTTTAAAGAGATTTATATGCATGAATTGGGACCTTATCCAAGGAAAGCTTTCTCTAAAGCTACTAATAATTAACCTGGGTAAGATGATGTTCTATTATTTTCAATTTTTATCAATTCATGGTTTTCTATTTAGCTTATCAAATTTAATCTGTTAGTACTCACTAGTATGTGAATATGTGAAATTGTGCATTCAATGGCAACTTATACCGTATTAGATGCAAGATTTGGTATATCATGCCGTAATTTCTTTTTAATCTCTTTTGCACAATCATCAAATGAACTATATTCGCCAATGACTTGTAGTGTCCCGACTTTTTCAGGATTGGAGTCAGAATGCCTAATCTCAAAAGAATTTAACTTATTTAATGTCAATATATAGAAGTGTTTAACATGAGCTAATTTATTGATAAGCGACTCGTTCAACAGCTAACATATCCCTAAAGAAATTGAATCCAATCAAATTAGTAAACAAAGCATTCGCTGGAGAAGTTTGATGGGAACACGATGAACTATTGCTGAACAAAATTGATATATTTCGGAAAAAAGTTGATGTGCCAAATGTTTTTCACCATATAAACCACAAAAATCTCCCTATATGTGATAGTTGTTGAACAAGTAGATCTGTTGTACTGTATATGCAGGTTCACTTTTAATACTTATCCGGAGACCAGATATATAATAAAAATATTTTTGATTCTCATGTTACCAATAATATAAATGATTGTTTTAATATATCATATTCTTGTGAAGTAGAGAAGTTTATTGTGAGATTTCGCACAACCTCAAGTCGTTTCTCTACTGTAGTCGGTCTTTATAATTGTCTTGAAATTCATGTGCCTTCTCAAAAGGTTAGACCGTGATTTTTCTCATTGCTGTTATTTAAGTGTTGTTGTAAGGAGAGAAATATCTCACATTTACTAGGGGTGAGCAAAACTCGACCGAACCCATCAAAACCGCCCAACCCAACTAGTTTGGGTCTATTTTTTGTTGTTTTTAAGTGGGTTCGATTTTTTGGCTATGTAGACGGGTTGAGTCGGGTTATAGGTTAATCCATGAAAACCGAATAAATCCGTCTAACCCAACTTGTTTACTTTTTTTAAACAAATAGTGCACTTTGTAGGCTCAGCTAATGAGAATTGAATACGATAAGGATAATTTTATTTATTTATTTATTTACAATTTGATCTTGTCTATTCGAATTTAGTATAATAGAAAATTGAATGACTTTAATTTTTGTTGACAAATTGTTCCAAACCGACCCATTCAATCTAACCCGACCGATACGTGATTGGGTTGGGTAGGTTGGGTTCAACATTTACACAGTTTGAATTGGATTAAATTTTGATCAAACCGATCTGTTAAGTTAGGTTTGGATTGAGGCAAAAATCAATCCAACCCAACTCATGCCCACCCCTAACCTTTACTCGGTGAATTTCTTCTTTTTTTATTAAATTTAATACAATGAATTATGAAAATTGTCTTTCAACATTTCTAGAAGATTAACATAAAAGTAAATCTCCTATTTCCTAACTAACGATCACTTCCAAAGAATTTGCACATCTTGTGCAAGTAATAATTGTGCGATTATCATCCAATATTTTCTTCTGCCAGGATCCAACAAAGCCTTTTGCCTAAGATGATAAAATTTTTAAATAGAAAGTTAATATCTTTTGTTAAATTGTGAAAAAGTAAGGGAAAAGAATAAAACAACCAACCTAACATCGAAGAAAAAGTCATTAATTCCACATATTAATATATGGTGGTGATTTTGAATCCAACAAGACGTTTACTTTATGCCCCCTTCTTTTAAGTTATTACTCCCACCCATCTTACCTATTACGTAGCTCCAATGATCATATTATTTTATTTTGATGAAATTGCATTATACATGCACAGACTAGATTATGAACAAAACATTTATGGAAGCAATGTATCTTTGAAATTACCTCAATCAATTTTCTAGTTGAAATTGGACTGTCAGACAAGCTATAGTAAATATAGGATGCAAGATACTTAAACTCATCAACTTTAGGAGCCAACCAAAAGGAAGTATAAAGACATTTTCAGAAAGCACCTTAAACAATCGAAAAATCACCCAAAGAATTTTAGTTGACACGGTAATTTCAGTCAAATTACACCAAGTTTATCTAAATTACTGGGAAAATGAACAAACCCCACAAGAATTTTTCCAGTTTTGAATTCCAAATGAAGAGAATAGTTAAGGATCAACAGTCAACACTATTCTTCAACGTCATATTTTCTCAACAACCACACAGAGCATAAGAATGCACAATTAATAAACATACACTAATTTCAAACGCTGGGCCAGACCTGAGGAGAGGCCCAAGAGGCCTCCGCCTCGAGCCCAGAATTTTTAGGGGGCCCATTTATTTTTTTATTAACCTAAAAAGCTAAAACTTCCCGCCTTCACTTCCCTCCACAAGCCACAGTTATGGCACCGAGGCAGTGAGGCGACTCCAGAGTCTAGACGCCGTGCGCCTGTGCCGCAGTGGAACTGTGGAAACTGGAACTGAAAGGTCCGATCGGCGACCATGACTCCGTGAGAGAGAAAATCGTGACTCAACCAGTCAACCTCTTCGTCATCGCCTCCAAGCTCCCACGGCTACAAAATACACACAGAGACTGTACACACCAACTATTGAAGAAGCAGTCTTCGAATTTCAAGCACATAATTTTCGTTTTGCTCCAAAAATCCACAAACATCATATAAGGTACTGGTTACTTAGGCTGCCCGAGTTTTAGCAATTTTTATAACTTTATCGTGATCGCTGTTGTGCTTGGTTTTGACTTAATTTTACTTACTGAATTTGTTGGATCTTTGTTTTATTTCGATCTTTTTTTGTTGGATTATATGTTTGAATAGGGCCGTAGCTGTGTTTCGCGGGGCCTGAGGCGAACTTCAAAATTTGGAATTCTAAGTCATGGCGTATGAGTGCTCACTGTAAACACGACACTTAATTTCAAGGACAATAACCTTTCGAACTCTCCCTTCCTATATACTCAAGGTTCAACACAAAATGCATAACCATATCACCCAGATATCACATAAATTTGCAAGTCCTCTATCAATTTTAAGCTTCAAAGCTGCTGTGTATCTAAATTCTCTTCATTGATGTACTACTCATCTTTGTTAATAGCATAGTAATCTCATGCAATGAGTGCGCCTCCACGGCCAATACCTTTATAGTTAAAATGAAGACTTAATCAATTCAACTACATTAAAGCAACAGAAACAAAAAAAAAATCGCGTTACAAAAATTGATAGTAATAACTAATAACATAAACTTTGAGGCTGTCAAAACGGAAATTGATTATTAACCGGCAAAAAACGAGAATGTTCCACAACTAAAAAGCTAACAAACATGCATAAACAAAAATCTCACATTTATAATCGATCAAAAAGTGAATTCATCAGATCACATTTAGCATGAAAACCACAGTTGAATTTGACGATGTAAAAAAAAAAAATCAAAAATCAAGAAATTAATTATTTTCGTATCGAAATAAGGTAAATTAATTAAATTAAAATTGTAAAATAGAAAGGCAAAATTCTCCCGAATTTATAAAATCCCAATTCAAAGAGCACTAAATTAAGTCCAATCCCAATCCTTAATCATCCACACTCAAATCACAATTTAACTATTCCATTATATAATCAAAACATAATAGTAAAATACTTGCAGAAAAATGGAGGTGCGGAGCCCGGAGGCTGTGTGACTGTGTGTAATTTGTAAACAAAATACAGTAAATACTTACTCAATATTCAATCTGCTGGAGGACGGAGGTCACGGAGAAAATGTATTTTGCAGCAGCTGGAGGAGGAGGACGGAGGTTGAGTCAATGGGTCGGAGTGTCGGACCTTCCGGCTTCCAGTTTCCGATGCGGCACTGCTTCTTCAGTTCTGGACTGGAGCCTGGAGGCGGCGCAGCTCCTTCAGTTCTTCCGTCTGGCCTTCTGCTTCTTGCCTCAGCTCCTTCGGTTAATGTTTTATTTATATAAAAAAGGGGGAGCCCTTAAAAGTCTGGGCACGAGGCGGAGGCCTCTTGGGCCTCTCCTCGTGTCCGGCCCTGAATTGAGCATTCACAAGGCTGTGGTGCTCGTCAACCGTGCTGCCTAGCATGTCATGTTCAACAAGGCTTGTCAATCTTAACATAGTACACCTATTCCCAATTTAATTCGGCCTTTTTTTTTTTCTTTTTAATTAGTAACTTTTGCACTTTTATTATAAAAATATTATTACTATTGAATTGACTTTCATTTGGAACATACATGGCCGTTAAGTATGGCTGCAAGTTGCAACTTATTTTATTCATTAGAACTTACTTATTGTCCCATCTTTTAAAACTCAATAAACCCCCATTTGATAGGAATTAAAGTCGGATTTTTAATAAATTTGGGTAGAAGTTGATGAAATTAAGATCGAAAAATTGTTGGTCTCAAGAAATGTATCATTAAATTTAAATGTGTTGAATTCGAATTGAATTAAAATCTTAATTTTAATTTCTATGTTGGACTAAGTGAACACTGTGAAGCTGATGAACATTGATGACATAATTGGGTGGGCAAATTGAATAATAAATGACAATAAATATTACCTATTATATTTCTATCTACCAAACATACTAGTGATTACGTAAATAAGGGGCAAATTAGGGTTGTGCTCTCCCGCGTTTTTACGTGGTGTGATTCTAGGTTCCCGACCTTCAAATACGAGGTCTTGATTCAAACCTATTTAAATCTATGAATTTAAACCGTCTCAACTGAAAATGTCAATGTAAATCTATTGTATGTATGTAAACTATTATGTACATGTAGCACAATTGATATTAACGTAAATGATAAAATCGCATACGACTTTCATGTGACTTAGAGTTGGAGGGCAAATATGATTTGAGATGTAATTTCTTTCTCATTAGTATTTGTAAACTATTATATAACTAAATTATAAACAAGTAGCATTATTTCGTTAACATTTTTTATCACGCGAGAACCTATATTCACAGAATAAGTTGGAGATTTAGATCCTGGCTTTTGAAGGTTGAGGGCCCGTAATCATGCTTTGTAAACGGTTGAGTGCAATCTCTTAGCGATGTCGTCATTATATTTTTAGTTAAATGCTTTCCAAAAACTACATATTCATTAAGTCGAAGTATCATTTGACCTGCTAAGTTCTAATTAAAAATAACATGTGCTTGAATTTGTTAAAATAAAATTTTAATGATTATAAGTTGTGGCGAATCTTATAAGATTTGTGGATAAAATGTATATTTTACCAGCTTAAGTATTAATTTAATTTTTGTCAAAGTTCACTTAGCCCCCTGTTTAATTTGGATAAAAAAATAAATTTTGATAAAAGTTAATAAAATGTGTCATAATAAAATCGATAAAACTTGTTAATTCCATAAAATGTGTGTTTGAAAATAAGTTGAAAAAAAAAAAACACATGAATTTTAAGAAACGAGTGGGGATAAACGGGCATAATTTGGCATGTTACAATCGTTCGATTTTGTGCAACAGAACAGAAAATCTAGCACACCATGAAAATAAACAATTATTTAAAACATGCTCCGACAACCCAATAAAAAAAAGAGAGAGATTTGAACCAGCCAAACATGCTCAATATCGTTTGTACAAAAGTAGCTAGTTTGTAGTCTTCCATTTCCCGGTTTCAAGCTAGTTTAATTCTTCTTTTTCAAGAAAATAATGAGGATAAAAGCTTGTTTGGAGTACCAGAAAACTTATTTCGACCGCTATGTCAAACTTGGCGTAGAAAAAGTATTAAACAATATGCAGTACATATGCAATTCTTAGTTCTTAAATTCACCACTGTACATCTAGTTAAACTTTAAAGGAAGTTGCAGCTGGTGTCGCTGACCTTTTCAAAAAGTACAAACAAGAATCAACTATAAAACAAATGAAACAAAAAGATTTACAAGGCTGGAGACCTTCAAGTATGAAAAATTCAAAACAGGAAAAATCGTACAAGGAAGCTAAGCCATCTTATTCCCATAAATATATAGTAGAATGTACATTTCCAGCGTTGAATTCACCGTGCCTCCAGACGAGACAAGCGGATCTTGATGTCCAACTGGTTTTCTTCTCTTCATTTAAACTTGGTCGTTACCCTTGAGGATGTCATATTTGCAGAGCGGACATGTTGCATTCATCTTTAGCCATTTCGCAATACATGTTGAATGAAAGTGATGGTTGCAAGGAAGAGCATGGAGTTCGGCGGCATCCTCATATGCACAGAGACATATACAGCATTCCTGGAAAAGGGGGAAAAAGAGGTTGACCATTAACTAAAATTTTCAATACAAACATGAAAATCACAACTGCATGATGTATCTAGTTTCATTTGCTGAATGTTTGTCTGAATAAGCACGAGTCAGTTTTATGTCCTGTAAAGCAGAGTACTGGTTACCGTTCATAATTCATATGTGAGTAGCTTGTATCCACTGTCACTGAACATTCAAAAAAGTGCTATTGCATAGAAGTGGTTGCTACATGTACTATATTCTTTGAGATGCCAACTGAAGAACAGCCAAAGGCCGCTGTCTCTCTCCTCTTCTCGGATGTTTGCACCGACTTTACCCCCCCACCCCCACCTCAACCACCACTCCTCTAGCATCCATCCCCATGATGATTTCCTACTTCCTATACAATTCACAAAATCGTATTTCCTTAACATATACCTTTAAATTAAGTTGCCGTCCTCACCTTCAAGATTTGAGGTCAATCAAGCAAAGAATTGATTGATAATCAGCAGCAATGCAAATTTTTTCCAAGCGTCAGACAGGTTGTACATAGGGGTATGTGATGTTTACTAGGAACTGTAGGCCCCTCTTGATCTTCATGTAATTTTATGTCTTTTACACAAATATAGACTGGTAGGTGTTCAAGAGCTCTCAGATGTGATATGCACAAATTCAGAATATGACAGATGCTCGTTCACAGTCAAAAGCTACAGATTTATTAATTTGTTCTCTGATCATTTTTCGAGCCTATTAAATATTCGTATAACTAGCTTATGATGAGGTTTTCTGTAATTTATTACTAAACGTGTTGGTGCGTCAATTTTAGAATTTAAAAAGAATTGAAATTGGAGTTGGTCTCTATTCCCTCCTGTTACAGAAGAAAGACAGTTCATTTCTGAGAACATTGACTAGGAGTCAATATATGTATGTTAGTGAATGTTAAGTAGGGGCACAAGGATCTATACTTCATACTTCTTCCCTATTCAGAATACAACCTCCATGTGGCTATCTATAACTAATCCAGTGTGTTTCATAATAACTAGCAATTCACATAAATACAACTAAAAAATCAAAAGCATAATAAAGTACAAGAACAATTATGCCTATTTATTAACAGGAAAAAGGCTTGAATGGAACTTTAAGTTACAGAAAAATCAAAACTAAGGTAAGGTCAGGACATTGGGAACTTACTGCATCTTCAGGTAGAAGTATTCGCTCTTCTGCCATGTACCCATTGTTTGTTTCAATAGGAACCATTCTGCCACCTCCGATGCCTTGCTTGTCCTCATCCTTGGAGATCTGAAATCTATATTTGGGAAGGATGCTCAAATCCGCCTCTGATGCACCTTCCTGTATATTAAAGAAATAATAAGAACTAAGATATCCATGTAGCCAAATGGATACAGTGCAAAGCTAATTTTCTTGTCTGTATCATACCTGGCCTGCAATGGCATAAAGAATCGCGATGATGCAAGGCAAGCAGCAACAGAGAGCTATTCCTATCAGACATGCTAAAACGACACAAAATACTGCAAAGAAAACGTCGAATGCCAAAAATACCACGCTCAACCTGCAACATTTTCAAATTCAGGGATCTGCAGTCTATTTCCATAGCTAATGGATGCAGAACCTTTTAGCAAAAATAGAGAATTTCTGAACCAGTCGAACAAGTTTTCGATTAAGCTATCAAACCAGACTAACAGAACTTGTCATTGATGAATCAATTAAATTATGTCTAAGGGGCACATTTTTTAGAAAGAAAAAGAGGGTTACCGGCAATTAAGCTTGCTTCTTTCACAGGAAAAAATTGCTACTACGAAAAGACAATTCACAGACAACCTTTAATATAAATGCAGTTATAATGAAATTATAGCTATCCTCAACTAGGGGTGTAAGCAAAACTGCCAAACTGGAAACCGAAACCACCTTTTTGAAACCGTCGGATTGGTTCCACATGGACCAGTCAACGAAGTTTTGAAGTAAACCAAACCAGACTATAATACTTTGATTTAGGTTACAAAATTTTAATGGTGGTTTGATTTCAAACCGAACCATTTAAAAATTAACAGCACAAAATAAAAATAAAAACAAAAAAAAAATTGAATTTCGGCCAAAAATTAGACTAATAAATTTCAATCTTAACCTTAAATATAAAATATAACAATTAAAACTTTAATACAAGAGTGGTAATTTGGTCAATTGTCCATTACCAAATAGTACCAATAATTACAGTAATCAATCCATACACCAAACTTGAAACCCTCTCCAGTCTCCAATCTTCAGGTTGCAAACATTGTGGTTGTTATATTATTTTAATCTATTTAACTCCTTTTCACAGTTACGAGGATCATGAAAATATTTTCACAACCTTTATATTTTGTTAAATGAAGTTGTATTAGCCTAAAAAAAGTTAATGAAACCCTTTGTCGCGTTTTATTGTGACTTTTCTTTTGTTTGGTACTTAAATTTATAGTTTGATATATATATATATATAGTGTGTTTTCATTTATTTACCTTAAAGAATGAAAATATTTTATAATCAATAAACAAGTGACGATAAAGTTAACATGGAAAAAGTTTTAGGACCAAACTGCAGCTTAAAATTGGACCAAACATTAGGTTTAGGTTCAAGTTTCTCTCAAAAGGTTTGGTTTGAAAATCTACCAAAAATTGGCCAAACTGGACCACTTACACCCTCAACTCATAATGCTTCCTATTTTTAATGTTACATGGAACATATTCTATTGCTAGCGTTCAGCTCAAAATAAAATGCTCAATTATTATAGTTATCATAATCAAACATTACTCGCTCAACTGAATTGGAAAACCTTATTCCCTACTTGCAATGTTGTATTAAATTTTTTACTTCTGCAGTTAACTCAGCTTGAATCAACTATTCCTGAACTAAACTTGTGGAAGTGTTACTAATAAATTGAACATCATGACCCTACGTCAACAGTTTTCAGATGAAGTATAAGAAAGCACGATGGCCTCATGTATTATGTGGAAGCTAAAACAAAAAGACATAAACCAGTATACATGCTTCCTCCAACATTAAAAGTCAGCCAAATAATTAGGATATTGAATTAGGGTCAAACAAAACTATTAGCATCACCCACACCCCCACAAACACACTAGTAAAAACTATCATTTCTAAATATAAATGAACCTGCAGAAAATATTAAAGATGACACTTAGGAAGCAAAATAATTAACTTTTTCACAGCAGTTAGTGTTACAATAGATAACATTCATGGATTTTGCAATTTTATAAGTTAAGTCAGCTTCATGTTTGTTTTACAGTCATAAAAAGTTGACTGAAAGTATCAATGGCAAAAGGGAAAAAGTGAGAAGCCAAGGAGAACTTGAACTTTATTTGCCTCGGTACTTTCAAACTCTAAGGTCTCTTCAAGTCACTGAGCTCCATGGACTAGTGATTCAGGCAATCCAATCTTCCTTGTGCAATGTGGAAGCCCCCAAAAAAGGTTTTCCTTAAATGGGAGAGAAGACTTGATGATGACATGAATATCTTTTGTTTAACTGCTTTTACTTTGGAAGCATCGAATGGGGATGGTTTATTAAATCGTAGCCTCATCACCAAAACATTCTAGGATAAAGCTAAAAAGAAATTCTCATTGCTGGAGACAAAACTGACTGTTTAGATTAAAAAAAAGTAGAAGGCAAAAATGACATTTTAAATCCCAAAAAGAAAAAATGTTTAAATGGGCCATAAAGAAGCAAAAATGGCTTTCAGAGATGGTTTCACCATTTACAGGATCAATAAATGCTCTATCTTCTTAAGAAAAATAAGAATGATTACTGCATGACATGACAACAGTAAATTGAGCTTGAAACATTAAATGAGATGGGTTCTAGACTTACCAGTAGAGATGTGGTGCACTTCTTAAAAAAACTTCACCACCAGAGACAACCCAGTAAAAGCCAACTATCCACCAGAGAAACGATACCATTGTGTTTGCCGATTCACAACGTTTTGTAATACTGAAATGTCATCAAACCAAAGTAAATAATGCAAATAGTTGATGTTTCTACAGAAACTTATAGGAACAAAGTTAATGAGCAAATACATTTTATATCACCACAAAACTGATTAGAACACATGTAATGGCAGACCCTCATCGCTTAGCAAAAAACAAAAAGAGAGCAAAAGAATTACATGGTATAGTATCCCTCACAAAAAGAATAAGGATAAACATAAATCAGTGCAAAAATATAATTAAAATATTACAATAGTAAGCATTGTTGGTTCAGTGACACTCGTTAACTTTCATCGCTCTTATTTTAGCTAAATTTGATAGTGCATTTATCTTCCACAGTTATCCAGTAACATCTCTTTGCTAATAAAATATTATTTTGTCATTACTCTACTACATAGATACAGAACACCAGTTACACAGTTGAGATCATTCTGCAATTTTTTTGTATGTTATAATATTTTGTCAAGATCATTCCTGTTCAAAATTAGCACTCAGAAGTAGTTTCTTCGAGATCATGTCAGAAAGTTATTATAAATACTGCTGTGTCTTGGTCCATAACCTCCAAAGCTTATCACAAGGTCAATAAATTGAATGGAGATGCTAAGGAAAATCCACTGGCATTAAATCACGCTCTGGATTTGAATCCTAAAATCTGTATATTATGCGTCAAAGTTTAATTCAACTAGCGTTTGTACAAATAAAACCTATATGTAAAATTGTTGTACTACAGAAATGCAGAGAATCACACATGAAGCTCAATCTAAGAACAGAACATTTCAACAATCACATAAACCAATAAAAGCCTAGTATGTGATCCCAAGAAAAAGAAGGTGGTCGTTGTTGAACCCTATATTGTCTTAAAGAGTGATATGAAGAAACTCAACTAAAAATTCCTACAAGTGTTTGGTTTTTTTTTTTTTTTTTTTTTTTTAATGGTTAAAACCCATTGTTGCAATTTTCATCAAAATATAATAGGAACATCCAATTTACTTCACATCCTTAGAATAAAGTGCACTTATAGAACCATACACAAGAACTTCTGCGGCAGATTTTTTGAGAAATCACATAGGTTTCCACATACATGACCAGCTGTAACTATCAACAACTTCATCTCCAACCTTTTGGTAACTAATTCTTTTCCCCCTTCTCCTCCATGCTATGTACACATACTAAAAGTGTTATCCTTATAGCAGAAGTTATATAATTCCGTGTTTGTGCCACAGAATAAGCTGTTAGTCAGATGGTGCATACTTGTGACTTGTGAGGAAGGAGTTCAGAGTCAAGCCCCAAGGATAATTGAGCACCAGTGCACTTGATCACCAAGTTTGTTATGAATCCTTCAAATGTTTCATTAATGTGTATATGGCATCAAATCCAGAGTGCCATTAAACATGGGGAAATCTTAGCTAAGACGCATGGAATAAGTGGCATGATATTTTGTGTCTAGATGTGTCTAGAGGTTTTTATGCTCACATTCAAGGTAACAAATCTATAGAGGTCATGCATACATGTAGAGTCTACAAAGGTTGAATACGGGAGATAAAATAGTTCATGTGAAAAATTTAGGGAATACGTGATATAAACTTTGGGTACAAGTAAGAGTGACAAACGTAGGAAAGCACTTCGGATCTAAAAGAGTTTGATTAATTCCAACAGGTTTTGCTTGTAAAGTAGAAACTCACTCAAATGGGATCCTTCCCGTTTTCATATCAAAGAACAAAGTCAATCTTTCCTCAATCCGCTCAACATTCTCTCTTAGAGAATATCATAAAATAAAGGGAAGCCAACTAACTAGAGTAACTAACTCCCGAAACTTTCAGCTGTCGAGTAGCCATCTCTTAGCTTAGACTGTCAGAGACTGACAGCAGCCGTCTTGTAACCTGTCCACATTGTACTCCAGATTTACTCAAGATATAAGTAGAGTCAGTTCACTGATTTACTAAAAAATCATTGAACAAGATTTAAAGATGAGAAGGTAGAAGAGTCTATTAGTATTAGTAGTGTATGTACTTTACAAATAGGATTAGATAACGCAACAAGTTAACAACTTTGGGAATGCGAGGATGAGTTTACTGTATTCATTAAAGGAAATGTAAGCGATTGTCCAAGAAACAGTAATTTAACATATGAAAAGAGTGCATGAAAACTAACTTCAGGGAATGATTGATGAAAGGTAACATTTTTCTGACTTCAAGAAGACTTAACAGTTTAGTGCTAGCAACTTCTGGCTTCAAAAGGAGAAAATATCATTGAATAACTTTCAGAACTAGGAAACAATTTAGTGTTATTGTTAGGTTATTTTTTACCTCAACTATGCAAGATAGGGTAATGGACTAATGGTAATTGATATGGTTATAAAGAAGTGGAAAAAAAAATATCCGAGTTTTGAGTCTGAACCACACAGTGAAACTTGAAAGACAAAATATGTGAGCTTTAAGAATACAGTTTTGCACGACGAAGATAGTATGAAATAGAAATAGTAACTTGATGTAAAGTGGGGAGAATAGTTGCCATTATAAAACCTAGCAAAGGAGGCAGTCTGAAATCAAATGATGGAATTTAGATGGTTAAGGCTAAAAGAGAATGCTATTGAAACTTGCTAAAGTAGAAAGTGCAAGACGCTGATCCTAAAGTCAAACAAAAGAATATTGCCTTTATCGCTATCTAGGAACCAAATATGAGTCAAAAGATGTTTAAAAGACATCTTATCAAAGGGAAAGGACAATTGGCGATTAGAAAAAGAACAACTGAAGTAATTGTGCTTGCCCTTGGACATTATTCCTAAAAAAATGTTTATCCCCTAAGTGACGTTGTGGCGTATCAATAGCAGAAGATTAGTGACGAGCTGTGCTTATAAATTGAGGATTCCCTATGTCGACAAGTGACAATGTATAATATCCCCTCTTATGTGAGCTTTAAGAATATCGAAGGTAGTATGAAATAGAAATAGTAACTTGATGTAAAGTGGGGAGAATAGTTGCCATTATAAAACCTAGCAAAGGAGGCAGCATGAAATCAAATGATGGAATTTTAGATGGTTAAGGCTAAAAGAGAATGCTATTGAAACTTGCTAAAGTAGAAAGTGCAAGACGCTGATCCTAAAGTCAAACAAAAGAATATTGCCTTTATCGCTATCTAGGAACCAAATATGAGTCAAAAGATGTTTAAAAGACATCTTATCAAAGGGAAAGGACAATTGGCGATTAGAAAAAGAACAACTGAAGTAATTGTGCTTGCCCTTGGACATTATTCCTAAAAAAATGTTTATCCCCCAAGTGCCATTGTGGCGTATCAATAGCAGAAGATTAGTGACAAGAGACGTGCTTATAAAATGAGGAGTCCCTATTTCGACAAGTGACAATGTATAATATCCCCTCTTTCTTTTACATTTTCTTGTTGTCTGTGTTGTTGTTTCCATTTCATTTTTATTTTTATTTTTTTGAAAAGTCGTTCTTGTTTCCATTTCTCTGGGTTTTCTTTTCAAAATCAAAGCAAGCAAACAAAGAAGAAAAAAAATCTTAAATATATCATCATAGGTCTTTCGTTTTTATAGAATTAATTTATTGGGTTTTTTTTTTTTAAAACTTAGCCTAATTGCGCCTCGAGGCTGATGCAACTGCGTAACGATTTTAGCCTTCCAAGACAATTCATTCATATACTCTATTATAAAAGGGAAAATAAAGATTTTAGTGACGGACGATAGATTTTCTTAGTATGATATTCACTTCAAAACATATATTGTCGTTTGCGGAAAAAATATTCCCAGTAAACTACACAGTTAAACTGCAAACTCAAACTATAATTTCAGAATTCCAAAACAAAGAAGCACATACAAGCATGTATTCAAACATACGACATACACGAATAATCATATCAAATTAAATAAAAAAGCAGCAATGATGCTAGATGAATACAAGGAGGTAACCATGACCATGATTTGTCAATCTAGGAGCACCAACTGAGCTCACCATCTAATGAGCATGCCCTACAAAGTCAACGTTATGGCCTCGATAGCAGTTGACATTTGAGCAATGCTTGACTGTCACTTGAAAGGTGCATATCAATTGATTGTCAGGAAGTGCTAGACCATGGTTCATAACCATTCAGTCATTTGTTGGGACAATGCTCGACCATAATCACAGCCGTATACCGACAATATGCTCGTTCTCCACTTCCACCAAATCATGTAAAACACATGATGTTCACCGGCTCATTAAAAAGGGACATATTACGGCGAGATTCTATCCACCAAATCATGGAAATCACATGACGTGGTCACCCCACCTGACAGATTTGTTCATCTAGTAAATATACCTAGAAAAAGAAGGCGGAGCCAGGTATTTTTCTTCTTCTTCTCCACTTTTATATACAGTAAATACAGCATATATTTGGTTTCCCTAAATACTCGTATTAAACCCACTGACTTGATTGTTGGAGTTTAAACTAGGGAGCAGTCGTCGACTTTTTTAGGTAGCAGAGTTGCAACCGGAGATATATCCAGCAACATCAATAAGCCAAGTATCAGGTAATTCAAACACCGAGTAAAATTCATTTCCAACTCAAGCAGACAAGGAGACAACAAACAACATAAAATAACCCAAGAAATCATAAAATTAAACTCCCGGATGCCGAGAAATACTTTCTACATGATAATATGACATGAAAAATAAAACAAAAAGAGCTAACCTGTAGTTATTAGAAATCCCGATACTCTCGTCCTCCACATTCTCAAAATCATTATCCTCCTCCGTCCCCCTGTTCCCATTTCTCCTAGGTCTCGAATTCCGCTTCTTATACTCTATCCAAACGAGGAACACATGGAACAGACACTGTAGCGCATATCCGCAGACCCAAACCCTAACGGGCACAGTAGGGTTCTCATCAGCCGTGCAGATCAACATCACAATCGACACAATCACGAAGGACAAGTTCCACATCATGTCGAGCGCAACGACAGGCTTGGAGTATCCCCAGTCAGCGCGGCGCTCCTCTAGCTCACGAGCTGCAGTCTCGCGGACAAGCATTGAAGCGCCGCCGCGGCGCTGAGAGGAGACAATGCGGGAAAGGAGGATAGAAAGAGGAGAGGAGCGAGAGGGGTCCGATTGGCGGGGGCGGAGGAGTGGGGCCATGGAGGAGAAGTTGGTCGTTGTAGACGGCTCCGATGACATTTTTCCCTAATTTGATTGCGCGAGTTCAGGAGTGTAGCTGAATAGAAAGTCTGACAAAGATAGAGGAATGGGGTGAGTAGCGTAGGTAGCTGGGGCGTTGGGGGTGGGGGAGGCGGTGGGTTCTAGAGAGGGGAGAGATGGCTTGGCGACTTCTGAGGGCGGAAGATAAACGGCGAAAGGAAATATGCAGCCCCGTATTGAAATTCATTTATAAATAAACATTTTATTATAAACTAGGTGCAAGCAACGTGCAATGCACGTTTATTTAGTTTATATTTAATAGTTTTGTTTAAGAATTAATTTGTTATTAATAAAGATGTAATGTTTTTGGTTAATTAAATAATTAATGATGTAATGTTTATGTAATTGATAAATAATTAAATAAAGTGTTTTTCTCTGTCATCTCCAACCCAAAAATCACAAACAGAAAACTCAAGGTATGTTAAGGGGTAAGAAGATGAGTTTACTTAGGCTCCGTTTGATTCTCATTAATGTAGAATGAGAATGAAAAATATAGCCGTTATTGGACCCCACACGAGATATAGAAATTCAAAATTGATGTGATGGATAACAGTCATATTTTTCATTTTTATGAGTTTTTAATGAGAAACAAACGGAGGCTTAAACTTTTTGCATGGCTTAAGTCTTTACTCTTTTTTAAGTAATAATGCAATTCATTTTATCGTTAAAGTATGATATGTATTACGATAATATATGTATATCATGTATTAGACTTAGTATTGGTAAGTGACGGGTAAATTTTTGAGGACGAAAATATTTTAAGGGGGTGAGAATGTAATATCTCGAAAATTTTCATAAAATATAATTCATTTTTTATATACTATATTTTAATATTTTGAAAGTTAGGGACTAAATGATACATTTATCAAATTATATTTTATTTGTGTCAAATATTTAGATATTGATGGAGTTATCGTAAATATATGAATATTGGTCTCGTTGGATAAATCGTAATTAGATACATAAATCAGATTCAAGAAAAAGTCGATTCGGATGAGTTAGCTCCAAGATATTTTAGTTTGAAAAAATTATCAAAAACTAATTTATTATTATTATTATTTAATTATAATTTTGAAAGTATGGGTGGTGGAAAAAAAAAATTCTGTTAAAAACAAGAAATTCCGTTAGTTTTTCCGTTAAATCAAGAAATTCCGTTAATTTTTCCGTTAAACCAACAAATTCCGTTAAATAGGCACTTTTTATATATAGAAAGATTACAAGTAATGTTACCAAACATTATTATAATCAATTTGAATATGCAAGTAAAATACTGTTTGACCCCGATAAAAATTCATTTTGAAATAATATTTTGATGAAAATCGTGTTGTTAAAAAATAAGATTTTTTTTTTTTTGAAAAATTAACGTGTAATATTATTTTATTAAAAAATGTATGATTAAAAATAAAATAGAAAAATATATTTTGAAATAATGGAAATCAAAGCTAATACATTTTAATAAATAACTATAAATAATATAAATGTTAAATTATAAATAAATAGGATATTAAATATTAATTGTTCGCAAGTCAGACACAACAACAAATACTAGATGAAACCGAAATGAGTACCATCGGCTCGATGTCCATTTCGTTTTGTTACAAAATCATTTTCAATTACACATTCACGAAATAAAAAATTTTGCACATAAATTCATTACTTTTCTCTACTTTTTAATTTCACGTTCTCCTAAAAATATTATTCAAAACTTTTTTTAAAAAAAAAATAATGGGCACCAGGGCTAAATATTAACTTTATTTATGCCATTATTGACTATAATATGATTTATTTATAGTATATTAATTTCAAAATAATGAAAATATAGATTGTCTCAAAGTATTCCGTTAGTTAATCAAATGAAAATTTTCTAACGCATTTACCGATCATATTATCTAACATGATCGTTGTAGTCCGTACCCCCTTACCTCCAATGGTTGAACATCTATTATCAAATGAAGTCTCACCAATAAAAAAAACGTATAACTCAACTATCTTCCGGCCCACTAATGCAGATTCGAGTTCCAGTATCTAACTATTGACTAATACCTTGAGTCGAATGGTGGACATGTCCGTATCTCATACGAGCAAAGGTTCTGGTAAGAAGCACAAAGAGAAATAAAGTAGAAAAGAATGGCCGAAGGAAGGGCAGTTGATCTTCTTCTTCAGTTACATGACTAAAGCAAAAGTATGTAAAGGATCTTCAATCCAATTACTAATATCAAAAACATAAATATTCAAAATTACCTTAGCTGATAAAATATCAAAAATAAGACATAACAAATGTAGTACATCATCCCACATCTTATTGGACTTAACACGGCAAGTCTTCAACTGCATTCAACATACTTTCATACAATTCTCTGTTTCAAACAAAGGATTAGAAAGCATCAAACAAGTGACAAATACATATTCAATTATCAGCAAGATACAAGAAGTATTTACTCAATATTAAGAGCGTGTTTGGTAACAATTAAAATTGAAAATATGACCGTTATTAGGTCTCACTCGTCTAATAAAAATCAACAATAACGACTAATTTTTCAATTTTAATCTGATTTTAATCTGTATCAAACAGGCTCTAACTTGTGAACTGCAGCTATTATTTTTTCCTTTGATAGCTTTCTGTTTATTAAAATATTTTATGTTAATACAAATGTCAAAATAACATCTACCATTAAATGTGTGGATCAGGGGCAGAGATAGGTGTGGGCTGTAGCCCACCCTTGCCCAAGCCCAACCCCTGGTTAATAAAAAAATAAAAATCGTTGAGGCCCAATTAGCCTACTGTCCAACCCAATAGCCACAGTCCAAACCAATAACCCAAAATTTGTTAAGCCCAATTTCTCCCTCAATTTGAAAACCCAATTTCATCCAACATTCCAACCCTTTTTCCCTCACACCACCAAACTTGCAAAGTGCAAACTCTATCACTCTCTCAACAGTCAACACCAGCTTGCCGCCTACCCGAAGGCCGAAACAGACCTGCCGACTTGGCGTGACTGGCGTCGGCGACCACCAGCGACCTGCTCGGCTGCTCCAGCTCCTCCCCTGCTGCTGTCGGCTGCCCCTCCGCTGAACAGCCAGCCGTGACCGGATACCAATGCCAAGGTAAGGTATTCTAATTAGTAATTTCTAAATCTGGAATTGGAATATAGTTTAGGCTGGAATGGATATAATGATATTGATATTATGATAGAGATGAAACCATGGCCATGAATGATGTTGATGTATAATGTATTGATAATTTATTGATTCATAATTTTAGATTAGGGTCATTAGGCTTTATAAATAATAATGAATGTTTAAACTTTAATGTGTAATTAATATTTAAAATCTGAAATTATGAATAAATTATAAATCTCATTGTTTAATAAATTATTAATAATAATATAGAACTCACTTTCAATAATAATGAAATGCTTAGATAATAAATAATGAATTATGAAATGCTCAAATGCTCACATTAATGTTTAATAAATAATAATGAATGTTTAAAGTTTAATTAATATCTAAAATCTGAAATTATGAATAAATTATAAATCTCATTGTTTAATAAATTATTATTAATAATCTAGAACTCACTTTCAATAATAATCAAATGCTTAAATAATAAATAATAATGAAATGCTCACATAGTCACATTAATGTATAATAAATAATAATTTTTGAAAGTGAGTTCTTGCTTAATTGTTTTGGCTTGGGTAGATCTAGAAAGAGAGAGTGAAGATGCGTATTTATGAATTATGATGGCATTGTTTTGAAGTTTTTTTTTTTTTTTTTTATTTATGCTCTTAGGTTTAATATGGAGGAAGATCGACCATCTTCCAATAAAAGAAGAACTTTGTTATCTTTCTTTTCAAAGAGTAACAAACATCAGGATATTTCAATTCCTACGACGTCCACTCCAAATTCAATTTCATCTCCTGAAGTTGAACGATCTTCACCTTCTAATCTTAATATGGAACCATTTGATTCTATTGAACGGGACCCAGGAAAAAGAAAGCAAATATGTAAACATACGTTTAATGAACGCGATCAGATTAGGCGAGTCTATCTAAATGTTGGACCTTATCAACCAAAACTTTTGGACTATCAAAGTAACGAATGTGGAAAGTAGAAACGTCGATTTCAAGAGTGTTGGTACAATCAGTTTCCTTGGTTGGAATATTTACCTTCAACACACAAAGCATATTGTTTTTATTGCTTCATTTTTCTCAATGATAGTGCTCCATCTATTATTTTATCATTCGTTACAGTTGGATTTGACGGTTGGAAGAGGGTTAACCAAGGAAGTAAATGTGCATTCCTTATTCACGTTGGTACAACATCATCATCGTATCATAATGGTTGTAAGAGAAGAGCTGAAGATCTAATGAAACTAACTCAACATATTGATAAGGTAATGCATTCTGTATCGGCTGAGGAAAAACAGAAAAATCGTTTGCGTCTAAAGACCACTATTCAAAGTGTTCTGTGGTTAGCACTTCAAGGTTGTTCCTTTAGAGGCCATGACGAATCTCCAACTTCAATGAATCGTGGGAATTTCATTGAAATAGTGGATGCATTTTGAAAAATGAATACAAAAGTAGGAAAAATTGTGTTGGGTAATGCTCCAAAAATGCTACATACACGTCTCCAGACATTCAAAAAGAAGTTTTAAACATTATGGTCAATAAAGTTCGACAAAGAATTCGTGACGAAATTGGGGATGCAAAGTTTTGTATTCTAGTTGACGAAGCACGAGATGAATTTTCACGGGAACAAATGGTCATTGACTTGAGGTATGTGACTAGTAATGGAAAATTGACAGAACGATTTTTTGCAATCAAAAGTATTAGTGACACTACTTCATTAACTCTTAAGAATCAAATTTCTGATATTCTTGTTCGTTTCAACCTTCAAGTGCAAAACATGAGAGGTCAATGGTATGACGGTGCTAATAATATGCGTGGTACTTGGAATGGACTACAAACATTATTTATTAGAGATTGTCCATATGCATACTATGTCCATTGTTTTGCTCACCGTTTACAACTCACATTGGTTTCTGCAGCTATGGATGTCTCAGATATCAATGACTTTTTTTCTCATTTGGATTGTGTTATTAATATGATTACATCATCTCCTAGGCGTATTAATGCGTTGAAAAGTGCTCAAAGAAAAGAAATTAAGCATTTGTTGGAAATTGGATAACGAGAGTCACGAAGTGAGGCTAATCAGATTGATAATTTGCAACGAGCCAGAGGTACTCGTTGGTCTTCTCATTATAGCTCTATGAAGAGTTTGATTGATATGTATGCTACAACTTGCAAGATGCTTGAGTATCTTAGTGATCATTTTTCAAATGGAAGATCTCGGTCTGAAGTTAGTGGTGTATACAAAAACATGACAACATTTGAATTTGTATTTACCTTGCATTTAATGCGTAGAATATTGGCAATTACGGATGTACTTTGTCAGGCCCTTCAAAAGAAAACTCAATACATCTTAACTGCTATGAGATTTATCCATACTACAAAAGATATCCTTCAAGCATTGAAAGAAGATGACTGGGAAGAATTTCTTCAAGAAGTGAACCTTTTTTTGCGGAAAAAATGATATACATATACCTAACTTTGATGGTTCGTACATGGTTGGTCGTTCTTGTGATCGTGAGTATCCTACTATTGAACATCATTACCACTTTGATATCTTCAATGCAGTCGTAGATTTTCTGATGATGGTGTTAGATACAAGATTTAATGAGACATCATTAGAACTCATTTCTCTCAGTACGACTTTGGATCCAAAAAATTCTTTTGAATCATTTAACATGGATAATATTTGTAAGCTTGCGGGGAAGTTTTATCCTAAAGATTTTACGCAGCAAGATATTTATTGTTTGAAAATTGAGTTACAACATTATCAGCACGATGTGATTTCTAAGCCTCGATTTCAAGTGCCTACACTTTCTGATTTATGTCGAGAATTGCTTGCAAGTAGAAGGTCGGAGAGTAACGTCATTTTGACTAAGTTGATTTGTTTAATACTTACACTACCAGTTTCAACAGCGACTGTGGAACGAGCCTTTTCAGCAATGAAACATGTGAAGACGGAAATTCGTAACAAAATGGATGATGATTTTCTGACTGATTATTTAACACTAAACATTGAACGAGAATTTTGTATGAATTTAGATCTAAATTCTATTATAGATGAATTTTATGCTATAAAATATCGTCTGGTACAACTGTAATAGGTAACATTGTGTTACAATTATCCTTGTTATATATAAATTGTATTCGTACATTACGTTTTATAAATTTTAGCCCCCCATATGATGAATTCCTGGCTCCACCCCTAGTGTGTATAGATACAAGAAATCAAAGCAAAATGATTGTATATGCGACTTACCAATGTAGAAATTGCTGTGAACATGCACAAAATAGATTGATCTAGTTTACCATCAGCTCTTAGCTTCCTTCCCCTTTCTATCTGAATTATGGATTCCTTTAGGTCCTTACCTTCCATATTATAAATGGAACTCCTCTCGTGCCACTTTTATATTTATCAATTCCTTAAGCCCTCAAAACTGAACAAATGCAAGCAAAGAGGAAAGTTTGACTCAGGGGCGGACGCAGAAGATTTTTGTTAGGGGGGCACACTCGAACTTGAAAAGAAGTTGGGATAAATTTTACACTCGAAAATTTACGTAAAAAAAAAAATCCTATCCCATATAATTTTGCATCCGAAAATTTACATGGGATATGACTTTTTCGGATGTAAAATTTCGAAAAAATCTTATGTCATGTTCCATATAAAGTTTCCTAATAAATGATGAAAATTACATTGAAGTGTATCGCAAAAATAGTAAATTTTAATGAAATAATTGATTTTTTTTGAAAAAATGCGAATTAGACGTTTTTCTTTAAGACTTACGTTTAACATATTTTTAACTATTTTCGATATCTATTTGGACTATTCGATATACCCATAATGTAGTTATCGAAATAAGCTTTGAGATTACATAAGCAATTTGTAGATTTGATTAGCATACAATCGTCGGTAAATTTTTAAAATTAGCATGTTATCGAAATTCAATTTATTATGATTTTGCCCCTGTTTGGTAGAAATTAAAATCAAATTCGTAGTAAATTTTTATAAAAGTTAAAACATTTATGGATTCTATGAATATATTATTAAAATTTATTGTAAACTTTGATTTAGATTAAAATTTAGATTTCAATCGATACCAAACACAGAAAAAAAAAAAAAAAAATCTCAAAAGTTAGGGGGGCACGTGCCCCCCAGGACCCCCCCTGGTTTGACTTAGTGGCGGCTGAATTGAGAACAAAAATGCGAACAAACGAAATTGCGATTAAAGCAAAAACGTTCGCTTCTATATTATATGTTGTAACAATGTTTATATATCGAGCCTTCAAAGTTGTATTCAAGCTATCATTCTCGAAAGAGTATCACGTGCGTAATATATAAAAGTTATGACAATGGTAGGTACAATCATTATTTTTGGTAATCAAATGCAATAAAATTTTCTTGTGCTCGTCTCTGAGCCTCTTCAATCGTTGGGTTAGCAGAAAAACAGAAAGGCAAAATTGAAAATTTATGGTGAAGGTTGAGAAGTTCCGATTGCAGCTATGACATGTACGTAGTGCTTTGTTTGTTGTAGAGTGGGAGCAGAAGCTTACTGGACACGCCTGTGAGGAGGTGTTTCCCGCTAAAATGCCTAACTCTTCAAAGCCCAATAAAAATCTCGGATTCTTCTTGTTGAACCTGTTCGGGTAATAAATAATAAAAAATTTATTTATTAACTGAAGATGAATCTATTGTCTTCAATGTGCAAATGGTCTCTTATATTTCTTTATATTTTTTTTAGTATGGACGTCCCTAACCTAAGTGTTTTAGTGGCAATTGGTCCCTTTTATGGGAAAATCAATATGCACTTAGTTTCAATTCGAAATAGTTTCATCTAGTTTCCTAACTTTTGAAAAAATTGACCTCCAGATTTTCCCTCCTTTTTATTTCGTCTACTGGGAACGGGAGTTCACACTACATTCAACAACAAATTTGTTGAAATTGAATTTTATCATGCCTGGTCCGATTGTGATTTTAAATAATGTATAGCCTATATTTAGTGAAGATTAAAATCAAGTTTTTAGTAAATTTTGATAAAAATTAATGAAATGAGTGATAAAAATTTTAAATTAAAATCAAATAGAGCATATTATCTTTTAACTATTTTGACCAAAATAAATTTTTTACCATTTTGATTTCGTTTATCAAACTGTCTAAGGGAATTTTACACCTCAAATAAGGAAAGGGGCATATCTCGAGTCCAAAATTTGAAAGGTCGAGTTATCATCACAAAGGATAGAACTGAGCAAGACATAGCAATTTAGCCTGATCAAAAGCTGCAAATGAATTTCTTGGACTTAAACACGAAATACAAGTAAAGAGCTCAATAGTTGTTTTTGAAATCGATCACTCAACACTTGCAAGATTGAGTCTATCACATGACAATACAAATCAACATAAAAGCGATGATAATAAGTCACCTGTTGAGCTCCACATCTAGGTCGACCTATTGTAATCAATGTAATGAAAAAGATAATCTTCCATTGGATTCACAAGACTAATTTTAAAGCCTAAAAACTTCAGTTACCATTTACGAATATATCTCGTTAGAAATATTCCAAAAATGATTCTATTTCTACACATGATCATTTAGTGCTATTTGTGTCAGTCTCACCGTATACTAAATTAAGGTCCACTAGGACTAAAGTACTCGGCCTAGAAAAAACCATCCAGAAACATGATCAACAATAATCACAGTTCAAATAGTTCAATTGTAAGTGTCATTTGAGCAAATGTAAGCAAATGTAACTTATATAGCATATTATTCAGTTTTAAATCACAGGCAAAACTAAGACACAGTATTAATGCAACCCAACATACCAAAATAAAACATTGACACTGCTAACATAAAAAACTTAGTTTAGCAAAACTGAATCAAACAAATATGCATGTGCTCCCCCAACTGCAAACTCTCAATATGTTTAAACAGTAAGTAAATGTATCTATGTCTCACCCCAACGACCCCTCAGGACACATGACACAAGTTTAAAAATCAATGCAATGTATATCAAGTCAAATGTCAATATGTATCTATGTCTCTCCCCAACTACCCCGATCAAATTTATTGATTTCCTAATCAAATTCCTATATCTGTCAAATTTCACGAATAGGGACTAACGATCTAAGTCCCTGGTCGAATTTTACTCGTTAGTTGCTCGAAGTTAGATAGACATTATTAAAAAATTTATCCTTTCCTATTTTCCTTTTAAAGCACTCCAAAAATCTCCGTGCCTTAAGGCTTTTTGTTTTCTTGTTATGGACTCGAATGTCATTATACTGAACTTGTTTGTCACCTAAATAACATATTTTAATAATCCAAATAATTATTTATTAGACTAAGTCAAAAAAGCCACGAAAAGTAGGGTATTGATCGAGAGAGTTTGGGCATCCCAGGGTCATTGCCCTTAGGATTCTAAACATGTTGTTGTCAATAAGTTTAAGCTTATTCTTAATTAATTAATTCACAATTAATTGCTTTTGTTGGGAAGGCAGATTTTTAGATAACTTTGTTGGTTGGTTGGGAGCCCTCTTTGTGCATAAGCATCGTCATTTATGAATTATGTTAACAGGAAAATAGATGATACAAGGGATGTCGACATGAAATTTAATAATTTTTAGAATTGATTAGACATGAAAAATATATATATATATATATATATATATATATATATATATATATATGTTTTCATCTATTTAAAAAAAGTTATATCAAACGGATCATTAATGTTTTCATTTCCATGCCTATTCGAACCCCAATATACGGACGGAGCTTTAGAGAATTCAATAATTAATATTTCTACTTGAGATCGTTGAAAAAATGAGATAAAGATATAAATTCCGAGTTTTTAGTTGTGAGTGGTCCATATTATACAGCGTTTAAAGGTGAGAGTGTTGTTGAATTGGTGCTTGATAGACAAGAATCAAATGAGTTGTATTCGAGTCGAATTTTTAAGTTGGAGTCAATTATCTATAGAGGGTGATACGTCACCTATGGTTGTTATGGCGAACTTGGTGCTAGAAGTAAAGGTGACTTGGGAAGAGAGGAAAATGAGAATAGGGTGAGTTGTATTCGAATGTTCGTCTTGACGTAAATTTAGACACGGGGAGTAAAACATTTGCTCCAAGTGGGTACCAATTTTAAATAAGGACAGTAATATTGAGTTTGGTAGTTTCACTATTCAGTTCATTATTGACGTTTGGATTTACTTTGAAGCAAACACGTGTGCTACTCATTTTGATCATTATTATTGATTTCACTTTTTCAAATGTGCTAAAATACACTACAATCTCAAAAGTTCTTCATTTTTTCTCTTGATAATTTGGCACAAGAAATAATGACTTGTCAACATTAGTGCTCTTAATTTTTCATGTGCGCCAAAACACACTACATTTAAAAGTTTTCCATTCTCTAGAGAAATCGTGACATATAAACACGTCATTATTAGTACTCAATTTTTTTTTTTTTTCAAATGACTTGTCTTTCCTTCTTTTAGTGCCTAAAAACTACAATCAGCCCGCTTTAGGGCGAAATCCTGTTACCTTAGGTTATTCGATCGGACTTTCTCGATCTAAATGATGCTTAAAAGTGTTTTTGTCTTAGTTTCGAAGTCTTACTTTCTTTTCGTTGTTAGGTATGAGCACCTGGTCTTAATTGTGAACGAATAATCCGAATAATATATGTCCCCTAGCTCTGGGGAGAGCACTCGGGAAATAAATTGATACAATTCCGAAGTTTTCTATTTTTTCCTCGATAAAATTGATATAAATATTAAAAAATGCTGACTTATCGAACTTCTAATGAAGTGTCGACAAATGCACTCTTTGCACCCATGGTGTGCTTCTCTTTGCTTGAAAAAAATGTGCTGCGAGCATTCCACTAATTATTAACTACAAAATTACCCTCGGTTCCTGATCTCTAAAAATGATCAAGTTCATTTTCAACTATTTTTTTATACTTGCATAATCAATCATCAATGATAAACCATCGAAACTCGTATTAAACAATTATTTATCCATTGTATGTCCAATTTTATGAATTTACGTTTTGCTTCAACTAGTTGGTGTAAAAAAAAAGGGTAATTGGCGCAAAACGTCCCTACCTATGATGGTTATTGTGGAAAACGTCCCTACGTTCGATTTTTTGGTGCAGAACGTCCCTACCTTTGCATTTTCTTGCGCAAAACGTCATTTTGACCAATTTTTAACATAAAATGACCATTATACCCTCTTATATAAATAAAACAAAAAAGAAAAGAAAAGAAAAATAAAGAATAAATTGCAATCTAGTCCAAAACATTTTTAAAAGTGCAAATCAATCCAAATAAATTATAAAAATAATCAAAAATCAAAAATAAAAACTTTTCCGTCGAGGTGGGAAAGGAGACGGGGAAAGAAAGGGCGAGACAAGAAATGAGGATAGGAGAGAAAAGTTTTTATTTTTATTTTTGATTATTTTTAATATTTTAATAATTTATTTGGATTGATTTGCACTTTTAAAAATGTTTTGGACTAGATTGCAATTTATTCTTTATTTTTCTTTTTTGTTTTATTTATATAAGAGGGTATAATGGTCATTTTATGTTAAAAATTGGTCAAAAGGACGTTTTGCGCAAGAAAATGCAAAGGTAGGGACGTTCTGCACCAAAAAATCGAACGTAGGGACGTTTTCCACAACAACCGTCATAGGTAGGGACGTTTTGCGCCAATTACCCTAAAAAAAAATCTAAAGTGAGTCGTCGTTTTCTCACTAGGTTTCTAATGGACGGTATCCATTCAAGGGACTGAATGTACCATAATAATCAGAGATTTAGTACTAATTTACTCCATTTTAAAGTTTAAGGACTGACTTATTACTATGAAATTTGATTGGGAGCCAATAGTACAATAGTTCCAAATTTCTTAGCACTGTCTGAAATGATATTTTCGTTCTATGTTCCCAAAACATAAAGCTAATCACCCCTCAAAACACGCACACCAACTCTCTCCCTCTCTCACATAGTAATACCAAGCTGTCTCCATCTCTCTCACATACTAACTAGTAAAAACAAGCATTCTCACTCACATAAAAATTAAAAATTTAAACAATTAAATATGTTACGTGTAAATAGCCACTGCTTGGTTTGATTAAAATTTCAAGTCAAATTAACAATTAATTTTAACAACACATTTCACAAGGTCAACAACTTTTCAATCATATATTTCATCAATTTTTATTAAAAAATAATTTTAATTTCTACCAAACGAGGTCGCAGACTCGCAAGAAATTTTTTTAAGAATATATAATTGAAAAATAAGAAATTTTTTTTAATCTAGGTGCAAAATATTTTATTAAGCGAATATTTGATTGAAAATGATTTGATATTTCTTTATTCTTCTTCATTTATTATTATTATTTTGAAATAACGAATGAGTGGCTAAACCCGAAAGCACATGATTTGAACTTAAATCGCTCATTTTGGTTTAGGTACTGCATTTTTTACTCTCTCTCTCTCTCTATTTGTGTATAGGTATATATAAGTACATAAATCCTTGGTAAGTGTGGGTATAATTTCGGACGTTCTAGATATTGATTTGGAGGTTTTTGATACCTGATGCACGAGTGGAAAGGATAATAGATCGGATATGGCGGAGGCTCCCGGCGACGGAAGTGTTAGAGCGACGCCGGAGCTGAGTCCCGATGAAACGAGTAGCAATGCGAGGCCAAGCGCGGCCCCGATGGCGTCGTTCAAGGAGGTGAGCAAAGGCTCCTCATCGCGGCGGAGGACATCGTTCCGGCCTAGTTTGGACTCCGATGACTTCATAAACCTGCTCCATGGGTCGGATCCAGTTAAGTTGGAGCTCAATCGCCTGGAAAATGAAGTCAGAGGTCAGTCTCTCCTGCTGGATCCACTAGATTTGTGTTGTGCTTTAGTACGAAAGGCTGTTGTTTCTTTGGAGAGTACAGTTTTGGTTGACAGTTCTCTTGACAGCGTGTGTGAGGTTGCCAACATTTTTAACATCGATTTTAACAACTATTAAAACAATCAATCCCACATATTTTTACACATCATTGAATGTCAGAAAGTTGTCAACAGTCAATGTACAAATAGCATAATTCTTCTTTGGAATTGCTGAAAGATAAACTGATATATAAGATGTATTAAGGTCGTTTTATGTGTGAAACAATTGGATTTTGTGACTTGCAGATAAGGAAAGGGAATTGGGAGAAGCGCAATCTAAGATCAAGGCATTGAAGTTGTCAGAGCGCCTCCGTGAAAAAGCTGTTGAAGAGGTTCCATTGTCTCCTATTTTCCTATTATATTAACGTTTCATAATTTTTAACTGATTTCTATGCTGTAAATGGTTAGGTTGTGGTTGTACAATGTTGTGTATGGAAGTTGGAAATTCAGCATTGATTGAAAGGTTAATGGCACACATAGACAGATCGATTTTTTTATTTTAAAATAAAAATATTGATTTTTGACATAATTGCGTCGGAGCAGGACACCAAAAGGAAGAAGAGTATAAATAGCACACTGTAAAGTGAGAATTGGAATTTTTTGAACATATCTATTATTTTGTGGGCAATGTGGACCTTGCAAGTTTTAGTGCACAGATATGATGCGTCGAGTTAGAGAGAAACTAAAGAAACAAAGGAAATGACAAGAACATTTTTCCCTTTCAGGATTTACAAAGTAAACTAGAACTGAACTGTGAAATGGTTACCTTGTTTGTCTTTCTGAGTGCAGAAATAGGGATGCAATGGAAGATGTATATTGTCAGAGAATCTTTGCAACTGATTTAAGTCTACTTGAAGTGTAACTGTAATAGAGACATATAAGATGGGAGAATCTCATTTATTTAAGGCTACTGCCTTTTGATACTTTAGTTAGATCTCATTGACAAGAAAATAGTTTCTAATAGTAAGATAATTAAAAAACTATCTTCTTCCTTTAATGTCGATTTTCACTTTCACTACCATGTCGTAGCAAATTATCAAGGGAAGAGATTCTTTCTGTTTATATTTATCGCCAGTTCGAAGGTCCAATGTCAAGTGTAAGATTTGGAAAACAAAGTCTTTTTCTTTATCAATGTTCTCCTCCTCATGCTGATTTGTTCAATTCTTCACGCATGTCAATTACTAACTCTTCAAGTTCATATGGATTCTCTTAGTTAAATTCAGCTTGTTAGTCGATTTTAGCTTTAGAATAATTTTCGTTAGGGATTGCAAATGTTAGGCTGATCCATTTAAAGGGGCACTAGTACTTGGATATTAAACTGACAGTGCAGGGCGGAGGGGATGGGGGTCACTTGACCCCCCAACTTTTGGCCTTTTTTTTTCTTGGACAAAACCACAAAACATCTATCATTTTATTTCACTCTCTCTCGACTCTCTTCCTCAACCCTTTTACCAAAACCCTAACCCTTCTAATTTTTCAAAATTTGTCTCTAATTTCTCTACAAATCACTACATCTACTACGAATCTTCACTTTTCAATAAAATTTTCAACTAATTAAAACCTAAATTTGCATTTTTTTCCTACCAATTTGCTCTAACACTGATGCAAAGTGACTGCCGTTACGACACGATCAACTTAAGTTATTTTGCCTTTAAAAATTGAATGGTAATGAAGGCACACGACAGTAACTTATAATTTCAAATTTCTATTTATTTTTTTACCAAAATTCAAAGTGGTAGAGAAAATGGATTTGAGTTACATTTATAGTATGTTTTCATTTGTCCGATTATGTTTAGGAATGATTTTACATTTTATATGTTGAGTTGTGTCATTGATTTGGAATGGGTTTGGAATGATTTATGTTGTATGGAATAATTTTTGAATTGTATATAGAATGGGTCTTGAATGATTGTGTCCAATTTGGCTTACATTTATTGAATTGTGTTTATTTGAATTGATTATGAGTATTAAATATTGGTGGAATATTTTTCCGTCTGATAACTTGAATTGATTGTTTTAATTAATTGTTTGTATCAGTTATGGATGAATTATTTAAACGTAGATATGCGTTTTCTTGTTATGAGCAAAATATTAATGAAAAGAATGTTCGAGCTAAAAGGGATGAAAATGATGTTGGAGATGAAAAGAATGACGGATTTGGGGATGAAATGGATGTTGTGGGATGAAACTAATCTTGGAGGTATTCTGGTTGAAACTAATGTTGAGGATGTTAGGAATGAAAATGCGTAGAGAACAATTGTAATAGGATATCAAATGATTTTATCTTTTTCACAACATTTTTACAAGTTTGAATGTACCCCCTAACTTAAAATGTTTGTGTCCGCCATTGTGATCGTGTTCTTTTAATTTTTGTTTCTCTGTCATTCTTTATTTTGTAAACATTCAGCATGCCAAATTTATTTGGATGATTTTTGAATATATCTCTTGCATCTTGTCAGTCTCACTTATCAGTTGCATGTATGAATACTGTTGTGTTTGAAAAGTGATGTCTTTGGCAGGGGCAGTAGTAGAAGAGGTATCGCAAACTGTCCCATGTTTCCAGGTGGAAAATGAGAAAATATCATACCATTTGTTTCAGTCTATCTAAATTATTGAATCTAAGTTTACTTTTTGTTCCAACTGCAATTTGTAAAATATTCTCCTTCCCACCTCCCCTTTGGTTAAAAGAGAGAAACAAAAACGAGCAAGCACTAAGTGTTTTTTAAAAAAAAAAAAACTTATTTGGGAAGCCCAAACAACACAAAGAAACTGTGTACTTTTTCTCTTCTATCAAATGTAATGTTTTACAATGCTTAAACTGTTTGATCCTGGCTATCTTTGTAAACAATCAACATGGTATTTGCTTTCTTTCTATGCTCCTGTTTCTCTTTTACATCTTCCCTCTAATTTGTGAGATGCATGGAATGATCTTCCCGAGTTTCAGTGGAAGCTGAGATCTCCCCTATTTGCTGTAGTTCACAGAGGAGTTGGCAAAGGCGGAGAAGAAGCTCAAACTAACGGAATCTCTTCTTGAAAGCAAGGTACCTACTAGAGCTTTCGTTTTTCTTATTATATTTTGATGACAGTGCTAATGAGAAATTTATTCTCATCAGAATCTTGAAATCAAGAGAATCAATGATGAGAAGAAGGCCTCCATGGCAGCTCAGTTTGCTGCAGAAGCCACTCTTCGGAGAGTTCATGCTGCTCAAAAGGATGATGATATGCCTCCAATTGAAGCAATACTAGCACCCTTGGAGGCTGAGCTCAAACTTGCTCGACAAGAGGTTTCTGCTGTGTTGTTTCTTTGCTTTGATGTCTGCTTATTATGTCAAAACTGGAACCTTGTTTGGGGAAGAGTTCCTTAATCGTTGCCTTTTGTACCTTTTAGATTGCAAAACTGCAGGACGATAACAAAGCCTTGGAACGACTCACTAAATCGAAAGAAGCTGCTCTGCTCGAAGCAGAGAGAACTGTGCAAGTAGCATTGGCAAAGGCTTCAATGGTGGATCATCTCCAAAACAAGAACCAAGAGTTGATGAAGCAGATAGAAATCTGTCAGGTATTTCAATCATGCCTACTCTTTCATTTTTAAGGGCCAATAAAATTTATAATTTTTTTTTCTTCTGATTTCCTCCTTTTTCTGACAAGATTTTATTCTAACGTGTGTATCAGGAAGAGAATAAAATTTTGGATAAAATGCATAGACAAAAGGTTGCGGATATTGAAAAGCTTACCCAAACTGTGCATGAGCTCGAAGAGGCTGTGCTTGCTGGTGGTGCAGCTGCTAATGCTGTACGGGACTACCAGCGGAAGTTTCAGGAGATGAATGTAATATGCCACAGAGATCTGCATGATCAACTTGCATATACGGATGGGTCTATTAGAGAGTTTGTTACAACCTAACAAGTGTAACATTTTTAATTTTTGTTTTTTAGGAGGAAAGAAAGACTCTTGATAGAGAGCTAGCTCGTGCAAAAGTAACAGCAAACAGGGTGGCCACTGTGGTGGCAAATGAATGGAAAGATGCTAATGACAAAGTGATGCCCGTAAAACAATGGCTAGAAGAAAGAAGGTTCTTGCAAGTATGTTTTTTCCCTTTCTATCTGGCTTCCTCTGTGCTATGATGACTGATGGTTTATTACTCATAATTTTCACCAGTTCTCTTATTAATTAATGGCTGTTATCACAGAGTGAGATGCAGCAACTACGGGACAAGCTTGCTATAGCTGAGAGAACTTCAAAATCTGAAGCCTATTTAAAAGTAAATTAGCTTATTAAGTGTCCCTACCTGATTAGGATTTTTAACTTAGTTTCATTTTGTTGTAAAAATTAAGACTTCATGTTGCCCTCCAGGAGAAATATCAATTGCGATTAAGAGTTCTTGAAGAGACTTTGAGATCGCCAAACACGCCCAATCGCAGCATACCAGATTTAAGAAGTACTAACAATGTTCCTTCACGTCGCCAATCATTGGGTGGAGCTGAAAACATTTCCAAGTTGACTTCCAATGGTTTTTTACCCAAGAGGTCACCTTCCTTTCAGCTGAGATCTTCTGGGAGTAGTTCCGTGTTGAAGCATGCAAAAGGGACCTCAAAGTCATTTGATGGTGGCTCACGATCTTTGGACAGGGGTAAAAGCCTCTTAAATAGACTAGGATCAAATTTCAAACAAAGCCAGTCGTGTGATGGAACTAAGGAGAGTAAGACACGAGATAGTACTTGGAAACCGGACCAAGAAGAGAACTCTAGTGACGTGCAAGTTACAGATAGAGAGGATACCGTTCCAGGGTTGTTACATGATCTGTTACAGAAAGAGGTGATTACCTTGAGGAAAGCTGGTCATGAGAAGGACCAAAGCCTTAAAGACAAGGATGATGAAATTGAGGTTGATTTCTTTCTTAATGATGTTATGATTACCTTCTATTCGCTTCTACTCAAAACCTTACCTTTCTTGTTGATCAGATGCTATCAAAGAGGGTAGAAACTTTGACAAAAGCCATGGAGATTGAGGCCAAAAAGATGAGAAGGGAGGTAGCTGCTATGGAGAAGGAGGTGACTGCCATGCGTACAGAGAAAGATCATGAAAATAGGGCCAAACGACTTGGGAATTCTAAGAGTTCTCTTAACAGTTCTCAGTTACTCCCTGGAAGGTATGCCTTCTCTTTACAATGTTCTGCCAACTATTCCTGATTGGTTCAGTTTTAATTCCAACGCTTATTAGTTCAACATTTGTGTTTGATATAAAAGTTTATAGTTTTATTGATGATTTCCAAATTTGTAGTGGCAAGCATGCATAGAGGTTAATAGCTGCTTTATAACCAACTTTTTGTTTTTGTTTTTTGGCTTTTCCCCCCTCTTTTTTCTCCCTTTGCCATCGTTAGGAGTAGGAACAGCAATATATATACTCGTGCACACACACACACACACACACACACACATGTGCCTCCACATCTTCAAACTATGCAGTAATATCTGATTTCTATATACTTGGGAGTCTTTACACTTTAGTTTCAATTTTCTACTTTTGTAAGATATCTCCAGAGCCTTTTTTTTTTTTTTTTTTGGCTTTCTTGTGCGTCTGCTGTTTGTTCTCTTGCATTCTTAGTGGATATATGGTGCACTTACTGTGAGGAAAATTAATTTAATAATTGAAACTCTTATTTTTCGTCCTTGTATCATTTCTTGGGGGTGAATACATTTGATCATGTGGTGAATGTGAATATGAAACTTATATTATGTTTGAATAAGAGCGAACTCACCATATTCGATGCCAAATCAAACCAACTTTGAAGAAAGCTTTTATGAAAATGGTTGGAATTCTGATTGTTCAGCACAGTTGTGGGAGGCAGTAAACAAGTAATTTTTGAATTGAATATGAAGTGCAAGGTTCTACTGAAAAGTAATATAAAATATTTACAAGAACGGGTAATTAATGGAAGCAAATCTTAGAAATACAATCATATGTAATCAATCTTATCAGTGCTTATTCTCTAAAACAAGATGCTCATGGCAGTTCATGCACAGAGTTATTGAACTGGTTTACACATTGAAATGTGTATCCCGCGCTTTCATGTTAGTTAAAAAAAGATTTCACATGTTTTATCGATTGTAAAGTTTTCACGTTGACTTTATATCATGCAGAATCTGTAAATCTTGAAATTTTATGTCTGATACTTTCTTTTTAGGACTATTATCTTATAATACTACCAGTTCTCATTCAACACTATCATTTTGTGCAGGAGTGCATCAAGAAGTGGGTTGACACGCAGCACACAATGACAAATAGTCCAATTGCAGCAGTATAAATCCGTGGGCCCTTTCTTCCTTACCATTATCTATAATTTATCCCATTTTTGTACAATTGTAACACGCATGCCAATGTCTCTTCCCCTATATCGAGAAAGAACAAATGGACCACATTGGGAAAAAGAACTGGTATTCTTGTGACTTAGACTATGATCCTGGTGATCACGAATCAGCAAGAAACCGTGGATATTGAAGCCGAGCTAACCTTTTGGAGTGGAAGTTGTGAGAATATAGGTCGCTTGTTGGCATGTCCTTCTCTTGTTTGCAGTCTATATTTGTAATCTGCAGCTATAATGATTGTTATTATTGAGGCTTGTTGATATTTTTGTAATCAGATTCTTTACAATCACGCCCTTGTTCATCTGTAGTTACTTCGACTCCGACTCTGATTCGAAACTGTTAAAAACTTAAAGGTAGCTTGCTTTCGAAGATATTAGGAGTTAAATTTAGATACCGGTCAAGATTAACTTTGAAGCCTGAAGGGATGTATTTTCTTGGTTTTGTTAACGGTGGTTGTGTTCTTTCGGGTTTTGCTACAAGGACAATATTGTTTCACAAACATGTACATGGCAACAAATCATTGGAAGATGGAAAAAAAAATCAGAGCGAATCAAGTGCTGCCAATTCTGTGATTATTTCCCTGTACTTGGGATTTAATTCTAATGCATATGTGCGCGCGTGTGCGAGAGAAGGGATCGTGAAGCGAGTCATGATTGGAGTCTCGTGATTATTTGGCGTGTTAATGGATTTAACAAAGTAAAATAGAGAAACAAATAAATTAAGTCATTGTTTGGTACACATTAACATTTTCATTTTCACTATTCTACTCATTTTCAATAATACATTTTTCAAGAAAATAATATTTTTTATCACATCAATAATTTTTCTTTCTTTTTCAACTAAGCATTCTTCATCAATCTATTATTCCAGAATACATTTTTCCAAAATAATCTTGGCCCGAACCCGATAGCATGGAAATTACGAAATTAATTGAAAACGTCAGGAAATCTCAAATTCAGGTTGTAGATAGTAAAATCTCGATCCGCAAATTATTGAACCAAACAAAAACGAAGTTTGAATGACATTTTGATTGCAAAATCAATGAATCTCGATTTGCGAACGCTATAAAGGGTGCCTAATTATTTGATAAGTTCTAAATGTTGAACGACACAAATATAACAATATTTGATAAATTCGATACATGTTCAATCAAGAATAAGGAGAGGGAAATTCTCAATTTATTATGTCAAAAGTCTTATTTTCAATGAATAACAGTAGATCATATTTATATGAAACTATGTAAAATCCTAATTTAGCTAGATAATCTCATGCTTAATTCAAATAGATCACAAAAGATGCTAACAAGATGGTATTTAAATCAAATTAGGAAACTACAAAAAAAGATAAAACTCTCGCCAATTTTTTTATACTATTTTCCGCTAACTTGTTCTCGACGTGAGCTCAAAAGTACCATGCGCTCATGTAATCTTGTGCAGAATTTCATGACGATTCTGAATTGTACTCATGGGCAAAAATTCGACACCCGAGCCGAGAGTTATGCCCATTTTAATCTATGCTACTCGTTTTCTTTCCAAATATCTTTCAAACCTGGAATCCAACTCGTTTCGGCTCCCGAGCCCTTCACAAAACTTGAATCTTAGCTTGTCAACAATCATGTATCTGAACTACTTGAACCCTTGACTCGTGTGACCCTTCGAAAGGATTCGTGATATGATCTAAGGTGTCATCGAGACGAGGGCAAGTCCGGGGAAGGATCCATTCATAGTGGAAAAAGTTTCGACTCCTGAGCCCTTCACGAGGGCAAAGCAGGTGAAAGAAGCGATGACATTGCTTGTTCAAGTTACGGTTGACGATATGTCGATCGTGACGAAAATTAAGTTCCATGTTGGAGTCGAGGATGGAATCGGGATGGATGAGCTTGATTCAAATAGCTGGCCCTGGAAGCCAAGGTTATATTGGCGCCCCCGCGCCCAACTAAAGCTGCATGTTACAAGGGGTAGTGGCGGCCCCACGCCATGTAGTAGCGCCCCCGCACCCAACATCCTGGAAAACTTTAATCTTTGTCGCGAATTTCCTTATTTTACTAGAATTCTATTTTAAATCAATCTCCTACCTTGTTTGTGAGATTGTGCACATTTCTTACCTAATTTCTAGGGTTTGGTATAAATACCAAAAACATTCATTGTATTGAGAACTTTTTGACAATTTGAATTGAAAGGCTATTGCTTTCAGTGTACTTCCATTGAACAACTACCAAACTTATCAAGATCTGAATCTTGTGACGTTCAAACATCAGATTATTAGGTTCTTCATCTTGTAATCAAGGGGTTCAACGCATCTCTGTTATCGTTGGATTTTTTGGTTCATTTTGTTGGGTTTAAATTCAAAACCGGATTTAATTGGCGTTCTTGGGTTGTGCATCAATCTCGTTGTGGGTTTCGTAGTCACCATTGCTACGGAGTTCGCTTCAATTGGTATCAGAGCTTTGACTCCAATTCTATCAGGTTACATCCTTTATTATCTTTGTTGAGTCTTTTAATTTCGTTTCTTTTCTTGCTTTCTCTGGTTCTTGAGTCGTTCTTCGTTTTCCAATTCTTGGATCCGTCAATTCCTTGTTGGTAGTATAACCTTGTGCTTATTTTCAAAAAAAAAAAGTTATTGTTCATCGCATTACTATTCATTCCGTGAAAAAAATATTGAGATTTGTTTGATTGATTTACTACCAACATTCTACAAATTTCGAATCATCAATTATTCTTGTCATCAAATTTGGTTCAAAAAACTCAAATTGGAAACTTTCTTGTGTCTTTCCATTGTCATCTAAATTGTTCTTGTCACTCCATTTCTATACTTCTCTTTAGTCACGATCATCCACACATTCGGTTTTTGAAGTTACAAGTTTGATCCAGTGAGTTCATTGTTGTCTTTGGAAGCACTTGGTGAAGGCATTGAGTGATAAAAGGCAGAGAGTGAGATTATTAGAGGGTAAAAGCCAATTGAGTGACTGCGAGTGAAATTGGTAGAGGCAGAAATTGAGAGAATGTCATATATAGAAAGCTCAAATTCAAGCATGAACGGTAATCAGACCAATTTGCTGGATGATAAGATGGATAGGCTTGAGCGGATGGTGATGGATATGGGAACACAGATGGAACAATTGAATACTTCGGTGGCCAATCTTAGTAGGGAACAATCAGCGGATGTACCTCACAATAAGAGGACGGGTAGGCGAGTTCTCAGGATGGATGAATAGGAGGTTGGCAGTGAATAGGGAGAAGATGTGATTGAAGGGGATGAGACGGAACAAAGAAGGCCTAGATGGGATATATTTGAACGACGGGGTGGAAACAATTATGGAGGTGAAGCTGATGGTAATTTGGGAAGTGTGAAAAATGACGATTCCACAATTTAAGGGTAGGAGTGATCCCGATACATATTTAGAATGAGAGAAAAAGGTGGAGCTAGTTTTTGATTGCTATAACTATTCGGAGGATAAGAAAGTGAAGATTGCGGTGTTGGAGTTCATTGATTACACCATCATTTGGTAGGATCAAGTGGTTACTTTACGGCGTAGGAATCGGGAAAGACCTATAAGTACTTGGAATAAATTGAAGGCAGTGATGATGAAACGATTTGTACCTAGTCATTACTACATGGAGCTCCATCAAAAACTACAGAGTTTGTATCATGGTTCGAAGAGTGTAGAAGAGCAATAGAGTCTGCGAAAAAGAGAGAAAATTGTGAGGTGGCTGAGAGTAGGGAAAAGAAAGAGAGGCAGGTGAGAAGAGAGAAAACAGTGAGTTGGCAAGTAAGAGAGAAAATGGTGAGGTGGCTGAGAGGGGAAAATGAGAGAGATGCCACAAGAGATGAGAGAAAAAGAGTAAGTTGAGATGAGAGAAAAGCCGAAAGCAAACTTCTTTGCGAGGGGGAGTGAATTAAAAAAGGCTATGGTTGATAATAGACAAATGTTGTTGTTAGTATATAAGGAGTCCCTCCTCAATTTCGAGGAATCTCACATACCCCTCCCAAGTTTGGTTAAGTCTTTGTTGCAAGAGTTTGGAGATGTGTTTCCAGAGGACATGCCCAATGGACTACCACCAAGTCGAGGTATTGAGCACAAAATTGACTTCATACTTGGGGCGTCATTCCAAATCGACCAGCCTACTAAAGCAATCCCGAGAAGACGAATGAGCTTCAAAATCATGTTGAGGAGTTGATGAGCAAATGTTACGTGAGGGGAGAGCATGAGCCCATGTGATGTACCTATCCTATTGGTGCCAAAGAAGGACGGGGCTTGGAGGATGTGTGTGGACTGCAAAGCTATCAACAATATCACGGTAAAGTATCGTCACCCTATCCCCAGGCTAGATGATATGCTAGATGAACTGCATGGTGCTTGTATTTTTAGTAAAATTGATCTTAAAAGTGGGTACCATCAAATTCGTATGCGGAGGGTGATGAATGGAAAACGGCATTTAAAACTAAATATGGATTATATGAGTGGTTGGTTATGCCATTTGGTCTCAGTAATGCACCAAACACTTTTATGCGATTGATGAACCATGTATTGCGTGCGTTCATATGTAAATTTGTTGTGGTTTATTTTGATGACATTTTAATCTATAGCAAAACCCTTGAAGAACATTTGAAGCATTTAAGTTGTGTGCTTGTAGTGCTAAGGAAAGAACAATTGTATGCTAATTTTAAAAAGTGTATTTTCTGCATGGAGAAGGTAGTATTGCTAGGATTTGTGGTTGGGCACTAAGTTAAAGCTATAAAGGGTTGGCCAACACCTACAAGTATAATTGAAGTTAAGAGTTCCCATGGGCTGGCTAGTTTTTATAGGAGATTTGTAAAGGATTTTAGCACAATTACTTCACCACTCACTGAAATTGTTAAGAAGAGCGTATGTTTTCAATGGGATGATACACAAGAATATGCATTCAATACTATCAAGGATAGACTGTGTAAAACACCTGTTTTGGCTCTACCTAACTTTGACAAACCATTCGAGATTGAGTGTGATGCATCATGTATAGGTATTGGAGCAGTATTGATACATGATCGAGGACCTATAGCTTATTTCAATGAAAAGCTGAATGGGGCCGCTTTGAACTATCCCACATATGACAAGGAGTTGTACTCACTTGTTTGAGCACTGGAGACTTGGCATAACTACTTGTGGCCAAAGGTAAGTTGAACAAAAACGAAGTATTCGGGCTCAGCAAGGGTAAAGCGAGCACAGCTTCAAGCCCTAACAAGAAACTTCGAGACTTTTCAAATGAAGTCAGGTGAATCCATTACAGATTTCTTTAGGTAAACGATGGGAATTTCAAACAAAATGCTTTTCATGGTGTGGCCACGGAAGATGCCAAAATTGTTGAGAAGATTTCGAGATCAATTACTCCAAAATGGAACTATGTTGTCTGCTCCATTGAAGAATCTAAAGATGTTGATCTTATGTCTATTGATGAGCTTCAAAGTTCTTTGCTTGTTCATGAACATAAACTTAATTGAACAAGTGACATAGAGGAACAAATAGCTCTCAAAGTATCTACTGAATCCTCAAACACGAGAGGAAGAGGTCGTGGAAACGGAAGTGGTAGAGATGGAAAAAATTCATCTTATGGTTATAAGAAAGATGGTGATTCTCAAGTAGAAGGAAGAAAGCATCATCATAAATCCAACATTGAATGCTACAAATGCGACGATTATGGTCACTACAAGAATGAATGTTATTCAAAGTTGCCAAAGGAGAAGGGTGAGAAGTCCAATTTTGTTGAGAAAATGGAGGAAGAAACACTTCTAACGGCCTTTCATGCATTGGAGGAACCCGATCAAGAAACCTGGTATGTTGATATATGTTGTAGCAACCACATGAGCATATGTAAGTCATCTTTCTCTTCTTTAAATGAAAATTTTCGTACAATTGTAAGTTTTGGGGACAATCAACTGTGAATGTGATGGGAAAATGGGATATCCAAATCAGGACTATGAATGATTTTATTGAAACCATTTCAAATGTTTTTTATATTCTTGATCTAAAAACAAATCTTTTGAGTGCAGGTCAGTTACAGGACAAAGGATATAGAATCACAATTTTTAAAGGAGAATGTGAGGTGTATGATCCAAAGAGAGGTTCTATTGCTGTAATAAAAATGACAACAAACAAGTTGTTTCCTTTGAAGATTAAAATTGTACCACCAGCCTTCTTGATTGTTAAAGATGACGACTCATCATGGAGGTGGCATCTCAGATATGGGCATTTGAATTTCAATGGGTTGAAGACACTTCATCAAAAGCAGATGGTTACTGGCCTACCATCAATCACTCATCCATCAAAAACCTGTGAAGAATGTTATTGGAAAGCATCCAAGGGATACATTTTCTAGTGGAAAAGCAGAAAGAGCTCGAGTTGTACTTGAATTAATACACTCGGACCGATGTGGACCCATCAATCCAATTTCAAATGGTAACAAAAGATATTTTATATCTTTTATAGATGATTTCAGTAGGAAAACTTTGTTGCAATTTTTGTAGGAAAAATCAGATTCTTCGAAGCATTCAAGAGTTTCAAGTATCTAGTTGAAAATGAGGCTGATAAGAAGATCAAAATTCTTAGAATAGATCGTGGATGAGAGTTTTGTTCTAAAGAATTTAATGCATATTGTGAAACAAATGGCATAAGAAGGTGGTTGACTACTTCATATACACCACAACAAAACGGTATACGTGAAAGAAAGAATAGAACAATTATCAACATGGTTCGAAGCTTGCTAGCTACCGGAGGAGTTCCAAAGCAATTTTAGCCGGAAGCAGTATTATGGTCAATCCATGTGTTAAACAGAAGTCCAACATTTGCAGTGAAGCACATGACACCTCAAGAGGCATGGAGTGGAAAGAAGCCTTCGAAAGCTTACAAATTGTTTAATCATGTGACAATAAGTAGAGATGTAGTTTTTGATGAAGATTCCAAATGGAATTGGACTGATAGAAATTCAGTTCCAAATCCAATACTTGATGTCTTAGAAGGAGAGAAAAGAGTAGTTCAACCATCAATTCAACCTAAAATTCAAGAGAAGCTATGACCTCAATCTGAAATTCAGGAGCAGCGGCCATCGTCTCAAGCTGTAGTTCAACAACTAGACGAAGAAGGAAGTTACAATTTGAGGGATACAAATACAAAAAAGAGGCCAGCATGGATGATGAATTATCATGTAAGATGATATTGCTCATTTTGCATTATTTGTAGATAGTGATCCAATCACTTACGATGAGACTGTCAAAGAAAAGAAATGGAGAGAAGCAATGGATAAGAAAACTGAGTCTATTAAAAAAAACATACTTGGGAGTTGACAAATTTGCCTGCGGTAGAGAAAACAATTGGTGTTAAATGGGTTTTCAGGACAAAGTTGAATGAAAAAGGTGAAATTGACAAGCCAAAGCGCGGTTGGTAGCAAAAGGTTATAAGCAAAAACATGGGATTGATTACAAGGAAGTGTTTGCTCCGATCGTGAGGCAAGATACTATCAAGTTAGTGATTTCCATGGCAGCTCAAAATTCATGGCCAATTTTTCAGTTAGATGTAAAGTCAGCATTCCTGCATAGAAATTTGCAAGAAGAGGTGTTCATGGATCAACCGCCTAGTTATGAGAAGAAATGAAAGGAAGATAAGGTTTACAAGTTAAAGAAAGCGCTCTATGGACTGAAACAAGCACCACGAGCTTGGTACAGTTGCATAGATGCTCATTTTGCCAAGTTGGGATTTCATAAATGTTCCTTTGAACACACTATTTATGTTAAGGTTGAAGAAGGTAAATTACTCATTGTGTGTTTGTATGTTGATGGCTTGATATTTTCTGATAATAATATTGAGATGTTTGATGAGTTTAATGTGTCTATGATGAAAGAGTTTGAAATGACAGATCTAGGACTAATGCGTTACTTTTTGGGACTAGAAGTCATTCAAACTGCTACTGGTAATTTCATTTATCAAAAGAAGTATGCACAAGATATTATTGCAAGGTTTAATATGGCTGATTGCAAGCCATTTGGAACACCAATTGAACCTGGTTTAAAGCCGCGCAAAGATGATGGTACAAATGAGGTAGACAACACTTTTTACAAGCAAATTACTGGTAGTCTCATGTACTTAACCTCCACCAAGCCTGATATAATGTATGTAGTCAGTTTGATTAGTAGATATATGGAAAAGCCATCCGAGACACATATGAATGCAGCCAAAAGAATCCTTGGATATGTGCAAGGTACAGTTGATTATGGTGTGTTTTACAAGAAGAAAAATGGAACTGGACTTTTTGGCTATACAGATAGTATGCAGGTGATGTTGATGATCGCAAGAGCACTTCTGGTCATATATTCATGCTGAATTTTGGTGCAATATCATGGTCCTCAAAGAAGCAACAAATAGCAGCAGCTTTAAGCTCTTATCAAGCTTTGTGGCTTAGAAAAATGTTTGAAGCACTTGGAGATTAGCAAAAGGGTCCAACAATCATCTATTGTGATAACATGTCAACCATTAAGTTGTCAAGAAATCCAGTTATGCTTGGGAGAAGTAAACATATTGATGTTCATTTTCATTTTCTAAGAGATCTTTGCAAGGATGGGAAGATTGAGCTGCAATATTGCAAGAGTGGAGAACAAATTGCAAATATTTTAACAAAGCCAATAAAGCAACCAACATTTGAGAAACCGAGGAACATACTTGGAGTTTGCTCAGTCCAAAACATTGAAGATCACATGATGTAGTCCGAAATTATTTTAAGCAGAAATCAGTTTAAGGGAGAGTGGTTAGAGTTATTAGATTTTTTATGTTAGTTAAAATAATGCTGACATAGTCAAGCAAGTATCCTAGTTTGTAGGAAATGTGGCTGAAGATATTCACCATTTTGATTTTTCAGTTGTTTAGATTCCTAAAAATCTGCACACGTTGACTAGTGGTTATTGTGTTGATTATCTCTATTTAAGTTGTAAGTTTTGCTGAATATCAATATAGTAGCATTATCATTCCTCCCACATGCTTGCAATACTTTGTTTTGCTCTCTGTTTTTGGCTAACGATAAGGCATATTTGGGGCATTACATACCTGCTTGTGCTTGCATGGTGGATGAAAAGTTGCATCGCTGCATTTTGCTATGTCAAGTTCCTCATATCAGTAGCCATGTCGTCCACTTCTCTTGGGAGGCATACAACAACCTTGGTTCTACAATGACGTAATCATCGATGTTGAGCATCTCCAGCCAATTGCTCATTTGTAGAAGCTTCTTTTGCTGCTCTTTGTGGATAAATTTCACATTCTTCGCTTTCACTCATTTTAAATGAAAATACCTATTTCCTTCAAATAGTTTGCTTTTCTTCAAATGGTAGGCCTTCTTCAAGAATAATGCTACGAAAGATACTCAATTTTAAATGGAAAACACTCCAAAATAAGGCCAACAAATATACTCATTTTTCGAAGGCAAATACTTCGAGATGATGCATATTCCTTTTGCAATGGTAAAAAACCAATGGCACTAACTTCTCAGGTTGATTTCTTCAAATATTCCACCTTTTTTTTTTTTTTTTTTGTTGTATGAATAACACTTTTTCGGTAAAGTAGTTTTTTGGTTGGCTTTTTTACTTATGGGATACAATCGTGGTTTTCGACATACAGCATCACTATGTGGACCTCCAAATTTGGTAGGATCCAAATGTCAACCGATCATAGCTTCTTTCATGTCTGCATGTATGTTACCTACACTTTTGGATATCATGTTACACTATATAATATCGTAGCTCTGACGAGGTAAGACGGTCATGTGCACTCTGACGCTTAAATCAGATAATGAATGTATTGGGTTATAGGAGAGACAAAATGGACGAAAATATGAGTATTGATTTGAAGAGAGAACTACCAAGTTTGTGATTCAAGATTAACATAAGATACATTTGAATGTCACTGGTGTGAGTTTTTATAGCCATGAGAGCCAAGTCAATGTCTATTGATTGACATGTGGCATCATACTAACGACTCACTGGTCAAACTCATTGTGTCAATTCATAGTCGTCATACGCCTATGGCCTCCTTAGCTTGAGCACAAGTTGAAAAGTTATAATCTGATAAGGTGTCATCCCTTGCAAAGTTGTGTCATCAATCACTTTGTGTAGTGTATTTTGTGCAACTTGGTCGATGTGAGACTTCAACAGATACCCATCGTCTCAAATATTTCGAACTAGGCATCTAAACTAATCATCTCGGATAACAATTGTGGTAGGCGTGGTCTAATCGCCTTGAAAAAAGTTTAGGGAAGAGATGATGTGTGGTAGAGTGCTAACCTTGACGTGACTTCTTCGTAGTTGGCTGACATTTGAACTAATCGTAAGCATATACTTAACAACACTAAAGTTAAAAGTTTTTCAATTTTTAGTTCTTGAAAGTCACATATATCAATTGTTTGATAGGGATTAAAATAAGATTTTTAATAGACTTTGATGAAAGTTAATGAAATGTATGATTAAAAAAGACGTGGATCCCATTAAATATATAGTTAATATTAATTATTGATTTTGATTTGGATTGAAATGTGAATTTTAATTTTCACTAAATATGATCATATTCAGAGGAAGTGCAAAAAAATTTCTTCTTTCCTAGATGTCTAAACTTGTGAAATATCGTTGTATTGGCAGTGACATATACACGTGGAGCCACATTCGAAGTGCCAAAATATCTGCAATAAGGAATCATTGACGTGGACGATCCAGGGTGACAGGTTAGGTCTAGATATTTTCCTCTCAAAATATCCTCAGTACACGTATTCTCCACTTCCTAGACTTAGTCCTCCATCTTTGACCTCAAACTTCAGTGTTATTTACCCAAGTGCCACCCCAGTTTGCTGCTAGTAAAAGGTATGCCCTTGCATCCATAGAATTCCAAAGGTTCCACTTTTCAATAAAATCTTCAAAAATATCTTCCAACCAAACTTTCGGCCCTTATTTTAAGAATTATACTTTAGCATCTATTTGGTAACAAATCCAATTTTCAAAATTTATTTTTCATCGAATTTATTTTTAATCACATACTTTATGAAATCGGTAACTTCATCGACTTTTCAATTATACGTTATATCAACTTTTATTAAAATCTACTAAATGTGTGATTCTAATCCAAACCAAATAGGGGCTTTAATCTATATTTGGTTTAGCTAAAACAATTAACAAAAATTTAAATTTAAATTAATAATTAATTTTAAGAACATATTTCATGAAACCCGCAATTTTATCAAATTTTCAATCAGATATTTATATTTCATCAACTTTTAGGAAAATTTAAAAAAAAAAAAAAACTTATTTTTAACTAAACGTTCAATTTACAAGTATTATTTACTTATTTATCACTCCAATATAATTTAGTCGTTTATAAACGCTAACGATTTCCAAACACACTTTTAGATGGTTTAGTATATCTATCTAATTCGTCAATATTTCCATTGTTATAAATATTTACTTCAAATTTAAATCAAAACAGAGGAACAAAATATCCAATATAATTACTCATTTGTGTGGGGTCCACAGTGTCATTAATGTTTGAACTGGACAAATAATCACACCATTAACCACTAAACTTCTCCCATGTTTTCCCACTTTTTTATTTTTATTTATTATTTGCCGAGTGCAAGAGTGTGATAGCGACCCGAGTTGACAAAATGTCTAAATCAAATCAAACCGGAATCGAACGGTTTTGTTCTATTCTACAAAATAATTAATGATTTTAGCTATTCAAATCGAGAACCATTTTGTTTTAGTTTTGGTTCCAAAACCAAATATAATTTTTTATTTTGTTTTTTAATATATTAATTAGTCAAGACCTTAATTTTGTATTCATTTGAGAAAACCTATTAATTGGAAATAATCATTATTCGGTTTTGGGTCATTTGTTTTAACCAATGTTTTGAAAATCGATCCGAAAAAGGTGAAGGGTCAAGAGGTTCAACGGGGTCGAACCAAATGCAATAAATACATACAAAAAAAAAATAAAATACTATGAAAACAATATTTTTTATATTAATAATTCAAATTAAATCTATCTTTATTAATTAGATTAGATTCATTATTCTACAATTAGTTTCGATTAAAAATTAATATGTTAAAATAGTTTACTTTGTTAAATTAAATTAGTTTAAACTTATATAAAATGATATCTAATATTAATATATTAATAATCAAGTGTAATTTAAGTTAAATGAAAGAATAAAGGTGAATATTACAATTTAATTAGTTAATTAGACATACATTTGAAAAATGATTTTGATGGGCATTTTAACATATATTTTTTTTGTGCAACTGTCCCACATTGGAAGTTTATGAAACTATTGGAGTTAATAACATATATAAAAGGCACAATCCTACATTAGAATTCTATGAAATCTTTGGAGAGAAATGCATCTATAAAATGAGCATGACATCCATTAATTCTCCATGGGCCTTTGATTTGTAAATTATAAAGAACATTCATAAAGTTAAAAATTTCGTGAAAACCGCTCAAAATCACGACCGGTTCACCGGGTTACGGTTGAACCGGCAGGTTTGGAGGGTTCCAAACGGTTTTGTCAATAATAAAAAATTGGACATGATTTGGCTTTATTTTTTGCCCGGTTCCCCGTCGAACCGGTCCGGCCGATTTTGCCAACATTGATTTTAACCCATTAATTTTGTATACTCTAATTTTGCATTCATTTGAATCGTTTATCTTTAATTCCTTTCCAATTTACACAACATTATGGTGTGTAGGTGCCGCATTTCATCACGTCAATGCAAGGGACTCTTCAAGATTGAAAAACTAAATTAGTCAGTCGCTGAAAAGTCTTTAAACTATTTTCTCACCTTGATGATTTGATGAATTATTTATATTCTTCATAAGTAGAGGAAAATCCAATAGACATTAATAGAATATTAAACGGTTAATAGTTGCCCGTAAAAGTGAACTGTAAAATTTTTGTATAATTTATCATTTATTGTAGTGGTTGCAGTCAAAATTGTTGCAATTAATTTAGTAAATCATTTTTATTACTTATTACACAAACTTTTGTATGAGAATGAAAATTGAGTTGTACATTCAAATAATGATTATAGTTTATTTGTTAGTTTGGACTTTTGTGATTTCGATGATTGATAATTTGAACTTATTGAATATTTGCTGTTTACTTCTTTTTATTTAAGTATATATATTACTAATTTATGAATATGGTGTCTGAAATTTCAAAATGTAAAACTAGAACCAATCCAGAACTGAATTGTTCAATTCCGAATTGATTCCATGTCTTTAGAAAATTCATTGGTCTATGTATCGCTTCGTTTCGATTCTCTTACAACAAGAACCAAATAAAACCATGTAAATAACCCCGACAACTAGCTAACCTTGTCAACCTGGCAATCCCCCCTTGCTATATTATTCAAAATCATCTCAAAATAAAGAAAAGAATCAAAATTATATTTAAAAATCAAGATACCAATGCACCCTCCATGGCATGCTTTGGGGGATTGTGCCTCTTTATGAAAGTTTTCGAAAAGGCAAAATTAATTCGACATGATTCATTTGTAACATTTATTAATATCGCTTTGCTCGCTAAGCAAGTGGAGAATGATTTACAAATTTTGTCTTGGTAGGAAATGTAGAGCCAAATGTTCGAGAGTTCTTCAATTCAATCATTTTTCTTCTTCTTGTTACTAGATATATCGTTCGTACACCTTACGAATTTATTGTGGGGTTTCTGGAAGATTTTTGTTTTGTCGACTTATTTCATATCATGGTTCAGACGCTCTAAAAGGAACAGAGTCGGTCCTACGCCTGAATCAAATGGTGACTAGATTCATTCAGAGATTTAAACCCTTATCATAAGGCCTCAAATTAAACCTTTTGGGGTTGAGTTGATAGTTGTTTCACGTTCACTCCAATATATCATATTTATTAGTTGACTGATTATTCATAGTTTAAACATCATTGAATGATTAAGTCCCCGTTTGATGGCCATTATTTTGCGAAAATGAAGTTTTGAATAATTATTTTTTGGAGAATGCATGATTAAAAGTAGAGAAAATTTTTGGATTTACAAGTAAAATATTTTATTGTATAAATGTGTGGATGAAAAAAAATGCTATATATCGTCGTGGTGCTATAACACCGGTATAGGTGACGTAATTTGATAAGCTGAATGAAAAGTACAATTAAATGAGTCATTTAATTGTATTTCTCATTTAATGTCACATTTAGTGATGGCAATATGCTGAGTCGAGCCTGCAAGCCCATATACCCACGAGCTCGGCTCGTTACTCGCGGGTCACGCTTGTCTTTTTTTTTTTTTTTTTTATATATATAAAGATAAGTCATTGTTAAAAAAAATTATAAAGCATTGATTTTTGGGCTCGTTGGCTCGCTCACGAGCCACTCGTCAAAATACCAGCGAGCCATCTTGCTCGCCGAACGAGTCCAAGCGGCTTGTGACTCATTTTTTCACGAGTCCAGCGGTCAAGTCGACGAGACACTCGACTCGATTGACTCCACTAGTCACATTAGTGCCCTTTAAATTGGTGTTTAAATATCAGTGATGCTAAATGACATTACTTTGATGAGAATGAGTATTTGAATTAAAGAATTTTGAAATAATAATTATCAAACAGAAGCTAAATATGTTACGAATAGAATAATGACAGTCTAACTCAAACTCAAATGAAATTATTAATATAAACAGACATTTCTTTAACAAAAAATGAATAAGCAACGATCTTTCGAGATCACACGTGCTTTTTGAACAACTCTAAAGTCGTGTTATATAACTTTAAAAATCATCAATATTTTGAAATTATCATGTTTTGATGACTGTACACCGTTGTAAATTTCTATCAATCTACTTATATTGAAGAAAAGATTTTTTTCAAATTATGCCCCCATTTTAAACCACATTAAAATTTTCATTTTCGTTCTTTTACTCATTTTTAACCACACATTCTTCAATAAAATAATATTTTCCATCACATCAATAATTTTTCCTACTTTTTCAACCACTTATTCACCATCACATCACCCACAAAAATACATTTTTTCCATTTTAATGTGCATCAAACATGAGCTATATTAATAATTTATTTTAGAAGGTGCAATCAACTCTACCTCGGAGGTCACGAAAAAAATCAGAATTAAAAATATTGTTTACACCACCGACCCTACCCTACCGAGTTGCATACTTTTTGTATTGGAAAAACCGAAAACGAGAAAATGGAGTTTCTCCATCCACTCTCAAAGGCATTTCCGTAATTAAGTGATCTTTCTAGCCCAGTTTTATTACCCCCTTGTAACATATATATCTACTCTCACGCTCTGCACCACCCACATATGATATTTAGGAGATATTACTCTATACGCGCACACAGATACAAAGAGAGAACGGAGAGAGATGGGAATGGAAAGGAGTATAGAAGAAGATTTTCAGAGCTGCGGGAAGCGGCTAAAATGTGCCGAGAGTGAAGACAACATGGAGCTTTATGGGGATAATGAGCTTGAACTACCGGCTGGGGCGGCTGACCAGTTCTTCTATCCAGTCCCGATGCCGACATCGATCGTCGTCTCCGATGCCTTGGAACCTGACTTTCCTGTCATCTATGTCAACACTGTATTCGAATTCTCCACCGGATTTCGCGCTGACGAAGTCCTCGGCCGTAACTGGTAAATACATGCCGCCTGTTCGCGAATGCGAATAATTGTGTGTGTGTGTGTGTGTGTTTTTTTTAAAAAAAAATTTAGTCCTTTTTCAATTATTCTGAGTTTTAAAACTTTATATAATGGAAACAGAAACAGTTGAAAATGGAAATTTATTCGAAACATTGATTTCTGAGTTCTACAGAAAAATAATACTCCTGTTCATGGGCGGTAGAGATGAAAATGACTATTTTTCTGTATCAAATTATATTTTTTAATGGTTTTTCTTTTTCTTTTGAGCAGCATTATGTTAAGATTCCCTAATTTCAATACTTTATGTTATCTATATTTGTAGTCTTACGTGTTTTTTTCAAAATTATTCAAAGTTTAATAGAATTATAAGGATAATTACGTGGTTTTGTGATTGGGAAGCTTATTACCTAATTGCTTGAGTTCAAAAGCTCATAGAAAAATTGAGAAAATAAGACATCAATTTTCAGGTAGAACTTTTTGTTGTATTTCTATCTAGCAAGATTTATCCTTTCGGTGATTCTGATCTTGTATGACAATGACAAGTTGTTACGTGAGTGAGCGCAATGGAGTATTGATTAAAACAAACTTGTGTACTAGCTAAAATCATTTGTAGAAATAAAAATTGTCATCAGAAAAACTAGATCACATTTCAAGTTAAAGTAGTGAAGCATTTGCATGCAGAATGGCAAATTAACCCTGCCGCAAGCAGAAAAGTTTCTAGGAAAGAAGATGAGAATTATAGCACTAAAAGCAGAGTAAGATATGATGAAAGAACACCATAATTTTTGCTAACCTGCATAATGTTGAAATTGGTTGGAGGAAAACAATCCTTCAACTTCCATAAACTCTCATTACTTCCTTAAGCTTCTCTTATATGAAGAGAATGAAACTTTGTGTGGTACATGAAAATGCACCAAAAATGGAAGAGCTTGAATAACATTTTTCTTTTTAAATCCTCAAAAAAGAATTGGCTTTTGGATTGTGACAAATGAACTCCTTCCTATCTGATTTGAGTGCTAGAACATTAGATTGAGGCAAAATGCAGTTTTTGGATGGCAAAGTGCATGGACAAGTCGATTCTTCTTTCTTTTATTCTTGAGCTAGAGTTAATTATGTGCATGTGATATATTGTTAGATTGGTATCAAATCCTGCAAAGGTAATATTTGTGCTTTTTTCTATGTCCAAACAAAAATGCCCTTGCATGCTTCAAAAGTGTAGTGACTTGTATCCATCATTTTTTGCAATCTTGAGTGGTCTTTAATGGCATCTTATGATTGACATTTTCAAAATTCACAAAATTTTAGAATTATAAACCGACCATGCATCAGAGTAAACCTTCAAATTTAATGATTTACACTTTATATTTTGGAAGAAAAAGGAAACCCTAGTGGAAATAGCTGAAAATTTGAAACATTATATCGATATGTTCATTGGTTTTTGTAGCGGATATAGTATGGTTGGAAACTTTTTCTTGTAAGCTTTCCAACTATATATATTATGATTTATTTGGACTTGAGATGAGAATGATATGAATTTTCAAAGTTTGGTTCGAAAATAAGGGTTTCTGAAAATTTCAGAAAATTTGAGAATAAGATAATGAACAATTATTTCCAGTCCCACTCTTGTTTACTTTGGTATAATTCCACACATTAGTTTATGATTGGGTTTTTGTCAATTTTGATTGCACCAATTGAATCTACACGATAAAATATGTAGAAAAGGGATATAGACATCATAGAAGAGGTGTGCACCACACGTGCCGTCTCATGCGTGCGTAGCATGCTCTACAATAGTTACTAAAGCTGTCATTTATTTTGTGTGTAAGAGCTCTTATGCTACAGATTTTGGTTTTCAAAAGTTATATTATGCTTTAAATTTTATTTTAAATTTCAGAGAATTAAAATATGGAGTTAAAAATGTGATTGTGTTGAATAAAATTATAGTATTTCACACTTTAGTTGCTCACTTGACGGGACTGGTTGTCGACTTGTCGTTCTTAAGTTGATATTCAGTATGGATAGGCTTTTGCATGAGATTTTTTTGGGATGTGTGAAATGAGATAAAGTTTGATCTTTTAATGCACTAGATCCCATCTCCATGATGAAATCAAGATGAGATTATTATACGTTTTCAAAGTGGACTCCTCCATTAGACTTGTCCGGTAGTCCGATTACTCCGATCAAGTTCTTGGTTGAGATTGTAAATATGAATAAATATAAGACACACGAGTCAGTTACTAAGGTGTATCTGAACCAAGATTTGTATGATTTTTTTCGGTTTTGGAGAATGACATACGCCTTAATAGAATAAGAAAACAACATAGCACGTGTTTCATATCACTCGTGCTTTGCTGACCAGTGGTATACTTAATGAATAAATCCCTACTTGCTCATTGTGTGAGACGTGTAGATACCTCATATATTATACCTTTGTATAACACGTGCTTTGTTGACCGGTGGTATAACTAATGAATGTATCCTCGCTCATTGTGTGATGCATAGAGCTCATTGTGTGATGCATAGATTTATATCATCTCATGTGGCACACCTTTCACACTTGTGGTGGTTTCTCAAAGCTTCATTTCAGTGTTGCTAGCAAAGTGGGAGAACTACTTTATACCCATAGCATATGTGAGCTCTCTTCAAGCACAATGGCTAGGCGCATGATGTATTGGCTTGTATGAACATTATAAGATAGATTAATGTGTGATGTTCTTACATATAGTTTGCATCAGACTGATCATTTGTGATGAGAGATGTTGAAAAATGGGTCATGGGGTGCCATACGGGCTGACCCAAACCACAACCTATTGAAATAGGTTGTGGCGAGATGAACCTTTTCCATTGCGATTGAATTCTAGACCATTGTGGTGCACCAAACTGTAGATTTGACCTGGGGAAGTTCCTCACTCAACCCCAAAAGATCTTGGAATTTTTCTTGTAATATAAGGTATTGTTGAACCGGGAGTAATTTATTTGCGTGTAAAATATTGTTTCAATGTTTAACAGAAAATATAGAACAAAAACATTGCTGGAGGCTGCTTGAATTCGCAATGTATGACACAGGTTGAGTTGCTTAGGCTGATTTAGCTCTCTTAAGGAAATTATAAAAATGTTACTAGCTTATATATATGTGTTACTGTTGTATAATTGATAAAAAAATGCCAGGTAAATGTTGTAAACAGTTAATTTCAGTTATGAGTGTGTTTTCCTGAAAATATTGATTGCAAGGTGGTTGAGTCCTGTGCTATGTATTATATGCACTATACATGGTGGAGACCTCAAGAGCATGTTTGGGGTGTTTTTAAGTGAACTTAGAAGCAGGAGAGTGAAGCATACTCTTTCTTTCTCACGCTTGTTAGTCAACTTGTAATTCGGGATTCTGTTTAGCATAATTTATGTCGTATCAAAATGTATTCCTTTAGACATGAATATCTTGATGTGGGCCTTTTAATTATGCATAGGCGATGGAGTATATACTCATTTTTAGTAATATTCTACCATATTTTTCATCATCAAATCAAAAAGTTAAAAAGAGTCTATTTTTGAATCTTTCAGTCGGTTCTTGCAATATAGAGACCCTCGCGCCCAGAGACGGCACCCTTTGGTGGATCCTGTTGTTGTTTCTGAGATCAGAAGATGTCTTGAGGAAGGTATTGAATTTCAAGGAGAGCTCCTTAACTTCAGCAAAGATGGTACCGCCTTGATGAACAGGCTAAGACTTAAGCCAATTCATAGCGACGATGGTATAGTCACGCATGTTATTGGAATCCAAGTGTTTGCTGAAGCAAAACTAGACCTGAATAATGTATCATATCCGGTTTTCAAAGAAACTTGTAAACAGCAGTGTAATGAGTCAGATGAAACCTTTCAAAAGAGTGGACATTTACTACAGAGTCAGCATCAGGAAATATGTGGAATTCTGCAGCTTTCTGATGAAGTACTGGCCCATAATATTTTATCACGCTTGACTCCACGGGATGTTGCATCAATTGGGTCTGTCTGCACAAGGATTCGTCAACTAACAAAGAATGAGCATGTGAGGAAAATGGTATGTCAAAATGCATGGGGAAGAGATGTAACAGGCGCTCTGGAACTGATGACTAAAAAGTTAGGATGGGGGCGCTTGGCTAGGGAACTTACTACTCTCGAAGCCGTTTGTTGGAAGAAGCTGACAGTTGGAGGTGCAGTAGAGCCTTCCCGTTGCAACTTTAGTGCTTGTGCTGCCGGGAACCGACTGGTCTTGTTTGGAGGAGAAGGAGTCAATATGCAGCCAATGGATGACACATTTGTTCTCAATCTTGATGCTGCAAACCCGGAGTGGCGTCGGGTGAGTGTTAAATCTTCTCCTCCAGGGCGATGGGGACATACCTTGTCATGCTTGAATGGTTCTTGGTTAGTCGTGTTTGGTGGCTGTGGGAGGCAAGGCTTGCTCAATGACGTGTTTGTTCTTAATTTGGATGCTAAGCAGCCAACATGGATAGAAGTCTCTGGTGGGACCCCCCCACTTCCTCGATCTTGGCATAGTTCTTGCACAATAGATGGCTCTAAGTTAGTTGTCTCAGGTGGATGCACTGATGCAGGTGTGCTCCTCAGTGATACATACATGTTGGATCTCAACACAAACAAACCTACATGGAGAGAGATTCCAACTTCATGGGCTCCTCCATCCAGGTTAGGACACTCATTATCTGTTTATGGACGAACAAAAATTCTAATGTTTGGTGGTCTTGCAAAAAGTGGGCACTTGCAGTTGCGGTCAGGTGAAGCATATACCATTGATTTGGAGGATGAAAAGCCAAATTGGAGGCAGCTTGAATGTGGTGCATTAACTGGTGTTGGAGGTCAGAACGCTGTGATTCCACCTCCTAGACTTGATCACGTTGCTGTAACAATGCCTTGTGGGAGGGTCATCATATTTGGTGGCTCAATAGCTGGACTGCATTCTCCTTCACAGCTGTTTCTGTTGGATCCTGCTGAAGAGAAACCGTCCTGGAGGACAATCACTGTCCCAGGGCAACCACCTAAATTTGCTTGGGGTCATAGCACATGCATTGTTGGAGGAACCAGGGTTTTGGTCCTAGGTGGACATACTGGGGAAGAATGGATTCTCAACGAATTGCATGAGTTGCGGTTAGCAAGTAGACAGGATTCAGATCCATGAGTGTCAATGAAGGTTTCAGTGTGTAGTCAAGGTAATCTTTCTGTCGTCTTCAATGCTATGTGATGTTCTGAAGATCAAAATTACCTGTCTGATTTTTTTACGACTGGCGTAATATGTGTACATGTTCTTGTGATGCTATGTTTGTATTGCCTATTTTCATCGAAGAAGCATTATGGCTCCTCTTGGTTTAATTTTTTGCAAGTATTAGGCTTGGGATTGGATTGATAATCACTTATCCCCTATATAGCTTCAATTATTATGGCAAGTAGAGCCTTTCACGTGTCAGTGTTTAGCTACAAGAGTTATCTATCAAAAAAAAAGTGTTTAGCTACAAGAGTTTGAATCTGCATGTATACATTATAGCGAGTTCTTTGCTATAAACATCTTTGTTTGACCAATAATTTTCTTATGGATTATGCTAATCTTACCGTATGTACAAATAGATTTTTCCGGGGTAGAAGTATTGTTTTTTGTGTGTAAATGTACAGAACTCAGTATTTACAGGTAAAAATTTGGGTGGGTTGCATGGATACAATTCTCATTCACATATAATAATTAATTTATAACACTTTACGCCATGTTCGATAGAAATTAAAATTAAAATTTTAAAGTCAACAATTAATTATAAAGATCATATTTTATAGATCCACAATTTTTAAATCATACATTTACTTAATTTTTATCAAAAATTACTAAAAACTTGATTTTAATTCCCACCAATTATGGCTTAATATTATAACTAAATCACCTCGTGAGTCGCCCCTAAAGGTTCTTGAAAATTATGTTCCTTGAAAATTACTCTTTTTGAATACATGAGTATTCTCTAATGACATTGCACACAAATGAATTTAAACTATTTAGTCTTGTTGCATTGATCAACCTCTTATTATTCTTGATTCAATATAAATCTAATATATTAAAGTTTTTTTTTTATAAAAACTTCAAGATATTACCATCACGGCAAGAAAAGATTGTGCATACAACTCGAGATCATTCTTAACAATGTGGTCAAGAAAAGAGGTTGGACAGATAAGCTTTTACTAGCTGCTTATACAAGCTTAAATATGCACTATTAATAGGTTGACTTAGGACAAAACATATTTGAGTGGGGCCCACCCTATGTAAGGGTGTGGACAGCTCCATGTACGAAAAATTATGTAATGACCCAACATATTATACTCATAAAAACTTCTCACTAATAAAAACTCCCCTGAGCCATATTTTTTGCTCACTAAAATGAAAAATATGACCGTTATCCATCACATCAATATTTAAATTCAAATTTTCTATCTCTTGTGTGGGCCCCAATAACAGCTATATTTTTCATTCTCATTTTCAAAAAATGTGGCTCAAACAGGGGCTAACCTAACATATAAAAAAAGAGCTAACCTAAACCTTACCTATGAAATACTACGGTAGCTTAAAGATAGTTGATTCGAATTTACTAAATTTCATCAATAATATTCAACTCTGACAACTCTTAATTAGAAAATTCAAAGATTCGAATTTTAAATGTCTTAAAGAGGAGGTTTTGGCAGTCTTTAACTTTTGTTTTGAAGGTCATTTTCGTTATAAAAATCAAACAAAGAAAAATGTTGAAAAGGTCAACATTTTGATCCTAAGAAAAAATAGTCCATTGCATGTGATGCCAGACTGTACACGTATTGACTAAAACAAATTTATATTATACCGCTTCAATAGTGTCGTGAGTAAAAATTTTAAAATATTTTTAAACGAGCTTGAAATAAAAGATTTATTTAAAATAAATTTAATCTATTAGGCAAACATGATATTGCTTTCTGCTTACAGACTTCGTAAATTTTCCATATTTAGGAAAAATTCATTTCTCAAATTTTTACCGTATATTATTTCAAAAATAAGAAAATAACTTTCAAATTTCTAAAATCAGATATTTGACACACACACACAAAATTAACCCACCCCACCCCTACTGCTCTAGTTACCGTTCCAACGACTACTCCTATTCCGTCGACTATTCTGGTGATCGTTCCGACGACTGCTTCGATTCTTTCGACTATTTCTGCAACCGTTCCGGCGACTACTCCGATTTTGACAAATATTCCAGTGATCATTCCGCTGTCGATTCCGACAATTGTTCCAAATCCGATGAATATTCCACGCAACAACTCCGCCATATTTTTTTTGTACAGTTGAAACGATTTTTCACCTCTTAATTGTTGTTTGTGACTAGTAATATAAAATTTGACCTGTAAATTTGAACTATGACTCTACAAACACATGACCTGTTAATATGGATTTGTGACCTATAAAAAATGACTGTGACTTGTGAACTCAAACATGTGATAATGATATGTGACCTTAATAATGAATTAATTAGCCACGGTTAATTATCAAATTAATTGATCATAGTGATCCGTGACGCGTTTCTATTGATTTGTGATTTATACAAAATGATCGTGACTTGTGAACTCAAACATGTGACTAGTAAACTGTGACCTTAGCAATTCATTTATTTATTGCAAATCGATCACAATTTATCAAATTATTAGTCACAACTTATTTTATGGTCACAATTAAAAAAAGTTATAGGTATTTCTCAATCACAAATAGAAAATATTATAAATCACGACTTATTCATTGATCACAAAATCAACATTTTTATTGGTCATATATTATGCATTGATGACAAATCCAAAATTTTATTGATCACAACTCATTTATTTTATTGGTGACATTCTCAAATTAATTGGTTATGCATTATTTTTGGTCACAAATCACATATTTTATAGTCACAACTTATTAAAATAATAGGTCGCGTATTATTTTTCGGTCATAAGTCACAAAATTTTTTATTGTTCACAAATTATTTTTTAGTCACAAATTATCGAATTTTAAGATCACAATTAACAATATGTTGCATCAATAACTTCTCCTTATTTCTCAACTACATATTAATTTTTTTTATAGGTCACAAGTTATTTCTCGACTATGAAATAAAATCTTTTATAGGTCAAGGATTGAAAAAATTAAAACTTATATTGGTCACAACTTGATTACAGTGAGTCATACTCACAATTTTAATTGGTCACACTCGATTACATGCACAAAATAATCATAATCACCTCCAACTCCATATAGTCGGCACGCTCGACACCCACCGCCGCACGCATGTACAAAATAATCATGACCACCAATAATCACAGTCACCAATAACCACACACAAAATAATCAATGTCACCTCCAATCCCATCTTGCCAGCACGACCGACTCCCACCCCGCACGCGCTCGCACCACAACCTCCCAGCACCCAACACCAAACCTCACAGCAAAACCACCACCGCACACACCGTCTCTCAAATCCAGATGCAGCACTTACAACTCTCATTTCACTACCATCACCACCCTTCAACCACAATAGCGCCACCATATCCGCCACATTCAAAATCAAAACACATATCGCATCTCAGATCTAAACAAACAGTGTACCACCACACATCACTACGCAAAATCTGTACACCACACATTCACTACACCACCATCCATCGCACTATAGAAAGGCAAATCTACACCCACCACTTAGAGAGAGTAAAAGAGCTTATAGAGTCGAGGTAGGGGTAGGGGGAGAAGAGGCCGGAGAAAGTGGCGAGTAACTCGAGCTTACAAATTCGCCTGCTTATAAGAGGCTTAATTATTTTGCAATTTGCGTGATAGATTTTCAGTTGATTTTCAAGAAAAATATTAACAAACCTAAATAAAGAACATAAATACTCAAAAACTCTTATTGAATTTAGTATTCAATTCAATAAGTTTTAATAAGATAATATTTCGTTCTTCCATATTAAGCTAATATTTAAAAAAAATAAGCCACTCTTGATATTCGAAGTTACGATTTATCGCTAACAATATTGGATTCTGGTTTTTTTTGGGGATAAAAAGTCAATTACTTTGTGTTGCAGTAGTTTACTTTTAATTAAAATGAAAGAAGTTGATGATCGTTATGGCTTACAAATTCAAGTCTAAGGTCATGTTAGTCAAGGATTACAATTGAATAAATTCATCTCTTCTTGTGAATTCTCTATGTTGCTTTCCCTTTTGAGAAGATTGTTTAAAAATGACCAAATTTATGAGAAAACTAATAAGGGTCGTTTGATTTGGCCGAATTTTTCAGGGAAATACTTCCACTTTTTGTCTGTTTGATATGTTAAATTTTCCACGGAAAATATTTTCATCCATTCTTCTAGGTACAACCATTTGATGTACAAATGATGGAAAATGTTTTTCCACCTTTTTGCTTTTTTTTTTTTCGCAATGGGAAAAAATTCTAGACACGATGGTAAAAAAAATCACTTTTATTGACAACTTTCATGCAAAACAAAGTCAAACGAATGATATTCAGTATGATGATTTTTTTTTCAATTTTTTTTTTTGACAATGGGAACAAATTTTAGACTCAATAGTAGAAAAAACTATCACTTTAATGGACAGATTCCATAAAAAATAAAGTCAAATGGACATCAAATTTTCAACATTTTCCATGAAAAATTATACCAATCAAATACAATTAATTATAATTTTCAGTAAAATATTTTCTAGAAAAATCAATTCCCTGTAAAACATCTTTTTTCCACCCTTACAATCAAACAGACCCTAATAGTCTTAACCTATTCATTTTTTTCCCTAACCACAACTTACTTATCACTTCCCCAATCATGTCCACCTCCTCGCACCTTGCGACCAGGGACGAAGTTAGAGGGGGTTAAAAATCTAGGCTGGGGAAATAATAATAATAATAATAATAATAATGAGAGAGACAATTTTTCTTCTTCTTAATTCTATGTAAAATTTCCTTTTTCAGGCAGGAAGGGATATTCCCTCTTCCTCCCTGCTTGTGACCTCGTCCTCCTGTGTTTTCGAGCTTTTTCTTCTTGTTTTGTTTCATGTTACATGTCTTTAATTCATTATTATTTTTCCTCAATAGTTAAGAGATTTTTATAAGGTTAAATTCCGATAGATATTTTTTTGAAAGTAATTCTTGTCAGCCCTCAATTTGAATCAAAAGGGACCATACCATATGACCAAGTGCAAGTCTCGAATTTGATCCCTCTCCGACTGCGGAGCGCCCTACGGTCACCAATAGCCAGCCTTCAATGGCTTGTCTATTGAAAAATAATTTTTTTAAAAATATATGATTAATAATAGGGAATAATTTTATGAATTTACCAACAAAATCACTTTATTAAAATATAAGATTAAATAACAAATGAGTTTATACTTTCCACTCTCTCCTCTTTACTTTACGTCTTTACCCCTGTTCCTTGGACAACCATTTGAAGAAGAGAGTACAAAGACTAGTCATTGGCTCTGCCTCTGCCTCTCCCTCTCCCTCCAACGCCCACCACCCATCTTGTTGGGTGAAGATTTCGGTATCTCACCCAAAAACGCAAAAAATGGACCGAAATCATGAACATGCATTAACCCAGATGAGAAAGTCAGTTGAAAAGCTTGGTTGTTCATCTCAGGTAATGTTTAATCGTCTTCTTCACACACACATTCTTTACAAAATCAAAAGCTTCATATGAAAAAAATTTGGTTCTTTGATGCCAAAAACCCACTTTCTTGCAGAAGTATGAAGATCCAACTTTGATGAGATACTTGATTGCAAGATCAATGGACGCAGAGAAAGCTGCGAAGATGTTTGTTCAGTGGATAAAATGGAGGGCTTCATTTGTCCCACTTAACTACATCCCTGATTCTGAAGTTCCAGATGAATTAAATGCAAGAAAGGCTTATTTGCAGGGCATATCGAAAAATGGGTGTCCATTACTGATATTCAAAGGCAGCAAGCATTTTCCTTCCAAAGATAAACTCCAATTCAAGAGTAATTACTTCTTAAGTCTTTTAGCTTATAAGTTAAGTGTTATGTGGTCATCTAAATTAGACTAAGAATCTAATTTTTGTTATAAAAGGATGCCTTTCTTTCTTTAGCTTTGTTAACGGGCCAACATATAAGCTTACAAAGGGAAAAGTTCAGAATTTGACAATTTGAAGTTCATCAATTATTTTAACATAATTGAATTGTTGACATGGGGTCATCGAATGATCTTTTCAACTTTCAAGCATGATGGCCCTCTGTGTTTAAACAATTTCTGTCTCCTATAATTTTGTAATTTTATTGAGTTTTGGGTATCTGATTGCCATGGAGTCAATTATTTTATGGGTATCCTTTCTCCGTTCTGGCGGAGATAACATCTTAAATCTGTTTGTATAATTTGTTAGCTGAGTTGGTCAATAGGTGTATGCATACGTATGTTGAGCTTGTGTGTGGTAGGTAATAGGCTAGTTTTGGGGCTACTTTTTTGGATTGTTTCATTAAGATATGCTGATTTTGGCGTGATGCCGATGACCATTTTTGCCCAAGCTTCAAAAGTAAGTAAAATTTTCTTTTACTCAAGTTATTTTTTCTCATATATAATTAAAAAAGTTAATTCAGGTGAAAATAGCATGGGTATTTGTGTTAAAATACCTTACTTTCAACTTTAACGAATTAAAAATTGTTTATTTTAAGAATTTACTTTGAAAATACGCGGTTTACTAACCAAGTTTGACCTTACGTGCAGAATTATTCTATTAAAAGCAACAAGTCACTTTTTAACAGTTTTTAGATGATTTAGCATGCAATTCAATTATCCTATATTTGAATACCACATTTTTTTAATATGTAAAGCAATAAATAATGAACACCGATATGATGACGGAGAAATCCAACTGGGTAAAAATTCCGGGACCAAACCAGTTACTTCCACTGTAGACAATATGGATTAGAGTCCATTCCTAGCCTAGAAATTCAACTAGTTTTCGCCGTTGTAATTCCTGTAATCTCCAAAATCCGTTGTTCCTCCAGACTCACTATCTGCTACCGTAGATACTATCTAGCCCAATCTGTTAGATATCCCGATCTACCTCCTGTAACTTCCAAAATCCGCTATAAATTCCAGACTCCTGATCTTCTTCCACTGTCTCTTCCAAGTGGATACTTAGGAATCACCTATTCATGTTCTTCTTTATGCGCTTGTAGTCCAACCTCTCTCAACCTCCAGAAACTTCTGAAGTCCAACTGAGAAAGTACATTCCTCGAAGTGTTAAGGAAGTCGGGTGTTTTGGATTCTTCAATTTGATGTTTTTCCAAAACTTGGTTGCCGGATTTCAACAATAAATAATTTCACCAATGAATTGTGTTCTTGGATCTCTTAACGATGATGTGAATACGAAGCACAATAAGACAACCACCAATTTTCATGCAAGAGCATCTGTATTTATAGTTGGAGATGTATGAATAGTATGGATCGTGTAAAACTCTTCAAAATTGCGAACTAGGTTTAGCCGCATAAATATATCGCTCGAGCGAGGGAGCCCTCGCTCGAGCGACGCCTGGACAATAAACGGGCGACAACAGTTCTGTTTCTGTCGCTCGAGCGGTGGCCAGGCGTGAAGCTAGCAAAATTCCGGCGCTGTTTTTTTCTTGTTTCCAAACTCAAACTCGCACTCAAACCCTAGACTACCTAACTCAACTATACAAAATTATACTTCACTCCTTGACTTTGACGCATGTTCAATTAAGTCCTTTTTGTTCACAGAATTGTTAATTACAATATTGAACCTAACATACTTGTAACTTGTAAGTAAACATTTTAATTTGGCCAAACATGCTGATAATACTATCCATTAGATAAGAAATCTCTAATTAGTAAAGGTTAAGCAATAAAATATGGCAAATGGTAGACAATTATTTATAAGTTTGGTGTAACTAATGGTATGTTCCTTGACGCCGGACAGAATAATGATTATTCTGTAGGCTAAAATCAATTGATAAATATAGGGAATAATGCAAAAAAAAAACTATAAATTTTTTTATTATTCAACAACTGAATGAAAAATAACCCACACGCCGGGTTATATAGCTAAATATTCGAAATTAGTAGAAATTTACCAAAAATGGTAAATTCTAATATTCATACCAAAATAAAATACTTAATAATAGAAATAATATCCCCAAAATTCGGCTCAAATCGAGCTCTTATTTTATGTCAAAAAGGCAACTGAAATATTACTATAAATGACAAAAAATAACTTAAATTGATGATTCAGAAAGGAAAACAGCTGAATTTGGGTTCGAAATCGATGCTCACCGAGCAAAATTGGGTGACCACGTCGTGCGCGCCGAAAAGACCTTTTCAGATCGGGGTTATGGGCGTGATTCTGACAATCGTAGCAAAAGTTATGGTCAAAATACCGAAACATGCCCAAAGATGGCCCAAATTAGGAAATATCCAATTATTTGCCAATTTTGCTCTGATCCGCCAACTCATGGTATCTCAGCGTCATTAACGTACTATCAGACAGTTTGATCTCGTCTGACTCGGCTCCTCTTGCATCATTCCTCCTAAAATGAAATTCCACAGCACGAGAAACTTAACATGTGTTTTTCCTGCGTTTCTTGTTCACTTGTATTTACAAATAGCTCCCGGAACTTTTATGAAACCACATATCTATGTGTGGAATTGCTCTTCAATCAAGCCACCTAACTTTTGGCAAAGAGATTTGCCAAGACTTGAATGCCCAATTTGCACGAATAACGGTTTTAGTTTGTATTGTGCAGGCTAAACCATGGATGCTAAACCAGCACCGCTTATGAGATTTTTTATTTCTTTTCTCCACTTCAGCAGACTGAGGTTCTACATTAGCTTATGGCTTCATTTTTTTATTAGAAAACCGTAACCGGTCGAACTAGGAATGCACGTAACTGTCCTTTTATCATAAAAAAAATATTGCAGATTATGCTTTGTGCAAAAAATTTGAAATGAGGTACTAACCAAATTTCTCAGGGTACCATGGATAATCTTAATCTGATCTTGCATCCGTTCTTTTAACCCAGTGGCCATAAGTAGGCCATTCTAAGATCCCAGTGTCTGTATATTTTAAATATCCCTTTTGATCCATTCTCGTAAGTTATAGATTTCACTGTAACATGTGTCTTATTGCCATTTGTCTAAGAAAGTAAACTGCACGAGTATGTTAATTGCATATGCCTTGAGTTTTTGATTTGAAATGTTTCTCTTGGTGCAGAATACGTGGTTCATGTATTGGATAAAACTATTGCAAGGTATTATTTTGGATAACTCTATTGATTATGTAGTACATTTGGTAATTGAACTGCATATGATAATCTATATTGAATTCTTATTGTGTTATCTACAAATCCTTTCCTTGCCTAGTGTAAAAAAATGATTGTGTGAAAATAAAGAGCTATGCTGATTATTGCTACCATGATCATCAGAAATATTTAGAATTATTAAAAAGAAGGAAAGAAAAATGTGATCACTAATAATTGTGGTAATATATATTATTGTGTAAGAGAGAAATGCTTGTGTATTTTTACGTCAAACAAAAAATAAATTTAATTATTTAATTTGCAATGATGTTGATTGTGTTGACCACTCTTGCGATGTTTTTGTATTCTTAAGAGTAAGTTTAAATTATTGACAATATAAATACATCAAGGTTCTTCGTGTAATACTAGTTTTGCTTGGTCCTTAGTGTGCAAATACACCATCTGTACTACTCTACTGCTCAGTCACAAAAATATAACTCCGTCAGTTGGAAATCATGGTAGAGCCATCATACCATATTCTCGAAATAGTCCAAGCATATAATGCTATCAAAGAGCCAGGTGTCTCTACTTTCTAGGATGCATTTTCATCTTTTATATGTACAGCTACTTAGTTTGTATGAGCTGGGGTATAAGATCTCCAAGTGGATTGCATCGTTTGTTTTGAGTAATGACGGCTTGATTTTGACATGGAAGTTTTTTTCTGCACGTCTCAGTTCTTTCAAAGGCAGTGAAATAGGAAATGAGAAGTTGATTGGCATTCTTGATCTGAAACAACTTTCTTACAAAAACGTTGATGCTCGTGGTTTAATCACTGGTTTTCAGTTCTTGCAGGTAAGCTCTTCAATGATTTTCCAAAAGGAAATTTTTGTAGTATATTGCTCTTCACTAGATGCATATAACGTGGCTAGAAACAAAGAATAATGCTATAATTTGGCTTGATAGTCTAGTTCTTTGGGGTATAATTAGCATCTGATTCAATATGTTATGTAGTGCAAAAGTAAAAAACAAACAAAAGGTATTACATCTGATAAATTTAAGCGACATGGACTGATTTTTATTTCTTAATTAATACCTGAAATATCGCAACTTATGTCATATTATACATTCAACTTCCACGTTTATTATGGTTCCAGATAGCTACATATAGTAGCGAAGAGTTTATCACCTTCCTTCCACCTTTACTGGTGTCTGTCTTCTCTAAAGTAATTTTACTTGTAGTCTAAGGTTAGTAGCTAGCCTTTTTAAATTCATATTTAGAAGTCCAAGTTTCACAGTTAACAAGGATTCTAACATTTATGTCTGAGCACCAGAAATTTGGATATGCTTTGATGTTATTCGCTTGCAAAAATCTCAATTATGTGTTTCTTAGAGGTTAATGATGGAAGGGAAGGTTACCAATCCATTGTATATAATCATCCATTGCGTTTTTCTATGATTTCAATACAGTAGTTTCTTGGGCAATAGAAGGGATTTCATTAGTGGATATATGAGGGACAAAGTCCTGAAATTATGGTGAAAGGTGTTGAAAAGAAACAGATTTGAGATTTTGAATGATGGGTGAAAGACTTTACCAGCTTAATAGCAACAGGCACTCATATTCAAACCTTTAATACTTTTACTTTTTCAGTTGTCACGAGTTTCAGATTCAGGTAGTTGTGAACTTGTTTCTCCTAGAATACACATTGGCTATAGGAGTTTTGGGCCTCTCTATCTTGGTCTTGGGAGACCATGCTTAATAGCTCTAGGATCATACCAAATATATTTGAAATTGGACGTATTATGATACTAGAGTGGCTCCAAACATCAGAATATGTTAAAGGAGATAAATGTTTTGGAGTTTCAAAGGACTTTATGCACAATGGTATCTAGCTAGCTCACAAGTTCAATAAATGAACGAATTTTTGACATTATTATTCTCAAGTAAGGAAGAAAACATTTTTTAGCAACAGAAATGGAGGATTCCTAACAAACTTGATTTGTCAACTCAGTTCCCAAGTTTTTCATTGTGATATTCAACATTATTTTTTTCTCAAAAAGAAGGGTAACACTTGCTGTATCTGGTAAGTCAGTATATTGCAGCCAAGCATCGTCGATAATTTATATATATTACGAGTTGCTGATTGAGCTGCTTGCTAACTGTATTGATCCTTGTCGTATTCATGTTGTTTATCCCTTGATCAGAATTAAGCATTATGGTGTCAAAAGCAGGAGAATTGAGAAAATTAATATTTCTTAGGAGTTGAATTGCAGTTTACTTAGGCATAAATGAGATTTTATTTGTACTAAAGTTGCTACTTGCTTGGGACTTGAATGATGCTCTGCCAGCTAAAATCGTCTGGTGGTTTTTAGTCCAAAATATTGATTTTCCATGAATTGCTGTTTTCCTGAGGCAGTACTTTAATCTGAAGATCCATCTCATCTTGTATAGATGTTTATATTTGATCTAACTATCAATTTCGATTTGACATTCTTCTTGGTATAGGCGTATTATCCTGAGCGCTTGGCCAAATGCTACCTTTTAAATATGCCCCGGTTTTTTGTGAGTGTTTGGAGATTTATTTCTCGCTTCCTTGAGGAGGCTACTTTAGAAAAGGTACATTTGCTAAATTTTTACTTTGAAAACATAGCTTACTGATGTGCGCACATGCATGGGTGCAAGATGGAAGGCTAAATATGACCTCTGATTCAATTTGGTTTAGCAATACAAAGTGCAAGTATGATAAAATCTGATCATCTTAATAAATTGGCAAGAGTTTTACTGTTTTCAGATATGTGTTTGTCGCTTTATGAATTCCCATGATAACTTTAATCTTGGCAATCTGTACAGATTGTAATTGTAACCAATGAGGAGGAAAGAAGGGAGTTTATTAGATATGTTGGTGAAGAAGTCTTGCCAGAAGAGTACGGAGGGCGGGCGGAACTCATTGCACTTCAGGATTTTGTAATAACATCATTCGACGACTAAATTCTATGAATCTGTGGAGTTGATATAATGAACTCAAATCACAGGCACTGATGTATTAATTATATAATTAAAATCTCCGTAAAGAGGAAAATGAAAATAAAGTATGGAACAAGAGCATCATAGGATATATGAGTTACACTTATTCTTAGGTATAACTGTCTATCTGTGTATCAGTGCTGTGAACTAATATTAGTTTAAATAAATGAAAATATGTTCCAATAGTATGATGTGTATACATGTTACGTCGAATTATTTATTTTGTCAAACATGTACTTCATTTTATTAGCAAAACTTATGACAAATCTTACAAACATCTTGTCAATATATGAAGTATGGTATGGGATAGAGCTATCAGTATGTTATTTTGATCTCTTAAGATTTGAATACATGGAACATCATTAAGTCTTAGGCCAACCAAGCTTTTGTAGATTATGACACCCTCGTATCATTCCCATTAAGTAGAATATCACACACATCAAGAAAATCACAATTTTATCATATATCTTCACACTAGAGATGGCAACGTGCCCCGCCCCACCCTGACTTGCCCCTCCCCGCCCCGCCTTAGACGGGGCAGAGTCGGGGCGTAGGCTTGCCCTGTTTCCTGCCCCATTAACTTTTTTTAAAAAAAAATTTCAGTAAACTATTTTTTTTTTTTAAATTTAATTTGTAGTTAATTATTTTTTTTTATTCTTCATGGGGCAGGGCACCCCGTCCCAGCCCCCACCAACCTGTCCGGGCGGGTTTTTTTGCCATCACTACTTCATACAAGGTTCGTCGAAGTTCTAACCAAAACCAAATGTTTTAATAACCTCGTCGAATTTCTGTTTCAAGATCTTGACGCCGCTTCAATACGTATGAACCACCGTAGTTTGAAGACTTTATTTACATTTATCACTTTCTATGAAATCATATGGTTGTATAATACATATATATTCCAACATTCATAGTTTGCTACCATAAATATGCATCTACATTATTCATAACCTGCTCATATAAAGTCGAATCACCAACTTGTACCTGAATGTGACTTGATGGTTATCCAGACTTTGTCTAAGGGGCAGTGGATTTTGGACTGCGATGTCACTTAGAATCGTAACATTTTCGTCAATGATGGTAATTTTTATTAATTAATAATTCATTTATGGCAAAGTAATATTTTTTTTTTACCAATTACACTTTGAATTCCATTGGAAAAATAATCTAGTACAATTTTCAATAGAAATTGAGACTGAAATAAGTTATTTTTATTTTCTACAAAGGCAAACACAATGTACTCGGAATCAAGTCAATATCTTTATATAAGGGGGTAAATTATTATGTGTCTATGCATCGAAGAATGATCAAAAGAAGCATCGACTAGCTTTTGACCTTGAATAACGTGGAGGGTACATTATTTCCAAAGTGAAGTCGAGCCAATTGGCTGGGAAAGAATAAACTTTCGTAGGCTTTTAACTGTTTCGTTTCATAATATTGTGCATAGACTTTGCGGAGTGTTCCTGAATTGGAATAAGATCACCAATGGTCAATAATGGTACAACATTGTCCCTTTTCTTTTGTTTCTTTTTCTTGTTTTATGGTACATTTGAATGGAGGCAACCCAACATTAAGCAAAGTGTCTAATCTGCTTTGCCCATGCTAAAGGTTTCAACACAGACCACTCTAAGACGTCGTTGATTGTTCGTTATATTGCAAAATGTATTGAAACATTTCCTTGTAAAATATTGCAATTTTTTTGGGTACACAAGTGATACTTGGAACAATATTTCTAAATTTTCAAGAACGTGTCGATATCAGTTTGACAAGTTTAGTGATCAAAACTCGACCACTTTAAAATATAGTGAGCGATCAAAGAAGTCTTTAAAAATATAGTGACATCTTACATGACAATTTGGTAAGCAATTAAAGATGCATTTCTTACATGACAATTTGGTGTGTTGTGATCAACGGTGTTTGAATGCCACATGTACATTATGAGGAGGGGTTCGATTTCGAATGATTTATAATAGTGATTTTTTTTTTAGAACAATTTAATCCATACGAGTTTCTTATTCAATAATTTTTTGAACCATCATTATTTTCAAAAAGTATTTTTCTCTTTCATTTTTTTAATCGCACATTTTTTAATAAAATAATTTACACGTAATTTCAAATTTTTTTTCAACCAGCCATACTCAACCGATGAACGATTTAAAATACATTTTAAGATCTCGTATGGTAGGGATTAAAATTCAATTAAAATTTAAAATATGACAATTATTATGTCTTACTCGTCTAATAAAAATCAACAATAATAATTAATTTTTCAATTTTAATCTAACTTTAATTCCTAACGAACCGGCGCTAGGAAAAAAATGTGTCTTAAACAGCCTCTCAATCTCTGAAAGGCTAGAAAGTCAAAATAGGTGTGACAAAACTACCTCCGACAAAACTACCTCCAAATTTCAATTTTGCCTCCCACGGTTTCATTACATTCAAAACCTACCTACAAACGAAACTGAATACTAGTCTTCCTCTGCATTTTCACGCCGCCACCGCCGCTGCCACTCTCTCCGGCCATTCACTGCAAAATGAAGCCACCAACCCTCTCTCTCCACCTCCACACTCCCTTCCTTCACAATACCGCCAACCTCTCCCTCCCTCGTACCACTTCATCCACCTCCCGTCTCTCCAATGGCCATTTCACCGTCCGAATGTCGCTCCGCGAGGACGGCCCCTCCGTAGCGATAGTTGGGGTTACTGGCGCCGTCGGACAAGAATTTCTATCCGTGTTGTCGGACCGTGATTTTCCTTACCGCTCCCTCAAGCTTCTTGCCAGCAAACGTTCCGCCGGAAAATCCCTCACATTTGAAGGCCGCGATCACACCGTTGAAGAATTGACCGAGAATAGCTTCGAGAATGTTGACATTGCGTTGTTTAGTGCAGGTGGGAGTATAAGCAAGAAGTTTGGCCCAATAGCCGTGGAAAAGGGTTCTGTTGTGGTTGATAATAGCTCCGCGTTTCGGATGGATGAGAAAATCCCACTCGTTATCCCAGAAGTGAATCCCGAAGCTATGAAGCATATTAAGCTGAAGAGTGGAAAGGGTGCACTAATAGCAAATCCCAATTGCTCGACCATCATTTGCCTTATGGCTGCCACTCCACTTCATCGACGCGCAAAAGTATATTTACGAGCTAAACTGTTTCTAATTCTGTGTGTAGTGTGTACACGGTTCTTTTCTTCAATTGGTATGTGTGTTTGTGTGCGAATTTGATTGTATTATGTTGTTTATGTGTGGTCAACTTTGAGTTACGTTAATTTCTTTTTGTGCATTGTCAAGAGATGCCTTTAGAATAGCAGGGAAGATAAAAAAAATTGATGTGTTACGGTATGTTGCCTCCCTCAACCCGTAACACAGAAAATGCACTGAACTCAGCTGAATCAAGTAACCAATACAAGATAAAACAGAAAGGGGAAGGGGAAAATGGTAAAATAATGTCACCAAACAAAGATAAAGAGAATAGGGGTAAGGTAAAATAGAAAAATTAGAAGAAGGAGATGAGAAGAGCTGTTGAACGATTTCAACAATTTCCACATAAATATCAGGTTACACAGACTGCCCTTTCCAAAACCCTTTACACCGTATTTATCTGCTTACCTCAAGTGAAGAAGTGTGATTTTAAAACATAAAACGTTATTACAATTAAAACTTAACTAAGTCTCCCAAAACGCTGTCGCATCCCATTTCAAGCATCGGTTATTTCAGTTGGCTGCCTCTTCCAGTTTTCTTCCTGTGTGATCTTGTCCCTTTTCTTCCCCATTGATTTCCCTCTTGACAACCCTCCCTCTCACCTTGATCTTGTCCCCAGGATCTACAAGAAGGAAATTGAGCTTTAATCCACTCTGCATCTTCCCAGGTTGCACATTCTGGTGAAAGGTCAGTCCACTGAATTAGCCATTGTACAGCTGAACGGTTTCTTGGGACCAGCCTGGTTTGCAAGATGGATAAGGGTTGGTGTGCAAGATGAACAGCTTGAGGTTCAGCTGGTAATTGTGATACAGGCATCGCTTTGTCTCCCAACTTCTTCTTCAAAAGGGAAACATGGAAAACCGGATGAATCTTGGACCCCGCGGGTAATGACAATTGATAAGCCACTGTCCCAACCTTCTTAGTAACGTGATATGGCCCGAAGTATCTCGTCCCCAGCTTCTGATTTTGCCTATTTTCTACTGAATGTTGTCTGTAGGGGTGAAGCTTTAGGAATACCCAGTCACCTTCAGTAAAAGATCTTTCAGATCTATTTTTATCTGCATACATTTTCATCCTAGCAGTTGCCTGTGAGAGGTTTTCCTTTAACTGTTGGTTGAGTATGTATCTTTGCTGAAGAAGGTCCTCTACCGCTGCCACATTAGATTGTTGGTAAGGACCCAGTGCCAAGTGTGGTGGTTTGATCCCATATAGAGCTTCAAATGGTGTCATTCTAATAGAAGAATGGTAGGTGGTATTGTACCACCATTCAGCTACTGATAGCCATTTCCCCATTGCATTGGTTGAGCCTTTCTGTTTGCCCATTTGATTGGGGATGATAGGCCGTGCTAAGGTGAAGTTGTGTACCCAATAACCTAAATAACTCTTGCCAAAACTTGCTTGTGAATACTTTATCAGAGATAATGCTTTGGGGTAAGCCGTGGAGTTTAAAAATCGAACCCAGGAACGTCTTGGCCACCATTACTGCTGTAAATGGGTGTGAGAGGGCTAAAAAATGGCCATAGTTAGTAAATCTGTCCACAATCACCAGTATAGTACCCTTGCCCCCTGAGTTAGGTAATCCCTCAATGAAATCCAAGCTAATATGGCTCCAAGCATGCAAAGGAACAGGTAAAGGTTGCAGTAGACCAAGGTAGGGAACATTTTCACTTTTACATTTCTGGCACACCTCACATTGCAACATCTCAGTCCTTATCTCCTGATTCATTCCTGGCCAATAAAAGTGTTGCTTTGCCCTGTGTATGATGTTATGTATGCCTGAGCATCCTCCTAAGTGGGATCCATGTATATTTTGTATGATTTTGGATCTAATTTTTCCTCATGTTCCAATGTACATAGCATAAACGATAAAAGGAGAGAGAAAGAGAGATTTTTACTGGCTGACTGCGCTTCCTTTCCGCTCTTCATTTTTCCATAGAACCACTTGTTTATTGAAAGGAAATCCCTATTAGTGGAGCTGTGTGGGGAGGTGGAAAATGTGAGCACGTTAGTGATATGCCTGCCCCAAAGCAAGAGGGATTATCTTTTAGTTTGACAACCATAGAAAATAAAGATCCATTACACATGACATGCCTAATTGGAACCACACGTGCGCTTGCGATGAAAACCCAGATAAGAAGGTGAAATCTAGCAACAAGTGTCTAGCATTTTCAACTCCGAGAAAGCAAATAGGCAAACAATCTTAAACTGTTCTGCTCAATACAAGCATTTTGCTCAATTTAGATCAACCCTAGTTGTGATGGTTTGAGGTAAGATGGTAGAATAATTGCTTTTTTTATGTAGAATAATTGCTTTTTTTATGAGTCAAAATAATTTAACAAAGTTTGTGTCAGCTAGTACTTTGCCATATCTATGGCATAACCAAAACCCTATGACCCATAGGTAAATTGATACTTGTCACTGTTGATGTCATCACAAAAATTTAACTAAAAATTTGTCCACTTCTTCCTCCGTACACAATATAGCTTTGAAACCGCTTTAGTACACGTGCTTTTGACATTGCATCGGTCTCTTTTCCTTTTTGTCTTCTACCTTATCCTTTCCACTCACCATCATCAGACCTATAGGAGATTAATTGCCATAATATTTTCTTTGCGCTGGGTCTCTTTTTATCCTGTGGTTGCGGAACTTGGCCTATCAAATATCAATTGTACGCTCTTTTGTAGATAGGCAATATTTTCTTTTCTCATAATGTAGGGCAATATATTCCTTTCCAGATTCTCATCATAGTTGTCCCAAATAAATCTGAGATATTGTCATGCTCATCTAGTGTCAGTCTTCTCATCTTCAGGCATGTATCCTTTGTATTTTTTTTTTTTCATTACATTTTGCGAACTTGGAGTGTATTTGCTTGCATTCTGGCAATCTCCAAAACATCAAATGCTTTTATCACATGTTTCCTGGTATCTGTGGCTTGGATTCCAACCCTTGCATTTTAGTAGAGACATTTATTCAAACTGGAGAAACCGGATTTGCTGATCCACCTTAGCCAACAAATGGAAAATGGAAAAAACCGTGTCTGAAAAATATGACGAAAATATTACAGTAACAAGCAGCTTTTTTTTTCTGAAATGAGTGGCATTCACAAGTAGTCACAAAATATTGGCTAATATTTGAACTAATTATTACTATGACGTGATTTATTTAAGTGCTATATCACGAGCATGATAAGATTGCTATTTTTTTGTCAAGCTCTCTTTAACGGATCTGTATAATCTTAAATAAGAAATAATCTGAGAAAACTCTTCTGTTAAAGTCCCCGTTGAAGTCTGTTACTGGATCTATGGAATGTATAAGTAAATTCTGATAATCTCCTCTGTTGCTTTTAAGAACATTTCTGAACAAATTTAAATAAATTCTCCGAAGTTTCAACTGTGTCTCCATTGTGAATCCTAGTTTCCGGGAAAGTATGGACCAAAACATGGAGGGAACTTTTTATGTGGATAATTCTATTGATGAATTATATGTTAACTAGTATTTTACACTATTTGAATCTTGTAGGTCATACGCATGGTTGTTAGTACATACCAGGCAGCTAGTGGTGCAGGTGCTGCTGCAATGGAAGAGCTTGAACAGCAGACCCGTGAGGTCATTTTCTTGCTTTAGCAATGTTTTCATCTTATTTTACTGTGATGGATCTATTGAATAAATTTATTTTAATAGGCCCTTGAAGGAAAAGAACCAACCTGTAAAATCTTCAAGCAGCAGGTTTCTCCTATTGCTCCTTTTTGTTTGTAATTCAACTGATTGATCATTCAGAACATAACCATTCCCCGTGCATGATTGGTATTTTTCCTTTAATAAATTTCTTCAATCTTGCAGTATGCCTTTAACCTGTTCTCACATAATGCACCCATTCTTTCAAATGGGTACAATGAAGAGGAAATGAAATTACTAAAAGAGACAAGAAAAATATGGGTAAGTATCGTTATTGCATTTTAATGTCCATTCTTCAAGTTTGATGAACTAGGCACTGTTCATTTGAGTTTTTTTCAAGTAGTCATGATAAATTTATCTTTGTTACACCCCATTTCTTTATATACTGCAGAATGACATGAATGTCAAAGTGACTGCAACCTGTATAAGAGTACCTGTGATGCGTGCCCATGCTGAGAGTGTGAATCTTCAATTTGAGAATCCCCTGGATGAGGTAAACTTTTTGTACTTTGCATTGTTATGTTCCTTATTATGTAGATTTTTGTGGAACCTGCCATTGTATCTACTTGTTATTTGATTGCAAGTTTCCCAAGTTAGTTACGAATCTTTTAATTCAATAATGACCATTAAGTGGGGAATCAAGATCAGCTGGGAACTTTTAGTCTTTACTCATTAGAAATATCGTAGTATGTTGATTGATAGGAAGACCCTGATATGATGGTTCAAATTTATTTAACGAGCTTAGACTCCAGTTTGATCTTTGCCTTGGCTCAAAGTCATAGCAAGCCAACCTTGAACTAACCTTGCAAGTTGAGCTCAAGTAACTTGGTAGTTTTCTGGATGATATATTATTCGTAGCTTACCAACCGTAGCATAAGTTGAGCTTTGATAAAATGACAAATGTCATTTTCAAACTTGATTTGTCAAGTTTGCAAACTGATCTCAAGAGCTATTTTAATGGTGAATGTTGACTAAACCTTCTGGTAACTTTTTGCATTGTTTAGCTCTATGGTCAGGTTGTATTTCAAATTTGAATAATGAATACAAAGTACATTGTAGCAGTGTCTCTTTTTATTGTTAACCCACACATATTTGTCCAACAGCACCGAACTTAGAGCTCTTCGATTAGACAATTTTGTGCAACTATCTTATTTGAGCTCTGCTTTGTTAAGTTAGTAAACTTATCTCAAGGGATATATTACTGATCAGTGTTGAGTCTGTTGACTGAAGCTTCAAGTAACCTTTTAAAATTTTTAGCTCCATGGTCAAGATGTAATTCAAATTTGAACCATGGATACACTGGAGCATTGCCTTTTGTTGTCGTTAATCCGCACATATTTGCCCCACGGCACCAAACTTGTAGCTCTTTGACTAGGAAATGTTGCACCACTATCTGGTGTGTGCATTTGGGGGGTGGGGGTGGCGCATTTGCATTTTTTTACCAAAAAAAATGTTGCAACTGAACATTGAGGAAAGTAAGCTTTGTCATGAGCAAAGACTGCAAAGTGTAGAGGATTCAATAGAAATTGACACTGAAAAAAGTTGTTTCTGCCTTCTGAGAAGGTAAGCATAATGTACTCTGAATCTAGGCAATATCTTTACATAAAAGGTAAATTATTGTGTCTATGCATCAAATAGCAATTATGGTATTTAGGGCTGACATTGGCTTTAAGGAAGGATTTTCTTAGTCAATCCATGGACGAGGCACTTTTAATTAAGTCTGAACTCTGATCTTATTGTTCTTCTGCTTATCTTGAAATATTGAAATTGAAACAAAGTGTTGTGCCTTTTAAATTCCATAAGCAGTTCATTTGCAGTAGAATGATCTTGTGAGAAATTGGTGAAATTTTTGTAAGCATGACTGTTAGTCTGCCATGACTGGATACAATCTTCTTGTCACGCCATAATTCATCTGCCTACTATCTTTTGGTTTTCTTGAACATCATTAAAACTTGTGCTGAAGAGAAGTACTTTTGGGCTTTCTGGAATTTCAAAGAGAACAGATTCTTAGATTTCACTCCATTGCGTAGCCATATGTTTGTTTCTTGGACGGCTTAGTATATGGAAAACCAATCCCACTTGAATTCTTCTTATTTTATCATCGGGATTCTAGCATGTACCACAAATATGAGATCAGTTGAAGTTATATTGTGCCTCTAAACTGTGTCTTGGTAAAGTTCCTAGATGCTGGCTGATCCAATCTGATTTGGTTAATGCTTGGCTCAAGATTTTTCAGATTGTGCATCTAATAGTGGTCATACATTGCATCTCCTACAGTTGTTTTTTCTTCTTGGTTTATGGAGGTGTGAGGTTTTGCATAAAGGTTGAGTATTATGCTTGTGGTTTTGATGACATGAAAATTAGGCTTTAAATTTTTCTCCAAATCAGGAGTGGTTTACCATCAACTGCTTCTCATTGAAGATTCCCCATCCCTAAGTATTCTTATCGAGCAATGTGCTGCTGAAAATATGTTAATGGTTGAAACTTCATAATATGCCTATGAAGTACAAGTACTGATGGCAAATTTACCAGGACACAGCAAGAGAAATTCTAAGCAATGCACCTGGTTTGGTGGTTATAGATGACCGTGCAGCCAATCACTTCCCCACCCCATTAGCTGTTTCTAACAAAGATGATGTTGCAGTGGGAAGAATTCGACGAGATGTCTCTCAGGACGGGAACTATGGGTAATAATCGACCTAGATGCCAATAGTTTGTGAAATTTCTATACTTATGTGTACTGATTCGACTAAATGACTACTTGTCGAGCAGCTTGGACATATTTGTTTGTGGCGATCAAATACGCAAAGGAGCCGCTCTTAACGCCGTCCAGATTGCGGAGAAGTTGTTTTAAGTATGTACCTGAGGCTTACTTTTCAAAATATATATGGTGAGATTTCAGGACATTAATAGAAATGTTTACACAGTTTGGTTACTTGAATTTCTGTGCCTTTTTTTTTTTAATAATCGTATTCTTCTTTGAGAATTTTGCGAAGTAAAGATGATGTGTCTTTGGTCCAACGATTTTTCTAAATTTATTTTTATTTTAATATCAATGCTGTAATGCATGAATTATTGAGCTATACATGTTCCAAAAAATGTTGGAATATAGATAGTTACTTGTGAGGGATGTGAGAAAATTACAAGTGAAAGATGGGTAGAGTCTTGTCATTTTGCGTGTACCTGTGCGACAACAAGTCATAAATATCTAGGAAAAATTAAAATATGGGTCCCCAATCTTCTGAAAATGTAGCAAGGGGTCCTTCAATCTAATATCTTGGCAACTTTAGTACCCAACCTTTCATTTTGGTATTTGGGTCCCCTATTAACCATTTTACCCTATTCTTTTGTTAAAACTTATATTTTTTTTTTTTGGTGAAAATGATAATTCAATTTTCGTGTTTAATTAAAAAAAAAGTAATAGAAAATAAATAAAAATAAAACCATTTAGCCTCCATAGTTGCTTTCAATAACGTTGTATTTTTTTAGGGTCCTAGGGGTGGGGGAGAATATATTAAGGTCCCGTTCGGTAGAAATTAAAATTCAATTAAAATTGAAAATATGATCGTTATTGGGTCTCACTCGTCTAATAACAGTCAACAATAACAACTAATTTTTCAATTTTAATCTGCTTTTAATCTCTACCGAACGATCCTTAATATTTTGATCTTTGAATCGTCATCGGTCAATTTGGACAAAGGGAATCGGCTTGTGTTTTCTTGTTGAGCAATGCTACATTCTCAGGGAAAATTTTACAAAATTCATATAGAGGGACAGTTTGACAAATTATCACTGAAAAAAGGGGGAAAAATGTCATACAAACGTTGTTGTAGCACTTGTATGAATTTTGCGAGTTTCCCGAGGGGAAAAACTCTTGTTTACTTAATTGAAGCAAATTGTCTTTTTAATATTTTTATAATGTTTAACTAAAGATGATAATATAATTGTGTTATAAAAAGAAAAGATTGGAGATTGCAACTTTCAAAATAATAGGTTGGCCGTCGTTGATGTTCGCTTGCTATATCCTTAAGAGTAATGTCATCTAGATCTAATGATACTTAATTTATGAAAGCACTCGTAATCCATTGATATCAAGTTTACATGTGAATGGCTAAATTTAAAAAAAAAAAAAAATTCTTCAGGAGTAATGTTACATATACATAATTATTTATAGATTGGTATAGGGTTGCACAAAAAAATCGTGAAATCGCAAACCGAACTGAAGTCTAGGGGTAACACGATTCGGTTTGGATGGGTTGTGTTATATTTTCAATTCAAACCATTTCATGCGGTTTGAAATTTTTCCGAACCAAGCCAAACCATTTTATTTTTCAAACCAAATCATTATTTGCGGTTTGGTTCGGTTTTAATTCGCGGTTTGCCTACGACATTATAATTATATGTTTAAAACAAGCTAACACATACATTTAAACAAGAACTAATAATGTTAAATGTTAAATTACATTCATATTTGTTTAAAATTCGATATATAAACAAAAAGACAAAAAAATAGTATCAAGTTAGCATATAGCAACAAACACTTCGAATTTTATAAGCAATAATATCAGAATAAGTAAAAGAGTATTAACCTCTCGTTTGATAAAATATTGACGAAGCTCTATTTTGATATTGATACAATTTTTATCCAGACCTTGAAGTAAAATTTTAAATTACTTGCTCACTTCAAACATAATGATTGTGAGATTGCATTATTTCCGAAGTGAAGTCGAACCTATTGGTTGGGAGAGAATAGTGCCTTTTTACTTTTTGTTTCATAATAATGTACATAGACTTCGTCAAGTCTTCCTTGTTAAGATACAATTATTAATAATAGTACAATTTTGTCCTTTCCTTTTGTTTCTTACTTTCTTTTTCTTGTTTAGGGTAAATTTTAATGAAGGTCACCCAACATTAAGAAAAGTCTCAAATCAATTCCCAAAACTTCATAATCTTTTCAATCCAGACCACTCTATTAGTTGGTGTTAGTACAATTCACTAAGCTCCTATTTTATTTTGCTAAAGATCAAATTTTTCGTCGATTTTGATAAAAATTGATGAAATATATACTTCGGAAATTAATAAAAATTGAGATATTATGAAATGTGATAGTTAAAATTAATTACTGACTTTAATTCAACTTTTTATCTTTTTTTAACTAAATCAAATAGGGACTAAGTATGCTAGCCTAGATGTTTAACTCAAGGGGAATGCTACGTAGGGCTTACATGGAATATAAAATATCATAAATATAACATGATGTTAAAGTTCTTGTATGGTAAATCGGCTCAGTGAGAAGTTCCAATTTATCAAGTGACACTCGACTTAAGAGTTTTTTTGGAAGGGCTATTTCAAACTACAAAAACATTGGTTGAAGCTAGTATTTTCAACTTCTCTAAAAAGTTCTAATTGAGCTTTTATGGGAAATAAATATAAAATTTATAGAAAAACACAATTTTGAATTCAGAACCAACAATCAACGGTTTTTCAATAAAAGTTCTACTATTCTAAATTCTACTCATAATATATATATCAAATTGACACTTAAATTGAAATCGTGCATGTCTAATTCTGGTAACTCGCTCACATCGGTTTTCCATCACCTTTTAACATCCGCTCGTGCAAGTCCCGTCAGTTTAGTATCATCAACTAATCGAGCGAATTGAGTTGGGAAACTTTGGAAGTTTTTTGAAATGATCGAGACTTTTTAAAGTTGGGTAACCAAATTGACGCTTTGCTCGACTAGGGTGACTTGCAATGAAATTTACCATCTTTTCTGAAAAATATCTCTCTTCATTTCTTGGAGCCCAAGTTCTAAACCAATAAAGTGAATGTTGACAGCTGTAATTTAATTTTAATATATTTTCTACTAATCACTTGAATACTTGATAAAATAACAAATTACCCGAATTTTTTCTACTAAACAGTTATGCGTCAACAATATTTTACAACATTATTTTTTCTTGAGCTGACCACTTGGGTAGAAAAGTGTCGAAGAAGAAAGAAGATTTTATTCTTTACCGACATCAATGTTATAATATCTGGAGGGGTGGGGTGGGGTGGGGTGGGGGTATCTTTGAATCTAAACACAATCCCTAATCGATTGGGACAACGAGTGGTTTACTTCTTCTTCTTCGTTTAACTGAAGCAATTTGTCCTTTTTAATAAATTTATGATGTTTATCAAAATATGAGGATAAAATCATGTTACAAAAAGAAAATATTGAGGATTGCAACTGCCAAAATAATACGCTAATGTCCCCCTTGCTATATCTCTAAGAATACTGGTTTTAAACATCAATCTACGTGGCAATAAGATTTACTGCTTTCAATTGGTTAAAATTTGTAACTTCTTCTCCCATAACTAGTTGAATGCAATGGATTTAGTGTCACATAAACCATCGCTTAACATCCCCGTGTTCAAATAACTCTACTCTAATTTTGAATGATAAAGGACTCGAACGCCACTTCCAATACATTTAGGAGATGATACGTAGTCCCAACGTGACCACATCAACTATTGGTAGCAAAAAACAAAGTTAATAAGTTAGGATTTCATTGAGTTGTTACATGTTAATATAGAATACTGAAAGGGATCATAAATTCAGACTCGTACAGGACCACGATTCATTTATGATTCTTTTGGTCTAGTCTTTTCCCGACACGAGGAATCAAAGACATGAGACGGTACTTCTATTTTTATTTCTAAATTTCATCATCTTCCAAATGAGTCTTGATTGAATGTCATAGTATTTGAGTTAGACCTTAATATCTAGGAGTATAATTAAAATTACTTATAAATAAAATATTACTTAGAAATAATATAAATAAAGAACTGTTTTATGCTCAAAACTTGTTTGCTTAAGAGCTAAGTAAATAAAATCGTACGATGTGATTGAGAGAAATTATTATCAACTACCTTTTGACTTCAATAATGTCGAGTGTGTATTATTTCCAAAGTGAATTCGAGCCTATTGGCTGGGAAAGAGTAGCCTTTTGTAGGCTTTTAACTTTTTTTTTTTTGTTTCATGAATTTGCGCAAAGACTTTGTCAAGTCTTCCTAGAATAAGGCAATATGGATAAAGCCAAACGAACAGGTTAAGCAGGGGCGGACTCACGTGGGGTCACGTGAGGTCAAATGACCCCACAATATTCTTTTTTTTTTAACTTTTTGAGTTTTTTTTTTTTTTTTTTTAACCTGACACTAAATCCTCCACAATAAAATTATCTGGGTACGCCCCTGAGGCTAAGTGACAGGAGCTTGTTCCAGGGACTGAACCTGATTCACAATGTTTTGTATTTTTTTTTTTTTTAACTCTCAATAAGAATTTGCCAAGTGGTCATTTGTTTGAAAATCTGTTATTAAACCTGTTTTTATAGCAAAACTCTGTACAACATTGTCCAATTTTATTTATTTTTATTTTTCTTGTTTTAATATAAGTTCATGTTCGACAACTATTTTTACAAAACTCTTTTTCATACCTTTTAATCATATATATCTTGAAAAATCCACTATTTTAAAATTTATTTTTCGAAAAAAAAAAAAAAACTGGTTTGCCTATGTTTCAAAGTCTCGATCAATTAACGAAACTTCATAGTTGTTTCAATCTAGAATACACTATTAGTTGGGGTTAGTAAGATTGATTAAGCACCTGTTTGGTAATTATTATTTCAAAACTCCTTAATTTTCATACATATTTTGGATAACACATTTATATAATAAAATACTTTATACGTAAATTTAAAATATTTTCTACTTTTAACCACACATTTTTCAAAAAATCACTATTTAAAATTCTATTTTCTCAAAATAATGGTCGGACATAACTATTCCACTTAGGGTGTGTTTGGATGGACTTTCAAAGTCTAAAAGTACTTTTTGAAAAGTCACAAAATTTATGATGTGAATATAAATTATATTCCCAAAAATCATTTAAAGAAGAATTAAACCGAACCGAAATTAGAAACACTTCGAAGACCAATATAGATTTCGAGACAATTATATAATTATTTTACAAATTATAAATTTGAAATTTTAGACTAACGGTTCTTTCATTTTTGGAAGATAGAATCAATTTCTATACGTCATAAAAAATATAATGATATGAATATTTAATTCTTTTCTTTTTGTCTAAAAAGATAAAGACGAATGTTATAAAATGACATTAAAAGTTTTAGAAAAATTCTATTTTAGATAATCCGATCGAATGGAGGTAACTTTTAAATTTTTTTAATAGAGATGATAATGGAGCAAGATTCTACTAGGTCAATGATTTCTCGAGGTGTGAAGCGAAATTAAAATTATTATATTTGATGTCCAATTAAAAATAATGAAATATTGAGACGGGATCGAAATATTCTATCATCCTAGACTAGAGTGAAACATATAATATTTATTTGTTGCGCCATTAAAATACTGTTGTAAATGGTAAGTTTATTAGTGAATTAAAATTATATTCCTGCAACTCTAGAAATTATTACCATTGTATTCCTAATCATGTCTTATAAATATATGATTTTGGTTATCATTATAATACACATAAATCTATTGACTTTTATTCTCTCATCCTTTTCACTTTTCACAACAAGTTATCATCATGAAAGCTTAATTCTTCAAAATTTAGAGAATGTAGTAATTTTTTTAAGCATACCCATCTATTATATATATATACCAAAATTAATTTGGTAACATGTAAATTTTTTTATTCAGATAGCACATAATTTATGTGTATTTTTTGTATCTACCGTCGTCGTAATTTATTTATTTTCATTAGTTTGTGTACATTAATACGTATGCATACAAAAAGAGTATGTATCTATTTGTGTGCGTTAATTTGTGTCGATCATCACGTTTATAATCATTACTAGGTGCAAGCAACGTGCAATGCACGTTTGCTTAAGTTATATTTAATAATTTTGTTTAATAATTAATTTGTTATTAATAAAGATGTAATTTTTTTGTTAATTAAATAATTAATGATGTAATGTTAATGTAATTGATAAATAATTAAATAAAGTGCTTCTCTCTGTCATCTCCAACCCAAAATCACAAACAGAAAACTCAAGGTATGTTAAGGGGTAAGAAGATGAGTTTACTTATGCTCCGTTTGATTCTCATTAATGTAGAATGAGAATGAAAAATATAGCCGTTATTAGACCTCACACAAGAGATAAAAATTCAAAATTTATAGATTGATGAGATGGATAACGGTCATATTTTTCATTTTTATGGATTTTTAACGAGAAACAAACGGAGGCTTAAACTTTTTGCATGACTTAAGTCTTTACTCTTTTTTAAGTAATAACGCAATTCATTTTATCGCTAAAGTATGATATGTATTACGATAATATATGTATATTATGTGTTAGACTTAGTATTGGTAAGTGACGGGTAAATTTTCGAGGACGAAAATATTTTAAGGGGGTGAGAATGTAATACCCCGAAAATTTTCATAAAATATAATTCAATTTTTATATACTATATTTTAATATTTTGAAAGTTATGGACTAAATGATACATTTATCAAATTATATTTTATTTGTGTCAAATATTTAGATATTGATGGAATTATCGTAAATATATGAATATTGGTCTCGTTGGATAAATCGTAATTAGATACATAAATCAGATTCGAGAAAAAGTCGATTCGGATAAGTTAGCTCCAAGATATTTTAGTTTGAAGGAATTATCAAAAGCTAATTTATTATTATTATTATTTAATTATAATTTTGAAAGTAAGGGGTGATGAAAAAAGATTTTCCGTTCAAACAAGAAATTCCGTTAGTTTTTCCATTAAATCAAGAAATTCCATTAGTTTTTCCGTTAAACCAACATATTCCGTTTAATAGCCACTTTTTATATATAGAAAGATATTTGCCCCTTTCAATTTATCTCAATTGTTTGCCTGTAATCATTAGCCTACCACCTTCAATTTGTGCCACTCGTATCAATTTTTTATCGAAATCAATTCATGTTCGAATTTTTTTCCTCATACATGTTTGATAATTAACTTGTATACAAATTCATATATTGTTAGTATAGTAATTAGTATTTTTAATCTGATTAAATTATTTTTAGATGTTTTTTTTTTCTACGGACTTTAAATTGATAATATGGCCACGTTCAGTAGAGATTAAAATTCAATTAAAATTGAAAATATAGTCATTATTGGATCTCACTCGTCTAATAAAAGTCAACAATAACAGCTAATTTTTCAATTTTAATCTCTACCGAACATGTCCTAAATTATGTTGTTACTCCTGAAGTAATACAATATGATAATTAATATTCTTAAATAATATTACTTGCTCCTAAAGAATATAAATTATAATTTTTAATATTTCAGAAAGATATTGACATATTGCTCTTGAAGAAGTAATAGTAAAATAAAACTTGCTTCCGAAATAGTGCATGTTTTGAAAAACATATTATTTTAAATTGATGTTTATCCCTTAAGGAATACACATAACTTATATCATATTTATATTGACTCATTGATATTTAATCATTTTTTTCGAAACTAAATGTATTTCTTTTTGCTTTATTGTGTAGTTAATCAAATATCAAATATCACAAAACTTGAGTTTGCTACACTTTACATAGTTGATAAAAATTATTTGTCACATGTACTCGATGCTGATATCCATCTTGTCTCAAAAGGTTTGGGAGAGACAGTAAAAGAATGAAACAAATAATCACTACAAAGTCGTGCAAAAACACTCATCTTCTTTCATCATCATCTTCACGACAGATTGAAAATTGAATATCCAACGGAAAAAAATTCACAAGTTCTTTGGAAAAAAAAGTGGATGCACATTCGTTTTCAAGATTTCAAAACCGTTAGTGAATACAATTCTGAATTATTCAGAATATGTTCAAAATTGACATTGTGTGGGGAAAAAATCACCGATGAAGATATGTTGGAAAAATTATTTTTCACTTTTCACGCCTCGAATGTGCTCCTATAGCAACAATATTGTGAGCATGGTTTCAAGAGGCATACAAAACTTATATCTTGTCTGCTTGTGGTTGAACAAAATATGAAATGCTCATGAAAAATCATAGGTTACATCAAAATGGTTCATACCTTTGCCTGAAGCAAATGGTACTGCATTTCCTGGACCAAATAAAATATCAAGACAAGGATGTGGACGTGGAATAAATCATGGACGAAATAATCAAAAAAAACTATCACCAACAAGACAATAATTTCAAAATGCACAAAATAAACGAAAGTACGTAGCACATCCAAAAAGGAGTATGAAGAAAGTTGTTTCAGATGTGGAATGAAAGAACATTGTGTACGTATCCGTCGCACGACAAAACACATTGTGAATCTCTACCAAAAATCAATCAAAGAAAATGGAATAGTGGAGACAATTTTTGCCAATTATGATGGTCCAACTGGTGTGACTCATTTGAATGTCTTAAATTTATTTGTTGATTCAAATGGAAATATCGACCGTTTGAATGAAGGGTGTAATGGAAGACATATATTAATTTACTCTCTAGTATTTTTTTTTTTTGTTTTAGAAATTCAATTTGAAATAAGTTCTTACTTTTCGTAAAAAAATGAAACTTTATTGTGTATTGTTAATTTTATAATATTGAATTATGTTTACTTTTTTAAATTCAAATTCAAGTTTTTAAAAATATATATGTTTTCTTATAGATTCAAGATGGATTGCCAAGAAACTTGTTGATTGACAGTGCAACTACGCATACTATTCTTCAAGATAAAATATTTTTTGGACTTAACATTAGCAGAAAATAATGTTAATATGATATCAGGTGCATCGAATATTGTTGAAGGCTTCAAAAGAGTTTTTATTATTCTACCAATTAATACAAATTTATATATTGAAGATGCATTTTATTCTAACAAATCCAAAAGAAAATTGCTTAGTTTTAAAGATGTCTGTTTCAATGGATATCACATTGAGACAACGAAAAAAAATAATGTCGAATATATTTGCATAATTTATTTTGTATTTGGCCAAAAATAGATAAAAAAATTTCATGTATTCCCATATGACATGTATTATACATTTATAAAAATGTTCGAATCAAATATTCTCACAAACCAGAAGTTCGTTGATCCAAAAAAAATTATACTTTAGTATGATTGACTTGGACATACATGTGCTATAATGATGCGTCGAATAATAAACAATTCACATGAACATCCTTTAAAGAATCAGAAGATTCTTTTACATAACAATTATCCATGTGTAGGTTGTTTTCATGACAAGTTAGTCGTTGGACCTTCGGCTACAAAGGTCAATATTGAATCTCCAACTTTTTTGAAAAGAATTCGTGGAGATATATGTAGGCCAATACACCCATCATTGAATCATTTCATTGTTTTATGAAATTAATTGATTTTTTTACTGAATGGTCACATGTTTGCCTACTTTCCATTAGGAATGTAATTTTTACTAGACTACTTGCTCAAATCATAAAATTAGGAGCGCAATTCCCTGATTACTTAATCAAGACTATTTGTCTTGACAATGCTGGTAAATTCAGATCACAAGTATTCGATGATTATTGCATGTCATTGGGATTGTTATTGAACATTCGATCGCTCATGTCCAAAAAAAAATGGTTTAACGAAGTCATTTATTAAATGTCTACAACTTATTGCTAGATCATTACTTATGAAAACAAAACTCCTAGTTTTTGTTTGGAGTTATGTTATATTACATGCTGCGTCATTGGTTCGTATCAAACACACTGCATATTATCAATATTCAACTTTGCAATTGACATTTGGTCATGAACCTAATATTTCTCACCTACGGGTTTTTAACTGTGCTGTTCAAATCCCTATTTCACCCCCCAACGGACTAAAATGGGTCCCTAACGAAGATTTGAGATTTATGTGGGTTTTGATTCACCGTCTATTATTAAGTATCTTGAATCTATAATGAGTGACTTATTTAGTGCACGTTTTGCCAATTGCCATTTTTATGAAATGATTTTTCCAATTTTGGGAAGGAAAAACTACATTCTAATAAAAAAGGTAATTTTATTCCGAAATAACTATATTTCACTTTGACCTTTTGCAACAATTAACATGAGCAAGAGGTTGAAAAAAATCATTCATTTGCAAAGAGTTGCAATCAATTACTAGATGTATTTTTTGACATAAGAAAAGTGGCAAAGACATATATACCAGTAGAAAATATTTCAGCACAAATTAATGTCCCTCTAGGACAATTTGCTGTAGCAAATGAATCTCAAATACGGTAAAAGCGTGGTCGACTAGTTGGTTAAAAAGACTCTATACATCAAAAAAGAAAAGTACAAGAGAAAAATCAATCAAAAATTTCAGCAGAAGTAACATTAGAAATGATTGATCAATAAAAAATTGAAAACAAGGTTCCTCAACCAAAAGTATCCAAAAATAATGAGATTTCAATAAATTATATGTTATCTCATAAATTATGGGAACAAAATAATATTGTTATAGACAATATTTTTCGTCTTTAATGTGTCTCTTGATATTATACAAAATGAGGATCATGAACCATAGTCTGTTAAAGATTGTCACATAGAAATGATTGGTTAAAGTAGAAAAAAGTCATGCATGCAGAATTGAACTCCCTAGAGAAATCTAGAGTGTTTGAATATGTAGCTCGAACACTTGAACATGTAATCCATGTTGGATACAATTGAGTTTTGTACGAAAGAGAAATGAAAATAATGAAATTACAAGATACAAAGCCTGATTCATAGTTAGATGTTTCTCATATAGACCATGAATTGATTATGAGGAAATATATTTTTCAATAATGGATACCATTACTTTTAGATTCTTAATTATTTTGACTGGGTCAAAAAAACTTGATTTGCACCTTATGGATGTAGTGATTAAAAATTTGTATGGTTTACTTGATAATGACATATCTATGAAAGTCCTTGAAAGATTTTAAGTGCGAGAAACAAATGATACATGCCCGAAAATCACGTTCTCAATTAAATTACAAAAATATTTATACGGATTGAAAAAATATGGACGTATGTGGTATAATCGCCTCTGCGAATATTTGTTGAAAGAATGCTATAAGATAATGCCTGTCCATATATTTTCATAAAGATAATAAATATTGAATTTGCAATCATGGCAATTTATGTGGATTATTTAAATTTAATTGAAAATGTAATTAGTATATAACGTCCTTAACTTACACTATTATTGTGAAAAATGTCATTACCTTTCAATTTTTGGTATTTTCACATTTATTCCCACATTTCATTGAGCAAAAGGTCGTTTTCATCAATTTTTCAATTAAAATTGTGAAATAACGAATACACCATTCTTTTTAAATAAAACAAAAGGAAAATGAAAAAAATTAATTGCAATCATAGTCCTAATTTTTTTTAAAAGTGCAAATGAGTCTCAATAAATTTTTAAAAGGGTATTTAGCACATAATGCCCTACCTTTCACTATTATTGAAAAAAAGTCCCTACATTTTTTTTTGGCATTTTCACCTTTAATTACACATTTAATTGCACAAACCATCATTTCTATTCATTTTCATCCAATTTCTCAATAAAATTGTGAAATGACAAATATACCCTCATATGTAAATAAAGAATTAAAGAATCAATTGTAATTATAGTCCCAAATATTTTTAAAAAGTGTAAACGAGTCCCAATTAAATTTATTTAAAAATTAAATAAATTAAAAAGTGTAGATGGGTCCTAAATAAATTATTAAAGAATTAAAAATTTAAAAAATATTTTTATTTAAATATGAGGGTATATTCATTATTTCACAATTCTTTATTGAAAAATTGGATGAAAATTGATGGTTTGTACAATCAAATGTGTAACTAATGGTGAAAATGTCAAAAAATGAAAGGTAATGACTTTTTTTCGCAATGACAGTGAAAGATAAAGACATTATGTACTAATTACCATTTTAATAATTTATTTTGAACTCGTTTGCATTTTTAAAGAAGTTTGGAGTATGCTTGCAAATAATTTTTTTCTTTTTTCTTTTGTTTTATTTAAAGAGAAAGGTATATTCGTCATTTCAAAATTTATTATTGAGAAAATAGATCAAAATGACATTTCACACAATGAAATGTAAAAGTAAGGGTGAAAATGTTAAAAAATAAAATGTATGGACCTTTTTCACAATAATAATAAAAGACGGTGACGTTACGTGCTAATTACCCTTAATTGGAATTTCTAAAAAGCTTAATAAAACTGCAAATTATTTGAAAAATGAATTTGAGATGAAAGATTGGGAAAAACCAAATTTTGTCTCGAGTTACAGTTAAATATTTTTCAAAATGATTATTTGTTCACCAATCTACATATACAAAAAAAAGTTTTAAAGGACTTGTATATGGATAATGCACATCCTTTGACATCACCTATAATTATTCGATTACTTGATGTGAAAAAAGATCATTTTCGTCCACTCGAAGATGAAAAAAATGTTCTTGATTTTGAAGTACTACATCTTAGTGCAATTGGAGCAATAACTTCTCTTGCAAACTGTACTCAACCCGACATAGTTTTTCCTGTAAATCTCTTTACAAGATATAACTCTACACCAACACAAAGACATTGAAATGGTGTTAAACATATTTTTTGTTACCTAAAGGATGCTATTGATTGGAGATTATTTATTCTCAAAAGTCGTGATCTATTTTAGCAGGATATGCAGATGCAAGTTTTCTCTCTGACCCACATAAAGTTGTATCACAAACATGATACATATTTACACGTGGAGGAACAGCTATATCATGAAGATATGTGAAACATTCATTGATAGTGATATCTTCAAATCATTCTGAAATTATTGCAATCTATGAAGCAGACCGAAAATGTGTGTGGTTGAGGAACATGACTCATCTTATCCAAGCATCGTACGAATTAATTTTAACAAAAGATAGTCTAACAATTTTGTATGAAGACAATGCCGCTTGTATTGCATAACTCAAAGAATGTTATATCAAAAGCGAGACGAAGCATATTTCTCATAAATTCTTTCACACATGAGTTTAGAAGAATGACATCGATGTTCAACAAATTTGCTCAAATGACAATGCGACTAATTTATTTATAAAAGCACTACCAACATCTACATTCAAGAAATTGCTTCATAAGAGTGTAATGCATTGACTCAAAGATTTCCAGTAGTCAACATTTGGGAGTTGATGTACTCTTTTCCCTTCGTTTAGATTCTATCCTACCAAGTTTTTGTAGTAAGGTTTTAATGAAGCAACATTTATTTTTAATACTCTAAAGTAACTTTACTCTTTTTCTTTCGTTTGATTTTTATCCCATTGTATTTTTATCAAATAAAGTTTTAACGAGATGATATTTTGTAATGTAATATTCAAGGGGAGTTTTGTAAATAACAATTTTATTAGTGGATAACAACTGTACCCCAGCAGACATAGAAATTATTATCATTGTATCCCTAATCATATCCTATAAATATATGATTTTAGTTATCATTATAATACACATAAGTTTATTGACTTTTATTTTATGATTTCATTTTTTCTCTTTTCACTACAAATATCATATTTTTAAAACAACTACGCTACAAATATATAATGTGTTACCTAATTGGTTATCGAATTGAGCCCAATATGGGCTGTCACTTGTCAATTTGACAATCAATTAGGTAAAAAATTATGTGCAATAAGAATAATTCTTTTTAAAATGACAAACGAATTTTTTTTTGTCTTATTTGTAAAATAATTTAAAAACAAATTGAAAGCAACTATAATTAAACCAAAGAAAAAGTAATCTTCGGTTTTTGAGGGGGAAAAAAAAAGGGAAGTGTTATGGTTACGTAGCCTATGTTTGACACCAATTTTTTATTTTTATTTTTTTCCATTCACATTCTCGTTCTTTTTCTCTTTCTTCATTTCAACCACACATTCTATCAATAAAATAATATTACACATAAATTCAAAAATTCTCCTTACTTTTTAAACATATATTCTTTCGTCAATCACCATTCAAAAATCAATTTTTCTCCCAAATTGGGTGTCGTAGGCATAATTGCACCTCCTATTGGTGGGGGATATCATTTTTTTTTTGTGAAAAAGGACATCTATTGACTCCCTCACTCCTTCCCCCACACGACAAAGAGATACATTTTATATATACACACATCTTCAGCTAGAAATAGAATATAACAAAGAAGCATCATAAAGTCTAGTCCCGTGATCATGATGGTGATGGTGAACTAGTTCTCAGTTCAAACAAGTCTGTCCATTTTCTTGGTAAGATTCTTTCACTCTCAAACCCGAGTTACAGTCAAATCCCATTTTTTTGATCAGTTGTGTTGACACCTTAATGCAGGTTGATGAGTTTCAAGAAAAAAATTATAAACTGTTTCTTGGGTTTTCTTAGTGATTTTACTGTACGTTTTATTGTGTCTAACGTTCTGGGTTGGGTTGGGTTGGCTTGTGTTGTGTTGAGGGAAAGGACAGAGAAGTTCAAGATTTATTGTCATCTGTGTGATTTTTCTGTACTGGGAAAACAACCGTTTTAAAAACTAAAAAGATGGGCTTTCTCTTGAATTCCAATATTTGAAGTTTTTGATTTTATTTTTCCTTTTCATTTGGCTAGATGAATTTTGAACTACTAACAAGTTAAATATATTAACTACTCGGAAAAGGCAAAAATATCAACTGTGATTTTAATGGATTTCGTGAATTTGAATTAGATTTTCACGGGATCCATAAGAATCTAGTTAAAAATGGTGAAATTTCAGAAGAGTTTGTTATATGTAGCTTTAAGCCAGAAATCCATCCAAAACTCTTTATATTAATAAAATCCTTATAAATTCAGGAGTTATTAGGGAGACCTAAATTTTTATGATTTTTAATAGAATCTTATAAGGATTTTTAAAATTCATTATAAATTCAGTTGATGACACCCCCTAAATACCTCCTAAAGTTACTAAAGTAAGCACATTGATAAAATTAATCATAGTAGTAGGACTGCTCTAGCTTGAACGATACTGTACTTTCAAAGCCCTCACCTTCAATGGAATTTCCTTAGTTTAGAGAAGGGAATGGGATTAAATTCAAATTTGATGGGAAATGATTTTTGTAACCTCATGGGTTTTGAGTGTTACCAAACACGGGAGTGTAAAAGATTATCTTCCAGCTAATTATTTAAACTAGATGATTGGCAATCATAACTATTCATGATAATGTTTTGGAAGTACAATAGAAATGTAATAGTCTTGAAGGTTGATATGACCGTGTGTGTTTGTTGTTTTGATATGTGCACCATGTGCATATTTCAATATGTAATGTGTTGAGGGAAGGGGGACTCTTTGTTGCAATAGTTTTTCATGTGAAATGTGCTACTATAAGATAGGTAAATGCCCCGAAAATCACAGCCATTGAATTGTTTATCTTTTACAAGATCAAATGGTAGGATGCAGAAAATATGAAATGTATAAAACAGGACAAGATGAGAAGAAAACTTATCGTTAAATGGTATCTGTGTTAAATAGCTAACCTTGTCATTCAAAAACTTGTGTACTCAGATGTAACGCTGTCTTCCTACTAATTTGTAATAACCTCGATTTCATGGTTAACTACTTCGTCAACGTTTATCATCTTGTGTAGACATCTGAGGATCTTTATATTGTTTTCGAGGAATCAATGATAAACTTCCAAAGTTTATTAGTGTCAACTCGTTTCATGGATAATCAGTTTATTATATTGTTATGTGCTAATAAAAATGTCTACGCTCTTATTCCAGATTGTTTTTGGACTTCGGATTTTTATAATAATAGAAAGAAGATCTACGTCCTCCCAGTCAATTGGAAAAGGGATTCAAAGTTAATTACTAACCGCTATGGATGTGAAATGCTTCATTGTTTCATGTTCATCTAGCTCAGAATTCAAATACCTCTTAATTTTTTTTACGCTCTCATGCTTCTATTGAACTGTTGGATTTTAATTTTTTTGAAAAGTTGAGAGGGAAGTGTTAATCAGTATTTTATCGGAGTTCCATTGAAACCAAAGTTCCTGGAGACTGCATCATCTAGGATTTCTAGATTTCCTCTTTTTACAAAACTTCACAGTTTCTCGTTTTTCTTTAGTTTCTCTGTTATTTTATTATCTCTCTTTTTTTGAAGAAGTTGGGAAAAAAATGATACTACATTTCCTTTCCACGGACCACAAAGTACATGAAAGATTCTCATTTTCATTGTTGTGTCCTTGCATGTTTTTCTTGTTTCTTGGGGTTCAGTAAGTAGGCGTCTCTTTCTCTCTCTCGTCTCTACCACTCTCCCTCTCTCTTCCTCCATTCTTCTTTCCTCAAGGATCCTTCAACGCTGTGGTTTATAAATTGCATTGATAATTATTATTTCGTGACTGATCTGCAGCTACCATTCATCCATATGGGAAAGACAATTCGGGTGTTTGGCTTCCCTTATCCTGTTGCTGCAGAAGCTGTCAAGACATTTTTGGAGCTACATACGGGCCGAGGAAATGTAGTTGCCTTAGAAGTAAAGCAGTCCAAAGGAGGGCGAAGAGCATTTGCCCGAGTACAATTTAAGAATAGCATATATGCTGATAAAATTATTTATTTGGCTGCAAATGGCCTGTATTATGGTAGTTCTTATTTGAAGGCTTGGGAAATGGATATTGACATCATGCAAAATCCAAGAACGTACCTGCATGAAATGGAATGTGTAACTTTAAATTTTGGATGTCAAATATCGGCAGAGAAGTTTTCAGTGCTGTGGAAAAACGCTGATGTTTCCGTTAAATTTGGAACTGGTATGAAGAAAATGTACTTCCTTTTCTGCTTAAATTCTGTTGAATACAAGCTTCAGCTCTCGTATGAGAATATATGGCAGATTGTGCTATATTGTCCACGAGGTCAAACTGCGAAGCTTCTCCTCATACAGGTTTGTTTTTTAAGTTTTGTTAAAAAGAAAACCATTTATACAAGGTATCTTATCTGGTCAAATCTCCATCCTCTGCCACATTATGTTATACAGTTGGTATTGCACATGGCATCTTCTACTCTAAAAGATTAAACAATGTAATCCACATTCATCATCATACAGTCCACCTACTATCGAATCTAGTTTTAGACTAAATTCTTTATACGCTCTAATACAATGCACCAAATGCAACCATAGAGTATAATTGAATTAACTATTACTTCTAGATGATGATGTTGTCTTTCTTTCTTTTCTGTTAGGAATGTTTGCTCTTTCAAATGTAGGTTGATTTGTTTGTAGTTTCAGGCACTAGCCATGGCAGAACACAGTGAGTTAGTGCATATAAAAGAATTATTACTTATTAGGCTGTTGACTTAAATTGTTAATAAAGGTAACTTCTTGTAATATTGAAGTTTTGTGAATTTAATATCATCTCACCTAGACTCTACTGTTTCTTTGTTCCCTAATACACACACCCTGATCTGTGAATCCTCCCTTAAAATCACGAGTACACCCTGATCTGTGTATCCTCCCTTAAAATCATGAGTGTAAGAATTTGGGCCTCCAATCAACCAAACCGAGCTCAGATTAAACCACAATCGACCACCACAATGACAACTCCATCTCCTCCAAACGACACCAACCCATCCACCGGTTGCTCCAGCCTTCTACAGCCCACAAAGGACTCGGTGTGAAGAGTATGGCAGCCCCAAGAGATGGCCACAAAGGCTAGAGAAGAGAGCAAGCACAAAGCAAGACCCGAGAGCACAAAGCCACGACCTCTCCCTCTTTCTCACGGCTCCATTTCTTCCACACTTCACACACTAGAAACCGGGTAGGATATATACCAAAGAGTGGGCTTTTAGGTTAAACAAGTAGAGGCCCAATAAGTTCAACAAACGAGTGGGCTATCAACTAAAAGCCGTCCAAGGTAATGGGTCGGCCATGAGCAACACTAAACAAATTAGGCTACTTCAAATGGCCCACTCAGGGTGTCGGGATGGTACGTTCATTGTGGTGTCGACATTCCACTTCAATCATCGACCGAGGCCTATGAAGACTAATCCAACAAAACGGTTTAACATCATAGCCCGGATTTATTGGGTATCAAAAAACCCAACAATGAGTCTTAACTCAGTTCGTTACTTTTTGAGTTTTTAGTATATTTTTGTATGTAGAAAGATCCAACATCACTAAGTGAAGATAAATCCTGGCCTGACACCTGAATTTTACTGCTCTGAGAAAGCAGAGAAGTCAGTCCTCTATTTGGTGGTCACAGCATACCACTATGGCTAGATTCTCTGAATCCTGAAGAATTTTCACTTCTGTATTTTTATAATATAATTTTGGGGTTACCACACTACCAGCTGATAAAAGGCTGTATTGTGGTATCATAATTCATCTTCTCATACTCATTGAACCAGAATGTTCTTATTATACTTTTATGAAGCTGCTACAATTATGTGTTCTCATTTTCTATCTGTAAGATAGAAATGATTGCTGATGAATATTTCTTCTCTTTTGTTGTGTAGTTATTTGGTGCTCCCCGTGTCTACAGGAAGATTAACGAATCTGTTTACAGCTATTTTAAGGAAACTCCAGATGATCAGTGGATTCGAACAACAGATTTCACTCAATCATGTATTGGACAATCTTCTGGTGTGTGTCTGCAGCTCCCATATGGCATGAAGCTTCCAAATTTCCCAGATAATTTTGCTTACTACAAAGAAAGTGAAAGTCTATTCAGTTTGGTGACTGGTTCTCCATTTTGTCAAAATTCATCCCTAGTACCTATTCTGCGTCCTCCTGTAGGAACTGAATTGCCGTGTAATATATTGTTCAAGATTTGCAGTTTGGTACAAAACGGATGTCTTCCAGGACCAATCCTAGATGCCAATTTTTTTAGGTTGGTAGATCCACGGAGAATAGAGATTGGGTATATAGAGTATGCTCTAGAGACACTTTACATTTTGAAGGATTGCTGCTATAATCCTGTGAGCTGGCTGATGGAGCAGTATGACAAATACCGCAAGATGAGACGGCCTCCAAAATCACCTGCCATTAGTTTAGATGATGGACTGGTATACGTACGCAGGGTTCAAGTGACACCCAGCAAAGTGTATTTCTCTGGTCCAGAAGTGAATGTGTCAAACCGTGTGTTACGACAATATAAAAAAGATATTGATAATTTTCTTCGTGTTTCTTTCGTTGACGAAGAGTGGGAGAAAATGTATTCTACTGATTTATCCCCCAAGGTAGCTTCTGGAAATGAGAATAGACGAACAGAGATTTTTGAAAGGATATTATCAACGCTTAAAAATGGCATTCTTATTGGTGATAAGAAATTTGATTTTCTTGCATTTTCCTCAAGTCAGTTGCGGGATAATTCTGTTTGGATGTTTGCTTCAACGGCTAATGATAATGCTGATAGTATCCGTAGGTGGATGGGCGATTTTCGTTCCATAAAAAATGTGGCAAAATATGCTGCCAGACTTGGTCAATCTTTTGGATCCTCAACGGAAACTTTGAGTGTTGACAAGGATGAGATAGAATATATTCCTGACATAGAGATAGTAAGAGGGGGAACCAAGTATGTTTTTTCTGATGGAATTGGGAAGATATCTGGTGATTTTGCTCGGAGGGTTGCCATAAAATGTGGACTAAAAAATTCTTTTCCTTCTGCCTTTCAGATCAGGTATGGTGGCTACAAAGGTGTTGTAGCTGTTGATCCCACTTCACGAAGGAAGTTGTCTTTGAGACCGAGCATGTTGAAGTATGAGTCACAAAACACAAAATTAGATGTTCTGGCATGGAGTAAATATCAGCCTTGTTTTCTGAATCGTCAAATCATCTCTCTTTTGTCCACTCTTGGAGTCGAGGATCATGTCTTTGAGAAGAAGCAAAGAGAAGCAGTTGCTGAACTGGATACTATTTTAGTTGATCCAATGAGAGCAGAAGAGGCGTTGGATTTGATGTCTCCTGGAGAAAATACAAACATTCTCAAGGAAATGCTAAGGTGTGGCTATCAACCTGATGGTGAACCATTTCTCTCAATGATGCTACAAGCTTTTCGCGCATCGAAGTTACTGGACTTGCGAGTGAAATCAAGAATATTTGTTCCAAATGCTAGACAAATGATGGGATGCCTAGATGAAACTGGAAGTTTAGAATATGGCCAGGTGTTCGTTCAGTTTTCTAGTGCTGGGCGTAGACGATTCTATGGGGATTTCCATAAATTCTATGACAATACATCAGGTGATTATAATGTCCTTGTTAAGGGAATGGTTACTGTTGCTAAAAATCCGTGCTTGCACCCAGGCGATGTGCGTAAATTAGTGGCTGTTAATGTGCCAGCGTTGTACCACATGGTGGACTGTGTGGTTTTCCCTCAGAAAGGAAGAAGGTAAATTTAACTTCTTGAATGCTTCTAATCTAATCGTATCCGCAAGAACTTTATGAGGGCTTATGCATTTAGGTAAATATCATTTGTGTCAACCGGGCAATAATGGGTCAAGAATTACTCTGAATCTGTAGATCAAATGATGCAGCATTGTCCCAATTTGGATTTCTTAGTACTAGGCAATTGTGCTATTCTAAAATAGCCTTTTCAGAATTACAAATATAGCATATTTTTCTTAAAAATGTCCTTTGTCATTGCATTTGCAGTCATGCTTAATAAGTCCACTAGCGTTTCTATCACTTTCATGTCCAATAAATTATCATTTCTAAAGATGCTAGTTGGTAAATTTAGTTACACTTTATTAAGATCAGAATACAATTTTCGAGGATTTATTTTTCAAAAATTTTCACCCTGCTAGCATGTTCCTATTATCTCTTATTTAATTAAATGATATTTTCAGTGTGCGTTATATTCTGTTTAATTAAGGTTTTGGTTGTCCTAATTACAGACCTCACCCTAATGAATGTTCCGGAAGTGATTTGGATGGAGACATTTACTTTGTTAGTTGGGACCCTGACTTGATTCCACCAAAGCAAAGCTCGCCTATGGATTATACCCCAGCTCCAAGCACACAACAGGATCATGATGTGACAATTGAGGTACTGGCATATTGACGTGGTTCTGTGTTAAGTGCTGTTTCTATTTTTTGTTATTCATAATGATCAAATGCTAAGGACCATTCTTAGAGAGACTAAAATGTGATGAAAGAACTGCTAATATCCTCATCAAATCATGGTCAAATGTTACTTACTGTTAATATGATATCTATAAACTTCATATCTTGTTCCCACTTTTGCCGTTATGTTATTGGTATGATCTCTTCGTTGTGTTATTTTTTATGTCATTTGTTGGGTCTTTGTTTGCCAAGTATGGAGAATATTGCTAAAAGGCCATTCTTACTGGTGTTCACTTTCTATGTTCTCTGTCTCCTATCATGGTGTAAAAGTATTGACCCCTTCCTATATGAGGCTCAGCACATGAAACTTTAATAAATAAAAAATAGTAGTGAGAACTGATTAAATTTTGGTAACTTTTCATTTATCTGTTAGATTATCTGATGGCATATTATGTTGCTGTCGATAGTCTTGGAAGGTATTTGTGAATACTTGGAAACCTAATTTACTTTTATTGATGTCTGGAAGTGTCGGGAAAACTGTTTGTTTAATGAAACTTTTTGAGCTTTTTGAGCAATATAGCTATCTGTTATTTGATTGATGTTATTTTTCCATTGGATTGAAACTCTCAGGTTGTGTTTGATAGGGTGGAAATTCCATGAAAAATGGTTCCATTTTCTAACTTTAAAGGTGTTTGATTGGGTTAATTTTCTTGGCAAAACTTTTTCCCACCTCCCCCCACACATGCACATTTTCAAGGATTTTGTGAAAAACTTTTTCCCCCCTAAGTGATGGAAAAGGTATTCCAGGTTCTGGTTTTTATTTTTTTTGGCAATGGAAACAAATTTTATCACCAATTGTAAAAAAAATAAAATTCCTTTAATGGAGAATTTCCATAAAAAATAAAGTCAAACGAACACCAAAAGATCCAAAATTTAAATATTTTTCACGTGAAAAATTATACCAATTAAACACAGTACTTAGCATGCAGTTTTTATTTTACCTGTGGTACAGGAAGTGGAGGAGTACTTCACCAACTATATTGTGAACGACAGTTTAGGAATCATCGCCAATGCCCACACAGCCTTTGCTGATAAAGAACCATATAAGGCGTTGAGTGAACATTGTATAGAGTTGGCAAAGCTGTTCTCCATTGCTGTTGACTTTCCAAAAACTGGCGTTCCTGCAGTAATACCACCTCATTTACGAGTGAAAGAATATCCAGATTTCATGGAAAAGCCCGACAAGACAACCTACGAATCAAAACGTGTGATAGGAAAGCTTTTTAGGGATGTGAAAAACATCGCCCCCCACACGGCTCCTATTAAATCTTTTACCCGTGAAGTGGCTAGGAAGTCGTATGATCCCGATATGGAAGTAGATGGATATGAAGATTACATTGACGAAGCAATTTATTGCAAAACTGACTATGATTACAAGTTGGGTAATCTGATGGATTACTATGGGATAAAAACTGAGGCTGAAATACTGAGTGGTGGTATTATGAAAATGTCAAAGACTTTTGATCGAAGACGAGATGCAGATGCCGTTGGTGCAGCTGTGAGGTCATTGAGGAGCGAAGCTCGGAAAATGTTCAAGAAAGGAAGTGAATTGGACGATATGGATGCAAAAGCATCAGCTTGGTATCATGTCACATATCATCCTAGATACTGGGGTTGCTACAATGAGGGACTGAATCGGGATCATTATATTAGTTTCCCGTGGTGTGTATACGACAAGTTGGTCCTGATTAAGAAGGACAAGTCTAGCCTGAGAATGTCCCTTCAAATGTCTTCGCTTGAAAGGAAATTCAGTCGAGGTTTGAGTTTCACCTGAAAAAATCATCTGTTGGTGTAATATGCCTCGAACATATGATATTAACTATAAACTGTAAATTGATTGCGAAGAGACTTGTTTTGTATCTAATTGCGGCTAGTACAGCTGCAAAAAACGAGCCATGCGTGCTTGGTATGAAGAACTAGTGTTTTGTGTTGAAATATAAATATGCTTGCATCTACTATGCTTTACATCAAATACTTGATATTCGTAGAATTAAAGAGCGTGTGAATGTGTTCTTCATTTCTTCTGCCATGTCATTATTGTTTATAAATTTTGGGAACACGCTTCAAAATTGTGATGCGAATTAATTCATACTCGATTCAAAATAATATTTAATTAATTGTGATGGGGGCTAATATTGGATAAAGGGTTTTGCCAAACGGCCAAATTGGAACGGTCAAATCGATGAATTGAACCTTGGTCCGGTAAGTACCTTTGTATGGAACTGCGTTTTTGACCCATCCAAAATGATCCGTTTGTTTTCTAAAAATGGCCAATTTATAGTACCAAAATTTAAGAATTTATAATAGTTCAATTTAATTATAAATACACATTAGATTTATATTTATGCTTTTAAAATAAAAAAAATATTATAAATTTTTTGATTTAGTAATGATCAATCGATTGAACTACTGATCCATTAATTCGGTGACCGGCTCAAATATGATAACTATGGATAAGATACATTTTGTCGAAATGAGTGAAATTTTAAATGAATGGGAAATCAATATTCACTATTGTTGAGAGCAAGTAGTCAATTATCTTCAAATCACTGCCAATTAAGATCACATTCTTATCTTGCATAAATCAATTAATTATTTTCATATAAAAGAATCTTGAAATATGACCTGAATTCTGAAAATTTTCTCAAACTGAGATATTTTTGAAAATGTAACCTTAAAAGTATAGTAGTTATGATTTTTTCCCCTTTAAATATTGTAAAAAAGGTTATGACCCGATATCTAACACATTGCATTTACCCATTACAATTATATATTTGTGCATCACATGCTTTGATACAAGATCGAAGAGTAAATGAAGATGATTATAGCCAGACAAAAAGGTAAATGCTAAACTAAACTCCTAAAAGGTAACAAAAAATACTACTATCAGCGAAAATGTCCTATTTACAGAATACATAAAATACACATGGGAGAGTGTCCCTGAACTAACTGGACTAATCTGTTACAACATTTTACATATAGTCATTTAGTTTCAACTCGAACATCTCTTCTGCTGAGTCGGTTTTCTGGAAACATCTTCCCTAATTCAATGTCTTCTTTATCATGAACATATGTTCAATAAGGAGAATTTTACTCGCAGGCATACTTTTCCCTTATCCAAGTCTAATTTTGCTCCGGTTACTAGCCAATGTCCGGGATTATCCAGTGGCCCTCTACACATTTGCGATGTATCCACAAATTTCAAGAGCTTCTGCGTTTGCACGGGCATTGGTGGCCCTGTTGGATACACCCCGGAATCCACAATTACTGGTTTTACCTTCTCCTTCTCTACATTTCCAGTTATTGAAGTACTTATAGATGAGAAGAAGCCAGACTTTATGGAATTATGTTCTGATGCCCACTGCATCCAATTAGATTGCACAACAAAGAAATTGGATACTTTAGAGTATAAGAGTCTCAGATGCAAAACACTCTTTGTGTCATGCTTCTTTACATAAAGTTGAGCACCAGTGATGATAAACGCAACGTCTTCTTCTCCAGTTGCCCATGTTGGATCATATTTTACAGGGGCTGTGCATACGTGTGAAAACTTTTTCCACTGAATAGCTTCAATGTATCGATCATCAGCTATTTCATCCGATCCACGCCAAGTTAGAGCATCGCTTAGCTTGTCTTGGAGCAGAACTGGAGAGTTCGATAAGTGCTGGAGGTGTATTGCTAACCTGTTAAATGTTTGCCTTTCAGTTAACAAATTTCTTGCCTAAAATACAAGGCACTCACAAATTGATCATCGAGTTGTGAGTTGGACACTGACAGTATTAATAGTAAAATAGAAGTTAAAATATTGTCCATTGACGTAGTTTTCAGGGTTCCTCGCTACATATTATGAATGATGTGCACACTAACCACTAAGATAATATCAACAATTTGCATTAAAATAGTGCATTACCTGTTGGATTTCTTGCCCTCGAGATACAATCGCATTCCAGTAACCGGTCTTTTTCCGACTGAGACCTGATCAGAATTCAGTAACATTTAGTCATGACCCCATGACGCATACGGTTCAAAAAATAATTGTGCCCCTAGTAAAAAACGAAATAACTAGGTATAGTACTGAAATTGCAATGTGCATAGTAGACATTTCATTGTCACGTATATATTAGTTGTATTTCTTATTCCCAACTAGTAATTTTTTGTTGACGAGCACAAATCAAGTGTCATTACCTGAGTAGTATTTACATACAGTTTAGGACCCATCAAATTGAAATGAAGAGCAGGTGTTTGCATGGTCCTGCTTCTAGTTGGGCCAAGCGGGAGGTCATTGTGAAGTGGAGCCCAAATCCTGTGAGCTTGAAAATCCAGGAAGTACTGTAAATCAGCTATAGGAGGCTTATCTGCACACAAAACAAACACATTCTATTCATGTTTCATTTTACATAGTAACGGAAGAATTTGAAACAAAAAACTGAATTCTGTAATTCAAAGTAAACTTAAGGTCGACCATATTAATATTCTTCACATTTTGTTCTTTATCAAGCTACTTCGTACTTTACAATGTTAAGATTTTAGGTTCTATCTTAAAAGGTCAACCTTATTAAGAGGAGTAACTCAAACCCTTATAAATTGATTTATGTTTTCATCTTTATTCGACGTGGAAATATATCCCTTAACATGCCTCCACAAGATGGTGGCTCGTTTAAGCACACCAATCTTGAAATCCGTGTATTCAATTTTTTTTGAGTTTTAATCGGATCGAATTGCTCGTTGGAGTTTAATGAGCTCTAATACCATGTTAAGATTTGAGATTCCATCTTAAAATGTCAACTTTATTAAGAGGAGTAGCTCAAATCTTTATAAATTGGTCTATGTTTTTATCTTTATTCGATATGGAATTTTATCCCTTAACATACAAGACACGATAGTTTCAATCTATATGTCTTGCTTCTAACGTATTCTACAAGAATTGCATTCATTTGATTTGTTCAACTATATGTTTCAATGTTTGTAATAAAGTATTACTTACATCGAAGATAAAGATTGATGGCATGTGATAAGAACCCTTTTCCAGGAACTCCTCTAAGTAGAGAAGTGATAGGAATGAATTTAAAGTGAATTGCATCGGGCATTGATGGTACAGTTGGAAGCCATTCACAATGTGTAGTGGTCGAGAAGTCTCCACCCCGCTTTGAACATATAACACTGATACCCTGCAAATACCATTCAACACAATTTTCGAGTCAATTTTTCTCTTCTCATTGATGGAGCAAAATATGTTGCAGAACGTCCAAATATGAGACTATGTTTTGACACTATTTCAATTAACAATAAAGTGGGAAGTAATTTGAAATTTGCATGATATATTTTAAGATTTTCGCTAATCACAATTATACTTACACATAAAATAACTATTTTTGTAAAATGTTTTTGGCATTATGAAGTAAATACAACATAAGCACACAAAATTTCAATTTTTATATATTTCAAATACTGCACAACAATTATTCTTGCGGTATTATGATAAAGAAAGATGTAGGAAACCCGTTTTATATATTTGACATGTTGAATTGAATAGAGTTAATTACGAGACGTATTTGATATATTTAAACCATTGTCCCATTCAATTTTGTTCATCCCAACACACCAAATATGTTAGTGATGTAGGAAGGTTTACACTATATATTGCATTTATTATGAGATCCCACTAGAAGTAGAACGAGTCAAAGTTTCACATTAAAACATAGAAACCTGGACTAGAAACTTCTTCTTATAAGTGGAACTAGGGATAGCAAAATGGCTCACCAGCTCGGACTCTGCCTAGAAAAATCTCAAAGTCCCATTTTGGGGCGACGACTCAGGCCGGGCCGGGCCGGGCCGCATGGCTCTACGAGCCGACCCGTGTGCCTAAAAAACTGTCTGCCACTTTTTTTTTCTTTTAATTTTAACTATACTTTTTTTTATATGTTAATATTTAATTATTATTTATAATACGTATAAATTGCACAAATTTTAAATTATTTAAAAAAAGTTTAGATTTTTCCCGAATTAAAAAAAAAAATCGAGCCTGCTCGGGGCTAGCCCGGCTTGCTAAGACCATAGCCGAAAGCTCGGGTCGAACCTAAATTTTTTCGGTTTAGGCAAAAAAAACTTGAAGTATTTTTATTTTCTAATCACAATTATACTTACACATAAAATAACTATTTTTGTAAAATGTTTTTGGCATTATGAAGTAAATACAACATAAGCGCACACAATTTCACTTTTTATATATTTCAAATACTGCACAATAATTATTCTTGCGGTATTATGATAAAGAAAGATGTAGGAAACCCGTTTTATATATTTGACATGTTGAATTGAATAGAGTTAATTACGAGACGTATTTGATATATTTAAACCATTGTCCCATTCAATTTTGTTCATCCCAGCACACCAAATATGTTAGTGATGTAGGAAGGTTTACACTATATATTGCATTTATTATGAGATCCCACCAGAAGTAGAACGAGTCAAAGTTTCACATTAAAACATAGAAATCTGGACTAGAAACTCCTTATTATAAGTGGAACTAGGGATAGCAAAATGGCTCACCAGCTCGGACTCTGTCTAGAAAAATCTCAAAAAGTCCCATTTTGGGGCGACAACTCAGGTCGGGCCGCGTGGCTCGACGGGCCGACCCGTGTGCCTAAAAAAATTGTCCGCCACTTTTTTTCTTTTAATTTTAACTATACCTTTTTTTATATGTTAATATTTAATTATTATTTATAATACGTATAAATTGCACAAATTTTAAATTATTTAAAAAAAGTTTAGATTTTTCCCGAATTAAAAAAAAAAAAAAAAATCGAGCTTGCTCGGGGCTAGCCCGGCTTGCTAAGGCCATAGTCGAAAGCTCGGGTCGAACCTAAATTTTTTCGGTTTAGGTAAAAAAAACTCGAAGTATTTTTACTCGAGTCGAGCCCGAACAAAAAGTTTCGGCTTGGCTCGTTGACATCCCTAAGTGGAACAATCAATTCATTATAGCACGAGCATACATTAGCAAAAAGATAAGAAAACCTACATCTTTCGCTGTGATGGATGCAAAACTGTTGAGAGGATTTGGCTGTGGATCGAAAACATTGAAAGCTTGTGGCACCTGGATTTCAAAATATACAAATATGTCATATACCGAAAATTATATTAAAAACCGAAAAAAAAAAAATAAAAAAATAAAAAATGTAAGAAACCTTGTTTTTTTGTTCTTTGGTTTTGCATTGATGTGGAGAAAAAGTGCATGCCCCAGTGAACAACTGATCACCAAGGTTACCCAAGTGGTTCTTTAAGTGTGATGGCTCCATGTTGGAAGTCTTTTCTTGCTTTACTAATACCACATCTTGACCACCTATGCTCAGCCCCACAATTATGTGGGTACCATATTTTTCAATAAATCTGTCACACACATCACAAAATAATTGAATATCAACACTCATATCCCAGATAGGTTAGTTTAAATAATTCAAGCGATTCATTCTTCAATTTTTTCTTGATACACGACGAAAAAAAAAAAAAAGCAATCAGCGACAACTAGTTTGATTTTGTTTCAAGTTATTCATTTAGCCAATGTTTGGTGAAGATTAAAAATTAATAAAAATTTTAATTTAAAGTCAATAATTAATTTTAACCACACATTTATAGAACCCACAAATTCTCAACCACACATTTCATCATTTTTTTTTTTATTAAAATTTACTAAAAATCCGATTGTCATTTAACAAGGGTTTAATAAAACTTTAATTATAATTTGATCACTCTATCATTAACAAAGACGTTTAAAAAGTGACGTGTGAGCTAAATATTTGCTAATTAAAGCTAACAACTACATTACATTACCTTTTTCCTTAGCTACAGTAACAAATATCGATTGAATCATCTACGGACATGGGCGGATCCACATGGGGTCAGATGACCCCATTTTTTTTTTACCTAAACATTTTTGAAATCTCATTTTTGACCCCACAAGAAAATTGATCTCGATCCGCCCCTGTCTACGGAACAAGGTTTAGTGAACAACATTGAATTTCGTAAGTACTTTTTATCGTGTTTGAAAATTACGTCTTCGTTCATAATATCTTTAGAAAAAGATGTTTAATGCATTAATTATGGAGAACCATAGTTGAAAAGTTTATTGAAAGTTCCACAAAGAAAATATCATTTGAACAAATCAAACCAGCTAAGTTTCTTGTGTTGACAAATAAACACGTAAATGTCAAACAATTTGATGCTAATACAAACCAACTAACTGGGAAAATAAAAATTTAAAAATAATCTAATTATCAAATGCACGACACGTCTAGCGATTTCTTCCATTGATATTGCTGACTTTTTTGGTTAAACGTTGACATTGATACTGCCCGTGATCATACGTCCAATCATAAACATGAAAATAGCTTACCTAATATTATTTTTATTCCCTGACTTGGTCAATAATCTAGTAAGTTGGCTGTATCCAGTAGCTCTGGCATTTATAATTTCTAGGTTCAACTGATTTATTCAATGATGACATAAAATTCTATTTATAATTATGGCAAACTTCATCAACTTTCAGGAAATTTCAATTGGATCATTGAATTTTTTTTTTTTTTTTTCTTTTCAATTGGTAAAACATTATTAGTTAAAATTATTGGTCGATATCTCGATTAAGTAAATAAATTTTATTTTATTCCAGTAAGGTCACTAAATTTCGAGTTAGTATCAATTTGATCACTTTGTTCGTCTAATTAAGCTAACCCGACCTAAATTTTGCTACAAGCTAGTGTATGGTGAACAAAGTCGAGGAGAGAAGGATGTAGTCAAGGAGATAATTCTCGGTCCAAAAGACTGACTTACGTTTATCCTATGGACGGATAGATTACGATGAATTTTGTATTATATGTATTATTACCTGGCAAGAGCAGATGGATCCCAAGTAGAAGGAACAGCGTTGCGTACATGATCGGCCAGAATAAGAGGAAATCGATCAATATGAACATTGAAAAGCACAATGAAATAACCATCAAGCCCTAAATACTTTGTGTTTGCAGCATCTACAGCCCATGATCCACTCTGATAACCAAACAATGAATTGAACAACCCCGACGGAATTTTCCCCGGCACTGAACATTTCTGGTTGAAGAATTCCGACATCTGCACCAATTGCAGTCATTAAGAGATCGATAATGAAAAGGATTCACACAGTCGATTTATAATCGCAAATTGAATACCTGATTGAAATCGAGGATATCGGATTGGTATCGCGTGCGTTCACCTTTATCGCATTTGATGTCAATAGAAACATCTTTGAATGTTCCAAAACCCGGAACTGAAAGCTCTCTTGTATCCGTTTCATTAAGCAAAATGAGTCTATTGTTTCCTTTACAATATTTGAGTCGAAAATCAGAGGTTAAATCGATTCCTTTTCCAAGGCTGCTAAGAGCCCTCTGCACAATTCCATCACTACTCATTTCTCAAACTTAATTTTGTGCTATCTGGGCAGCTTGAATGAAAATATTGAGCATCTTAGTCTGGTTAAAAGAGTAGAATGGGAAATTGAATTTGAAGAGAGAAATTGGTTGGAATTTTCATTCTTTTCTGTTTTTTTTTGTTTGTTTGAAAATGTGTATTGTATGCATATATTATTTGACTAGTATTTAATTAGCATGTCATGATGTCATCTGATTCGGTAAACCTTCTTGGCTTCACACAGTATGAATGTTTGTATGAGCCTCCAAAGAATTTACTTATAAGTAAATAATAACTTATTTTGAAATTTAAAAAGAAAAAAAATTTTGTTTAGTTACTAAACGTTGAAAATAAGCATTTGTTTTAAAAGTATTTATGGGTAGACAAAAGTACATTTACCACATAGGAATAAGGCCAAGATGCGGTTCAAACATACAATGGTTTTTTTGTAGTATTTAGCCTTTGTTTGGTAAAAATTAAAATTTATATTTTAATCTAAATCAAAGTTAACAATTAATTTTAATCACATATTTTATAGAATTCACAACTTTTCAATCACGCATTATCAACTTTAATGTAATCGGACGGGTTTTCGTCCGATTTCCAATTTTTCTTATTCAACCAAACCGTTCGATCTGATTCTCAAAACATTTATTATACTTTCATTATTTTTTTTTGTTTTAGGCCATAAACTCGCAAAGTTATATGACTTAAATGAAAAATATGAAAACACAATATTGGAATTGAATTTATCATTTCTATAGCAGACTAAAAATAAATTGACGAAGTTGATTCTCTAAGTCAATTTAGAATTTCTCCAAAGAAAAATGTCAAATTCTAAATATGGATAGAATAATCAACTTATACGATCTTTGTGTATGTCCACATTTTAATGGGGGGTCAAAATCAAGATCATTGACTATGGATAAATAGGAAGCGTAGCAAAAGCTGCAAAACTGATATGTATACTTCACAGAGGTTTTGGACATTCCCTATGAGATCAGGCATGTGTTTTCTTTGTAATAGACTAGTAGATAACTTCACGTATTTCTTGCTTTCAAAAAGTACGTCAATAATTATGGCGCTCACGTAATTTTGAATGGATAAATCTCCATGTACATAATGGATTACATAAGCCCATGTGGAAGAAATCCGACCGTGGATGTGAAGTGTGAAAAAATCAAAAATTGTAGCCTACTGATGGATGGGCGCCACGTGTCAATTATGTAATATATTATGCAAATGGTTATGTACTTATAACATGGTCCATTTTGAATAAGTACACAGCTATTCTGTATTCATTGGGATGTACGATTAAAAAAAAAAAGTTTGACCAATTCTCAGATCTACATGACCAATTTTCAATTTTCAAAATATTGATCGTTGGTAACACTTATTTCCAATAGTTCATAATACATGTGAATGTGACTAAAATTTCACTTCTTCTCCACTGCTTACTAAAACCATTAAACCAGTGTGAACATCAGAAATTTGGTAGGCAAAAAGCCAGAACGATAGCCCCAGTATTTCGTCGTTGCCTGTGCCATAGATGACTAGATTTCTATTGCGTGCGGGTAAGGAGAAAGAGACATTTCAAAAAGCCAGAACGATAGCCCCAGTATGTAATATTTGCTGCTCCAAAAAAGAAGAAGAAACAAAATGGGAAAAAGAATAACGATACCAGACTACGGGAGTAGGGTCTCCGACGACTTAATGATGAAATACTTCATACGGTCCACTCTATTAATATGCTAAACATCTGAATTAAAGACTAGCAATTTTATTTTCAATTCAAAGAATTTGGATCCCAGACCAACCTTTCATTGTTCGAACAATAATGTTATTCATCTTCATTTTGATTACAATCCCAGTCTAAATGACTTTAAATAATCGGTTAAATGAAAGATGACTTATTTAATTTCACCAGTGTTCTAAAAAGCGGAAATTAAGCGATCAGCGTTTTTGTTGACCGCTTAATGCTCGTCTAGACGTGCCTAGGCGTACCTCAGACCCTGATTTTAAGAAGATCCAATTTTTTTCCTTTTTTAAAAAATAAAATAAAACACACAATCTAAACTATGTAGATCACTATCCCTTCAAACTTCACAAACTCCAGACTCCAGAGAACTGAGAAGACGGAAGAATGGAAAAAAAAGATAATACTTTAAAATGAATTGAAGTATGATAAAGATTTAAATTAGATAAGATTTAAACTACAAGTTATCTACGTTAGTTATTATGATTTTGAAATTTATCTTTATGCATGAATTATTAAGTAAATACACTATTTTATAATTTTAGATATTTGATATGTATTATTGAATTATTTTACAATGTTTGTAAAACTTGAAACTTGGTCTCCATGCGTAGTCACGCTTTAATCTCATTTCATATATCATTTAATCTCACGTTAATGATATCTAGACTGAGATTGTAACCACATTGAGGATGAATAACATTGTCATCCGGTTCAGTCTATTTGCTCTGTCAAATGGACCTGTGCACCTTTCTGACAAAAAAATAAAAAATAAACCCTTTTAAGAAGGATAAAATGTACTCCATACAATTTAATTGATTAAAACAGCTAAAATATTTTTTGAAAAATTAAAAGATGTCTTTTTTTCCCAACCTTGCGGTCCTTGCCCTTTTCCTGGCTTTGACAGTTAGCACCTGTTTGTACTATTATTTCCAAATTTTTTTTTTCTCTCTCTAAAAATCATTTTCAACTACACATTTTCACAATTAAATATTTTACACGTAAATTTAAATGTTTTTCTTATTCTTTAAACTCATATTTTTCAAGAATTTATTATTACAAAACTTATTTTCATTGAATAATTATAGACAAACAAGGACTTAATATCGCCCCTATTTCGTCTCAACTTTTATGAATACTTAAAGAACTGTGTTCAAAGACTAAATTAAAAAAAAAAAAAAAAAAGTAATCCTAACTAAATTTTAATATAAGTTTCTGATGTTTCTAACCATACACGTCGCTGAAAACGCACCACAAGTCAATGGCATTTGATGACATAACGCCAGCAACAACCTTACGTAAAGATAGTCCATGTTTGATAACCATTTTTTGAAAACTCAATTTTTTACATATTCATTTTCAACACGTTCACACAATAAAAAATTATAAAGTATTATGCACGCAAACAAATTTTTTTTTTCTACTTTTTAATAAAGCGATCTTCTAAATATTATTATTCAAAATATTATTTTTTCCAAATAATAATTGTCATTACACGTCCACGACAACTCAAAGAAGACTATAGATGGATTGGAACTAAGCCCTTGTTCGATACATATTAAAATTTTCATTTTCATTTTTCTACTCATTTTCAATCACATTTTTCAATAAAAAAATATTTTTCATCGCATCAATAAATTTTCCTTCTTTTTCAACCACAAATTCTCCATCAATCTACTATTCCAGAATACTTATTCCAAAATAATATGGTTCAAACACACTCTAAATTGACTAATACTTCTGAATTTCAAGTCAAATATGAAGTGACAACAAAAGTAGTTCACACCCTACGCGTAATCATAAAATGATGTACAATTTAGAAGCTTATATTGGTATGTCCGAAAATTATATTTTATGCTCGCACCTAAAAAATGCAGGAATATAGTCAGTTTATCAATACGGTTGTTGAGAATTAAAAATCCTAATTTTATACACCAAGAGCCGTAAAATAGCTATAAAGAAAATAAAGACACAAACAAAAGAACGCACAATATTTATTTAAGTCCATTTAAATATGAGATTACGTCATCATTCGTTCGCTGTAATTATTTACTATGACAAATAGAAATTTATATGAGAAAAATCGCTTACCCTATTTTCTCTAATATCTCTCTTTCTTATGATAATACAAAACCTATTGAATGAAATATTATTTCAAAATACATTTCAATAGAAAAGAAGGAGGTTCTATTAGTTGCACATTTCAATGTTTAACCTATTGAATTATTCAAACTATCTTTAAATTTATTGACCATTGCTATTTAAAAATACATTTTTAATTAAAAACGACGAAATAATAAATATTTTTTTAGAAATTAAAATAAAGAGTTTGTTGGGATGTATAAAGAATTTTACTCCCTATGCCTATTCGAGCCCTATTTTGATAAGAAATATATTTTAAAATAGTGCTTTTTGTGAGAATGTATAATTAAAAATGAAGGGAATTTTTTTATTTGCGTGTAAAATTATTTTATGAGAGAATGTGTGATAAAAAATAATTTTTTTTTTTTTTTAAATGGAGAACAAACATAAGTTAAATTTAAAAAATATCCTTTGTATTGTATATCTAAGAATCTATTGAAAATATCTAAGGTCCTTAAATTATGTCTCTATTTGGTACACATTCTTTTAAAATACATTTTTTCAAAATTGATTTTCAATCACATATTCTTTAATAAAATAATATTGTTATCACATCAATAATTTTTTTCTTACTTTTTAACAAAATATTTCTCATCATATCACTATTTAAAATATATTATTTTCTAAATAATATTCATCAAACACGCATTATATGAGTTACATATGTAATCCTATTTGTCTCCCTTTAATACAAAACTCTTTAATTTCCATATTCATTTTCAATCACACAAATCGCAATAAAATATTTGTACGTAAATTAAAATTTATCTTATTTTTTAACCACACATTCTAAAAAAAATACTATTCAAATTTTCATTTTTTTTTCAAAACAATAAAATCAATTAGGGGAATTTGAGGGAAATAGATTGACGGTGTTAGTTGTAAACAACTAATTGCCAAACTTTAGCGCTTGGAATGTCAATTAATTTATGATTTTTCAAAGGGTTTTGCTACGTGTACACATTGTCGTGTACAGGTAGCAAAACCTTTGTCAAATGGAGTTGCCTGGCATGAATTTTCAATTCCCATCTATTTCCAGTTCTAAATTTCCAGCAATTTTCATATTTCAAGTATTTCAGTTTTGATCTTAATTTCTCGTTCACATAAAACTGATTTCGAGAACCATATAAAATCATTCTATTCGTGGAATAGGACACGTTCAGCCTCTGAACTCCTATAATTGATTAATGAGATCTGCTTTAACAATTGATCAAAGTCAGTTCCATGTTAATAAAAATTAATGCCAGTGACTAAGTAGACACTTAGGGTCCGTTTGATTGTAAGAGTGAAATTTGGGTGGAAAGAAAATGAATTCCAATGAATTGAGTTGCCTAGAATTATTTTCCTAAGAATTGTCAATTAATTGTATTTGATTGGTATAATTTTTCACCTGAAAAATGTTGAAAATTTTGGATTTTTTGGTGTTCGTTTGACTTTGTTTTTCATGGAAATTGTACATTAAGAGATTTTTTTTTTACAATTGTCCATATAATTTGTTTTTATTTCAAAAAAGTAAAAGTTGGAAAAACCAATTCCACAAAATCATGGAAAATGGGGACACGTGGCAGATGGGAGGAAAACATTTTCCATAGAAAATTTTGGCTATCAAACATGAAAAAAGTGGGAATTGGAATTTCAATTCCATTTTCCATGAAAAATAATGGGCTATCAAACATGTCCTTAGAATAATACAAGTGGAATAATGTTGTATTTGAATTGGTAACTTGTGACTGCACCTCCACTAATAGAATACTATCAAATTTACTTGACAGAAAAGTGAACCTAATTTTTTGGGTTGTTTAATTGTTGATGTAAACCAAGACGACAGTACCTACAAAATATATTTGTTAACACATTTGAGTCTTATCACTATATTTGTTTTAGCAATGAACTATTCTCGGCTTCATATTGCTATAAAAATGTTTAGTCTTAAAAATTCTCATAGAAAATGCCTCCCACGTCGCAGTTACATAGGTAATGCATTTGCCATACTCACTTGATTTTTCAAGATATATGAATTATTAAAAGTATAACTTATTTAATGCTCTACAAAAATAGTTCTATATTAAAAATGCTCTTTTGAACTTTCATAATTTAGTTTAGTTGTTCCATTGAGCTAAAATCTCTGGATCTCCAGTGAGCAAAATTCATATACAATTATTAAGAATCTTAGCCATTGTTTGAACTTCATTAAAATCAAATTTTGGGGTAAAATGTATTTTGAAATGACGATTTTTTGAAGAATGCAAGGTTTAAAAAAAAGATTTTTTTTTTTTTTTAATTTACACGTAATATTATTTTATTGGAGAGATTGAAAAGAAGAGAGAAAAATGCAGTTTGAATAAAATGGAGCCCAAAACAGGGCTTAATTAATTGGCTTAATCCCCTCGATAGAGATTCTATATTGCTTTATATAATCAACGAAAATTACTTTGATAATAAATTCTTTAACATTATACATGCTACTTCGTACCTGATGGGTAACCAACTTCTACTAAATGCTTATGGTAGACACGAGCTTAGCCAACACAAAATGTCCTATAAGAAATTACCACATCATTATGCTTCTTCTCCATCTTTATCATTTTTCATCATGATTGATTCGAACCATACACATTTATTTTTATAACTTCAAGGATACAACCACACTATCAAAGGTGTTGGACTTTGAATCCTTCATACATTATATCCAATTTGCATCATCGTATACTTTTAATATAAATTGTATATCTTGTAAAATGAAATCCATAATTTAAGGTGAATCTTAAATACGCAATAATTTTAGTTAATTTCTTTCAATGACTATTGTAAGGATTACTCGTGAATTTACTCGACCATATTCTATATCTGGATACATGCAATTCGTAATATTTATTAAATTTTCAATAATTCGAGAATGCTTAATTGAGATACAAATTCGCCATTTTTCTTAGCCGAATGATGACTTGGGTCTATGGTGTTTTAAATTGAGTGTCACCATAAGCATTAAACTTTTGTAATGTTGCTTCAACACAATGATACTATGATATAACAAGTCACAAGATGTTTTAATGATCTTAATCTCTAATTTCATATCTGTCACACCTATATACTAATATTTATCTAAATTCTTTGTCAATATTTTCTTAGTAGTCATGATAACATCATGATTTTTATCTGTATCAACAAGTCATTGACATATAAGCATACGATCATATTTCATTTTATAATTTATCAAAATGTTCGTATCGTTTCTTTTGTTGGAATTTGGTTTAGAGAATGAAATTAAGTATGAAAAAGTGACTTTCATGTCAACTTCGACCAAATATTCGGACTTAATCCGATGTCAAGTTATGAATATAAATAAATTACTTGTTATACCCATCGAGTAGGTCGTCATGGTATATTTGAAATCTCAAAATTAATTTCGGATGAATGAGAAAGTGTGGTCCAAAGTTGGATAGAAAAGAAAATACATGTGCTGAAAAATAGCTAACTCCATCGCTTGTCTATCGTTAGAGTGAGCTCGAGAGATAAGAATGTAGCGACAGGCAAGTGAGAAAAGTTCTAATGAAAATGTGTCAATATCGATCGAGCGAGAGGGTAGCGACAACAAATGTTGTTGAATTTGGGATGCGACATTTCACTGACAATCTTTCCTTTTCAATATAAAGGACCATTTAGACGTCCATTATGCATCCAATATCATTTGCATTACATCAAAAACTCTTGCAAAACTTTCCAAAACTCATTCTAAATCCATTTTTCGTGCAAAGAAAAAATTTCATTCTAAGTTCGTCGTTACTTGTGGTTTGAAGTACTTCTACCACAAGCTATATTTTGGAAGATAAGTGTCGTAATTCGTTAGCACCGCTATGTGATAATACTGTTTTAAGGAGAAAGTGTTTTCACTTGCCTCGAATTTTGTTTTCTTCTTCTTACCTTCTTTCTTTAGAGTTTAATTATGCTCATGCGAATTAAACTTGAATATTTCCTTGTCTTGGACAACTATTTACATATATTACCGCCCTGACAATCTTAAGACAATATCCGTCCATTTTTTATTGTTACATTTTTTCTTCATCTTTGGAATAGGCCTTTCTTCTATACTTTTGTACGTTGAACTTCTGTTTATAATAGAAATGAATCATGTTGAGACTAATTCAAGTCAAACAACAAATGGTATGAATCATGTGGTTCCGCCTTTGGCCATACCTATATCAAATTCTCACATCTCACATGGAAAAAAATCGGAAAAAGTTTGGATGTGTGGATTTTAAAATATGTCAACAAAAGAAGTTTTATCTTACTACTTTGAATTTGATAAAGTTCCTAAAAGAAAGGGTTCCTAGTGTATAAGAAGGAGTGAGTCGATTATTGCATTAGATGTATGGAAGTATTTAGATTTCCTTTGCAAAAATTATATCCTAAATGGACTAGATGATACACTTTATGGAATGTATAGTTCAATGGACTCAACCAAGGATCTATGGGATTCGTTGGAAAAGAAGCACAAGATCAAAGATGTCGAAACAAAGAAGTTTATTTTGGAAAGTTTTTGGACTACAAAATGTAGACTTAAAAACCGTGATAAGACAAGTACAAGAACTTCAAGTTCTACTACAGACATACATGCTGAAATTTTTTGAATTGAGTGAGTCATTCCAAGTTGCAGCCATCATTGAGAAACTCCCTACCGCGTAGAGAGATTTTAAGAACTATTTCAAACACAAATGCAAAAAGATGAATTTGGATGAATTAATAGTTCGTTTGAGAATCGAGGAAGACAATAGAAATACCGAAAGAAAATCTATTGTTCAACTTGGAGCAAATTTTGTTGAAACTAGTTCGAAAGTTGTCAACAAGAAACGAAAGATCTCCGCTGTAGTACCATAAAGAGACAACTCCAAGAATACCAAGAAATTTAAAAGCAACTGTTACAAGCATGGAAAAGCTGGGAATCGCTCTGATGAATGTCGAAAGTATAAGAATAACTAATAATAGCACATTTATTACATTTTCACCCATTAATATTTGAGTTTCTATGATTATTTGATGTCTAAATACACTAAGTACTTCTATATATTGATTTAGGTTGCAAATGGATAAAACGGTAGAAAATTGAAGAAATAAGTAAAAAATAATCAAAATGAAAGAAAGTGAAAGTTTAGAGACTGAAGAGCAAATACTCTAAACTTGTTTCCAATCTTGTGATGAAGATTCGAGAGTGTTAGATGTCAACTGGATGAAGAAATGAGTCAAATGGATGAAATATAGCAAAAACATGATTACAAATAAGTTTTCAAGCTGAAAAGTTTCACACCGATTTTCAGCCTCGTATTGAAACCAGTGTTTGACATGGAAATCAATCTAATTTGAAGATGGTCTCTAAAGAAAAGTCATAGCCCTTTGAATTAGATTTCCAACGTTTCTTGAATCGCCTCAATCAGATATCGAGAGAGAAAGTTATGATGAAAATACTGAATAGGATGCAGTAACGCAGCGACCAGGCGCTGTACAAACACAAAATAACAGATTTTCAACGCCTAGGAGGCGCTGAGCCGTGCAAATTTAGGTTTTTCTTTTATGTTTAGGTCACGAGAAGCCTAAAAAAAGACCCCAAAAATATTCTAGAACTCATCATTCCTCATTTTACACAATTCTATCATCACTTTTTGCTCAATAACTTCATGAGGAACTAATAAATATTGGTGAAGCTACAAATGAACTCAATTGTAATTGGTGAAATCAACATCTCTTTACTCATGTAATATGTTTTTCATTGTTTAAATAATTCTAGGGTTTATATTTCCTTACTTTGAATTAGTTTTGAGTTTGACTCAACTTTTATTAAGTTTTTCATGGATTTAATCAAGTTTCTTCCATTGAACAATTAAAATATTTGTTTGAGTTTCAATTTCAGATACTTTATTGGTGTGGTTTAATTACTGCTATATGTTAGAAATATATGATCTCCCTTTTAATCTGATTTCAATAAATTAATGTGGGAATGAGATTTAGAAAACTTACATTCTAGAATTACATGTGGAATTAAATTGGTTTATATTGTTAAACCCTCTGATTAGAAGTTGGGATAAAAACTTCTAATTGAGCAGAAATTGCATGAATTATTGATGTTGATTGATCCAATCCAGTTGAGGGAATTCCAATGCTTCACTATTTTACATATTAACTTAAATTCCATCATTATATCCAGTGACATTTACATTTTGATTCAATAAACAAATTCTTTTAATCCAAATCACAAGAACCATAAGTTATTGAACTCCTTTAAACATTCTTCCATCTCCCCGTCGACACGACACCTCAAAACTGTACTATAACTACCGCATTATTTTTTGGACGTAATCAATAACGCACAAGCAAATGTAGTTGAAAGAGATACAATTTCTAAAGAGATACAAGAGATAAATCTTTTAGCAATTGTTTTGAATATAACAATGTTGGAAATTCAAGGGAATTGTGGATTGATATTTGTGTTACCCGTCACATTTGTGCACATAAAATCATGTTCTCTAACTACAAAGAGTTAAATGGAGAACAACTTTTTATGGAAAATTCTACAAGTTCTAAAGTTAAAGGACGAGGAAAATTTATTTTGAAGATGACATCGGGTATAGAACTCATCCTCAACAATGTCCTACATGTACCAAACATTCGCAAGAATCTTGTATCATAGTCTCTACTTAACAAAAATGACTTTAAATTTGTATTTGTATTTGTATTCGATAAATTTGTACTTACTAAGAATGAAATGTATGTTAGTAAATAATACTTATGTGATGGAATATTCAAAATGAGCATTCTTACAATTGTACCAAAACAAAGCATTATGAATAAAACTATGAATTCTACTTATATGTTTGACCTGTTTTGTTTATGGCATGGTCGATTAAGGCACGTCAATTACAAATCTATGCGCAATTCTTCTAGATGGCTGTTTAGAAGTAGAGGCTCCACTGGACAAAGTTAACAAAGTTTAAACTTTCTCTTATTTCTCTAGCCTGTTATTTTTCAGTTTCCTATTAAATAAGTTTGAGCTCCTGTTTGGTACATATTAAAATTTTCATTCACATTCTTTTACTCATTTTCAACCATACATTTTTCAACGAAATAATATTTTCCATCACATCAATAACTTTTTCTTCTTTTTCAACCACATTCTCCATGAATCTACTATTTCAGACTACATTATTCCAAAATAATGTGGCCCAAACACACCCTGAATTATAGAAGAAACCACCTCATATGAAATTTGAACTTTTGGTTATCAATTCATTAGGAGTGTGTTTGATACACATTTTTTTAGAGGAGAATGCATTTTTTTGTGATGTGATTATATGGTTGAAAAAGAAGGAAATGTTATTGACGTGATGAAAAATATTATTTTATTGAAAAATACGTGATTAAAAATGAGTTGAAGAATGTGATTCAAACATAGACTAAATATCAATGTCATGTGGGTAAAAGTTTTCCCATTTATTTATTTGCTAAGTAAACTGCAACATATAAATTGTATTGAAGATGCTTTATGCCCTTTGGCTACCAATTGGTCAACGAATAATGCTAAGTGTACCTCTTCAAGTTGGTGAACAGGTGAACACAGAGATCGAATGTCACGAGTTCGAATTCTCTGCCAACACTTCATCGGTCGAGTCCGTCGCACCCGGCTTGCCTAATGCAGTTTATCTCTCTTGTGTGGTTTGCGGGTTACTACACATGAAACGAGATTTATCCAGTGAGCACTTAGGGATAGCGGTTGCGAGTTCCTACGTGAACATTAATAATGCTAAATGTACATTTTTTTATGTGCATTATTTTTGACATCATTCATGTTTTTAAAAATTGTGGGCGGAAAAAATATTTTTTTGAATTATCACGTGGCACAATGTAAATAATGATGTAAAAAATTATGTACATGTATCGCGTGGATCCACTAACCGTTAATTTATTACTCAAAATGTGTTTACTGTCTTGACAACTTTTGTCAACTCCAACGTATAGCTTTGCATAGCAAACTCAATTTCAGTATCAAGTCAAACCATCTTTAGATATTTTTCATATTTCAAATACTTCATTAAAAAACTTTTTGTCGTTCATGTATACAATATGACTTTTTTTCTTAAAATTTACGAAAAGAAATGTGAATAGTTTGTGTTGGGTTTATAGACACCACATATTTCCACATTGGTATGATATTGTCCACTTTGAGCCTAAGCCCTCATGAATTTACTTTTGGGCTTTACCCCAAAAGACCTCATACCAATGGAGATATTATCCTACATTTATAAACCCATCATATTTCTCATGTTTAGCCGATGTGGGGACTTCTTTTGCTCCCAACAATCCTCCCCTCAAACGAAGGACCACATCATTGTGACCTCCCCTCAAATGATAATCCATCCACCAATCATCTTGTACCGCCGTTATTTCTGTCGCCCTCGACCAACGGGACCCGTCGCCTGACCACCACATTTTTTATGTCAGGAAAACTTTCGACACAAGGCACCTCAAACGCGGATGATTTTTAGTCAGATCGTGATGCTAATTAGGGGACCTCCACCACGCTTTCCACTGCGTTCCTCCGACTAAATTTTGGGCCCTGGCTCTGATACCACTTGTTGGGTTTATAGACACCACATATCTCCACATTGGTATGATATTGTCCACTTTGGGCCTAAGCCCTCATGGATTTGCTTTTGGGCTTTACTCCAAAATGCCTCATACCAATGGAGATATTATCCTACATTTATAAACTCATCATATTTCCTATGTTTAGTCGACGTGGGACTTCTTTTGCTCCCAACAGTTTGTTATCAAGATATTTGATCTATAAATGTTGAAATATTCTTTATTTCATCAATCTTTTTACCAATGAAGAAAATAATTTTTTTATGAGACTTAAAAGTAATTTGAAATATAATTTGTATTATTCCATAATTTATAGTTTGTTAATTTTTATTAATAAAATAGATAAGTATACGGCTGTTTGAGAAACATTTTTTTGACGATTATACCTGATTAATATTTTTATAATTTGTTATTTAATGAATAGTGAAAATATAAATAGTTTTGTAATTTATTATTTAGAGCATGTTTGGAAGAGTTAAAAAGTCGATTAAAATTGAAAATATAGTTATTATTGAGTCCCACTCATCTAATAAAAGTCAACAATAACGACTAATTTTTCAATTTTAATCAGATTTTAATCTTTACCAAACGCGCTCTAAATATTGTTGAATTACTCTTTAATTTTTTTTACTGAGAAAATGAATTTCGATTTAATTATATTCCGCTCACACGTAAAATATAGCAGGATCAAAAAGTTGAAAGATATTTTCCACCGTCTGTGAAGTTCCAAACTTGTCCTTTTACCATTTGGGCACCCATTCAACCGAAGACTCCTCTGTGTCAAAGTCTTTCCTTTCCCTTCATCTCCTCCTCATTTCCCATCAAATTCCTCATTCTTTGCCCCCTCCTCAAGAAAACATACGTATAGATACATACATATACGCGTAAGCATATGTAAATGCTTGTGCATACATTACACAATTTCTCAAGAATGTCAATTCAAATTTTGAAACTTGAAAGTAGATTGAATTTTGTTTAGTGGGTTTTTTTTTTGGGTTCAAAATTTTCGAACTTGGAAGAGTAGATTGAATTTTGTGCAGTGGTTTTTTGTGGGGTTTCTTGAATTATGGTGAAATCGATTGATAATGGGACATCTTTGCCGCCTTTCTTGGTTAAATGCTATGAGATGGTTGATGACGACTCAACTAACGAATTGATTTCTTGGAGCGAATCCAGCGACAGTTTCATCATATGGGATGATTCCAAATTCTCTTCACAATTGTTGTCGAAGTATTTCAAGCACAGCAATTTCTCCAGCTTCGTTCGCCAACTCAATATCTATGTGAGCTTCTTTTAATTTAATTTTTCAGTCATTAATTATGTGTAATATATGTTTTTGTATCATTGTAGGAGTGTATAGGGTGTGCTGTTTATTTAGAATTTGGGACCAATGGGGAAACTTTGGCACCAATGTAAATTTTTAATTGAGTTGGATTAAGGTAGTTGCTGACTTGCTTCAATGATATAATGGCTTGTGCTAAAGTATATCACAGCATGGATAGTTTTATATAGCTGAGCAAGATTAAAGTAGCTTACCTGTGGTGCCCAACTAGTATGTACAAGGATTCCTAGTCTGACGAGGACTGTGAAATTATAATTGGAAAGTGTGAGCACTCTTAAGTACATAGTTAAGGAACTTCTGTTTCATGCTGAAACCAATTGAATTCGTGAATCATGATGAATGGAGCGATATTTGAAGGCTACAGTGTGGCTGCAAAAAGTTGCAAATTGGTTGAGTAGAAGAGTTATAGAGAACCAAATGGTATTCTATGCTGGAGTTGCAAATAAATGCTGAAGTGATCTGTTCAAATAGTAGTATATACTATATATTAGTATTCTATCCTTATGATATACCTACGAGAAGGCACCAAATAAAACTTTTCATCACTACAAAATTCGAAAATCGGAGTAGAAAAACTTATCTTGTTCATCTTGGAAGTACCAGTCTGAAAATCTCGTGTTTACTGAAGTTTTATTATTTTACCTGTTGTAGTTGAATGAGGTCTTCTTCTTTTTTCAAATTCAAATAAAATATCTTCCTGGCGTCATGAGTCAAACTTTTCCAAACACATTAAACTAGGCGGGAGGAAGGCTAACTATTTTGCTTGCTTGAGTTGTCACAAAACCTCTACAAGTGAGCATAACTAGAACTTGGTTTTTGGATTTGGATACACTAACGCCTTCACAGGCACTCTACAACCCACAAGCACTCTCAAGAACCCAGGTCGGTTGGTTGTCCATTCATCCAACCGGGGGTATGGTTAATGCGCCACCTTCACATCCTTCTCCCTTCGATATTCCTATGTAAGGTGCTCCTAGTGTTAGAACTGTAGTCTAGTTGCAGTCTCCATTCCAGATAAATTCTTTTCATCTAAGATCTTAATCAAGCTCTTTAAGAAATTAGATCGCAGAAAAACCAGTGATGCACACATGAACTATGATATTCATGAATGTGAGACAAGCCTGTACAGTGAGAACTTTGGATGGCAAGATCTTTGTAGATCGAATTAGAGAATGGATGGAGATCTGAAACAGACATGAACAGGGAAATATGTGATTCTTATCTATTCTATAGAACTTCCCTTTTAACCTAGTAAGGTGATCACATAAAATTCCTTTAGCAGTTCTTCATTTCGTACATAACCCACTCATCCTATGTATTAAGTTATACCAAGTTCTTTTCAGTTATCTAATTGAATTCACGTAGCTAGAATAATAGCTCTTTTGGGCTACACAATTCTTTACTTTTAACTCTACATGAACTTTATCCCTATATCACTAAAGGTCTGTATATGCATTACATTTTAGTTTTTCTTGGCCTTAAACTACTGGATTCTGCAATGTTCTTCCAAGATTTTAATTTAAAATTTCTCTCTGCCATTCTCATAGAATAAAACTATATCATCAGTGCTTAATGTTCATCTAGAGACTGATGTTGGATATGCTTCATAAGTTTATCCTAAAAAACTAAAGGACTAGACTTGAAATGGAACGCTATTATGGAACCCTATTCTAATAAGAAATTTGGTACTACTGCTCTTTGATCTTGGACTAGTTACTGCTTTCTTGTACATCTTTTTACAATTTTTTTCCTTTACAGCTGAATGATACCAATTGTTCACAGTGTTTTGCCAAAGGGACGCTCTTCCTAAAAGCCTCAGCTCGCGAGAACCTTAATTTGTTCCTACGATTTTATTTCCATTCGCAAGAAACTGGATTAACACACTAGTTTTTTATTATGAAGTTCACCTATTTAAGTTTTGTTAGTTTACACAGGTTTTTTCCTGATTAGAGTAGTCATTCTTACCATGCTATCTAGAACAACATGCATTGAAGTGTCTTGTAACCATTGGAATTAATATAAAAGGAACATAGATTTTGCCCAAAACATCATGATTGGTCAAAATCAATGTTCCCATAATAAGTTATAATGGTGTGTTCTAGTTAAGATCACTTGGGTTTCTAGTCCTTGTTTGCTTTGGATTCCATATGTTTCAATGGGAAGCTAGGCTCATAATTTGGTTTCTATTTACCTGATTTTTTTCTTTATGTGACTTGTTTCTCATTTCATTTAAAAAGAGCTGTTGGAAAGTCATGAAGCTCAAATTTGTCGAAGCAAGTATTTTTCCCGACTAAAGTTGCCATTTAGGACTGGATATTTATCATCATCAGTTGATGTGACCTAGGGATTATTTTGAAGATACTGGTAGTACTGTAGTAGCGAACATTTTGCTGGCATTGAGTAAATTTGTGCTTATGTCATCTGCTGATCTCTGCTTGTAGGTCCATGTCCCGCAGGTTAAATTCTCTGAACAGAATATAAGAAGTCCTTTTTAAGTAAAGTTGAGAAGTAAAGGGACATTTTGGTTTTGGAACACTGAGTTTGCAACTTTGCACTATGTTTTCAAGATTATCGAGAAATCCTAATCTTAAAGAGTCATTGAAGCCTGTTCGATTGATTTATGTGTAACATTGGAACTGGGCTTTCGAATACTAAACCTGGAATTTGGTGGAGTTTCTGGTTGACATGTTCTTGTATTCTTATGATTGTATTGATTCAAAAAAAAATTGACATGTATTCTTGTTTCTTCAATTATATCAGGGTTTCAGAAAAACAGATACAGATCGCTGGGAATTTGCAAATGAGGCCTTTGTCAAAGGCCAGAAACATTTACTGAAAAACATCACTCGAAGAAAGCAGCCTCAGGGTGTAGTACAAAAAAAATCTTGTCAAAAAACTTCTCAACTGAATGAATCGGATCATTCTCTTGCATCTGAAGAAGACAAAAGAGTTGAACTGTGGAAGGAAGTTGAGAATCTTAAGACTGATAAGAATGCTCTCATGCAGGAGTTGAAAAAACTACGGCAACACCAGCAGACCTCACAGAGTAAGTTAGTACTCCTGAGAGAACAACTAAAAGGTATGGAGAAGAACCAACAGCAGATGCTTTCTTTCATAGTGATGGCTATGCAAAATCCCGGATTTCTGGTCCAGTTATTACAGCCAAAAGAGAATAATTGGCGAATGCCTGAATCTGGAAAGAGTGTACTGAGTGAAGTTACGGATGATTGTAAACCGGCTCCTGATGGAATGATAGTTAGGTATCAGCCACCATCAGATGGAGACTTAGTGCCTGCATGTACCACACCATTTTTAAATTCTGAAGACGTAATGGAATTTGATCTTTCTACCGATGAAATGAGAGATCTTCTTGGGGATGTCGATCTTTTGTCAGGATCATTGGATGAAAAACACTCCCCTTACGAAAATTATGGCCAGCTTATTCTTCCAGATATATCTGGTGATGATTATATGCTTGAACAACTTCTTTTATCCAGTCCATCGATAGAAAATGTACAAGCTGCCAAGCTCGATGAGGACAATGATGAATGTCAAAATAAGAACATGGAAACTTCAGAGTTTCAAAGCCTACTTGATAACTCCGAGAGCATGGAAGTTTTAACTAAACAAATGGGAATTCTAAGTTAGGACAGCAGCCAAAGATATTGAGGTTTACTTGAAGCCATTGCCTAGGAATATCATGTTTTTGGAAGTTTTGCAATACATTTTGGTGTCCTTAAAAATGTCTGGACAACAGGCATTTTGGCTTGAATGAATCCAATTTTATGCTTGGTTATTATCCAGGCGAGTACTAGTGATTCTATTATGATTATTATTCTTATTATAGAAATGCATGAAGACCAACACAACCAGTGGAGATTGTACAGTTACTTTACTGATTATACCTCATGGTTCCTGGGTATCCTTTCTTACACATATATGAGCTTGATGGTGTTAATCCTTCTCCCAAACGGTTATTTATTTTATTTTTGTTTGTCTTGAAAATGTTTGCTAATTGTAGTTTTTGTTAGGTGTCGGTGGAGAAGTGTCATAAAACGGATAATGACTCAAATTTTCAATATATTTATATTCTTGTTTTATCCGCTCCCCAAACTCATCCCCGCAATGCTATTTCTTTCGGTCCTTCTAGCCTTTGCCTACTGCCAGTCTCCCTGCTCCGTTCTCTGCCCTTGCAGCTGCATGCAACCTTTCTCTTCGTCCCAGCTGCCATATTTCTCGAGAAGTGTGGACCGGGGGGAGGCGGTACAGATGGGAATTGGGTGGCGTAGTGATGTTTGGATGAATAATGCTTGGCGTTTTAAACTAAAAACAGATTATTAAATGAAAAATTCCTTAAGTACATGAAATGTTGTTAGATTTTGTACAGTATTTTGAATTGGAAAATCTTGTGCATGTATCTGTGTGTTTTCCTCCTTCATGTTTGAATCCAGTTAATCCATTTCAAATTCTTGTGTATTTTGTGAAATTTCCCTGTATTTGTAGCATCATTGAGGTATCTGACAGAATGCACGCCACCCTGATTCAATCGCTACAGTTCTAACATTATGAATTTTCATGTGTGAGCCCGAGGTAAGGGAAGCACTTCAGCCCGAATGACATGGGCAGTCCTCTTCTCGGAGAGAAATGGGGTATCGGCTTTGTGGTTATTTGTTGAAGACAAGACTTGGCAATTGGGTTCTTTTTATAGGGATATAGTGAAATCACCTTTCTTATACTTCCCCGACCCATTACTAAGATGTTCACTTCCTATAATATCCCATATACATAGGCGGGAACAGGGGAATAGCTCAAAAGAGTAACGGTACTGTTTATCATGCGAATGCAAAGTTGGATCATTAAAGCAAATGTCTCAAAAGTTTTAAAATGAACAAAACTCGGATACTAACTCAGCATTTTCAAAGTCAAAATGTAACATTTAAACAAGCTAGTCCAAGAAAAAGCCGAAGTACCCTGAATGTACCCTGAATCCTAAATCTTATCCTTGAACAGCTTTGGCCATCCCAAAAGCAGCAGCAGATGCAATGGCTCCAATTAGGGCAGTTTGTAGAGCACTCCTGATTGGCTTATTCCCAGTGAAGTGGCCTTTCGCATACCCAAATATCAGCAATGCCATTAGAGTTAAGACTACAGAGGCAATCACTGCTTTTCTTGCAACTGGAATGCAGATGTAAGGAACGAGTGGCACAACTCCACCCACAATATAAGCAATTGCAATAGTGAATGCACTTTGAAGTGCTCTCTTTGGATTTGGCTTCTCCAATCCCAACTCAAACCTGCATTTGTAGACGAAGTTGTGTATGAGAGTCAACGATAAATAGGGATTTTGAAATAGTCTAAAGGTCCTTCAATCGCACATTTTTAAAAAGTATGAGATGTATTTACTACGATTTAAAGGTTTTGAGACATACTTACACTGTACTGAAAAGGTTTTGAACCTCCACGGTAAATTTTCCAAAAATAATTAAAGTAGGATTCTTAACAAATTCAATAGTTGTTAAAGACAAAAGACAATAGATAGAACAAAATGAAAAGTACAAGTTTTTAATTAATTAATAATTTCCTGACGCAGCTTTGGAAATAGGCACATGATAGAAGAATGTGCACACTATTGGACTTGTTATATTATGGGAGTCAGTGTCAACAAATATTTCTATAATCCATTTCCAAGCAGAAAGGGACACCTGAATTTCTGTAGAACAACATAGACATAAGATTTTAATCCCTTTTATAATTTGATCAAATCCAACTGAGATTTTCATTACATTTTGAGATAGCTTCTTGTTGTTGGAGCTTTTTTAAAACAGTTTTAAGCCTTTAAATAATATTTATTGTCTGTCTGGTTCAAAAACAAAGGTGGAAGGTCAGGTTTGCTCGATATACTTGCCCACCTACACGCGAGTATGCTAAGCTTGTGTGGTCATTAAACTTCGGAGAATCTTCTTTACATTGGTCGCGAGCTTCAAATCGGAGCTACACACCTTTGGTCACTCTCACGGTCCAACTTAAAAAAATTAAATCTAGTACATATCCATTATACATTCTTTTGGGAAGGGCAATCCTAGGTGATCGTGTGAAAAGAAAGTGCCTTTTTAAGCTTAGCTAAAAAATGATAAACTTACTTCATCATAAAATCCAGCCATGCCTGCGGATTCTTCCGCAGAGCATTCACTACAGGCGTGTATTCATGCGGCTGAATCCCATATTCTGATAGTATCTCTGCAACCTCAGCAGCTTCTGCATATTCAACAAAAATGCTGTCACTTATAATTAGACATAAATGAACACAATTACTTACACTCGCCTTTTCTAGAAAATAATTATATCCTCTGTGTTCACCAAGATTGTCATTGACAGAAGTAAAATTTTTGTTACTGATGTCGCATTTTTTCCCTTTTCGTTCTTTCTTTCCCGGTGAAGGTTGGATGTGGCACTTTGTATCAGCAAGAAAGATTAGTGTGTTTCGACGATGGAAAATGGCAAAAAGGATAACCAAAAACTACCCCCTCCCCACCCCACCCACCCAACCCCATATACACACAATCTTCACATGTATTATGTATATATGTGTGTGCATATATAGGACACACCTGTATCAGGCACAGCAATAATCTCATCCTGTTCTCTTTTAAGTTCTCTCATATAATGATCTGCCTCACTTTTTGCAGCAAGATACCTGTATTTCATGCAACATAAATTCATCCACACAAACTATACAAAGAAAAAAAATGAATTTTCGAACTTTTTGCTATGATTTGAACCATTTTTTCAGGCAAATGTACACGAATCCGAGATTTTACCCTCCAAGTCCCATTGAGATGGCACCGGCAGCAACCTCGGCTATGCCGGCAGTGAGAATGATGGCGGATGAAGCATTGGCGCCGGACAGGCCGGCGGCCAGCGCAAAAGGTACGGTAAGTCCATCTGAAACACCGATGATTATATCACGGACGATTTCTCCAGCAGTGAAGTGCTTTTCTTTGTGTTGATTTATCAAAGATTTTTCCATTTCTTGAGCCATTGATATTTGTTCTATCCTCTGAATGATTCTGGAAGAAAGAATTAGAGAGAAATGTATGTAAATATAAAAGAGACAAAATGGGTTATATTTTTGTTGTATATAAAGACAGTGGCATCACGTGTAGGTTTGCATATATACTACAAATACAGCAGACTGCTGATGCTTTTAATTTGTTCTTATTTGAAGACTGAAATCCCTAATTTTATGAAATTGATATTTAGGGATTTGTTTACGCCTTATTTTTTTATTTTTATTTTTGAGGAAATTTCACAAAATGTCCACTTTTTTGTGTCCATTTGCAAAAATATCTACCATTGCAAAAATGTCCATTTTGAAAGAATTTAGACCAAAATATCATTGTTAACAATTTATAATTCCACATAAACACAAAAATGTCAACTTTATTAAAAAACTTTATTGGCTAATAAAATTTTGACACATAACCATAACCTATTTATTTCAAAAGTACAATTGTCAAATCGTAATAAATACAGTTTTTCTCATTGACACTGAAATGTCGAGAACGACATTTCAAATGTAGAGAAATGTTATGTTCAGAATGAAATATCATTCTAGATATATGTCGAGAACATTTAATATTGTGATTTTGACACGCGTACTTTTGAAATATAAATATGGTTCAAATGTCGAGAATGACATTTGAAATGTCGAGAATATCATTTGAATGTAACTTCTTATGAAAGCTACTTCTTGAAATTTGTGAAAAAATGGAAAAAAAATAAAAATAAACAAATTGCTTCATTTTTCCATTAAGGGCATAATGAGCAATTTGGTACAAAATTCAAAATGATATAGACATTTTTCAATTAGAAGCATATAATTGGCCATTTTTTAAAATTCCCAATTTTTTTCCTCCCAAATCATATATCACTTTCTTTATTGAGAATATATATATATATATATATATATATATATATATATATATATATATTATATATATATATATTTTTTTTTTTTTTTTTTTTAATTTTCTAATATGCTTGTATTTAATATGTCTGTTATCAATAAATATGTATTGCTCATATTTAAACTATTATTTAGCCTCTATTTGGACTCAATTTTAATTGAACATATTTCTTTCTTTCTTTATTTTCAACAACATATTTTTTTTAGTAAAATAATATTACATATAGATTCAAAATTCTTCCTTATTTCTTAACCACACATTCTCTAAAAAATTACTATTTCAAAATACAAATTTCTCAAAATCTCATTAAAATAGAGTCCAAACCAAGGGCCTAATATAGGCATATTAATATGTGTGAAAATAGAATACATATATTTTATGGGACGGAGAGAGTATAATGAATGTGATTAATGGATCTCACATGAATTATCCTTAAGTCCATAAAGATAGACTCGTTTTCCTTTTTCGTCTCTCTTGAATTATAAACTACTTTCTTTATTTATTTTTTTAATATTATGCCCCTATATAATGTGCTTTGTTATCAACAAATATGAAATACTCCTATTTAAACAATTATTTAATGTAGAGATTGTTGACTCCAAAAAATGAGCCAACGGATGTCGGGCCCATTTTACCAAGTTGAGCGAATTTCGGCGCATTACTATCGGTGAAAAGATGAGAAAGGAGGCAGATTTGGACATGAGACTTCACGGCAAGAGACATGATGCTTGAGCTCTGACGGATGAAATAAAAATTATCTCGTTATCAATGATCACCAAATGGGGACCAAAACTACTAATCAAAGACCTCACTAGAGTATGTAGAAGGATAGAAAATAAAAAAGTATTGTAAATTATAAGATCATCTATTTAGATATATTTCTACCAACCATGTGTAATGTGAGATGAAAATGGAAACACAAACGCTTGTAAGAGTATTTGTCAATATTTCCTTACATATTCCATATTTGAGAGTTCAAGAAATGAAAAAATGATAATCCTAATTCAAATTTTTCCAACCCTTTTGAGTTACAAAGATGATCTATTTATTGTCTTGATCGACGTGGTGTCCGTTGGAATAGAACCACGCAGCCTCGTCTCACTAGTTGAGACTTCACATCATTGTCTATTCATACAATTAATACATTTATAAAGGATCAGTCGCCTTACATAATGGGCGACACCCTGCCATTTTATATTACAAGTGTTACATTAATTACTTCTAAAAATACTCAAATATATTGTAAGAGACAGCGTCGGCTCTTGAACTTCGAAAGAATTGAGAGCCTTGAAACTGGTCCTCTTAGTGGAGAGCTTCAGCTTATTTCTTCGTTTCTTTAGGCAGTGTTTCAACCCCAAGTGTAGTGCTTCTTTGGTTGGGGCAGCTCCTCGCTGTGTGTATAACTTCTTTGCATCTTGACCATTTGGGTCTTTGTTGATTTTCTGCTCACGTGAATTGTTACGTGACATATTGATTTTGAACGTCGGTGGGAATGCGTAATAGAGATATATTAGAAAAAATAAAAATAGAGATTAATGGTTGTCCCCACTTGGATTGGTCATTCATTGGATAAAGCTACCTTAAACGATACTGATTATATAATAAATAAAAATAAAAATTTAATATTATCAAGTACTGTCTTGTAACTCTTAACATAAAATAATGAGTATTATGTTTTCTCAGGCCTGATATCTCATTATCGGTTAATTATTGAAAGCAGGATATGACGGGGGAAGAATAACTAAAATGTTAGTTTGTGTTTGGTAAATGATTTTATTGAAAAAAGATGACTACTAGCAAAGGAAGGCAGCCGAGTGGACAAATTTTCTGGATTCAACCTATCTTGAGGTTCAAATCGATAACAAAGACCTCACTCCGTCTCTCAATTTTTTTCATTTTGCCCTTCTCAGTTCTCTCCTTGTGTTCATATTTGTCTTCTTAATTTATTTTCTTTTTAATTTAATTTAGCTAAAATAAACTATTTTAAATTTAAAGAGTTTATATTTTAATCTTTTTATATAGAGTAATATCATCTTAATCAATATTTTAATTTCAATCATGATATATCATGCCACGTGACAACATCACATCGAACTGTTTAAAAAAAAATGTATTTTCTTGTACTAATTCTTTTTTTTTTTTTTGGAAAACAATGGCATGTCAAAAACAATATTAAACTTGGAGCATACATTCCGTCACTTGTCGATTCGATAAAACATTATGTAGAAAATTAGGTACAATAAGAATAATCCATTAAACTTTGAGCATACATTTAGCCACAGTTTGACAATTATTATTTTTTAAGTTGAAAATAGAGTGTTGAATAGTGTATTTTAAGAGAAAGTGAATAAAAAATAAGGAAAAAAAATTGAGTTTACCAAAAAATTTAAAAATAATGATTGTCAAATAAAGGCGTAACATTGTCCTTTTAATAGTATATGTATTGTACCCCAACGTACAATCTTCAAGTTTGATTTCTTGATGACAATTTTCGAGTAAATATATCCTTTATTTAAATTTAAAATGATTTAACTATCATGTGAAATATGTGCTTCTCAACCTTTCTTAGTGAGATGAGATTTCTCGTGAAGTTCCCTTCAAATTTATTATTATATTATTTTAAAATTTTAGCACAAACGGTCTCTAGAAAAAAAAAAAAAAAAGATAAAAAAAGACCAATATGTTTTTAATTTTAATCATGAAAATTGTAGCTAGGTGTCTAACCTTTAAAAAAAGTACAAATGGATCCCAAACCTTGTGGAAAAACTTGATTTTTGTGTGATCCCAAACCTTGTGGAAAAACTTGATCCATTTATCTGAATTTATCATACAAATGGAAAACTTTTAGCCCCAGAATTTGCTTGATTTTTACTCAAAAGGGTTTCTCTCAGACAAATGCCTCGAATTGACATCACTATTTTTAAGAATGGATTTCAATCAGACTCGTCATCTTCTATTGTTCATCACAGAGAAACATAACCAATCAATGAATAAATTGATAGTTTCATATTTCAAGAAATTAGGAATATATAAATAATTTTTAGCCTCCTCAGTTCAGGTCTCCATCAATCTTCCACATGGAAATATTTTCAGAAGAACGAAAGTATTATATTTTAGTCATCATAAGAGGCTCGCTTTGAACAGAATAAAACCCCATTTAAGCAAAAAAAAAATTAATATACAGATCTGGCAGTAAATTTCAAAAGAAAATTCATGTCTCTTCAGTTCAGGTCTCCAAAATGATTCAGCACTTAATACTTATCAGATCATTTTTTTCAACAAAATCATCAAGAGAGAAACAAATCTTATGTAAAAACTAAAACCGGGAAAAGAAATAAAAAATGAATAAATCAGCTGATACCTCACCTATACCTGCTACTGCAAGCAAGAATTGTAGTGTACGGTGTAAATCTTTTGCCTCTATATATAAAATGGAAGATGAAGCGGCGTTGAGATTCAGAAGCCCTATAAATTTTTTACTGATGTTGGGCTTTAAATAGTCTGTGTAAGGCCCACTGAGAGCATTGGTAGTGGATTGTGTAAAATTGGATGGTTTCAACCATCCTCCACTTTCTTTACCACTGTCAATACTCTTATTGGCATGGATGTCTTGAAACATACATTGAGTAGTCAGAGAAGAATATTGCAACACAGTTATAAGATTTGGTTAATTGAGAAATAGAGAGATGTTGCAATTTACTGACGGAACAAACAAGGCATCTCTGGTGGTTAAATTAGGAGACAATGGAATCGTACCAACACCAACTATTGGAGATGAAGCCCCCATTGGCATTGGTAATGATAGTTTTGGGACATTTAAAGGATAAATGGCTAAACATATAACGGCCACAAATTATATAATCCGTTGCGTCAGAGTCAATTATTCAATCCCAATTTCCAGTAAAACACGTAATTGACTTAGCACTTAATCGCGGAGATGTGGCAAGATTCCCGGTTGGATTAATGTTATCTTCTTTAACACTAGAAGGACACCTGAGATGTCTTCTTGGATCCCAATCCTGATATCCATGAATTTAGAAGCGTCCATGGTATGACATGTACTCTTACAGTGAGTACACCCTTGAAAATTCAGGGACGGCCTTGGCCCAAGGCCACTAAGGCAGTGACCTTGGGCTTAGGGGCCACAAAGAATAAAAAGGGAAAATTATATAATACCAGGTGTGTAAAATTCACAATTCAATAATCAGGTCTGAAATTTCATCATTTATAATTCAAGTATCAATATAATAATTAAATATTAAATATCTTCACCTAATTATTCCAAACCCTAATCACTCCTTATATTTTCTCTCTCTTAACTTCTTTCTTCTCTCTCTATATTCTCTTCCTTCTCTCTATCAAAAATAACCGGCGATTTATTGCCCATCGGAGATCGCCGCCGACGAGCACTCAAGCACGGAGAAGCCACGCTCAGCAACGATGAAGTTGCTGCGTGCGGCTTTGCACAGATCGGCGGCGGCGGTTCTTCGTGCCTAATCGACAGTGGTGGTTGCACCGTCTCTACCAGCTGTAATGAAGAGGAGATCGGAGCGTCCGACGATTAGGTGCCTCAAGCTTCTATCTCTACTGTACATTACCTTTTCTTTCTCTGTGTGTTTCTTAAAATGACTATTGTTTAAGTGTGTGTGAAAATGGAAGATCAATATGAGATGGTCAATCTAAGGCAGTGCAGCAGGGCCTTATTCCCACCCATCTCTCAGCCGCCAGACTTGTTATCTGGTCACTCTGGTTTCACACCGGCGCAACATTACGAGATGCTGATGGTACCACGTGGGCTTCACCAGGAGTTTCTTTCTGATTCTACAACGAGTGCTAGTTTTAATTTAAGTATATCTGCTAGTATCGTAGTGCGTCTAGCATAGGCGCTGGTGTTGGAGGATTTGATATGGAGGCTGTCGGACTGAACGGCGGCAATGGTGGTGGATCTGGCAGCGCATCGATGTGAAGCGGTGGTTGGTGCAGGTGGCGGTGAGTCTGGCGATAATGGTGTGCGGTGGTTGGTTGCGGTGATGGTAGTGGATTTGGCGGCGAAGGATCTGGATGTTGTGATGGTGGTGGATATGGCGGTTACAGGTGCAGTGAATCTGGGGTGTTTTGTGTGGTGGTGATGGTGGTGTCTGTGACCAACAATTAGGCGAATGTGACCAACCATTTAGTCGTTTGTGACCAACTTTGTGCTAAATATTTGGTGTTTGTGACTAACAGTAATTTGTGACCAATAAACTTTAACTTACGCGACCCATAGATAAAATGTGACATGTAATTTGAATGATATGTGATCTCGAAATAATGTGACGTACAAATTTTTTGATCTGTGATCACGAAATAACCTGTGACTAATTAATTTGAATGATATGTGACCTCGAAATAATATGTGACCTACAAAATTTTTGATATGTGACCACGAAATAACCTGTGACTAATTAATTTGACGATATGTGACTAGTAAATAAATCTGTAATTTATAATTACGAATATGTGATCATTAATTACAAAATGTGACTTTATTATCTCTATTTAATAAATATTTTTAATTAATTAAATTCATACCTGATTTTTGAAATTTTAAACCATTTACCTTATTTTTGAATTGAGATAAAGAATATACCTTAAAAATGATTTTTTCCCTAATAAAAAAAACACAATCCACTCCAATAGGCCAAAATTATTAAGTGGCCCTAACAAAAAAAGTCCCAGCCCAAAAAGCCCAATAAAAACCCTCATATACCGAGACCTTACTCCTTACCATCATCTTCATTCTTAAACTCTCCCCTCGCGCCTCTCGGTCTCTTCTCTTCAGTTCATTCTTCTCGGCTTCTTCAAGGAATCAAGTCTTAATGGTCAAGACTTCAACAATCAACAACGTAAACGGTAAACCTCGACCTAACCGTCTCCGACCTCCGTTCTTACTTTATAATCATTAATCAGTTTCAGACTTGATTTTTTATTTTTGTCTTGTGGGATTTGAGTTTATTTTGATCATTTGATACTTAATTTCTCTTTTAAGATTATTCTGACATTCACTCATCGATTTTTGGCATTTTTTCTTCTTCTTCTGGTGAACAGTAAACAGTTTTTGGAATCTCTTGTAGTGAGCAGAATAAGTGGATTTCTGTGAATCTGTTATTGACGGTTACTGGAATTTGGTAAATGGTAATTATTGCTTTAATTTTTAAATATGTTGTCATCATGTCAAGCGGGTCAAATTTCCCATTTTTGTATTGAGTAATGCAGTAGTGATTGCAACTAAATGAATTTAGTAAAATTCAGCTTTTTTTGTGGGATTTGTCTGAATTTATTTGATACCATGTTGAAGTGATCGTGGGATTTTTTTGTGGGATTTGAGTTTAATTGGATGGAATTGTGGAATTGGATTAAACAAACAAATGTGACTATTGAATTTATTGCTCAATATGGTGAATGTGGGAGGTTGGATTTTGCATGCCATTTGAATTGTGGTTGCATCCACTGAACTGAATAGAAGCGAAAACCCCATTAATTTTGCTGTAATAGAATTTTTATTTTATTTTTTTAGTTATTTGCTCAATGGAGACTTTGTTCTTATCCTCTGTAACTCCTTATTTGCAGCTCATTTATCATTGATGAGTCCTTTCTTTATGGAGAACGGGAGAAGTTAGAGAATTTTCAGACACGTCAATCAGGTTCTATTGCTCTTCGCTTATACCTATGTCTACTAGGAAATTTGAATCTGGACGTGCCAAAAGAAAAAAGAAACAAAAGGTTGAACAATTGATTAAATCTCAAGAGGGAGCACTTGATAAGTTTTTTAGTAGCAATAAACGAACACATAACGAGGACGTAGTCATTGAAGAAGAGTTAATGAGAATGATAATATAAATAATACAATTGAAGAAAAAAGTTTGGATAAAATATATTGTTTTTGTTGTTAACTATTCAAGAATGATGGAATCAGATCTCAGTTGGCACATGATGAAATAAATGATTGGAAAAATTAAAATGCATGAAATAAATTGTGACCATTTCAATAACGTGAGTAGATGGATTAAAATGGAAATAAGATTTGAAAAGAGTGAAACAATTGATAAAAGTGTGCAATAACAAATCAATAAAGATAGAGAACATTGGAGACAAGTATTACTCAGAATAATATATGTGGTGCAAATTCTTGCTGAAAATAATTTAGCATTTCGTGGACATAATAAGAAGATATACCAAGAAAATTATGGTATCTTTTTAAGCATAATTCAAATGATTATTGAGTTTGATCTCGTAATGTAATAGCATATTCGTCGAATCCAAAATAAAGAGATTCATCATCATTATTTAGGACACAAAATTTAGAATGAATTGATACTTATGCTAGCAGGTGAGATAAAAAAACATTTATTAAGAAACTCAAAAATTCTAAATACTTTTCTGTTATACTTGAATGCACTTCTGATACGAGTCATGAAGAACAAATGTCTATAATATTGAGGTGCGTAGATATTTCAGCAAGTCCAGTAAATGTTGAAGAATTCTTTTTAGGGTTTTAATCTTGCACTTTGTGATATGACCACTTGTTGTTCAAAAGTTGCCCCCAGAACCCCCCTGGGTCCGCCAATGTCCTAGACCATGTAATTGTCAGAGAATAATGTATATTTTCTTGTATATTCATTTACAGAAATAAGTACAAATATATAACAATTTCTTTATTCTAGTATATACACTTTCTAAGGCTAATGACATGGTTTCTCAATTAATTCATAGTAAACCATCTTCAAAAAAATATTCATAATAATACTCTCTTTAAACTTGGGGGAACACCATATAAAGCCTATGATGCTCCACTAAAAAAAGGGAATCGACAAGCTTCTCGAGCTTGTCTCATAAATGATCATGTCTTTCGTCTGTGATTGCACGACTTCCAGGCTTATATTTGATTACATTACATATAGCACAAGTTAAATCACTTGCTATCTCTTAAAATCAACCCGCACATAAAGCCATACCAAATTTATCATCATTACCTTTTACACTCCATAGATTAGTCACTATGTTAGGAGAACCCTTCGATAAATACAAAATAGGAGTACCTTATGGGGCGGTAAAGCCCATTCAGTTTTAGTTCACCACTTTTGCAACCCAACAGTACTTTAGCAGCACAACCATTGAGTTCTCGAATCTTTTCCTCGAGGTCAATGTATAACCCTGAAATGACAAGGTAAAAATGAAATCAAGTTTAACGATTATCTGAAAATACAAAATAAAAAACAGAATGCATACCTGGCTATGTTATGCTTAACTTATTTGTGAAACTTGATTTCCAAACTAACATTTTTTTTACTGATAAATTTTGCTTTTCTATTAACTTACATTCATAAGTGTTAGGGTTGTAAGTAAAAACTGTCAAACCGAAAAATCGAACTGAAACCGCATTTTAGAAATCGTCGATTTGGTGTCATGTGTACCCGGTTTGAAAATTTTAATTGCGATTTAAAACCAAACCGAACCTGCGAAAAATATATAAAAATAAAAAATGAAAAAATGAATTTTTTGAAAAATCCAAATATGTAAAATTAAATAGTTTTGTCATGTGTAGGTATTTGTGTCAATTTCTAATTTTCTATTACATATATATTATTATTACCCAATAATCTTAATTTATATCTAATAATAATCTTAAGACTAACCTAATATATCAAAAGACATTTTCTTCTTCTGAATTCAGATGAACTTCTACCGATACCCAACATAGCTTTGAACCACCAGCACTACACCAAATCGAAGACAAAGAGATCCTGGGTCTTCGGTGATAATATTTGCTACGAATAAAGTTTCAAATCAATAATTTTTTTTAGCAAACTGAAGTAAAAAGGTAAACAAATCTGAAATTATAGGGTTTCACATTTCTCTCAACTATTGGATGATTGTGAAGTCAATTTATTCACTTTGATGGAAATGATTTATCTACTATGTACACGATTCTATTCTATTTGTGTGGACATACTCTTATTTTGTGACTGAATTAGGTATGATAAAATGTCAATAGAAGCTAAAAAGTGTTCATGTGCAATTTGAAATGTGGATGAGCCGTTTAATAAGCTAAAAGAAACCAACAATGACTCCAGTGGCAACTATACTTGCATCAATTTAATTGCTGTGTTTTATTGTATGCTTAGATATTTTGTTAAACTATTTCTTTAAGTATTTTGAATTAATAAGGATGATATCTATTCAGTTAGTCCATTAAAGTCTTGAATTTTGATCCAGTAGGCATAAAGTTTATCATTTAAGGTGTTGCTTTATTAATGCCTCAGTAACTGTATTATAGAACTATACGCTTTCAAATAAATATTTAATTTATAGGTGTTTTAGGCCTTATATTTAGTTTATTAGACTTGTATTGTAACGTTATCGTAACGTCTTCACCTAAAAAGGGTGAACAAAAAACTATTATTATGATTTCACTTGGATTTAGTTGGTATTTAAATTTATAGTAGATATATTTAGTTGTTTTAGATTTATTGCTAATAAGATATAAATATATATTGAATTCAATGAATTAATGACATAAAAGTAGACGGGCAAAAAAATATACGATGAAACCGGTTGTTTAAAACCATATCAAACCGTTAGGTTTAAGTTTGAGTTTTTTTCAAACCGTTCAAAATAGTTTGGTTGAGGTTTGAGTTTTGCTCAAATCGGTTTAAACGGTTTAGTTTGAAAATCTATAAAAAATCGGTGAAACCGGACCACTTACACCTCTAAAAAGCGTAACTTTTAAGCACAATCAAATATGTTCTAGTTGCTTACCGTCTTCATGACCTGAGTAAACATAGAGGTCGTGGCTTTTCAATGCTACGATCAGCTTATTGTCTGGCGTTAAATATTTATAAACTCCCTGCACGGAAAAGTTAATTGAAAAAAACTTCAATCTTGACAAATCTTTTGTTTTTCTCATCAAGTATGAGAAATAAAGATTAAGATTACCTTACAACTCTCTTCTTACAATAATGTCTCAAATTCAACTTGGCCACTTCTAACGTAATCATTGCTCGGATTTATTTCATAATATAGGTTGCGATGATTTATCGACGGCAAGGGTACAAAATTTGTCGAAAACTGCGCTTGATCTTGACAACACGTGTGAATTGTTGCAAGAATGCTTCCAATAGACGATATATAATAAAACTTTTCGTTTTTCAATATCGGCAGATTCTCCCATGGAAATAACCGTAGAAAATTATCAATCTTGCTTAAATAACCTTCAATAAAAGCATAAGACTATATTATCAGTAGGATACAAATCAATTAAAGAAATTATCAATTATATTACATAAATTACTGTAATGAAAAGAAAAGCATCACATGTAGATTCATTTCTCCAATTTTCAAATAGAAAAATTCCAATTAATTGATTAAATAGAAACTAAAAAAGCTTACAAAAGCATTAAAAGCATAACAGAAAATAACAAAAGAAAATACATGAAAGTAATAAACCAATGGTGTGTACTTGAACCTCAGAATTCAGGACTAGAATGATGAGACTTGTTTTCAGGCAATCAATCCTATTGTTATCACGTTTTGAACATAGATCTCAATAGGGATGTTGATACTCCCGACTTTATGCCAACATAACATCGTTTCGTCAAGATATTTAATAAATCTCTCGTCGTCAGACAAATACTCTTTCCTGAATGCATGTTTAGAACTTGATCACTGCCCAAACGAGAAATGTTTTTAAGCACCAAATAAAAAAGATTTCATATTTCTAATACGTAAAGACACATTGATATAAAATTAATTAAATAAAAAAATAAACAATTTATCATTTTAATGCTAGTAAATTCGCTGCTATAAACCAATGTTCATAACATAATCGAGAAAATTAATAGTTCTTATTGATACCACGAAACAATTGTAAAGTAATCCATGAATGAATACATTACAATCCATCTAGAAAATTTACATTAACAATTGACGGATGTTGTTGTCAACTGTATACGATTTGGAAAACCTCGAATGCATGAACTCTTTGTCTTCAATATTTGGGTCATTCAAAGCATTCCAATCTACTCTTCATAATATCTTTGAACTTTGGAGCTATGTCATCTACAACATTGGAACTCTAAAGTGGCCTCCAACTATTTACAAAAAATTTGCATTGGGAGATACTTGATCTGGAACATGCGTCGTTTTAAAATAAAAGAACAAAAGAATCAGACTTTACCATATTTCACAAAGAATTTATGATGTTACAAGTTCCACGGTTTCTGAACTAAAATACCTCCCAATGTTTTATCCTGTGGCAAAAGTATAATATAATTATCTAAATTCAAATTGGATATTAGAATCCATGTTTTGACGACAGAAGAACAATACAATCTCATCATATCAGCACCAACAATCAAACTAATGTAGATAACTGGTGTACAAGGAAGAAAATCTCGAAACAAATCCTTCTAGATTTTCACACGTTTCTGTTGCTGCATTTTTCTTAAGACCTTGTTGGTGTTGATGTTAATATGATGAGATTGTATTGTTCTTCCGTCTTCAAAACATGGATTTTAATATCCAATTTGAATTTAGATAATTATATTATAATTTTGCCACTTGATAAAATATTGGGAGGTATTTTAGTTCAGAAACCGTGGAACTTGTAACATCATACATTCTCTGTGAAATATGGTAAAGTCTGATTCTTTTGTTCTTTTACGTTACAAACGACGCATGTTCCAGATCAGGTGTTTCCTAATGCAAAGTCTTTGTAAATAGTTGGAGTCCACCTTAAGGTTCCAATGTTGTAGATGACATAGCTCCAAAGTTCAGAGAGATTATGGAGAGTAGATTAGAATGCTTTGAAAATGACCCAAATATTGTAGACAGAGAGTCCGTGCGTTCGAGGTTTTCCTAATGGTATTAATTTGATAACATCCGTCAATTGTTAATGTAAATTCTTTAGATAGATTTTAATGTATACATTCATGGATTACTTTACAGTTGTGTCATGGTATCAATAAGAACTATTAATTTGCTCGATTATGTTAGGAACCTTGGTTTATTGCAGCGAATTTACTAGCATTAAAATGATGGATTGTTTATTTTTTTATTCAATTAATTTTATGCCAATTTGTCTTTATGCATTAGAAATATAGAAGCTTTTTGATTTGGTGCTTGGAAACATTTCTTGTTTGGGCAGTAGCCAAGTTTTGAAAACCTTGTATTCAGGAAACTGAAGACTAGAGATTATTAAATATCTTTGACAAAACAATGTTATGTTGGCATAAAGCCGAGAGTATCAACATCCCTATTGAGTTCTGTGTTCAAAATATATGATAACGACGTGACTGATTGCCTGAAAGTCCCATCATTCTAGTCCCGGATTCCGAGGTTCAGATACACACTCTTGGTTTTATCACTTTCATGTAGTTTTATGCTTTTATTGAAGCAAGATTGATAATTTTCTATTAGGGCTGGACAAAAGTCCCGAACCGAGCGGTTCTTCATAAATTAAATACCCGAACGGGTACCCGAATTGAGAACCGAACGGTTTGGGTCGGGTCGGGTCTAGACCAAGACCCGAATCTAAATAAATTTTTTTATTTTTTATATTGGATTAATTAAATTTGTTAAAACAAATTAACACATTAAGCTAATCAAATTTATTTTTTATATTATAATATATTTATTTACTAGGCTGTTCAAGCCCATTTGAAAAATTATTTACAGAACTCAATTTGCTATTTAGTAGCCCGTTCAAGCCTATTTTAAAAAATTGAAACTCAATTTGCCATTTATAACTTTATATATATAAAATTAAAACAAATTCTCAAACCCTTATCCTGTGTACGATCTTTTGTCGAGTTCTTCCAATTCTTTGCCATTATCGAAAGTTCGAAACCCTTATAACCGAACCCGAATGGTTCTATAATTATATTTGGACCCGACGGTTCCATTTATTAAATACTCGAAACTTTTGGAACCGAAAAAATCCGAACTGAACCGGCCCACGGCCAGCCCTATTTTCTACCGTTATTTCCATGGGAAACTACCGATATTGAAAATGAAGCAGTTTATCATATGTCGTCTGTTGGAAGCATTCTTGCAACAATTCACACGTGTTGCCAAGACTAAGCGCATTTTTTGACAAATTTTGTAACCTTAATTTGAGAAATTGTTGTTGTTGATGAGAAAAACAAAAACTTGCCAAGATTGAAGTTTTTTACAATTGACTTTTCCGTGCAAGGTGCTTATAAATATTTTATGCCAGACAATGAGTTGATCGTAGCCTTGAAAAACCACGACCTCTATGTTTACTCAGACCATGGAGACGGTAAGCAACTAGAACATGTTTGATTGTGCTTAAAAGTTACACTTATGAATGTAAGTTAATAGGAAAGCAAAATTTGTCAGAAAAAAAAATGTTAGTCTGGAAATCAAGTTTCACAAATAAGTTTAGCATAGCCAGACATGCATTCTGTTTTTTATTTTGTATTTCTAGAGAATCGTTAAATCTCCATTTTAGGGTTGTACATTGATCTCGAGGAAAAGATTCGCGAACTCAATGGTTGTGCTGCTACAGTACCGTTGGGCTGCAAAAGTGGTGAACTAAAATTGAATAGTCTTTACCGCCCCGAAATGTGCTCCTATTTTGTATTTATTGGTGGATTCTCCTAATATAGTGGCTAATCTATGGAGTGTAAAATGTAATGATGATAAATTTGGTATGACTTTACGTGCGAGTTGGTTTCAAGTGATAGCAAATGATTTGACTTGTATTATATGTGATGTAATCACAGACGAAGGATTGGATCATTCATGAGACAAGCTCGAGAAGCCTGTCTATATCCCTTTTTTACTGAAGTATCATTGGTTTATATGGTGTTCCTACAAGTTTAAAGAGAGTATCATAATGAATATTTTTTTGGAGATAGTTTACTATGAATTAATTGATGAACCATGTCATTAGCCTTAGAAAGTGTATAAACTAGAATAGAGAAATTGCTAAATTTTGTACTTATTTTTATAAATGAATATACAAAAAAGTATACATCCTTCTCTGACAATTACATGATGTAGGAATCTCCAAAAATAAGTATAGCATTTTGAATTAAACATTATGAGTTTTGCTCCCACAATTTTAATCCTGATTGTCATCACTCTTTTTGTATGATTTGTTTCTTTCAATTAGTATTTTATTTTTGGAATTCCCATGAGGTGTAATTCTTCTCTTGAGCCAAATGAAGTCGAATTGTGAAAGCGAGTTGTTGCCAATATGTCTTTATGTTCCTAGCCTTTGAATTATTCATCCTCTTTCATCTAGCCAAATTTATTTTAACATACGCGTCATAGTTATCCGACTCAACTTGGACGTTAGTAGTTCAACCGGCGACCCGGTGGTTCAACCGGCGGGTCATTGCATAAAACCTCTAAAAAATATATAAAGTATTAATTATTTTTTAGGGGCAAAATTAGAATTTTTAATTTATTTTTCACTAATTTATTGGGTCTATAAATAGAAAGTTAATATCTTTTGTTAAATTGTGATAAAGTAGGGGTAAAGAATAAAACAACCATGGGCTGTAATGCAAAGCAGATTCCCTTTTATGTAGACGAATGAATAGTTTTCAATACATTGTTTTTGTGCATAACAATATATTAAAGAATCCAAAAAAATTCAAAGTATCGTTTGATATTGTTTCGTTATGATTCCTTGATCCTTTATGATCTATAATGAACGATTGTATTCATTCATGACTATAATATAATACAGGAAATATAGGGTGTGATTTCGAGCACTATTATTTTGCAAGTCTAATATTTTTGGTTCGTGTATTCATTTTCATATCTTGATATGTATAACACATTTTCAATCTCACATTGATATGCTACGTGGTTAGATGTTACTCTTTTCCACACATCCCTGTGTATTGTCATCTAATTTTTTTCCTTATACTGAAACTATAAATAACATGTTCACCAACGTATTGGTTACTGGATACATTTTCCATAAATTGATATGAATAGCACAAGTGAATTCTCATACCATCTGGGGAAAATCTCACATTTGATATGCATAATGGTTAGGTTAAGTAACGCTTTTACACAGATCACTGCGTATGTTTGTCCTTTACCAAATATTTATGTTGGCTGCACGTTTGATTTTTTTTTTTTTTTTTTTGGGTCATGTGTATGGAACGAGGTTCCGAATTCTATATCCCTGACAGATTCATTGCAAGCCTTAACATTTTCTACAAACAGGACGTTGAAAAATTGAACTGTAAGCTGAATGCATTGTAGAAGAATTTGTTTAGTCGATCATGCTTTGGCCACTTTCTCCTGATGAGTGACATCTGCTTACAACACCAAATTAAATCAAATGGTTCTCATGGAGGTGCGCAACAGTCTACCTATGATGAATGTGGTTCAAAGTTCCCGGAAAACATCTAAAGTTCTCAGTTGAGGAAGTGTGTCGAGGTCATTGATCTGAAGTGCCATGTGGATGATCAATATGTTCAAAATTGGTCAATGTTAAATTAGACAGGTATTTCAGACACATCAAGAGAGTGTATAGGAAACACAATACTATTGATGAAAACATCAAGATGTGGTGTATTCTTTATCTAATATCCACATTCCTGCACACCAACATCTGAAGTTTGCGCTTGCCAAGCTTTCTCCGAACCCTGGTGATGCAAAGGATATAACGCCGTACAAACTTCATGGCTTTCCTCTTGCCTTTCAGATACGGATATATGAATCATTCCCATCATTAACTGGAAAATATGTACACGAGTCAACTGCAGCTCTCCCTATTATCAACGGGAGCACTGATGGTCCATGAATATCTTTATTCATACCTGGAAAAAATATTATTTGATCTGGATGATGTATGAAGCTTAATAAACATTCTGCCCATTATCTTTAGATACGAAATTTTCATAAATACTCATCATTTTAAGTATGATATTTTTTGCAGTATTGATCCAGCGTTGACGTGTTCATTTGCTTCAAATTTAGGTTGATATCTCAATCCTAGTACCTAGAGACAAGGAGAAAATGGTAGATTACAATCAGGGTCTAGAGGACATGGAGCGCATCATGGTAGAATTTATATAACTACAGGTGCTAATCTTATAGATGATCAAGTGCACAAAGTGAAAGATTACTACCACTCGACCTCTTCAAATCCATCGTTCATTCCATGCTTTAAGCCTATGATGCCTGACAATGCTAAACAGATGGAGGTATGTGGTTGCTATTGTTAAGATATTTTTTTCAAATCAATTTTTTTGCTGTGACACTTACATATCAATCTTCAATCATGTTTCGTACAATTTCACATCATAATCTTTCTTGAGGATCTTATGACTCAAATGCTTGAACTTCAGTCAAAACAAGTTTAGATAATAGATTTTCAATTGGATCTCAAAGATAACATTCTTCACCTTGAACGTCTTGTGGAAGCAAAATACGAAATAATGCTCATATATGTATCAAAATACTTAAAGTTGCAAGGTAACTTAATCTTTATTTCTACACTTGCATGTGTCGAACATATATGTATCTTGAGACTAAATTTAACCTTCTACAGCACATTTTCTATGATTTTGCAGTACACCATCCCCGACGAAAGATCAAAAACCCTCACAAATGATGATATGGTTTCCAAAACAATCATCCCTCTTATCTGTAATTCAGAAACATGTACCACACAATGACAGAATGCTCATTTTTCTGAATCAGGAAATATTTCAAAGAACCGGCCATTTTCAAACAACGTTCCACACGATATAAACTTCACGAAGGAGGATCTCATTCAAGTCGATGAGACCATAAAGAATGCTAGCAAGTTGAAAGAAAAGTCCGCACGTCAGATAACTCGTATATTTAATATAATCTTATTTCAATTATATGTACATTTCCATTTGTACATATGTATCACAGTTTTGTTTTCATAAAACATGATTCAACCAATGTAAAAAAAAAATTTGCTAACTAAATTTTGCCGTTTTGTTTGATGCTTCCTGGTTTCAAGGGGATTCTAAGATTTCTATATCATATATACAAGTGAATGACGAACCTGTGAAAGACCCACTGGTACAAGAGTTGTTCCAGGTATTTGCTGCTCGAAATAATATCAATCATTGTGCATTTCAAAATGGAATCGGATTACTTTGCTGCTAAAAGATGCAGTATCTGTATGTTATCCTTAGAGTTGGATGTCTGCTTATTGTTGTGATTTGTATTCGCATTTGAACCATATAATGCTTAGATCGACATTTTCCCAGACACAAATCCGACACTCTCAGGCGATCCTACCCTCGTTATTTGTACTCAAATGTGCCTTTAACAATATAATTACATGTACTTGGAAGTGTATGATCCATTACATAACCTTTGTTGTTCCATCGAACTTCACAAAATAACGCGTTCCCAAATTTTCACGTACCTGAGAGTGCTAAGAATGTTTCAAATCAAATAGTCACTCCTATTTCCCAGCAAGTACATTGCTCTTCCCAAGTTGCCATAAAGTTATTTGCCACGGTAATGTTACTATTTACACTTCACATCACAAACATTAAGTTAATTTTATTTCTTATTATTTGTTATATATTCAGAGCCCGTTTGGTACCGATTAAAATTTAATTAAAATTGAAAATATAACCGTTATTGAGTCCCTCCCGTCTAATAAAAGTCAACAATAACGGCTAATTTTTCAATTTTAATCCGATTTTAATCTCTACCAAACGGTTCATCAACCTCCTTTCACTAACACTTGTGTCATTTTTGTTAATTCAAATTACAACGCCAAGTACTCAACAGTCCAACCACCAAATTATCTCGTTTACTGAAGCAAGATAACATTTTAACATTCCATGAATATTTAGTTTTTTTTAGCCCAAACTGAATCGATGTGAGTTTTGTGTGTATCACAGGGACAATGTACAACACTAATTACAACATCTATGTGTTTAAGGAAGGGTTGGAAGCTCCGGACATCTATGATGTTGAAGTTTACAATAAATTGCTTGGGGACGATTATAGGCCTGGAGACGTATAAGTCCGAGTTTGACGATATGTAATAATGCAAATTGGAATCATTAAAATTATATGTCATTCTTATATCTATCTCCATTTCAACAAATTCAAGTTTTCACCACGAAAGGAAGCAATCAACCAATCATTTCAGTTTGGACTTTACGTTGTCGACACTAAGACTTAGTAGCACGAGCTATACCAATAGAATGTATTCCTCCGGGACTCGGTAAGCATGTGATATGTTTATGTTCAGTTAATAAATTTAATATGTTTCGAATTTCTTTTAACTTGTTTGGACATCTCGCTTGTAGCACTTGAATGTGTGTTTCTACTACTTGCAGAAATGCTAAAATTCAACATTCTGATATCATACAGATGTATAATGGTCGATTCCTTCTTCGGTTCTATGGTTCGGTCCACATACAAATCGATGGTGGATGATATATGAATAGTATCAAACTTCAAATCACTGGTGGAATATGTGAACGGGGATTATATGCACTGAAACACGTGTTGGTCTGATATCGACCACGACCTCATTCCAATAATGATGGACAAGAAAGTACATTGGATTCTTGCTCACTTCATCGTCAAAGATAGGTCTCTCTACATCTACAAGTTAAGCCAATTAACAGTGAGAGATAGAACGATCATGATCATTGAGGCCTTTGCATAAGTTCTGCCATGTTTGATGGTTAATATTAATATTTAGGAGCCTAAAATTGTCGATGGAGTCTAACAAGTTGATCATCTTACCATGAAGATTCTTACATATACCCCAGGACGAGTATGGGTGAGTACGTAATCAATCGCTGGTTTATTACAATGTTCATTTCAATGTAACCACATAGATATATATCGATTTTTTAAATGAGAAATTGTTATTGGGACTGCAATTTCCAATTCTGGATAAAATAACTTCTTGTGTGTAAGTATATATGCATATATCTTGTTAATCAGGTTAGGAGATCTAATGTCAGAAAGTGAAGGGAGAAATATATGGCTAAATTAAAGGATTGATAGCATCAAGATAACTCCTAGCATCACCTTGAAAAGGAAATACTTCTGGAAGGGGAAATTAAGTAATAGAGAATTTATGGCATATCTAGATGTATGCTCTCTATGTATATGCATTCCTATATGAAAAAAGAGGAAAGAAGGTGTTCAGGTGATTGCTGACAATGTCGGTGATAATGTTGGGGATATTGCTGGAATGGGGTCTAATCTACTCGGTTCATATGTAGAATCATCATGTGCTGCTCTTGTGGTGGCTTCCATCTCCTCTTTCGGATTGACTCATGACTTCACTGCAATGTGTTTTCCTCTGCTTATTAGTTCCATGGGAATCCTTGTTTTCTTAATTACAACCCTTTTTGCTACTGACTTTTTTGAAATCAAGGCTGTGAAGGAAATTGAGCCAGCATTGAAAAAATCAGCTTATTATCTCCACTGACTTATGACTGTGGGAATCGCAATTGTTACGTGGACGTGCTTGCCATCACCCTTCACAATTTTCAATTTCAGTACTCAAAAGGTTGTGAAGATTTGGTAAGCTTTGATTTTTTGCTTATCATTCAATAAAGCATCATTAATATTTCACAAGCATTTGTATATAATTTTTCCAGTACCTGTTACCTGTTTACCCATGTTTGAGCCCCATTTTTTTTTTTTTTTCAAAAAATGCATTTTGGAATAGTGATTTGACATAAAATGTGTGGTTAAAAAAATAAGGAAAACTTTTGGGTTTGCATGTGATATTATTTTATTAAAGACTGTGTGGTTGAAAATAAGAGAGATAAAAATGTATTTTTGAAATAATTGGTGGTACCAAACAAGTGCTTAATGTGGCTGGCTTTGTATTACTTAAGCTTTCTTCCTTCATTGCTAAATAAAAGCACCATTAAATGTATAATCCATGTCACTAATTTTTGGGTACTTTACACATTGCGGCTTCACAGGTAGCTGTTCTTGTGTGTGTGTGTCGGGCTTTGGGCTGGACTTATTATTGGATTCGTGACAGAGTATTATACCAGCAATGCTTACAGGTGAATAACTATTTTTGTTTTTTGTCTTCATGCAATAGTGTCACTTGATCCCTTCATTCTTTTTATAGCACCAGTATTCTTGCTAGAATCTGATTTCTTATATCCTATTCATTTTTTCCCTCTAGCCCCGTGCAAGATGTTGCTGATTCCTGCAGAACTGGTGCTGCTACCAATGTCATATTTGGCCTTGCACTAGGATACAAATCAGTCATCGTTCATATTTTTGCCATTGCTATTTGCATTTTTGTTAGTTTCACCTTCGCTGCCATGTACGGTATTGCAGTGGCTGCCCTTGTAATGCTTAGCACAATTGCCACTGGGTTGGCTATTGATGCTTATGGACCCATTAGCGACAACACCGTAGGAATTGCTGAGATGGCTGGAATGAGCCACCGGATTCGTGAGAGGACTGATGCACTTGATGCTGCTGGGAATACCACTGCTGCTATTGGAAAGGTATTTGCATGTTTTCTCTCTTTAATCTTGTCCTCGAATTGTGGTTATAATCAGATAATCAAAGGCGCAATGTGCACTTATATCCTCAATGTAAACATTGAACAGTTGGCATAATTTGTGCATATTACATTACAATTATATATAGCTTGTTACCTTCTGTCGAAGTTGGGTATTTGTTACTTCATGGTCTAGTTTTAATATGCACATGCTGGCTATTTGTCTTGAGTTGAAATCCTTGTTTGTTACCAGGGATTTGCCATTGGATCTGCTGCACTTGTGTCGTTAGCACTATTTGGTGCCTTTGTGAGTCAGGCAGAAATTTATACTGTTGATGTTTTGACCCCTAAGGTCTTTATTGGGTTGATTGTTGGGGCAATGCTTCCTTACTGGTTCTCCGCCATGACAATGAAGAGTGGGCAGTGCAGCTTTGAAAATGGTTGAGAAAGTTCGTAGGCAGTTCGACACTATTCCTGGTCTGATGGAGGGTCACGCCAAGCCCGATTATGCCACCTGTGTGAAGATCTCAACGGATGCCTCCCTCAAGGAGATGATTCCCCCTGGTGCCCTTGTCATGCTTACACCTCTCATTGTCGGAATCTTCTTTGGAGTCGAGACCCTCTCAGGTGTTCTTGCTGGTTCTCTTGTTTCTGGTGTACAGGTATAAGTTTCCATTTCTGTTCACAATGGACGTTTTAAAAACAGTAGCAATTGAGTTTTTCACGCTTAAAAAATAATTTCCATTTTTTATTTTTTTATCGCGATTTTTCTCTTTGCTTTCCTTTGTGGTATTCCTACAGATAGCAATATCTGCATCGAACACTGGTGGTGCATGGGACAATGCCAAGAAGTATATTGAGGTAATAACATGGTTGAAAGTTCGTTCTTTTCTCATGCAACGATAGTGAAGCGGCGTAGTTTACATTTTTATATATTTTTTATTTTATTAGGTCAGTGCTTCCGAGCATGCAAGGACTCTTGGGCCAAAGGGATCTGAACCTCACAAAGCAGCTGTTATCGGTGACACCATTGGGGATCCTCTCAAGGACACCTCAGGTCCATCACTAAACATTCTTATCAAGCTCATGGCAGTTGAGTCTCTTGTGTTTGCTCCCTTCTTTGCCCCTTATGGTGGTCTGCTTTTTAAGATCTGAGCGACGAATGCCAGAAAATTAAGAGAGAACGTCATCTCACCACTCTTTTGAGTCTTTTCTATGTTTTAAGCTACCCTGTAACTGAGGAGATTTTATGGTTGATGAGATGATGATGATGATGATGATAATTGTAAGGATAAGTGCAATGGTGAGTTAAGATCAAATTTCGAGGACGATTAGTTTCTTTCATTCTCTATAACCTTAACCCCATTAATTTTTGGGTTTTTCTTAACGGACAGAGCCACGCGGGTCCTACCCCTGTCCGTGTAGCAGGGCTCTTAATTTTTTGTTTGAAGAGCATCTGAATTTAAATTTTGTTGGGGTTCAGAAGGAATGTTGTCAATCTTAGCACTGTTTTGTTGTATGTTATCGTTTATGGATAATGTATTTGGTTTAGTTGAGAATGAGAATGAGAATATTTTGTCTCGTTTGTGTTTCACGTACAGTTGTGGGTTTGTAATGAATGAAGGTCGATTATGATAACTAGATGCAATGACGTGATGTAACCATGCAGATAGTTAATGGCTTCAAAATCAACAAGTTTATGTTGAGTAGAAATATTTCTAACTAGGATATGCTTCGCTCCATGATTGGCGGGCCAACCTCTCCCGTTGGGCTGCACTGGACTCGACTTTGGTGAGGCACGTGAGCCACAAGGGTATTAAAAATGATTAATACAAAAGACCAGAAGTCTGTGTCTGAAAACCGGGGAAGCCAGTCAGTCCCACGTAACAGTATAGAACAACTATCAAAGGCATGCAAGATGAAAACTTGTGCCCTCTGTTTGTAGAAGCAATCAGGAATAGTTGTATTTTTGGGTGGGTAAAATGAGTTGCACAACCCGAGGTCGGTGGCAAACTTCATCAATTCAGACAAACTATATATTATTGAACATTGATGTCCAATAAATTTGCTAAGGATCTATATCTTTCGATTTTACAATAAACATTGCAATAAACAGAAGTAAGAGGCAACAAAGGATTCATGTACCCTCTCCAGTTTATTAGGAATGATTCAATAATTCATGTCTTACCATCCAATCTACCCATTTTTTTTTAATTTCCCTCTATCATTGTAATCATATATATCTTTGGCCTCTTTCGAAATCATTTAATAGCAATAGATGTTTTAAACAAGGTGTTTTTAGTCATGTGAGGAGGAATATGAAAAATTGTTTAGTTATCTTTAAAATGCTAGGAAGAAATCTATTTACAATATATCTCAGCTAAAGGGAAAAGGAAGTAGAGATCTTAGTAAGTTAAGTATATTAAAGATGAAAACTAAAAGAGTTTTAATCCTTAGCAATGAGATCTTAGAGAAGATCGAGGAAATATTTTGACAAATTATTTATAGAAAGGCATAGTGAGGATATTGGGTATTCAATGAAGTTCACTATAGATAGGAATGTTATTTATAGAAGAATTCAATTTGTAGAAGTGAGTGATTATATAAAGAGGACGAAGATGATAAAAAATAATTAGCTTAGATGGAATTCCAATTGAAGTATGAAAATGTTTGAGGGATGGGGTATGTTATGTCCAATGTAGAGAATCACTTTTGATTTATATTAAGGAGATCTACTATGGAAGCCATGCACCTTCTAGGTATATTATTGAAAAGTATAAAGAAAAGAAAAGGTCTTGAATTTTTTTAAAAAAATTAAAATTGGAAAAGTCCATGATGGCACTAATGAAGACTATGGTGAGAGGTAGAAAGAAAATGGATTTCTATTAGATATATGACAATATTAAGGCCTTTAAGTTCTCATTTCCCTTTAAACTTGGTAAAGTTGGACTTGGAGAGATGTCCACAGATCCATGGAGGGCTTGTTCACCTTAATGGTAGGTTCTTACCATGTAAGCTCTTGAGGAGCAGTGAATTTTTCCTTTTACTAAATCAACTATTGATTGTTTATGTTGATGTATCGTAAGTTCATTGATGACTTGGAAAATAGGCTTCTTTAATATGGCGATGGTAGATGTCATTTACAAAGCCTCTTAGTTGTATGATCTAATAGGTTATTCATGGACAGCTTTGAGTGAACAAAGATTGGCTGAAGGGATTGCTGCTGGAATTCTTGTTCTTTCCCCACACGGGGTTGGATGGGACATTTTATTCCTAATCAAATTCAATTGTTGGCAGCTTATTCACATATGTCGAGTCACAGGTAGATATCAAGATGACTATCTTGATCGTGTAATAACATTTACACTTCTATGAAACTTCGTTGACTCTTCCACATATTTTTGTAGCTCTATACTTTGTTGCTTTCACACAAACACTCATCAGATGGTAAAATGTTTGACTCATTCTTTAAACTACAGTTTAAGGAGATGGGTGGAAGAAATACACCATAGGTCATCAATTTAAGAATTTCGAGCTGAAGGTAATGCTAGTACATGAAGATGAACTTACTGACGAGGAAGAGTGTGATCTGCCGACATAGGAACAGCTAGTAGAGGTGGCGACAAGGGTGTAGCTCTCATTAAATTTGGTAGTAGGTTTGAGGACGCCTGGAACTATGAAGATTAAAGGTACATCGGCACAACAGGAGGTAACAGTCCTAATTGATTGTAGGGCAACCAACAATTTTATTTCATTGGAGCTAGTCAAGAAGTTGGATCTGCCAACTGCGACGACTACAAATGATGGAGTTATCATGGGGTCTGGTGAAGCTGTAAAAGGAAAAGGGATTTTTAGGGGAGTCGTGGTGGAGATGCAGGGGCTAACAATAGTAGAGGATTTCCTACCCAAAGCTGGGCAGCTCGGATATGGTGTTGGGAATGCAATGGTTAGGTAGCCTAGGCTGTATGGAAGTCCATTGGAAACTCCTTACTATGCGGTTTCGAATTGGAGATTCAATCATGAGTTTGAAACGAGATCCCTTGCTGAACAAAGCGGGGGTCTAAAAATGATTACTACTTTTTAATTTTGCTTTTTGCAGTTGTAAAATTGGAATTTTATAATGAAGATTGCATAAATGCAGTGCTGTGAATTGAAAAAAAGATTAAAAATTAATTTTTTGTTGGATTCATTCTTTTAACGTTTGTCACTCCCAATCATATACTATTAGCTTTCAAATCCAAAATATGTTAGTTAATAGAAGTGAAATATAATTACAGGCATATAACATGTAAAAGAAAATCAACCATTCATTTGACCTATTTTAAGGTTATGATTTGTGTTAAATATTATTTGTTACTTTTTTGAGTGTTTGTCAATTTTTTTGTCACTTTTTATTGTCTGTCGCTTTTTTAATCTGTATAATTTCTTTTTAATTTGTGCCACTTTTTCAAATTCGTCACTTTTTTTAGTGTTTATCACGTTTTAAAGTTATCTTCTTAATTTCTATCACTTTTTTTTTATTGACAAACATCAATTTTTAATAAAAGTGACATTGTATGTCACTTTTTAATAAAAAAAAAAAGAACTCAACTTTAAAAAGTGACAGTGTATCACTTTTTCAGTGTCACTTAATTTTATGCATTACCATATATGGATGTTAAAGTTGCTCGTCAATTTTATAAAAGTGACACAGTGTCACTTTCTAAAATTGTCACTTTTTTTAGTTTTTTTTGTCACCTTTTAAGTTTTTCACTTTTTAAGAAGATAAGAAAAATGAAATAATACGTTATATTTTGCTAACATAATCAGCATGTGGATTGACCTGGACGTGGTGATTATTTTAAGAACGTGATTATTGGTGTTGCACAAATTGATGATGTTATTTTGATATTTGTCATTTTTTTCAGTTTATATCACTTTTTGAGGGTGTCACTTTTTTTTTTATTAAATTTTATCACTTTTTTGAGTTTGTGTCGGTCTTTTAAAAAGGTAAAAAAAAAAAGTGATATTGTGTTACTTTTTCATTTTACACAGTTTTTTTTAGTTCTTAAAAACATTTCATATGATTTTTCAAAATATTTCTAATTTTAAGGGTATTTTTGTAAGTACCCCATGATTAATTTTAATGGAAAAAAAGAACAGAGAGCTTTAAAATACAAAAAATTCAAAGCATGTTTAATTTGTTTTCCAATTTTTAATTTTGAGGGAATATTTTAGCGGGAATAGTTCACAAATCAGGCATTTAAATTTCACAATTGCAAAAATCAAGTATTAAGTTTTAAAAATGCAAAACTCGGGTATTTAGTTAATTAATTAAAAATTATTATTATTTAAATATAATAAATTCACAATAATATAATTAATGGTCACATGTACATAATTATTAGTCATAACTTATTTATTGGTCACATATTATTAAATTAATTGGTCACAGATTATTTCGAGATCATAAATCAAAAAATTTATACGTCACAATTTATTTCATTGGTCACATATCAAAAAAATTATAGATCATAATTTATCTATCGATCATATATTTTCAAATTTGTTACTCATAAATTATCGAATTTTAATATTACGGTTTAATGGTTAGTCACAATAAACCAAATACCCCACCCCCGATCCACCACAATACTTGGTCACAAATTAACCACATAATTGGTCACAAACGTCATTCTGCCACCGCCACCGCCCTCACCAACAACCCAACACCAGCACCACCACACCGCACTTGCAACACCGCTGCCACCACCACTATTTTCACGCGCAGCGTCGCTAACCCACGTCGAAAAAAAGTGAGATGTACAGCGGTGATTTCTCGCTAGACAGAGCATAGAGAAGGGAGAGGAGAAGATTGTGAAGGAAAGGGTCTTCGAAATCATCCTAGAAGGAGTTGAAGAAGTCGAAACGGCAAGGCAGTGGAGCTCCATCGAGATTGGACCCTCACGAAGCTCCTTGATGCTTCAACATCGCCTACGTCCATCGCCACGGTGGCACCACCTTACTCCTCCATCTTCATGAGATAGTCCACAAGTTGCGGCTTCATTGTCCCTTCTCTTTCTAGAATGCTCTCTCTCTCTCTCTCAATTTTTCTGAGAGGAAAGGTATCGGAGAAGGAAGACAAGAGAGTGGAGAGAGAGATTTATGTTTTAAATTGATTTTAAGGTTTGGATGGGTAGATAGGGCAGGAGGGTGTATATAAATTAATTTATAATATTATTATAAATAATAACATATTAATTTATAATAATTAAATGAACATCTGACTTTTGTATAATAAAACTCTCAACCAGATTTTTGAATATTAATTTTGAAAAAGTAGGTTTTGTGTAATTTTCCCTATTTTAAGATTGTTAAAATGCATTTAGTTAGTCGTTTTGAAAATTATTTATTAAAACAAAAAAAAATTAGGAAACATGTTTTAATTTTTTTTGGTACCATTTTATTTTATCAAATTTGATTATACAATAAAAATAAAATAATTTTATGTGAACATATTATCAAGTAATATATATATATATATATACAAGGTATAAGCAACGTGCAATGCACGTTTGCTTAGTTTATATTTAATAGTTTTGTTTAAGAATTAATTTGTTATTAATAAAGATGTAATTTTTTTGGTTAATTAAATAATTAATGATGTAATGTTTATGTAATTGATAAATAATTAAATAAAGTGCTTTTCTCTATCATTTCCAAGCCAAAATCACAAACAGAAAACTCAAGATATGTTAAGGGGTAAGAATATGAGTTTACTTAGGCTCCATTTGATTCTCATTAATGTAGAATGAGAATGAAAAATATAGCCGTTATTAGACCCCACACAAGAGATAGAAATTCAAAATTGATATATTGATGTGATTGATAACGGTCATATTTTTCATTTTTATGGGTTTTTAATGAGATACAAATGGAGGCTTATACTTTTTGCATGACTTAAGTTTTTACTCTTTTTTAAGTAATAACGCAATTCATTTTATTGCTAAAGTATGATATGTATTACGATAATATATGTATATCATGTGTTAGACTTAGTATTGGTAAGTGACGGGTAAATTTTCAAGTACGAAAATATTTTAAGGGGGTGAGAATGTAATACCCCGAAAATTTTCATAAAATATAATTCAATTTTTATATACTATATTTTAATATTTTGAAAGTTAGGGACTAAATGATACATTTATCAAATTATATTTTATTTGTATCAAATATTTAGATATTGATGGAGTTATCGTAAATATATGAATATTGGTCTCATTGGATAAATCGTAATTACATACATAAATCAGATTCGAGAAAAAGTCGATTTGGATAAGTTAGCTCCAAGATATTTTAATTTGAAGGAATTATCAAAAGCTAATTTATTATTATTATTATTTAATTATAATTTTGAAAGTAGAGGGTGGCGAAAAAAGATTTTCCGTTAAAAACAAGAAATTCCGTTTTTATATATATAAATTGGGGAATCTTATATTATTTTCTATCGCAACAAAAGTGAAATAAAAAAAAATTAAGTTCAAAATAATGAAAATTAATGACGTGCATTGAGAATATTTTTATCTGTGTCCATTTAAATACTTTTAAATTTCTTTTATATATTTTCATTTTTTATTTTTTAAAATTTATCAATTTTATCTTTCCATTTTTAAATTTATTTGTTAGATTTTCATGCATTTAATTTTTTTAAAAATAAAATTTTATTTAAATGCTTATTTTTCATGTTTTGAGTGTTTTCAAAATATTCACTAAAAACACTCAACGTGGAAAATGCGTTTTACATTTTACGTTATAGGTTTATCCATATTTTCGAAACTACATTTTCAGAAACACTAGACCAAACATGCATTTTCTATAAATCTTGTGTAATTATCGATCATTTTAATGCAGATCCTATATTGGAACGATCGATTTAATATGTCCCCATGTTTGAAATAAGGTATTATCGATCATTTCAAAAAATGCATTATTTGAATGAGTTGAAACTTGAATTATGGAGTTGATGTGCACTGAAACTCGTCTTCCTTGATGTAATTTTGCCTCTGTTTGAGTCATATTCTCCAAAAAATTATTTTTCTCCAAAATTATTTTTCAACCATGTATTCTTCTGATAAAATAATTTTGCATGTAAATTCAAAAAATTTCTTGCTTTTTTTTATTCCAAATTCTTGAAAAAATTACTATTATAAAATTCATTTTCCACAAAAATGGAGCTCAAATAGAGCCTTATTAGATTTCAAATTGCATAATTCATCTTATGATTCTATAGATTTATAATTGTTATAAAGCTAGTGTTTGGCCCCCATTTTGGAGAAATTATAAATTTTGAAATAGTGATTGATGAGAGAATAATAAAACGTTTTAGATTTGTGTGTAATATTATTTTATTCAGAGAACATGTGGTTAAAATTAACTAAAATAAAAAATTTTAAAAATTTAATGGGCCAAACACTAGCAAATTATTAGAAATATTAAAAAAATGAAAGCATGATCTTTTCCTTTTGAAAGCATTCATTTGGTTCGTTATGTAACTGGCATCTACTTATACATGAGAACATGGCATATCCATTATATTCCTCAATCAATATTATTATTTAATTATTTAAAATCTTATTCAATAAAATCTTGTAACAAAACAACAAACACAAATTAACATTTTAATTATTCTCCCCCGTGATCGTATCCTCCTTTTGACAATTAACCATAGGCATCTAACCGATTGGTCACACTTGAAACAAAATTACAGTTTGGTGACTTGATGAAGACTTTTTAAAGTTAGGTGACTTATTCTTTGACATTAAAATCAAAGCAAAATTCATAGTAATTATTTATTTAATGGGCCCCCAATTTTTGACATTCACAAAGTAGTTCTTATAATTTTTTAGTCCATAGTGTTAAGTTTTTAACCCATAATTTTTACATAATTGTGTCTCGCCCTCACTGAATCACGTTCTTGGGTATGCTCCTGTATGTACACATTTGTTGGAGTCACTTGTATTCTCCACTTAATTAATTTTATTTTAATGATTAGGTAACATAAAAGATAAAAGCATATGGTTTTCAAAATCTGCTATCAGATAGTACATAGTCTAAAGCAATCCCAAATGAGCATTAGTTTATTGTTTTCTTTAATTATATATACTTGTATTAACCTGATTAGATTAGACAACCCAGTATTCTACAACATGAAGGTCACAAGATGTGTGAAATTTCCTCTGTTAATTCCATTTTTCATATTGATCTCCTTTCCTTGTTTAACAAGAAGCACCCCAGTGCTAGATACAGATGGTAATGAAGTCCAAAGTAATACAAGATACAATGTATTTCCTTTAGAAAGAGGAAATGGTGGTGGACTTGCACTTTCTGCAAAGGACAGGCCATGCCCATTTATTGTCATGCAAGAAAACTATGAATCTTCGAGCGGGCTTCCTCTAAAGTTGTTTCCATTGGACAACAAGCAGCAGGTACTTAACTTGTCCACATATCTGAATATCGTTTTCTCGGCTGCCACGATTTGCGTGCAATCGACCGTGTGGAAACTTGGCAGCGTGGATGAGATCACGGGGCGGAGGTACGTGTCTAGTGGTGGCGTCATGGGCCGTCCTGGAGTGCGTTCAGTTGACACATGGTTCAAAATTGAAAAGTTCGGGAATGGGTATAAGATTGTTTGGTGTCCTACTAGCGTGTGTAATACTTGCAAGGTTGTGTGTGGTAATGTGGGTGTATTTGTTGAAAATGACAAGAGATGGCTTGGTTTGAGTGATGTACCTCTTGTTGTTGTGTTTAAGAGAAGTTCAAATTAATAGAGTTGAGAAAATCTCATTAATAAAAAGAACTATTACTAGCTTCTTCTTGATTCTATCAAAATTATATGTGATTTATTACAAGAATTAGTGCAATCTAGAAAGGACTTGCAAAAGACGTGTAATCTAGAAAATGTTACTGATTGAGAATGGTTTTTACCACTCAATACATGAGCATCACAAGCAAATTATAAGCTATAGATCCAACAGGAATAAACCACGAATCCTAATGACAGTCGAGAAGGTATCAACTCAAGAATTATGAAATGAGATTCTTATAGTGTAACACATATAGTATTCCAGTTATCGACAAAAATTCTATTGTAAGGTAATGTGAATTTCTATGCACTCGCAAATACTTAGAGAGTGTTTGGTAGAGATTAAAATCTGATTAAAATTGGAAAACTAGCCGTTATTGTTGACTTTTATTAGACGACTGAGACACAATAACGACTATATTTTCAATTTTAATTGGATTTTGAACTATACCGAACACGCCCTTAATGTGAATTATCAACTGTAACGATTTGGGTCTATGTCCAAGCCGCTATGTCATACATAATGTTCGTTTTGAGCAATGGCACGAGTCGTTATATCAACACTACAAACTTGCTATATCTTCCTACATTCTCATCTTGTATCTGAAAAACTAACGATTAAATTTTAATTGTAGTTGAAATTAATGTCCATGATCTTGAAATGGATTACGGTAGAAATAATACAAGAAAAAAACGCAATGAAGACAAGACTCCATCACAAGTATAAGCCATGAGGCGAAAAACTTGAAGAATTTTAGTTACACTTTTTGTGCACACATGATAAGTTATTGGATTTGATGATATGATTTTTCAGATAAATCTTATCAACTAACGAATCTATAATTATTGAAGAAGTTGATTTACTTTATTTTGACGGGAAATAAAATTATAGTTAAACTAGGTTACTAGGAAACTTGTCATGATCTCTATACCTTTAAAACGGCATGTTATCCATCAACCCGTACATTACGTGTGAGGCAAAGAGAAACACCAATTACATACAATTAGACTACATGTATTTGGAGATTGAAGACATGCTATTAAACGGAAATTCAAGATGCATAATTAAAGATCCGTCGCTATGAATCATTTATGATCTTTATAATTCCATACTCATATGTGAAAACAAAAATTTAAGAGCTTGTAATTCATTTTCACGTAAATTGAACAATAAAAATAGAATGGTTAAGTTTCAATGGAGCTCATCTACTACCCACATTGAGTAGGGTAATAATTATCCACCGCTAACGTGACAAATATCGTGTCAACAGTCAAGGTGTATTTTTTTGACATTTCAAAAGAAAAAAAGTTTGACTGATTGACGTGACAACACAATATCAACATCAACAAGTGGATATTATAATTCCTGTTCACCGTGAGCATGAGTTCATTTCTACAACTTTCAATGATTGAAACAGAAACCAAAACCAAAGTAACCATTTTTAAACAAATAAAGAAAATATCACATCTTAAATATCTTATCTTAAGCTTCAAAAGTTTATTTTGAAGTGAGTAAGTTGTAATAAATAAAAATTTTGGTAAAAATTAAATAAGTTTACTTTCAAAAGCTTACCTAACTGAAAGTAATTATTAGTTTCTATCAAAACAAGAAAAGGGTAAAAACTCAAACATGTATAAACAAAATTTGACCAAATACAAATAAGTTTTTATTGACACACCCAAACTTTTACCCTCTAAAATTTTGAACATTACTTGAACAAATTTACATGCTAAAAGATTTATCTATAGTAGATTGGCACATTAAAATGTACCGGTCTTCCATTTAGACGAGATACCTCCCAACTAAGAAATTTTTGTGTGCTTGGAAAAGAAGTACGAAACAAGTACATGTACACACTCAATTATACTCGTTAATCATCCAAAAAAAAAAACTTATTGAACGAGAAACATGTAGAGGAAGTGCAACAACAATTTAAATGACAAGTTAGAATTCATTTGACTAATTTTATAAAAGTGATTCTTCTTGTTAAAATGTCTGAAACTTTGGTCATGACATTGTGCTCTGCCATATCCATGCGAAAACATAGACCAAACCTTTTCTGCCATATAACATATGGGATTGATTATAATGGCCGGCCCTACTAGAAAATGGACAAAATGAGAAGCCAGCACCAACCCGACAAAGATCTCGATTAATGACAGCCCAACAAAAAAGAATATCAAAAAGGTGAATCAAAAGCTGATAAATGACCCCTATTTTGTCATATGTATTTAAGTGCTTAATTAAAAAAAAGAAAAAAAAATAAAAATGAAAAGCATGGGCACAAATGAATTTTCAATTATAAACAGTAATTGAAATTTGTATATAAGCCGTGTACTTGGATTAAAAAAAGTTGAAATTTTAGTATAATTTCGACATTTAATCAACTTAAAGGAGCTCTTATAGGAATTCCTTTTCTCTTATGCAATAGCTTCCTTCGCGTTAATAATGTAGTACTAACCCATTCTTGAATTACTTCGGAAGAATCATTTTCACTAGAAAGCTCGTCAAGTTTGGTGAAAATCTCTTCGCTTTGCTGTTCAATCAACGTGTTCGACGACATCTGCAAATCAAAATTTGAAACATAAGTAACTTATAAGCATTTTGGGCACTCGAGAAATCTAAGTCGAGAAAATTACTTTGCAGGCAATGGAGCAAAAGCGATTTGGCAAATCTTGTATGTGCCTCCCACAAGCTTCACACGATGGCCCAGCTTTCGGTTTTGAAGTTTTTGCAAATTCTTTCAATTGTGGGCGAGGATTCAAATGTACTGCTTTTTCACCATTAATTTTGTACGTCTGCATGTAATTTTCATTAACTAAATTGTCAATACACATAATTAACAACTGATTATAACAAGAAAAGGGAAAAAAAAAAGATTATTAATTGAGATTATTAATGAAGGGTTACCAAACCAGAAAAGGCAATTAACCACCAGAAACAATACACAATCTGGAGATGAATATATAATCATCAACTAGTTACCATAATTTATTTTTAAAAAATTAATGAAATCGTCAGAATTAATTAAGAAATAAGAAAAATGGATACGAACTTGAATCTGAGAAGAATCGAGATATTTCTGAATATCTTGGAGGCGAACGACATCATGATATACATATTTGCAGATTTGAAGGCAGCGATGAAGGTTGCAGTGAGTTGAAGAAGTTATACAGTGCTTGCAAAAGCTAAAATTACAGTCGATACAGAACATATTCTTCTCATTCTTCCTCAGCCCTCGATGATCGATACACGAATCGAAGAATTTGCTGTGCAGTAAAGTGCTTAACCACTCCGGTTTTCGCTTCTTCAATCCAACCTACCAATCAATCAGAAAAACTCAGAATCTCAATCAAATTATACACACACACACACACAAGAAATTTATTCAAATACGCTAAATTCCTTGCTAACAAAAACTGGATTGAAACGAGTAAATTAAAACAATAACATTGCAATCAGAATGAAATTCATAAAGAATATATTCAAATTAGCTTAATTCCTTGCTACAAACACTGAATTGAAACGAATAATTTGATTCTAACCATGATTGTAGTAGAATTCGAAGTAGAGAAAATGATAGAAAAAAGTAGAGAAATTTATAGAATCAAGGGTATTGTACGGAAATTGAAAGTGAGTTGGAATGGCAAGAGAGATCTTTTAAAATAGTTAAAAGAATAAAGCCTAATAATATGTTCATCTTCGTAGTAACGGAAAGTCATATAATGCTTGACGATGGCCGTTGGATCCAACTGGGTGCATCGGATGGTGGAAATGTGGTTTTATTCCGCAATCTGGGCCGTTGCCGTTCTGGAGTTATACGGCGCCGTTTTATCTTTTCCTAAACTTCTAAATAGCTTTTTCATTTGTAATATATTATATAGTGGAAAAAGTTAATTGAATTTTGAAATCAATTTGATGTATTCACATTTGGAATGAAGATTTAAATCATATAACTGGGAATGTTGACAAATTGAAGGGGAATTTAGTCAAATTGCTTGACATTGGGCAAGTAATGTTCGAATATTAATGATTTGTTCTTGTCGCATACAATTTTTTCATACCGACCAAACATTTTTAGTAAATCCCGACTCCTCTTTTTTAACGAGCGATTCTCAAGTTGCAAACTAGTAATCGAGTGTGCAATTTCTTGTTCCAAGGCCATGTTTTAGAGTTGGCTGCCCTACGAGCCGAGCTCGTGGCTCGTTACAAAACGAGCCGAGCTTTTGCTCGGCTCGTTGCTCGTGGACGAGCTCGGCTCGGCCCACGAGCTCGTCTATCACGAGCCACGAGCCGAGTGACTCGGCTCGGCTCGGCTCGTGTGATTTGATTTTTTTTTTTTTAACTGACCTTATATGAAGAGGAAAAAAAAAATATTTTGGACGAGCCGCTCGGCTCGTGCTCAGGCTCGTTTTTTTACGAGCCCGAGTGGCTTGTGGATCGTTACAGTACGAGCCGAGCGGACGAGCCGACGAACTACTCGGCTCGATTGCCACCACTACCATGTTTAGTGCTTCTTCCATAGTTTTGACTTTAGACCTAACTTTGGGCGCTAACGTGGCAATTGAATCTTCACGATCAACAATCTTGGTTTTCTATCATCTTAGCATCTCCCTAGCTTGTTGCAATCCAGCTGTCCTATACAAACCTCATTTTGAGCATCCCATTCGCCTTTATTTCTTTTTTATATAAAGGCCAATCGAAGTTAAGCTAAAAAAAAGTGCAAGTACTCCCAAAATATAGAGTATTAAGTACTCCTTGTCGCGATTTAATTGGCATGTACATTAAATAACTAGCACCCACTATTTAATTGAAACACAAACATACATACACGTGTCAATTGAATAGTGACATGGAGCAGTACTGCAAAATTACTCGAAATTGGAAGAATGAGCTAATTATTGTATAACATGCATGTTTGGTGCACAATGCTAACGGTTAAATAGTATAATAAATAAGATTTCAACTTTATTTTGTTAAATACTATTCAATCCTTCGACCAAACTGCAAAAAATGTGCCACTACTGAGTATGGGGATGAGGATGAGACAAAGTAACAAAAATACCTGACGGGATGGGGGTGGAAATGGACGACCAGTCCCATATCCGCCACCGTTGCCATCCCTAGTAGAATATGAACTTTTGGTGCCTAGAAAGTTGACGTGAACATATTTCCCGTCTATGGAAAACCATTCCATAATTCAAGACATCAATGCCAATTATAGACTCGAAAAAACATAATCTTAGAATGTTGACTTCCTCTATTTGAATATACACATAAAAAAATGAAATGTTAGAGATCGCTGCTGCAAATTTCCCAATTTATCATACAAGGTGTCAAATGCAAGACATTTAGCCCCATAATCCGATTTTTACTGAAATCAAAGCTCATTATCCATGCCCTAGGCTAGCTATATCAACGAGTCGAGCCGAACTCGAGCTTTTTTCGGCCCGAGTCGGGCCCGACCAAAAAAAATGAGGCTCGGCCCGAGCCTTAGTGAGCAGAGCAGAGCCGAGATCGGGTCGAGCCTCTTTTTTTTTGTGACACCTTATAGCCTGATGTCGGATAACATGTTAGATTTATAAATGACTAAATGAGTGACTATCCATTATACCAAAGTGAGAATTTTTTTTTAATAATCTATTTGAAATTTCTTACAAATTTTAGTGGACATTGCCCATTGGTGAAATTAGCTCAATTTTTAAATGTAATCAAGTAATATAGATCACTAATAATTTCACTTAATAGTTAATATAGAAGAATAAACGTGCGTAAATGAAAAAAATGTTTTCTTTAAATATTTAAGCACTTAAATAAATGAAATAATAATAATGCAATAAATATTAAACAAACAAATATCACACATTTTCCAAAATAATCTAGCCGATAAATTATAAGATAAAATTGTCACTTATAATTAGTTTCATGATGAGAAGAATAAATTGGTTAAGCAAATTGTGATCATTTGTCTTAATTTAAGCCATCCATTCCCAATAATTTATGGTGTAAAATAAAAAGTGTTTGGCAAGTTTTTTTTTTTTTTTTTTTTTTTTTTTTTTTCAGGTCGGCTTGAGCCTTGGCTTGGTGGAATCGAGCCCGAGCCCGAGTCGGGCCAAGCTCGGGCTTTTTCCGAGCCTACCGAGCTTTTTTGCCATCCCTACCCTAGGCTTCCATCTAATATAAGACTAAGTTAATTTTATTTTATTTTTTATTTTATAATAGAAATTCACAGTAAGTTGATTACAAAAGTAAATAATTTTGTTCCAAAGTGATTACTAAAGTGGAGCTTCTGGGTTGTTATGTTAAGGGATATAAATCCTACATATAAAAATATTGACCAACTTATAAAGGATTGAACTACTCATCTTAATAAGATCGATCTTTTAAGATGGAACTCCAAATTTTAACATGGGTCACTTCGGTATTTCAGTTAAATTTCGTTAGATCTTTCATGGAATGTCCGATGTGAAAGATTTCTACATTGACGTCACGTTAAATTATCATCTATCGCACAAGACATTTTGTTAGAGGATAAATCTATATGTACATAATCATTGTACATAATGGATTACATAAGTCCATGTGGAAGAAATCTGACCGAGAATGTGAAGTGTGGAAAAGTAAAAAATTGTAGACTGCCGATGGATGCGCGCCACATGTCCATTATGTTATGTATTATGTAAGTGATTATGTACTTGTAGCATGATTCGTTGTTAGAAAAGCAAACAGAATTTAAAGTGAGCTACCAAACTGAAATAAAAGCCAAACTTTATTACCCACAAATAACTACCAACATAAAAACATTGTGCAACATAAAAAAATGTGACATGAGTGTGATAAATATACCCTGCTTAGTTTGGACTCGGGATATATGGACTACAAAAATGTAAAGTTTGATATTTTAATAAAATTCATTAAAATTTAGGTGTTTATAATTGAGATTTTAATGAAATCTTTTAAAATTTAGGTATTGGATTTATAAAAAAATTATTAATATAGTAATTTTAAAAAATTTGAATAGATTTCAAGCTTAAAAATACATATAACCAAATCTTTTAAAATTTTACCATATTTGATGAGGTTCTTATATAATTGTTGGAAATATATTCAAATATACAAAATTCATTAGGATTTATAATATATATATATATTTTATCAAAATTTCAGTTGATGACACCCCCGTAAAATTTAGATTTTAATTAAAATAAAAGTTAATAATAATAACGTATTTTATGGACACCACAACTTTTCAACCATATATTTTATCAATTTCTATCAAAATCTATTAAAAATTTGATTTTGATTTAGGGGCTATATAGCATTTAAAATCTCAATCGAATAAGGCATGGTTAAATTCAATCACCTCAAATATGTTGTTGTTGTTGAATGTTGGCGTGAACTCCTGTCCCCAGCAGCTGAAATAAAAAGGAAGGAAAATCTTGAGCTCAATCCTTTAAAAAAAGTTAGGGAAATATTGATTTTTGTTAGATTTGACCCAAATTGGGTTGGATTATTGGAAAAGTATTATTTCCTTTGTTCCACATTATTTTTTATCTTGTTTCCATTTTTGTCGTATTGCATGTACCCATATAAATACTAGACTATTTTCAAAGTTTTGCATTGCTGAAATTGTATTTTTCTCTCCGTTGGTTGTTTAGCTCTCTTCTTTCAGACTCGGGTATCGCCTCTCCATAGATTTAGGCCACCTGCGATTTTATTGCATTCGATTACGAAAAATAATGATAGTACCTACCATTGTCGTTAAAAAAAAAACAAAAAAAAAAAAGTTGTTTTGGCTATGGATTTATTTTGTATATTACACATGGGATAATCTTATTTATTTGTTTAGAGATTGATAGCATGAATAAGTCAAACTTTCACCTTTGCTTGCATTTGTTCAGTTTTGAGGGCCTAAGGATTTGGGAATATAAAAGTGGCACAGAGACCGGTGTTCCATTTATGATATGGAAGATAAGGAATTAGAGAAATCCAGAATTCAAATAGAAAAGGGAAGGAAACTAAGAGCTGATCGAGTACAACTACATCATGCTTTTTTGTGCATGTTCAAAGCAATTTCTACATTGGTGAGTCAGATATACAATTATTTTGCTTTGATTTCTTGTATCTATACGTTCTCACTTGTATTTGGATGTTATTTTGACGTTGATATTAAGTTATTTTAATGGACAGACGGCTATCAAAGTAAAAAATAAAAGCTGCTGTTCTGTTGTTCATCTCCAACTAGCTATTGCTTGTATCTTACGTTTTCTGTATGCCCATGATGCAAAACCTCAGTCAAATGTTATTTTGGACAGAAGGTTTGTCTCCACATTGAGTAAATACTTGTTTGAAATATTGAATATGTACTTGTCACTTGTTTGATGCTTTCGAATCCTTGTTTTGTTTGAAACAGAATATTGTATGAAAGTATGTTGGATGCAGTTAAAGATTTGCCTCATTATTGCTATGCAGACGAGAAGACCAATAAGATGTGGGATGAAGTCCTACACTTGTTACGTCTTATTTTTGACTTTTTATCAGCACTGTTGGAAATCTGATTAAGTTAATAACAAGACCAATCTGCATTCTTAGTTCTCCGTTTTTTGAAATTACGATCAGTCAATTGGGGGTAGAAAATTCGCATTTATATATCCCAACTTGTCCTTGCTAGAGATATACATCTCGACAACTTGGGATCATAATGCATAGCTGGTGTATCCAGCTTGATGCCGATCTTTGCACCAGAATCAAGACATGTTTGAATCTGAGTCTGTAAACATTTGTGTCATTCTAGATGTGAGGTCTTCAATGACTGAATTCATGGATGTATCAACTAGAGATTGTTCTATCATGGTCATAGGTTCTCCCATTGCTCCCGATCTCAGTGAGATCAGAAATTCAAAAGGTTCAAGAATCTCTGCTTTGATTCCATATTGAGGAAAAAGGGTATTTCTTTCATATTAACTTACGAGTAAAGCCGTTTGTATAGATGAAAATGACAGAAAGAATTACAGATGACGAGATGACAACACTACATTGACTCCTTTAAATTTATTTTGTGTTTAACATTCAATGAATGCTTGCCAACTAGCAATTTGTCAGAAAATCTGGAAAAGATTTCTGTACATGTGGCATTTCTCTTAACTTACATAATGCAATGTGTGTATATGTAATCTTTACAATGATAAACTCAAGAAGGAAAGTTTAGGAAACTAAGGATTAAACATATCCTAAAATATTCTATAGCTGGAATATACCTGTGGTTACTCTACACAACCTCCTATTTACAACTCAGGTCGACAGTTTTGAATTGCAAACTATGTTATCACTGCTTTTCAAAGAAAAAAAAAAGGAGGCATGAGATAGACTTATGATCATTAACATAGTGTTCAATTTATTGTTATCATATATGTACACAATGTTATATAACCCAAATTTTAATGCACACGGCATGATTGAAAGTAGAAAATATGTGTGCTTTGCACATGCAACTAGTGAGCATCCCAAGTAAACAGACACAGTTTGATTTAGACGTGTCATGAAAATTTTCTCAGTGAAGTTATTGCGTTCAGAGTATGAAGTAGAAATATATGAATAGAAATGATGAAGTCTGTACGAGCAGTAAATTAAATTAAATTATTAATGGTCATTTTATTGTTATTGCCAAATTTGTTACCCTAATGTAGACCCCGTAAATCTAATTTGTTACCCCATTTATGACATGTTAAACCATCTAAGGGGTTTTTTTTTTTTTTTTTTGTATTAAATAACATAGATTTCTTCCTCATTCTTGTTCTCTTTCTATTTTCTTTATTTCTTCCTTCTTGTCTTTTCTTCCTGCTTGCTGTTGTTACATAATTGGTGGTAGTTAATAGTCAGTTGATTGCATCTAGAGTCAAGAATTTTTTGTTTGAAGAATTCTTTACCAAATCTTTAGAGGAAACAATGAGATGATTACTAATGTTATTCGATATTTTAATCATGAGCAAACTTGGGTTGTATTACTATAGATGTCAACAATTTAATATGGTGTCGTAATTTTGATGTAAGTGGTGTTTTTCAAATAAGAGAACTGTGAATGTACTTTGCTGCTGGTAACATGGAGAATAAGGAATTCTTGGCATTTGTTGGAAGACATAAGAACCAAACTCCTTGATTATCTTTCAAAGCTTCAACATGCACCGAGTGAGCAGTTCCTGGATTGAATACCGGTTCAAGGGGTGGATGAAAATCAAGTTGGCGAACATGAAAGATGGGATCCTGAATCTGACATAGATATGGATGATGTATGCCTTTGCCTAGCATAGTGAAGACAGAATTTGTTGAACCTGAAGAAAAAGACATGGGCTACAACATGAAAGAAGATGAACATAATAGAGAAACAGAAAGCAGGAATTTTCAGGGACTTGCTTAAATTTGTAGCTTTATGTGCGGCTTTGCAAGTCTGTTGGTGATGCCAAAATGTTGTATGGATGAATTTATTCTAATTTAGCAACTTTTAAATTGTCCCATTTTTTCGCAACTGCAATTAGTGAGCCTTTCATTTGAAATGAAATGATAACTTTCTTTATATGTCTCGTTGCACGTGCAATTTGCGTGCATAGCATTCGAAATGAAGGCATAAATTTCTGTGAAGAAAATTGACAATTACCTAGCTTCAATAGTTGATTGGCGTCCCAGCAATATCAATTGATGAATGCTATTTTCTATTCGAGTATGGAATTGGAAAAATTAGAGATTCAGAAATCTTCTTCTTCTTCTTTTTTTTTTTTCCTTTTTTTTTTTTTTTTGAGAAATTGGTGAGGGATAATAAAAATAATTAATCACGAAGATTTGTAGAAAATTGGTTTGTTTAGGGAAAAAATCTGGAGAGATTGCATTTGATATATAGGAATTTAAGATGCAGTTCTAGGTTTTATCGAGAGCACACCTCAAATGTCTTCCCTGTAAAGTCCAGCCTAGCCATTTTTGTTGACTCAATTATCAACTCCCAGCCACCATTTTCTACCAGCTAGTTAATTTTGGAAGGAAAATCTGCAGCAGCCAACCATCATTCTTGCAACAACCAACCACCAATTAATTGTAAATGGTTGAAAATCTCATATCACCTTCATCTCCCGTGGCTATAAATAGAGCTTCAGTTTTGTTGTTTGAAACACACCCAAGTGAGGAAAGAAATAGAGAGAGCAGAGAGAGTTTGAAAGATTTTTTGTTTTGAGTTTGTAAATTCTCATTGTAAGATTCTATTCAAGTAAGAAATAGAATAGTTTTTTCTCTTATAACTCCTTTTTTGTGATCAGAGAATCACAACAAGTGGTATCAGAGCCAAAAATATTTTTCATATTGGCCCATGTAGTTTTTGGCATTTACAGATTGGTCCTAAAATTTTCAAAATATCTCATTACTTTTGAATTTTTCTGAGAGTCGGTTTTTACTAGCGAATAGTCAAATCCACCAATTTTTATCGTTCCGAACGCAACGGTATACCCTGATTTGCCAAACTCAAACCTAATTTTGATCAAGCCATTGTGAAGTCAAAATGTCAATGGAGGAATCATCATCAGGAGCTATGATCAAGCTCACTGCCACCAATTACACATTGTGGAAGCCTCGGATGGAAGACCTTCTCAGTTGTAAGGATTTGTATGACCCCCTGGAAGCTAAAGGTGTGAACCCCGATCCTACCAAGGAGACTGAGTGGAAGAAGCTGAATGGAAAAACTATCGGTCAAATCCGACAATGGGTTGACCATAGTGTCTTTCACCATGTGGCACAGGAGACAGATGCATATGACCTCTGGAAAACTCTGGAGGACATGTACCAAGCCAAGACTGCTCGAAACCAAGCCCTGTTGATGAGGCGAATGGTGAATCTGAAGTTAAAGAGTGGAACTTCAGTTGCTGAACACACCAGTGAATTCCAGAGCCTGGTGAACCAACTATCGTCTGTAGAGATGCCGCTTGGAGATGAGATGCAAGCACTTCTACTTTTGAGTTCTCTTCCTGACAGCTGGGAAACGCAAGTAGTGTCTCTTAGCAACTCAGCCCCTAATGGCCAACTTACTATGTCTATGGTCAAGGATGCCTTGTTTAATGAAGAAGCTAGGAGAAAGGATGTTGACAAGGATCACTCACATGCCCTTGTCACAGAGAATCGGGGAAGACAGCAAGGAGGCAATCGAGGCAGGTGGAGAGGCAGAAGCAAAAGTAGAGGCAGATCCACAGATGGAAGAAAGCCTACTTACAGGTGTTACCATTGTGGCATGGAGGGCCACTTAAAGAAGAACTGTCGAAAATTGCTACGAGAGCAAGGTCAGAACAGTTCGCAGCTGAAAGATAAGGAAGGAGAGACATTAGTCACTATTTCTGGAGATGTGGCTATCTGCTCTATCCGTGAGGAAACATGTCTTCATGTTTCAAGCCAAGATGCTGAGTGGGTGGTAGATACTGCAGCATCATACCATGCCACTCCATGCAGAGACTTCTTCACAACATACAAAGCTGGCGACTTTGGTGCAGTGAAGATGGGAAATACCAGTTCTTCTGAGATCGTAGGAATTGGTGATGTTCAGATACAAACGAACATCGGATGCAAAATAACCCTGAAGGATGTCCGACATGTGCCAGATCTTCGACTCAATCTTCTTTCTGGGATAGTCCTTGACAAACAGGGCTATGATAATCATTTTAGCAATGGCTCGTGGAAAATGATGACAGGTGCTATGGTTGTCGCTCGAGGGCATATTTGTAGCACCTTGTACAAAACTCATGTGAAAATATGTGCAAACAGTCTCAATGTAGTGGAACCTGAGGCTTCTCAAAATTTGTGGCACCAGAGACTCGGTCACATGAGTGAGAAGGGGTTATCTACTTTAACAAAGAAGGAGCTAATCAATGTTGCCAAGGAAGGTGCGCTAGATCCTTGCAATCACTGTCTATTTGGTAAACAACATAGAGTCTCTTTCAATTTCTCTTCGACGAGACGATCAGAGTTGCTCAGTCTGGTACACTCCGATGTTTGTGGACCCTTGGAGGTTGAATCACTAGGTGGTAACAAGTACTTTCTGACATTCATTGATGATGCTTCTCGAAAAGTATGGGTGTACTTCTTGAAGACAAAGGACCAAGTGTTGGACTATTTTAAACTGTTTCATGCCATGGTGGAGCGAGAAACAGGAAAGAAGCTGAAGTGTCTCCGCTCAGATAATGGAGGTGAGTACACTTCCAGAGAGTTCGATGCCTATTGCAGAAGCCACGGCATTCGACATGAGAAGACGGTCTCACGCACCCCACAACACAATGGAATAGCAGAGAGAATGAATCGGACAATCATGGAAAAGGTCAGAAGTATGCTCAGTATGGCTAAGCTGCCAAAGCAATTTTGGGGAGAGGCTGTGCGAGTCGCCTGCTACCTGATAAACAGGTCACCATCAGTACCATTGAATTTTGAAATTCCGGAGAAAGTATGGTCCGGCAAAAATCCTTCATACTCTCACCTAAGAGTATTCGGTTGTTTAGCCTTTGCACATGTATCCAAGGAGCTAAGACAAAAGCTCGATGCAAGGACTACTCCATGCATCTTTATAGGTTATGGAGATGAAGAATTTGGATACAAGTTATGGGATCCAAACACTAAGAAAGTCATCAGAAGCAGAGATGTAGTGTTTCATGAAAACCAGACATTGGAAGACATTGAAAATCCCATAATGTCTCATAATCCTAAATTCAGTGCCCAGAATATTGCTCCAGATCCAGCACCATTACAATTCATCATAGATGATGACGACTTGCATGAGGAAATGCCAGAAGCAGAACATGAGGATAATGAAGAGGGTATTGATCAGGGGGAGTCACAACCATCTTCACCAGAAGTCGTCGGATCATCACATCAACCAGATGATGGTGCACTTCCTGGAACCAGTAATTCACAAGTACGAAGATCTGAACGAGAACGAATTCCGTCAACAAGATATTCAGAGTCTGAGTACATTCTACTTACTGATGAAGGGGAGCCAGAAAGCTTTGAGGAAGCACAATCTCACGGAGACAGAGACAAATGGATACAAGCAATGCAGGAAGAGATGGAGTCATTGCAGAAGAATCAAACATATGACTTGGTCGAGGTTCCGAAGGAAAAGAAGGCACTGAGGAATAAATGGGTTTTCAAGCTCAAGAAAGATGGTAGTGGAAAGGTGGTGAAACATAAAGCTCGTTTGGTAGTCAAAGGATTTCTACAAAAAAGGGAATTGACTTTGACGAAATCTTTTCACCAGTTGTAAAAATGGCCTCAATTCGAGTTATTCTCGGATTAGTAGCCAGTTTGAATCTAGAGCTTGAACAGATGGATGTCAAGACAGCATTTCTTCATGGTGATTTATGTGAAGAAATTTATATGGAGCAGCCAGAAGGTTTTGAAGTTTCAGGAAAAGAGAACTTCGTTTGCAAGCTAAAGAAGAGCTTGTATGGTCTTAAGCAAGCACCAAGGCAGTGGTACAAAAAGTTTGACTCTTTCATGGTGAGTCAAAGCTATAAAAGAACAGCTGCAGATCAATGTGTTTATATTCAAAGATTTTCGGATGGAAATTTTGTTGCTCTTCTATTGTATGTAGACGACATGTTGATCGTTGGACAAGATGCAACAAAAATCAGCCAGCTGAAGAAGGAACTCTCTAAGTCCTTCGACATGAAGGAATTAGGTCCAGCTCAACAGATTTTGGGAATGCACATAACTCGAGATAGGAAGAATAAGAGGTTATGGCTATCTCAAGAAAAATATGTTGAACGAGTGATCAAGAGATTCAACATGCATGATGCCAAACCTGTCAGCATTTCGCTGTTGGAATCTAATGAAGTTAATAATTGGACCAAGATTCATAGAGTTAAACCATTTATGTATCCTAACTTGTCCTTGTCAGAGATACATCTTTGCAACTTGGGACCATGGTACATAGTTGGTGCCATCCATCTTGATGCCAATCTGTGTACTAGAATCATGACTTGGTTTTTGAATCTGAGTTTGAATCAACACTTGTGTCATTCTGGATGAGGTCGATTGAATTCGTTGAGGGATCACCAAGAAGTTTGTTCTATCTGATTCATAGGTTCTCCCATTGCTCCCAATCTCTGTGATCTGATAAGAAATTCTATATTTCTAGAATCTCTGCTCTGATACCATATTTAGAGACAGAGAAAAGAGGTACTCTTAATCTTTGCAAGGATAAACTCTGGAAGGAAAGTTTAGGAAACTAAAGAATAAACAGATCCTAAATTATTAGATAGCTGACATTTCTATAATTACTCTACACAGATCCTAAAAGTTTCTCACTGAAAATGTCTGTGTTAGCAAGCCTGTTGGTGATGCCAAAATGTTGTATGGATGAATTTATTCTAATTTAGCAACTTTTAAATTGTCCCCCCTTTTTTTTTTTTTGCTAGTGCAATTAGTGAGCCTTGCATTTGAAATGAACTGATAATTTTCTTTATATGTCTCATTGCCCGTGCAATTAGTGTGTGTAGCATTCGAAATGCAGGCATAAATTTCTATGAAGAAATTTGATGAATACCTAGCTTCAATAGTTGATTGGCGTCCCAGCAATGGCAATTGATGATTGCTATTTTCAATTCGAGTATGGAATTGGAAAATTTAGGCGTTCCAAAAAAAAAAAATTATTGAGAATTTGGTGAGGGGAAAAAATAATAAATCAGGAAGATTAGTAGAAAATTGGTTTGATTAGGAAAAAATCTGTAGATATTGCATTTGATAGGGATTGATGATGCAGTTCTAGGTTTAATAGGGGTCTTTTGGCGGGTATGATTACTTTTCATTCTGCTTCTGCGTGTTGTCGTAAATAGGGACAAATCAAAAAAATATCCGTTATAAAACATCAGTTTTCAGTGAGTTAAAATCTGTGATAACTATTGGGTTGTAACACTTACCTTGCATTTACTACGTATAAAAATCGAGAACTAACGTGTTAGGTTAGGTTCAGTTCTCCGTTATAGATTAAGAACCGAATTTCCTAAATTTTTTTTACCTATTTTATATTAAATAAACTAAATTATTTTATTTTTTCTAAATAAATTTGCCAACTAATTAATTGAGCCCAAAAATATAATTTCCCTGTTTTCAACTCAAGCCCAAATTCATAATTCAAATTTAAGTGACCATTTTCTCAAATCATTCCGTCGTTTCTCAAATAATCGAAGCTAAGTGGCTGCACCACTTCTTCTTACCCTTTTTTTTTTTTTGCCATAATCATTGAATTTCCTCCCCTATGACATATTAAACTAAACTATACACAAAGAGGTTTACTTCTTGTATAAAACTCATTTCGATGTTAAACACAACTATGTGATTTCTGTAGGAAAATTGTTTCAACTTCAATACCGGATTTACAACTTGATACCAATTTTGATGAATAGAATAAAAATTGTATTTACAAATACAGTTTGCGCATATTATAATAGATTGTAAAATGTATATATTGCAGTAAATAATGAAAACAATTGCAGAACGACAATATGCAAAATCGAAAAACAGAATCTGTTAAAACTGTATAACACTTTTAACCCGAGGCCTGTGTCAAACACAGTTTCCTTAAAACAGATTCGCCCCCTCACCGTACGTGCTTGAGGATTGATATGAACGTCTGCTTCCCAGGATACAACGGTAGAACCAGTAGTTTCTGAGCACTACAGAGACTACTCCGGCGAACTGACTATGTGCCTGAATTATATCACCACCGGACTCGAACAAAACCGGGAAAAAAAATGCAAAAACGGAGACTGTATGTAGGAGAAACAGAAATTGCAGGCAGATGAATATGCAGATGAATTCGTGTACTGCAGACTGAAAAAACGAGATGACTATATAGACAACTGTAGAATAATTGCTCAATAACTTCATAGCAATTAACATTGGAGTTTTAGGAGTTTCAACAGTTTTGGAAAACCAAAAGTCTATTGAAAAAATTAAAAAATGTAGCAAAACGTGGACACTCCTAAGGGGCCAATTTTGCTCCTTTCGGTCCGACATTCGTGTACGCAGGTCGCGCTCGCACACAAGTTCAAGGTCTGAAGCCAATTTCGGTCCAAGATTTGCACCCCCCTGCGCGCGCACGTGGAGAGAGCCTCTATGCTACACATGATTACACCATTCTAAAGTGCAATCCTTTATAAAGTGGTTTTAATTTTCATCCACTTCCTATGTGGGACAAAGCTTAAATTTTTGCTTTCCCACCAACATAAACTCCTTTCATATGGCATACTTTGAGCTTCAATTTCTCATTCACCCGAGCATCATTTTTGACAAGTAAGTATATGATTTCGATGTACTCACGGAGGAGAACACAAATCAACTTTCATCTTTCAAAATAGCCAAGCGGGTCCCACTCAAAACTAGTGCCAAAGTCAGCCCATTTTCAGTTTTTTCCAACAACCCCCCACATGAATGAAAATTGGGAGCGACACATGAATGTGACACATGAAGACTAGGTGGTATAGTTCAACAGTTGAAACCTGCATAGGATAGGTAGGTGTTACCCCTTGAACCTTCCCTTGTGAAAGCATATTTACTTTACTAGTTGACCAGTAGACGCGATGTCTTTGAACTGTTCTGCCGTTTATGTAAACGATGATATACTCTACACAGGATTCTTCCTAACACATTTTCGTTCTCATTATTATGTTCGTTTTGGCCATGAACATACGCCTGGTTCTGTGAGAGTTCCCAAGAATTGCACCGCACACAATTCCCTTAGAAGCGGCCCCACTTCTCTCTCACATAGGTGATTTCTTATTACAAGTAATCCACGTTACTTGGCTCGAATTTTCGACGCATAATAATCATTAAAAGCCTATTGCTTATCCTTTATCTTTCGGGCATCACTGTGCATCATAGGAATGGACATGAGGTAATATCCCCCACAGTGATTCTATTAAGTCTTTACAATTAGGTTGTCCCTTTGAACTTAGATCTTGGGATCTCCAGTCAACTAAGTTGGGTTTTCCTTTGTATTAACTTATCCATTCAAGGGCTTAAGTCCCATTCCTCTCGATGATTTTTCAACTAACTCTCTATTTAACCCTTTGGTTAGCGGATCCGCAATGTTATCCTTTGATTTTACATAATCAACAGTGATAACTCCAGTTGAGAGTAATTGTCTTATGGTATTGTGTCTACGACGTATATGTCTAGACTTACCATTATACATGTTACTCTGTGCCCTTCCAATTGCTGATTGACTATCACAATATATGCAAATTGCGGCACAGGTTTTGACCATCTTGGAATATCTTCTAAAAAGTTGCGCAACCATTCAGCCTCTTCACCACTTTTATCTAAAGCTATAAACTCAGATTCCATAGTGGATCTGGCTATCACAGTTTGTTTAGAGGATTTCCAGGATATAGCTGCACCTGCCAATGTAAACACAAATCCACTCGTGGACTTTGAGTCTGTTATATCAGATATCCAATTTGCATCAGTATATCCTTCAATGACCGCTGGACATCTAGTATAGTGCAGTCCAAAATTACGTGTACATCTCAAGTACCTTAGTACTCTTACTATTCATTTCCAGTGATCAGCTCCTGGATTACTCGTATATCTACTCAGTTTACTCACTGTGTAGGCTATGTCTGGTCTTGTACAACTCATCAAGTACATCAGACTCCCAATAACTCTCGAGTACTCTACTTGATGTACACTTTCACCTTTATTTTTGGATAGATGTTGACTTGTATCTATCGGTGTTCTAGCCATTTCAGTATCATCCTTACTGAACTTTTTTAGAATTTTATCAACATAAGTAACTGGTTTAGAACAAGCCCATCTGAGGTTCTTGAAATTTTGATTCCAAGTATAACATCAGCTAAACCCATATCCTTCATGTCAAACCTCGAATTTAACATATCTTTAGTGTATTTAATCATCTTATTGTCACTACCAACAATAAGCATATCGTCAACGTAAAGACATAAAATGACATAACCATTTCCAGTGTCTTTAACGTAAACACATTTGTCACACTCGTTGATTTTAAATCCACTCTCCATCATGACATTATCAAATTTTTCGTGTCATTGTTTTGGTGCTTGTTTCAAGCCATATAACGACTTCACCAATTTACAAACTTTCTTTTCTTGCCCTGGAGATGAAAACCCCTCGGGTTGTTCCATATAGATTTCTTCATCTAAATCTCCATTCAAGAATGCAGTCTTAACATCCATTTGATATATTTCAAGATTTCGTAGAGCAGCAATCGCAAGTATCATCCTAATAGATGTTATTCTCGTTACTGGAGAATATGTATCAAAGTAATTAAGGTCTTCTCGTTGTCTATAACCTTTTATTACCAATCTAGCCTTATACTTTTCAATAGATCCATCTGCTTTCATTTTACGTTTGAAAATCCATCTATAGCCTAGTGGTTTACTTCTTGGAGAAAGATCACTAGCTCCCATGTATGATTTTGCAAAATGGAATCTATTTAACTTTGAATGGCCTCTTTCCATTGAGGTCCTTCTGATGAGTTCACAGCTTCTTGATAGCTTTGAGGTTCACTTTCTAGCATATAGGTCAGAAAATCTGGACCATAAGATTTTTCTGTCCTTTCCCTTTTGCTACGTCTTGGTTCAACCTCAACCTCAACCTCATCTTCTAATTCTTGGTCCGGACTATTTTCAGTCATAGTCTCATATGTCCGTTTAGAAGAGCTTGCCTCTTCTTTGGACTTGCATGGAAATACATGTTCAAAGAAGGAAGCATTTCTTGATTCCATTATCGTGTTTTTGTGTATATCCGGAATTTTAGATTCATACACAAGAAACCGATAAGCACTACTATTTTGAGCATATCCAATGAAGATACAATCTACAGTTTTCGGTCCTATCTTCACCTTCTTTGGTGTTGGGACAGCCACTTTAGCAAGACACCCCCACACTCGTAAGTATTTATATGAAGACTTTCTTCCTTTCCATAACTCATAAGGGGTCTTCTCCATTTTCTTTCGGGCACCTTATTTAAAATGTAATTTGCTGATAACACAGCCTCCCCCCACATGTTCTGAGGTAACCCAGAACTTACCAACATCGCATTCATCATTTCTTTTAAGGTGCGATTTTTCCTTTCAGCAACACCATTTTGTTGCGGGGAATAAGGTGCGGTGGTTTCATGTATGATTCCATGTTGTGCACATAATTTAGCGAATGGTGCTTCATACTCACCACCTCGATCGCTTCTTATCACCTTAATTTTCTTGTTAAGTTGGTTCTCAACTTCATTCTTGTAGAGAATGAATTTCTCTATCGCTTCATCCTTGCTTTTTAGCAAGTACACATAGCAATATTTTGTGCTATCGTCGACAAAAGTAATGAATACTTGTTGCCACCTCTTGTTTGTACAAATTTTAAATCACATATATCACTGTGAATTAAATCAAGTGGTTTTGTATTCCGTTCAATTGATTTAAATGATGACCTTGTCAATTTTGCCTCAACACACGTTTCGCACTTATGTTTGGAATCAATATGGAACGCGGGTATACAATTCAAGTTAACTAGTCTACGTAAAGAATCATAGTTAACATGTCCTAGTCTACCATGCCACACATTGGAAGACTCAAGCAAGTAAACGGAAGAATTCACTTTATTCATTTTTGGTTTAACAACCATTACATTCAACTTAAACATACCATCGGAAACATAGCCTTTTCCGACAAACATTCCACTCTTAGACAAAATAACTTTGTCTGACTCAAATACAATACGAAAATCATGCTTATTTAAAAGCGAACCGGACACAATGTTCTTGCGAATTTCAGGCAAATACACACATTGTTAGAAGAGTTAGCTCTTTCCTCAAAGTCATCTTCAGAACCATTTTGCCTTGTCCCTTGATTTCAGAATTTGCTGAATTTCCCATGAACAACTTCTCTCCATTCTCTATTGCTTCAAAAGTTGTAAACAGTTCTTTATCAGAACACACATGTCTTGTAGCTCCGGTGTCAATCCACCATTCTTTTTGGTTAGAGCCCACATGTTTCACATTTCAGAAACGACGGCTGCTAGGTTCATCTCCGCCACATCATGTGCCATATAAATAGTCAACCGACATTGCTTCTTTCTTCTTCTTTGGCAATCTTCACTCCGAAGACTTGTGACCTCCAACTTTGTCACAATTGAAGCATATTTTTTCTTTTTTTTTTTTTTCCCCTCCTCACCCTCCCCCCCCCCCCTTGAAAACTTCCTTTTAGAAATTCCACCTTTAGGTCCTAGCTTGGTCCCTTTCCAACCGAATGACCACATGCCTTACTTTTTAGGTCTTACTGCTTTGACCACCATGCTCCACAACATTAACTTTAGCAACACTAGGATCGAACCACTTCTTCTTCAGACTCTCTTGTTTGTCTTGCTTCTAATTCGTAAGTCTAACCATATCAGTTCTTCGAACGTTCATTATTCCTTTCGTTTGTTTGCTTTAGGTAATTCTTGAAATCTATTCCATGCGGGAGGCAATTTTTTCAATATATTGCAGCCACTTGGAAATTCTCACTCAACACCATCCCTTCAGCATGAATTTCGTGAAGAATTACTTGGAGTTCTTGAACTTGACTGATTATAGTTTTGGAGTCCACCATTTTATAATCTAAGAATTTGCCTGCCGACAATGAAACTTTTTTTAGCCCGGCATATATTCAGTTTTTAAATATTTACGGTCCAAAAGACTCCCACAACTCTTTAGCAGTTTTCATAGTGCTATACACGTTGTATAGCGAATCTGCTAAACTGTTCATAATGTAATTTCTGCATAGAAAATCCGAATGATTCCAAGCATCAAGTTCACTGATCGCTTGAACATCTCCCTCACCCTCTTGGAGTTTTGGAGCAGTTTCAGTCAACAACCTTGCAAGATTCAAGGTGGTCAAACAAAATAGCGGACGAAGGAGGAATTATAACAAAGGGGAGGGATCGCAGGGCGTGGGAAGGAAGAGAACGCATTTTCTGCTGCCACTTTTTGAAATTCAAGCCATTGAATTTTTACGATTTTTCAATTATGATTAACCGAAACAGTAGCCATAGGTTGGCTCACAACATGACTTGGCAATCTAGCCACAGTCTGAGCCATACCAGAACTAGAGCCCACAGCCTGCTTTCCAGTAGCCACAGTTGGGTTACATCAATGTTAGTTTGTTCGGTTTGCCATTCTGAAAATGAAACAAAAATATTAGTTTTTTCAATAAAAACTAATATAATCCAATAAACCAAATGAAACAATAACCAATCTGTTTTAAGCTTGTAGGAAAATTGTTTCAACTTAAAATACCGGATTTACAACTTGATACGCAATTTTGATGAACAGAAAAAAAACTGTATTTTTTTTTTTTTTTTTTTTTTATACTATAATATAATGTAAAATATATATATTGCAGTAAATAATGAAAACAATTGCAAAATGACAATATGCAAAATCGAAAAACAGAATCTGTTAAAACTGTATAACACTTTTAACCCGAGGCCTGTGTCAAACACAGTTTCCTTAAAACAGATTCGCCCCCTCACCGTACGTGCTTGAGGATTGATATGAACGTCTGCTTCCCAGGATACAACGGTAGAACCAGTAGTTTCTGAGCACAACAGAGACTACTCCGGCGAACTGACTATGTGCCTGAATTATATCACCACCGGACTCGAACAAAACCGGGAAAAAAAATGCAAAAACGGAGACTGTATGTAGGAGAAACAGAAACTGCAGGCAGATGAATATGCAGATGAATTCGTGTACTGCAGACTGAAAAACGAGATGACTATATAGACAACTATAGAATAATTGCTCAATAACTTCATAGCAATTAACATTGGAGTTTCAGGAGTTTCAACAGTTTTGGAAAACCAAAAGTCTATTGAAAAAATTAAAAATGTAGCAAAACGTGGACACTCCTAAGGGGCCAATTTTGCTCCTTACGGTCCGACATTCGTGTACGCAGGTCGCGCTCGCACACAAGTTCAAGGTCTGAAGCCAATTTCGGTCCAAGATTTGCACCCCCTGCGCGCGCACGTGGAGAGAGCCTCTATGCTACACATGATTACACCATTCTAAAGTGCAATCCTTTATAAAGTGGTTTTAATTTTCATCCACTTCCTATGTGGGACAAAGCTTAAATTTTTTGCTTTCCCACCAACATAAACTCCTTTCACATGGCATACTTTGAGCTTCAATTTCTCATTCACCCGAGCATCATTTTTGACAAGTAAGTATATGATTTCGATGTACTCACGGAAGAGAACACAAATCAACTTTCATCTTTCAAAATAGCCAAGCGGGTCCCACTCAAAACTAGTGCCAAAGTCAGCCCATTTCCAGTTTTTTTTTCCAACAATCCCCCACATGAATGAAAATTGGGAGCGACACATGAATGTGACACATGAAGACTAGGTGATATAGTTCAACAGTTGAAACCTGCATAGGATAGGTAGGTGTTACCCCTTGAACCTTCCCTTGTGAAAGCATATTTACTTTACTAGCTGACCAGTAGACGCGATGTCCTTGAACTGTTCTGCCGTTTATGTAAACGATGATATACTCTACACAGGATTCTTCCTGACACATTTTCGTTCTCATTATTATGTTCGTTTTGGCCAAGAACATACGCCTGGTTCTGTGAGAGTTCACAAGAATTGCACCGCACACAATTCCCTTAGAAGCGGCCCCACTTCTCTCTCACATAGGTGATTTCTTATTACAAGTAATCCACGTTACTTGGCTCGAATTTTCGACGCATAATAATCATTAAAAGCCTATTGCTTATCCTTTATCTTTCGGGCATCACTGTGCATCATAGGAATGGACATGAGGTAATATCCCCCACAGTGATTCTATTAAGTCTTTACAATTAGGTTGTCCCTTTGAACTTAGATCTTGGAATCTCCAGTCAACTAAGTTGGGTTTTCCTTTGTATTAACTTATCCATTCAAGGGCTTAAGTCCCATTCCTCTCGATGATTTTTCAACTAACTCTCTATTTAACCCTTTGGTTAGCGGATCCGCAATGTTATCCTTTGATTTTACATAATCAACAGTGATAACTCCAGTTGAGAGTAATTGTCTTATGGTATTGTATCTACGACGTATATGTCTAGACTTACCATTATACATGTTACTCTGTGCCCTTCCAATTGCTGATTGACTATCACAATATATGCAAATTGCTGGCACAGGTTTTGACCATCTTGGAATATCCTCTAAGAAGTTGCGCAACCATTCAGCCTCTTCACCACTTTTATCAAAAGCTATAAACTCAGATTCCATAGTGGATCTGGCTATCACAGTTTGTTTAGAGGATTTCCAGGATATAGCTGCACCTGCCAATGTAAACACAAATCCACTCGTGGACTTTGAGTCTGTTATATCAGATATCCAATTTGCATCAGTATATCCTTCAATGACCGCTGGACATCTAGTATAGTGCAGTCCAAAATTACGTGTACATCTCAAGTACCTTAGTACTCTTACTATTCCTTTCCAGTGATCAGCTCCTGGATTACTCGTATATCTACTCAGTTTACTCACTGTGTAGGCTATGTCTGGTCTTGTACAACTCATCAAGTACATCAGACTCCCAATAACTCTCGAGTACTCTACTTGATGTACACTTTCACCTTTATTTTTGGATAGATGTTGACTTGTATCTATCGGTGTTCTAGCCATTTCAGTATCATCCTTACTGAACTTTTTTAGAATTTTATCAACATAAGTAACTGGTTTAGAACAAGCCCATCTGAGGTTCTTGAAATTTTGATTCCAAGTATAACATCAGCTAAACCCATATCCTTCATGTCAAACCTCGAATTTAACATATCTTTAGTGTATTTAATCATCTTATTGTCACTACCAACAATAAGCATATCGTCAACGTAAAGACATAAAATGACATAACCATTTCCAGTGTCTTTAACGTAAACACATTTGTCACACTCGTTGATTTTAAATCCACTCTCCATCATGACATTATCAAATTTTTCGTGTCATTGTTTTGGTGCTTGTTTCAAGCCATATAACGACTTCACCAATTTACAAACTTTCTTTTCTTGCCCTGGAGATGAAAACCCCTCGGGTTGTTCCATATAGATTTCTTCATCTAAATCTCCATTCAAGAATGCAGTCTTAACATCCATTTGATGTACTTCAAGATTTCGTAGGGCAGCAATCGCAAGTATCATCCTGATAGATGTTGTTCTCGTTACTGGAGAATATGTATCAAAGTAATCAAGGCCTTCTCGTTGTCTATAACCTTTTATTACCAATCTAGCCTTATATTTTTCAATAGATCCATCTGCTTTCATTTTACGTTTGAAAATCCATCTATAGCCTAGTGGTTTACTTCCTGGAGGAAGATCCACTAGCTCCCATGTATGATTTTGCAAAATGGAATCTATTTCACTTTAAATGACCTCTTTCCATTGAGGTCCTTCTGATGAGTTCACAGCTTCTTGATAGCTTTGAGGTTCACTTTCTAGCACATAGGTCAGAAAATCTGGACCATAAGATTTTTCTGTCATTTCCTTTTTGCTACGTCTTGGTTCAACCTCAACTTCATCTTCTAATTCTTGGTCCGGACTATTTTCAGTCATAGTCTCATATGTCCGTTTAGAAGAACTTGCCTCTTCTTTGGACTTGCATGGAAATACATGTTCAAAGAAAGAAGCATTTCTCGATTCCATTATCGTGTTTTTGTGTATATCTGGAATTTTAGATTCATACAAAAGAAACCGATAAGCACTACTGTTTTGAGCATATCCAATGAAGATACAATCTACAGTTTTCGGTCCTATCTTCACCTTCTTTGGTGTTGGGACAGCCACTTTAGCAAGACACCCCCACACTCGTAAGTATTTATATGAAGACTTTCTTCCTTTCCATAACTCATAAGGGGTCTTCTCCATTTTCTTTCGGGGCACCTTATTTAAAAGGTAATTTGCTGATAACACAGCCTCCCCCACATGTTCTGAGGTAACCCAGAACTTACCAACATCGCATTCATCATTTCTTTTAAGGTGCGATTTTTTCTTTCAGCAACACCATTTTGTTGCGGGGAATAAGGTGCGGTGGTTTCATGTATGATTCCATGTTGTGCACATAATTCAGCGAATGGTGCTTCATACTCACCACCTCGATCGCTTCTTATCACCTTAATTTTCTTGTTAAGTTGGTTCTCAACTTCATTCTTGTAGAGAATGAATTTCTCTATCGCTTCATCCTTGCTTTTTAGCAAGTACACATAGCAATATTTTGTGCTATCGTCGACAAAAGTAATGAATACTTGTTGCCACCTCTTGTTTGTACAAATTTTAAATCACATATATCACTGTGAATTAAATCAAGTGGTTTTGTATTCCGTTCAATTGATTTAAATGATGACCTTGTCAATTTTGCCTCAACACACGTTTCGCACTTATGTTTGGAATCAATATGGAACGCGGGTATACAATTCAAGTTAACTAGTCTACGTAAAGAATCATAGTTAACATGTCCTAGTCTACCATGCCACACATTGGAAGACTCAAGCAAGTAAGCGGAAGAGTTCACTTTATTCATTTTTGGTTTAACAACCATTACATTCAACTTAAACATACCATCGGAAACATAGCCTTTTCCGACAAACATTCCACTCTTAGACAAAATAACTTTGTCTGACTCAAATACAATACGAAAACCATGCTTATTTAAAAGCGACCCGGACACAAGGTTCTTGCGAATTTCAGGCACATACAACACATTGTTAAGAGTTAGCTCTTTCCCCGAAGTCATCTTCAGAACCACTTTGCCTTGTCCCTTGATTTCAGAAGTTGCTGAATTTCCCATGAACAACTTCTCTCCATTTTCAATTGCTTCGAAAGTAGCAAACAGTTCTTTATCAGAACACACATGTCTCGTAGCTCCGGTGTCAATCCACCATTCTTTTGGGTTAGAGCCCACCATGTTCACTTCAGAAACGACGGCTGCTAGATTCATCTCCGCCACATCATGTGCCATATAGTCAACCACATTTGCTTCTTTCTTCTTCTTTGGCAATCTGCACTCCGAAGACTTGTGACCCACTTTGTCACAATTGAAGCATTTTCCTTGAAACTTCCTTTTAGAGGTTCCACCTTTAGGTCCTAGCTTGGTCCCTTTACCTCCGAATGACCCAGCCTTACTTTTGTAGGTCTTACTGCTTTGACCATGCTCCACAACATTGGCTTTAGCAACACTAGGATTGAACAACTTCTTTTCAGAACTCTTGTTGTCTTCTTCAATTCGAAGTCTAACAATCAGTTCTTCGACGTTCATTTCCTTTCGTTTGTGCTTTAGGTAATTCTTGAAATCTTTCCATGCGGGAGGCAATTTTTCAATAATTGCAGCCACTTGGAAAGTCTCACTCAACAACATCCCTTCAGCATGAATTTCGTGAAGAATTACTTGGAGTTCTTGCACTTGACTGATTATAGTTTTGGAGTCCACCATTTTATAATCTAAGAATTTGCCGACAATGAACTTTTTAGCCCCGGCATCTTCAGTTTTATATTTACGGTCCAAAGACTCCCACAACTCCTTAGCAGTTTTCATAGTGCTATACACGTTGTATAGCGAATTTGCTAAACTGTTCATTATGTAATTTCGGCATAGAAAATCCGAATGGTTCCAAGCATCAAGTGCACTGATCGCTTGAACATCTCCCTCACCCTATTTGAGTTTTGAAGCAGTTTCAGTCAAGAACCTCGCAAGATTCAAGGTGGTCAAATAAAATAGCATTTTCTGCTGCCACCTTTTGAAATTCAAGCCATTGAATTTCTCCGGTTTTTCATTATGATTAACCGGAACAGTAGCCATAGGTTGGCTTACAACATGACTTGGCAATCTAACCACAGTCTGAGCTACACCAAAACTAGAGCCCACAGCCTGCTTTCCAGTAGCCACAGTTTGGGTCACATCCATGTTAGTTTGTTCGGTTGCCATTTCTGAAAATGAAACAAAAATATTAGTTTTCAATAAACTAATATTAATCCAATAAAACAAATGAAACAATAACCGAATCTGTTTTAAGCTTGTAGGAAAATTGTTTCAACTTCAAATACCGGATTTACAACTTGATACCAATTTTGATGAACAGAACAAAAACTGTATTTACAAATACAGTTAGCGCATACTATAATATAATGTAAAATATATATATTGCAGCAAATAATGAAAACAATTGCAGAATGACAATATGCAAAATCGAAAAACAGAATCTGTTAAAACTGTATAACACTTTTAACCCGAGGCCTGTGTCAAACACAGTTTCCTTAAAACAGATTCGCTCCCTCACCGTACGTGCTTGAGGATTGATATGAACGTCTGCTTCCCAGGATACAACGGTAGAACCAGTAGTTTCTGAGCACCACAGAGACTACTCCGGCGAACTGACTATGTGCCTGAATTATATCACCACCGGACTCGAACAAAATCGGGAAAAAAAAATGCAAAAACGGAGGCTGCATGTAGGAGAAACAGAAACTGCAGACAGATGAATATGCAGATGAATTCGTGTACTGCAGACTGGAAAAACGAGATGACTATATAGACAACTGTAGAATAATTGCTCAATAACTTCATAGCAATTAACATTGGAGTTTTAGGAGTTTCAACAGTTTTGGGAAACCAAAAGTCTATTGAAAAAATTAAAAAATGTAGCAAAACGTGGACACTCCTAAGGGGCCAGTTTTGCTCCTTTCGGTCCGACATTCTTGTACGCAGGTCGCGCTCGCACACAAGTTCAAGGTCTGAAGCCAATTTCGATCCAAGATTTGCACCCCCCCCTGCGCGCGCACGTGGAGAGAGCCTCTATGCTACACATGATTCCACCATTCTAAAGTGCAATCCTTTATAAAGTGGTTTTAATTTTCATCCACTTCCTATGTGGGACAAAGCTTAAATTTTTGCTTTCCCACCAACATAAACTCCTTTCACATGACATACTTTGAGCTTCAATTTCTCATTCACCCGAGCATCATTTTTGACAAGTAAGTATATGATTTCGATGTACTCACGGAGGAAAACACAAATCAACTTTCATCTTTCAAAATAGCCAAGCGGGTCCCACTCAAAACTAATGCCAAAGTCAGCCCATTTTCAGTTTTTTCCAACAATCCCCCACATGAATGAAAATTGGGAGCGACACATGAATGTGACACATGAAGACTAGGTGATATAGATCAACAGTTGAAACCTGCATAGGATAGGTAGGTGTTACCCCTTGAACCTTCCCTTGTGAAAGCATATTTACTTTACTAGCTGACCAGTAGACGCGATGTCCTTGAACTGTTCTGCCGTTTATGTAAACGATGATATACTCTACACATGATTCTTCCTAACACATTTTCGTTCTCATTATTATGTTCGTTTTGGCCATGAACATACGCCTGGTTCTGTGAGAGTTCACAAGAATTGCACCCCACACAATTCCCTTAGAAGCGGCCCCACTTCTCTCTCACATAAGTGATTTCTCATTACAAGTAATCCACGTTACTTGGCTCGAATTTTCGACGCATAATAATCATTAAAAGCCTATTGCTTATCCTTTATCTTTCGTGCATCATAGGAATGGACATGAGGTAATATCCCCCACAGTGATTCTATTAAGTCTTTACAATTAGGTTGTCCCTTTGAACTTAGATCTTGGGATCTCCAGTCAACTAGGTTGGGTTTTCCTTTGTATTAACTTATCCATTCAAGGGCTTAAGTCCCATTCCTCTCGATAATTTTTCAACTAACTCTCTATTTAACCCTTTGGTTAGCGGATCCGCAATGTTATCCTTTGATTTTACATAATCAACAGTGATAACTCCAGTTGAGAGTAATTGTCTTATGGTATTGTGTCTACGACGTATATGTCTAAACTTACCATTATACATGTTACTCTGTGCCCTTCCAATTGCTGATTGACTATCACAATATATGCAAATTGCTGGCACAGGTTTTGACCATCTTGGAATATCCTCTAAGAAGTTGCGCAACCATTCAGCCTCTTCACCACTTTTATCTAAAGCTAGAAACTCAGATTCCATAGTGGATCTGGCTATCACAGTTTGTTTAGAGGATTTCCAGGATATAGCTGCACCTGCCAATGTAAACACAAATCCACTCGTGGACTTTGAGTCTTTTATATCAGATATCCAATTTGCATCAGTATATCCTTCAATGACCGCTGAATATCTAGTATAGTGCAGTCCAAAATTACGTGTACATCTCAAGTACCTTAGTACTCTTACTATTCCTTTCCAGTTATCAGCTTCTGGATTACTCGTATATCTACTCAGTTTACTCACTGTGTAGGCTATGTCTGGTCTTGTACAACTCATCAAGTACATCAGACTCCCAATAACTCTCGAGTACTCTACTTGATGTACACTTTCACCTTTATTTTTGGATAGATGTTGACTTGTATCTATCGGTGTTCTAGCCATTTCAGTATCATCCTTACTGAACTTTTCTAGAATTTTATCAACATAATGTGCCTGGTTTAGAACAAGCCCATCTGATGTTCTTGAAATTTTTATTCCAAGTATAACATCAGCTAAACCCATATCCTTCATGTCAAACCTCGAATTTAACATATCTTTAGTGTATTTAATCATCTTATTGTCACTACCAACAATAAGCATATCGTCAACGTAAAGACATAAAATGACATAACCATTTCCAGTGTCTTTATCGTAAACACATTTGTCACACTCGTTGATTTTAAATCCACTCTCCATCATGACGTTATCAAATTTTTCATGCCATTGTTTTGGTGCTTGTTTCAAGCCATATAACGACTTCACCAATTTACAAACTTTCTTTTCTTGCCCTGGAGATGAAAACCCCTCGGGTTGTTCCATATAGATTTCTTCATCTAAATCTCCATTCAAGAATGCAGTCTTAACATCCATTTGATGTACTTCAAGATTTCGTAGAGCAGCAATAGCAAGTATCATCCTAATAGATGTTATTCTCGTTACTGGAGAATATGTATCAAAGTAATCAAGGTCTTCTCGTTGTCTATAACCTTTTATTACCAATCTAACCTTATACTTTTCAATAGATCCATCTGCTTTCATTTTACGTTTGAAAATCCATCTATAGCCTAGTGGTTTACTTCCAGGAGGAAGATCCACTAGCTCCCATGTATGATTTTGCAAAATGGAATCTATTTCACTTTGAATGGCCTCTTTCCATTGAGGTCCTTCTGATGAGTTCACAGCTTCTTGATAGCTTTGAGGTTCACTTTCTAGCATATAGGTCAAAAAATCTGGACCATAAGATTTTTCTGTCCTTTCCCTTTTGCTACGTCTTGGTTTCAACCTCAACCTCATCTTCTAATTCTTGGTCCGGACTATTTTCAGTCATAGTCTCATATGTCCGTTTAGAAGAGCTTGCCTCTTCTTTGGACTTGCATGGAAATACATGTTCAAAGAAGGAAGCATTTCTCGATTCCATTATCGTGTTTTTGTGTATATCCGGAATTTTAGATTCATACACAAGAAACCGATAAGCACTACTATTTTGAGCATATCCAATGAAGATACAATCTACAGTTTTCGGTCCTATCTTCACCTTCTTTGGTGTTGGGACAGCCACTTTAGCAAGACACCCCCACACTCGTAAGTATTTATAGGAAGACTTTCTTCCTTTCCATAACTCATAAGGGGTCTTTTCCATTTTCTTTCGGGGCACCTTATTTAAAAGGTAATTTGCTGATAACACAACCTCCCCCCCACATGTTCTGAGGTAACCCAGAACTTACCAACATCGCATTCATCATTTCTTTTAAGGTGCGATTTTTTCTTTCAGCAACACCATTTTGTTGCGGGGAATAAGGTGCGGTGGTTTCATGTATGATTCCATGTTGTGCACATAATTCAGCGAATGGTGCTTTATACTCACCACCTCGATCGCTTCTTATCACCTTAATTTTCTTGTTAAGTTGGTTCTCAACTTCATTCTTGTAGAGAATGAATTTCTCTATCGCTTCATCCTTGCTTTTTAGCAAGTACACATAGCAATATTTTGTGCTATCGTCGACAAAAGTAATGAATACTTGTTGCCACCTCTTGTTTGTACAAATTTTAAATCACATATATCACTGTGAATTAAATCAAGTGGTTTTGTATTCCGTTCAATTGATTTAAATGATGACCTTGTCAATTTTGCCTCAACACACGTTTCGCACTTATGTTTGGAATCAATATGGAACGCGGGTATACAATTCAAGTTAACTAGTCTACGTAAAGAATCATAGTTAACATGTCCTAGTCTACCATGCCACACATTGGAAGACTCAAGCAAGTAAGCGGAAGAGTTCACTTTATTCATTTTTGGTTTAACAATCATTACATTCAACTTAAACATACCATCGGAAACATAGCCTTTTCCGACAAACATTCCACTCTTAGACAAAATAACTTTGTCTGACTCAAATACAATACGAAAACCATGCTTATTTAAAAGCGACCCGGACACAAGGTTCTTGCGAATTTCAGGCACATACAACACATTGTTAAGAGTTAGCTCTTTCCCCGAAGTCATCTTCAGAACCACTTTGCCTTGTCCCTTGATTTCAGAAGTTGCTGAATTTCCCATGAACAACTTCTCTCCATTTTCAATTGCTTCGAAAGCAGCAAACAGTTCTTTATCAGAACACACATGTCTCGTAGCTCCGGTGTCAATCCACCATTCTTTTGGGTTAGAGCCCACCATGTTCACTTCAGAAACGACGGCTGCTAGATTCATCTCCGCCACATCATGCGCCATGTAGTCAACCACATTTGCTTCTTTCTTCTTCTTTGGCAATCTGCACTCCGAAGACTTGTGACCCACTTTGTCACAATTGAAGCATTTTCCTTGAAACTTCCTTTTAGAGGTTCCACCTTTAGGTCCTAGCTTGGTCCCTTTACCACCGAATGACCCAGCCTTACTTTTGTAGGTCTTACTGCTTTGACCATGCTCCACAACATTGGCTTTAGCAACACTAGGATTGAACAACTTCTTTTCGGAACTCTTGTTGTCTTCTTCAATTCGAAGTCTAACAATCAGTTCTTCGACGTTCATTTCCTTTCGTTTGTGCTTTAGGTAATTCTTGAAATCTTTCCATGCGGGAGGCAATTTTTCAATAATTGCAGCCACTTGGAAAGTCTCACTCAACACCATCCCTTCAGCATGAATTTCGTGAAGAATTACTTGGAGTTCTTGCATTTGACTGATTATAGTTTTGGAGTCCACCATTTTATAATCTAAGAATTTGCCGACAATGAACTTTTTAGCCCCGGCATCTTCAGTTTTATATTTACGGTCCAAAGACTCCCACAACTCTTTAGTAGTTTTCATAGTGCTATACACGTTGTATAGCGAATCTGCTAAACTGTTCATAATGTAATTTCGGCATAGAAAATCCGAATGGTTCCAAGCATCAAGTGCACTGATCGCTTGAACATCTCCCTCACCCTCTTTGAGTTTTGGAGCAGTTTCAGTCAAGAACCTCGCAAGATTCAAGGTGGTCAAATAAAATAGCATTTTCTGCTGCCACCTTTTGAAATTCAAGCCATTGAATTTCTCCGGTTTTTCATTATGATTAACCGGAACAGTAGCCATAGGTTGGCTCACAACATGACTTGGCAATCTAGCCACAGTCTGAGCCACACCAGAACTAGAGCCCACGGCCTGATTTCCAGTAGCCACAGTTTGGGTCACATCCATGTTAGTTTGTTCGGTTGCCATTTCTGAAAATGAAACAAAAATATTAGTTTTTAATAAACTAATATTAATCCAATAAACCAAATGAAACAATAACCGAATCTGTTTTAAGCTTGTAGGAAAATTGTTTCAACTTCAATACCGGATTTACAACTTGATACCAATTTTGATGAATAGAATAAAAACTGTATTTACAAATACAGTTTGCGCATATTATAATAGATTGTAAAATGTATATATTGCAGTAAATAATGAAAACAATTGCAGAACGACAATATGCAAAATCGAAAAACAGAATCTGTTAAAACTGTATAACACTTTTAACCCGAGGCCTGTGTCAAACACAGTTTCCTTAAAACAGATTCGCCCCCTCACCGTACGTGCCTGAGGATTGATATGAACGTCTGCTTCCCAGGATACAACGGTAGAACCAGTAGTTTCTGAGCACTACAGAGACTACTCCGGCGAACTGACTATGTGCCTGAATTATATCACCACCGGACTCGAACAAAACCGGGAAAAAAAATGCAAAAACGGAGACTGTATGTAATGTAGCAAAACGTGGACACTCCTAAGGGGTCAATTTTGCTCCTTTCGGTCCGACATTCGTGTACGCAGGTCGCGTTCGCACACAAGTTCAAGGTCTGAAGCCAATTTCGGTCCAAGATTTGCACCCCCCCTGCGCGCGCACGTGGAGAGAGCCTCTATGCTACACATGATTACACCATTCTAAAGTGCAATCCTTTATAAAGTGGTTTTAATTTTCATCCACTTCCTATGTGGGACAAAGCTTAAATTTTTGCTTTCCCACCAACATAAACTCCTTTCACATGGCATACTTTGAGCTTCAATTTCTCATTCACCCGAGCATCATTTTTGACAAGTAAGTATATGATTTCGATGTACTCACGGAGGAGAACACAAATCAACTTTCATCTTTCAAAATAGCCAAGCGGGTCCCACTCAAAACTAGTGCCAAAGTCAGCCCATTTTCAATTTTTTCCAACAATTTCTAAGGTTATTTTGATTTTTATAGTCATCAATAAACTGGTGTCTCGTTATTGTAGATGTTTACGATTTTGATGTTAGTGGTGTTTTTCGAAAAAGAGAATTATGAATGCATTCCAATTGAAATGCATACATAACTTTCTTTATACATCTCGTTGCACTTGCAATTAGTGAGAATAGCCTTTGGAATGTAAGCATAAACTTTTATCCGTCTCCTTTGTTGCAATGTCGCAAGTTTCATCAATAGTACCTAATAATTTTGACGAAGAATTAGGGAGTGTCCAATTACATAGGTTTTGAGCCCCTTTTTTTTTAAACCTCATTTTTCCGAAGCTTGTTTTAATCCCACATTCTCCCATAAAAAAATGTTTTCATGTTAAATCCAATTTTTTTTCCTACTTTTTAACAACATATTCTCCTGAACATCAATATTAAAAACCCATTTTCCCCAAAAATGGGACTCAAACTGGGGCTAAATTTTCAAAAGTAAAAAATATGGTGGCTTTGCACGTGGAATGGCGCATCGCAAAATAAAGAATTTAAATGAAAACCTTAAAAACACAATTTTGGAATCCACCAAATTAAAGAAAAAATAAACTCACGAAATTTTATTAATGCAAGATAATTTAAAAACTATGAATTAGCTCTTTATTTATGAGATTTACATGAAAACCTGGTTTAAACAGTTTAAAATGGCAAAGAATTCGAAATAAACTAAATGACAAAAATAGCACTAAAACTTTAAAAGCAATTTTCGAGTCCTAAATGAACTCTAATGGCCAAAATTCATCGTATGTCACGGCGTAGCGATGAGTTCTACTCGTCTCATCGTTCTCTTTTCGAAATAGTTAATGGGCTAAAACTGAAGCTCGACGGCCACGCTTGCACTTGCATTTTTTCCTTTTCGGTCCAAATCTTCTTCAATATATTCAGCCATCCATTTTACATCATTGAATTAGCAAGCGTCCCACCTAAACTGCACACATTAATTGATTTAGATGTGTCATGAAAAAAATTCTTACAGAAAATGTAGATTTCTTTTCATTTCTTATTAATTATTTCAGTATTCTTTTAACATTTATCTGATATAATTTATGCAAGTTAACTAAGTTTGAGCATGGAATCTGAATTCCATTAAAATATGATGAAGTCAAGAAGAAAGGAGGCCGCATCAAGAGAAGACGCCCAAAATGTGAAGCTTATGATTTCCTAAGTCTCTAGCTTGACTAAAGCATAACGATGGTCCAGTAAGATTTGTTAAAAGGTCTCGCTTAACCTACACGCATAGAATGAATTTAAAGACACAATGATTGGACTCAGTGTGTAGAGCTTACATTAGAGATATATGAATAGAAGCAACGCAGCATTTAAAATCTGTATAAAGCGTAAACGCAATTAAGTTAATTCGGGTTTTTAAAATTTGATTTTCTTATTTTGTTACCTTTATTTAGCCCTCGTAAACTCTAGTTTCTTGGTTCATATAGGACATATTAAACCTTGTATAAAGAGTTCACTTCTGGTATTAAAACACGTTTTGAGGTTGAATGCAATTAAAAGATTTCTCTCTCATTTTCGATTATCTTCCCCTTTTCTCTCTTTCTTCTCTATGTTTTCTCCTCTTGCTTGCTGTTTATAATTGATGGAAGTTAATCATATGTCTACTGCTTCCGTCATCAAGAAAATTTTGTTTAGAGACTTCTTTATACTACACATTATAGAGGCAAAAATGAGATGACTTCTAAAGTTACTTCGATTCTATAGTCGTCAATAAAGTCGTGTTTTGTTTTTCTAATAGATGTCCATTATTCTAATATCGTGTCCTAAATTTGAATTCTTTATATGTCCCAAGAAAAATTAAAATGTTATTCATATTATAATTATAAAACAAAGATATAGGAATTCAATTTATGTATTGTGGAAATAACTCATGTTTCTTCATTCATAACTAAGTAATAAATTATTGAAAGTAGAAAATATTGGTGCTTTGAATGACCAGTTAGTGAGCGTCTGATGTATACTTCATGCACACAATGGTATAGAGAAGTTATTGAACTTTTCTTACAGGCAAAGTAGATTTCTTTTGTTTCTTATTAAGTTATTGTTGTTCATATTTATCCGGGTTAATTATCCCAATAGTCACTGAACTTTGGCCAAAGTTTCCACCAGGTCACTGAACTTTAAAAAATACGTAGTTAGTCATTGAACTTTCGAAAAATCACCACATTGGTCACTGAACTTTAAATATCACCTCATTGGCCACTAAACTTTGCAAAACGTTTTCCAGATGGTCACTGAACCCAGTGATTATCTGGGAAACTTTTTGCAAAGTTCAGTGACCCCGTAGAAATATTTTGCAAAGTTCATTGACCAATGGGGTGATTTTTAAAGTTCAGTGACCAATTGTGTGATTTTTAAAGTTCAGTGACCAATGAGGTAATTTTTCGAAAGTTCAGTGACTAACCACGTAGTTTTTAAAGTTTAGTGACTATTGAGGTAATTAACCCTATTTATCCTATAAAAACTATACAAGTTCACAAATGCTCGTGCATGATATCTGAACCGCACTAAATTATCGAAAGGAAGTCAGCGTAAAGAGAACACACACAAACTGTGTATGTTTAGGATTTCAAGAAAAGAAGAAAAAGAAAAAAAGAAATGGCTTGGCTGAGGTTTTATGTGCAGCCAATATAGAACTTATAAACAATTGACTAGGTGTTGACAAATGAACTAACAAAATGCAGATTTTGGAGCGGAGAAAACAAGTTGACTCAACCAAAATAATCCAGTGAGTTTAGAGTAAGGTTTCTTGAATAGAAACCATTATGGAATCTACTAGTTTCGGTTCTATTTATGCTGTTTTCCTTAAGGAGAACTCGACTTAGCGGCCATCGAGGCCTCTTGACCAGTTTTGATGTGTTTTTTTGTGAACTCACTAAAAATGCTAGCTAATTCTAATAAACACTAGAACATAACTTTTTGCCCACCCTAAGCATGCCCCTGTGCCTCCATTTTCAAATACTAATTATAAAATTCAACAGATTGACATCTATGCAGGCAATTAGGCAAATGTTGTTTGATATGCAGCTGCTGGTGTCTTTTCCTCCTAGGTTTTATCGAACATCAATACAAGATCTAAAGAACTCAATAGATAAAGTACAAAAACGGGAATCTAACAAAGTATAGTTTCACATTAGGTGGATCAAATTTAGCCCATGTTTGGCCCGAACTCATTTTTCCTTAAAACTCATTTTAACCACACACTTTATAAGACCCATAACTTATATTTACTTCTCAACTACAAGTTTTATCAAAATCTACTAAAAATATAATGTTTAGCCAAACCAAACATGAGCTTATCTTCAATTGTCTATAAAATGACAACAAATTCTTCTTGCAGCCAGCTACCGTTGGGAACAAAAAATTCAGATAAGAAAAAGCTGTCCAAGTATGAGCCGATAAAGACAATGCTGTACCACTACCTAGGCACAACTATGTCGTTAGTCTTGAGGCTAGACAACCTAGACAGGCTTCTCCTAAATTTCTTATTACGACCATCCTTCTGCACTCACTCTGAAAACATAATCTCATGCTTGGATGTATTTTGTGAGTAACTGAATATTTGCTCCATCTTTGGCAAACTTGAACTTATATGCAAGATGCAAAAGAGAATCAGACGAATATTTTCCTGTGCAAAAGAGAAAGCAAACGTTAGCTATGCGAAAATCGCCACGAATGGAGGTTTCTGTGATATTGATTTTGTAATTGTCAAAGCAACTTCTCCTGAAGATTTACCGTTGCCAGACAGATATGTTCTTGAACTGTTAAAAATATTTTCGGTTTCACCATCATCCTGTCAAGCATTTTTATTAAGTTTTACTCGACGATTTGGCAAGACGGAATCATGGAGAGTTGCACTGAAATGTCTCGTTCTCCTCCACCGGCTTCTCCGATCAGTGCCTGATGCAAGCCCCTTTCGTGCAGATCTGTTATGGGCTCGAGCCAATGGATTGTTATCTCTCAACCCATGTCATTTTCGTGATATCTCTTCATCGTCTTCTCAGGATTATACGGCGTTCATACGATCATATGCTCATCTACTCGATGAAGCCCTGAATTGCGTGTCCATTGAAAGTCAAGAAATATACGTACAAGAATACGAGAGCCTTCAAGAAAAAATGGAGGATTTGGGAAGAATGGTAGAGATCTTACCTCAGCTCCAAACCTTAATAGACCGAGTCATCAGTTGCTGGCCTACTGGTTCAGCAGCTAGAAGCTTCATTGTCCAATCTGCAATGAAATATGTGGTTCGAGATAGTTTCACCTGCTACACAACTTACAGGAAAGAGATTGTTAAAGTCTTAGACAATCTAATTCAGTTGCCTTATCGAAATTCTGTGGCTGCTTTTAGCATCTACAAGAAGGCAGCAATTCAAGCTGACCAACTCAGCGAATTTTATGATAGGTGCAAGTCTATGGGATTCTGTGGCTTTTATGAATATCCCTTTGTTGATCAAATTCCAGAAATACAGATTCGTGCACTTGAGTCCTTTCTTGATGGGATGTGGCAACTGACTGATCAATCCTCTTCATCAACTGTATCCCCACTGGAATCTACCTCGATGTCCCCAACTTTTACAGAAGATGATAGTGACAAACAACTAGTTAGACGGCCAGAGAGTGGCGCCACTTCTAACTCCGCCAAGGTTGAAGAGAAGGTTGCAGTGGAGGAGAAGACGAAAGGCGTAGAAATGGAGCCTCTGATACAGTGGACAGTAGATGATAATGTTGATTGGGAGGATCTTTTAGAAGCCTCCATTAATACTAGCCAATCCATAACTTCAAGAAACGGTTACTTCCATCCTCATGGATATGCACAGGGAAATTACTTAGTTGATGGATTTGTAGGCCAACCAAATGGTTTGCAAATGCAAGTATACGTTCCTAATTATTATCTTCCATGTCCAAATCCTTTTTACGAGCCAGAAAGAACGACCACCATTGCCCATGGATCATACCCTAGTAATCCCATGTACCCATGGGGTCTTTAATGCTCTACTTGAAATAAAAAATTTGATAGTACTTGATTTGTGACAAATTTTCACAATAAATTGAGCAATTATTTCAGCCCTTATAAGTTGATCATTTTTCTCTTCACAAAATAATTGATCATATTTTTTACACGTACTATGTAACTATTAAGTTTCGTTATTTATTGTCTGCTAATATATTTTACAATATAGATGCTAAAATCAACTATCAATGCGAAGTTGACGATGTGAACCTCTTCTTATCTTATAGTAATGACCGATTTATTCGGTAAAATTTATATGATTTTTGGCAGCCCTTTGTACATAAACAGTGGCATTTAAGTCATTTAGCAAGATTGATAAATGACTTTGATCTTTAAACCTCTTTATGTGGTAGCCAAAAACAGAGATAATTGAAAGAAGAAAACAAAACAAAATGGGGAAGGGAATTGGGTATCTTCATCACCAATTGCTCAAGGAAGTTTTCCGATGGTACGCGCCTAGGAATTTCTAGTACTTATCTTTGAATTTTTGATAAATAAAGTAGATAGTTTTTTTGTAAGTGATCATCCCTTTTTGCTCATAGTAAGCTCGCTCTTGTCCACGACATATTTTGACTCTTACCTTCACTTCATTCGGTTTCGGGGAGTTTTAGCACCATATCCTGGCCCTTGAGATTTGTTGAGAAACAAGACTAGTTAAGAAAGAACTAGTAAATGTAATTACCTCAGAACTTTAGTTCATCATAGGCTATGAAGGCCTCAGAAGGGACATTTCATCATAGGCCGTCTTTAGGGAAAAAGGAGCAACTTAGTCTAGAAAAGAAGCACACTCTACTTTTATCCAGTTTCTTGTATTGTACAGCAGTCAATATGAGAATAGGACATAGGCAACCATTGCTTATTACTCTATATAAGCCATCACTATTCCTCCATTGTAAATCAGAACACATGTTAATAACATTTTATTGTTCATCATTTTTATCATCTAAATTCAACATGGTATCAAAGCAGGTTTTAAACCTGTAGAAGCAAAAGGCCAACAGAGCCAAAGAAAGTTTCCCACATTCAAACCATGTCTCAACACACGGATAATACCAAGATCACAAGCATAGTACTCAATGGCAACAGAAACTATATACCTTGGTCCAGATCAGTAACGATCGGTCTCAGTGGCAAAGGCAAATTACACTTTGTCACAGGCACCAAAGAAAAACCCAAACCCACAGATCTCCAAAAACCAACAGAGGCAGAAATAGCCAAAGTTGAAGAATGGCAAACCGCGGACCACATGGTCATGTCGTGGCTGCTAAACACCATGGAGCCACACATTTTCAGCATGTTCATGTACTACAACTCGTCAAAAGAAGTGTGGGACGAAGCCAAGAAATTATATGGCCAACAGAAGAACTTCGCCCACATTTTTAGTCTCAAACATGAGATTTCAAAGATCAAACAAAGTAATCAAAGCAACATGCAATTGGTGACAGAATTAGTTTCAAAATGGGAGGAACTCAACACATATCTCCCACCAACAACAAACACGGTCGAGATTCAGAAAAGGGACAAGCATGATTTAATTTTTTCTTATTTGGGAGCACTCGATGCAAGTTATGAGGCAGCCCGATCCCAAATCCTCCTCTCAGCCGAAATGCCAAGCTTCGATGATATAGTAGTAACAATCGAGCAAGAAGAATCTCGAAGAACACTCATGAACCCACAACAATCGAAAAATTCCGAGAACAATCGAGCTTTCAAGGCCCAATATCCAACCCCTAATTCCAGAGATGCGGCCAAAACGAAGGGGAACTCAACCGCCGACTGGTGCGACCACTGCAAACGTGTAGGGCACAACCAAGAAGGCTGCTGGATCCTTCGTCCTCATCTCCGGCCGGCTAGGAACAAGGGGAAGAGAGGAAACTGGAACGGCGCAAGAAAAGAGAGACGATTTGGAGGATTCAGAGGTGCAAACAGAGGGGTAGAAATGAGCCCTAATGAAGGGGCTAGACCTGGTAGGGCCTGGACCTGCTGGAATCGGGCACAATGGACCTGGAGTAGCTGGACTTGGAGCTATTGGATTTGGACAAGAATTGGCCCAATCTAATTTAAATAAGGTATTGGGCCTTCTGGAACACCTACAGCCCAATTGACTCAGCTACTGGCCCAACTAAACGGTTTGTTACAGCAACAAACTTCAGGTTTTGTACACTTTAAACTTAATTTAAATGATTTAAATATTTCTAAGATCGCTAATTTCTGTCAAAATACGTAAATGGATTATTAACTCTGGTGCTATCGACCATATGACATGGGATAAAAATAAAATACAAAATATCACTCAAATTAAAGAACTTCAACATGTAATTGTTGCGAATGGAAATAAAGCCCAAATTTGGGGCTTTGGTACAGCCAGATTTCTTTCAAAAATCGTGAAAAATATTTTATACTTACCGGGTTTTAATTTAAATCTATTATCTGTTAGTAAAATAACTCAAGATTTAAATTGTAATGTTATACTCTCACCAGACAGAATGACTTTTCAGGATCGAGAATCGAGAAAGAAGATTGGTGAGGGTTTTTTAAAAAATGGACTTTATTATCTTGAAGAAATTCTCAATAGATGTCATGTGTCGGTCAGTCCTACAGATCAGGACAAGTTGCTGCATTGGAGATTTGGTCATCCATCTAATCAAGTTTTAAACAAACTATTTTGTTATAATCTTAACTCTAGCAATTGCGATATTTGTAAGTTTTCAAAGCAAACTAGGTTGCCTTTTTCCTTATCTACCCATGTATCGGAAAAATGCTTTAACTTAATTCACTCTGATGTATGGGGGCCGGCTCATGTGGATTCTTATAACAACTTTAAATATTTTGTTACATTTATCGATGATTTTTCTCGTACTATTTAAATTTATCTTTTAAAAAGAAAAAATGAGATTTTCTCATGTTTCCAAGAATTTTTTATTTTTATTGAAAATCAATATGATGCAAAAATCAAGATTTTTAGATCTAATAATGGGACAGAATATGTAAACAAAAACTTTTTAGAATTTTTTAAATTGAAAGGAAATTTACATCAAACTACCTGTATTAACACACTTGAACAAAACGGAGTTTCCGAAAGGAAAAATCGTCACCTACTTGAAGTCACTAGGTCACTTATCTTCCAAAGTAATGTTCCAAAATCCTATTAGTCAGACGCCATGTTAACAACTACTTACCTTATAAATAGATTGCCTAGTGCAAGGCTGAAAAACATGAGTCCTTTTGAAATTCTTAAAGGTAGGAAAATTGACATTGACCATATACGAGTTTTCGGCTGTATATGTTTTGTACACATAAAAAGACATGACAAATTGGATAAAAACTCGGTTAAAACCATTTTTTTAGGATATTCTTCTGAAAAATAAAAGGGATATAAGTGTTATGATCCAAAAACTCATAAACTCTACTTCTCACGTGACGTTTCCTTCTTTGAAAGCACGCCCTATTACCAACAAAATAAACAAAAACATGCACAAGGTCAACCAACTATGTTACCACCAAATAATTTTGTTTTCCCCGAAGAAACAAATCAAGAGCAGGTTGAGCATGAGGATGATGAAAAAACTGGTGAAACAGGTGCAATTTCTTCAGGGGGAGAAGAAGACGAGGAAAATGAGTCAAGTGAGGAATCAACTCAAGAATAGATTGTCTTGAGAAGATCTAGTCGACAAATCCGACCTCCTGCCAGATTAAGGGATTATGTATCCCATCAGGTGATGTATCCAATCAGGTAATATATCCTATTCAAAACTGTATCTCTTATAAACAGGTTTCTCCTGAATATCGAGCCTATTTGGGTAAAATATCCAAACAAACCGAACCAACGAACTTTAATGAAGCCACCCAGGATCCTATCTGGCGTAAGGCTATGAAGGAAGAACTTCGAGCTTTAGAAAAAAAATGACATGTGGGATATTGCCTACTTACCAAGGGGCCAAAAACTTGTAGGCTGTAGATGGGTTTATAAAATCAAATACAATAGTGATGGTACGATTGAAAGATATAAGGCTAGGTTAGTTGCCAAAGGTTTTACCCAAACCTACGGCATTGACTACCAAGAAACCTTTGCACCGGTAGCAAAAATGAGCACCGTTAGAATTCTATTATCTGTAGCTACCAACTTAGGATGGAATATGTTTCAAATGGATGTTAAAAATGCTTTCCTTCAAGGAATTCTGGAAGAAGAGGTCTACATGACCCTTCCCCCATGCCATAAAAATACTTCAGATCCATCGCTAGTATGTAAGCTAAAAAAGTCAATTTACGGCCTAAAACAATCTCCAAGAGCATGGTATGCCAAACTAAGTTTTTCCCTTTTGAAAAATAATTTTATCAAAAGCAGAGCCGATTCATCCATGTTTGTCAAACACTCACAAAATTCCACTACTATTATTCTAGTCTATGTTGACGACATCATCATCACTGAGAATGATAATGAAGAAATTAAAAGAGTCAAACAACACTTGAAAGACGAATTTGATATCAAAGACCTTGGAAAACTCTCATATTTTCTTGGAATAGAAATAGCTCACTGCAGCAAATGCCTTTCCTATCTCAAAGAAAATATGTCATTGACTTGTTAAAAGAAACTGGTAAGCTAAGAGTTAAACCCGTCGATACCCCAATGGAAATCAATGTTAAACCTAGACCAGAAAATGGTGATCTACTACCGACATAGGACAATATCAAAGGTTAATAGGGAAACTAATCTATCTTACGGTTACCGGACCTGATATTGCATTTGCAGTAAATGTTGTAAGCCAATTTATGCATGCTCCACGTACCAGCCACTTGAGTGCAATTGATAGGATACTAATATATCTTAAAGGCACTCCAAGTCAAGAAATTTAGATGCGGAAACATAACTCTAATACTGTAATTGATTTTTCTGATGCAGATTGGGCCAGGAGCTGCGATAGAAAATCAACCACAGGCCTCTGTACCTTTGTAGGTGGCAACTTGGTCACTTGGAAAAGCAAAAAACAAAATGTTGTAGCAAGGTCAAGTGCAGAAGTAGAGTATCGTGCCATGACATCCACAACAAGTGAACTTATTTGGATCCAGCAACTACTTAAAGACATGAAAACAGAGTACATAGGAACTATGCAAATGTACTGCGACAATTAAGCTGCGCGACATATTGCATCCAATCCAGTCTTTCATGAGAGAACCAAACACATCGAAATCGACTGTCACTTTGTCAGAGAAAAATACAGTCGAGAGAAATAGAAACCCCATTCGTTAGAAGTAAAGAACAATTGGCGGACATATTTACCAAGGCACTCGATAAAACCAATCATTTTAACATTCTTGGCAAGTCGGGATCAATTAATTTATTCGAACCCAACTTGAGGGGGAGTGTTGAGAAACAAGATTAGTTAAGAAAGAACTAGTAAATGTAATTACCTCAGAACTTTAGTTCATCATAGGCTATGAAGGCCTCAGAAGGGACATTTCATCATAGGCCGTCTTTAGGAAAAAGGAGCAGCTTAGTCTAGAAAAGAAGTCAACTCTACTTTTATCTAGTTTCTTGTATTATACAGCAGTCAACATGAGAATAGAACATAGGCAACTGTTGTTTATTACTCTATATAAGCCATCACTATTCTTCCATTGTAAATCAGAACACATGTTAATAACATTTTATTGTTCATCATTTTTATCCTCTAAATTCAACAAGATTTTTGCGACAGGTTCACATTTCACTTTTTCTTCAAAGTGACGGTGCAATTGAAGATTAAACTTCGTGTTGTGAGTTCATTAAATCCTAGCAGCACTTGCATTCTTAGTGAGATCTCTCCTATCTCTTGTTCGAGTTCTATGACCAAGAAATTTGTTCTATATGTATGTCGCTATTTTTAGCTAGAGATAACTCTTGCTTTCCCAATATTTAATCACTGATAATGGAAATGTTTAGTGGACTAAGGTCCGAGGTTATACTTCCCATGCTGAGGATGTTATCATTTATCAATGTTAAAAATAGTCATCTATAAAGTGCATTTTGATAAGATCCTTGGTTTTCGACCCCTTATTTCGTGTGACTCATCGCTCCTTTTTATCAAAATCAACTTTTTAGCTCTCCAAAACGAGCACGAAATTCAAAAGTTAGTTCTCTCATCTCCAAAAGACAAGGTCAAATGTAGTAACCAACCCATAAACTTGCCTCAAATTGGCACCTTATTTTTATTACAGCCGCCTATATTGCGTCATGCTTTGGGGGAATCTGTTAGCCAACTATATTAATCACCCCAGTGGAAACCGCTGGCCATGTCCTAGAAACAAGCTAAAACGTGTAGAAAATTAAAAAGTACCAGCAAGTTTAGATTAAAAAAAAAAAAATACAAGAAACAAAGGCGAAGACATTGGCAACAGAAGATGAGGCTATGGAGAAAGGCTTCCGCAGTGTTGAAGGATCAAAATAGCATCTGGATTTCCATTCTGTCCAGGCGTACCGTACTCCGGAATCCCGACATTGAATTGGCCGTCATAAAAGCCACCAACCACAATGAATCCTCAATCGATGTTAAGAATACCGATAGAGTTTTCAAATGGATTCGCCTCTCGACTTGCCATGTCAAGCCTCTTGTTTGGTCTATATCGAATCGAATGGAGAAAACGAGAAGTTGGGTGGTGGCTCTAAAAGGCTTGATTCTTATGCATGGCGTCATTAACTGTAATGTCCAGGCCGTCCAGAAAGTTGGAAGGTTGCCATTTGATCTGTCAGATTTCACGGATGGGCATTCTAATCCATGGAAAACGTGGGCACACAATTTGTTTATTCGCGAATACTATGCGTTTCTTGATCGGAAATCGATCATAATTTATCAGAATTTCGAGGACCGCAAAGGACAGAAAATTGTTTCGATAAGTAAAGAGCTTCAGTTGCTGCAAAAGCTGCAAGGTTTGCTTGACGTGTTGCTGCAGATTAAACCAAAGTCAAATGCAACCAGAGTCTCTCTTGTGCAGGACGCCATGGATGGAATTATCATTGAGATTTTTGATATTTACAGCAAAATATGCAGAGGAATTGCCATCATTCTTCTCAGTATTTATTCTGCTAAAAAGGCTGAGGCAACAATGGCACTCGAACTTGTGCAGAAAGCGAAAGCCCAAGGCGACCATCTTTCTTTATATATCAAATTCTGCCAACAGATCGGGGTAGTCAATGCATTGGAATTTCCCGTGGTTGAGAAAGTCCCAGAAGAGGGAGTCGAAGAGCTGAAGCAAATAATCAATGAATTATCAGAGTCTGAGAAATCCAGTGTCAATGAATTGGGAGAGAATACAGCAATTGTTCTGATAGATTCTGAAAATGCCAATGAAGGAAAAGATTTGAAGAAAACAACTATAATCACTGATGAGTGGGAGAAATTCGAAGAAGATCTTATGATTGTCAGCCAAGAAAATCCATTTGCCACTTCTTTGATTACACCTATGCTTCATTCAAAAATAAATAATCAAGAACAGCTGCCCGATTTGATCAGCTTCTAGTACTCTTTGAACTAGATTTACATTCCCTTTGAAGAGCCTTCTCAATATCTCAGAAATAATAAAGAAACCAAAGAAAATGCAAATAACTGAGAAGATGATCACATGAGGAAATGCTTCAATTTTCACATGAGAAATTTTATTATTGTTACAATTCTAACCATTGATAATTTCTGAGGATCAAGTATTATATTTTGCAAAAATAAAAGAGAGATGATTTTAGAATTTACAGTATTAGATGATATCTGCATTTTACACTACTAAAAATCTGCATTGATTTCATGATTTGTATACAACTTTCCTAGTATAATGTAATGTCATCTTTCTATGTATTAACTAATCATAAACTCATTAATTTATTCGCCACCGTATAACTTAAGAAAAAAATTTCAGTACACGGACATTCATTGACAATTGATAGGTTCTTGAAAAGTTAATTTCCTATTTATGTCACTGTAGGATCACTGCAACATTATTCAATGAAGATGAAATGCATTTTAATTCATTGAACAATGTGACAGTGATCCTACGGCTACATAGACAAGAAGTTGAACTCCACTAAAGATAAATAATATTATTCTTCTCGAAATGCCGATCAACCAGATGCCTAGCTGTCAAACGACTGGTCAGACATATCCTAGCAATCACGGGGAATGCAACTGACATACAAAATGGAGTTGAAATTAACAAATGAAAATAAAAGAGAAATCTAAAATTGAAGCTCATTTTAGAATTTTCATTGTTTGTTGTTAACCAGCTATATTTCTCATAAGCTTTGATTATTACAATGATCTTTGTTACACTAAATGAGATCTTAATAAAAAAAAATTAATTTTAATTCTATGAAATCTTGTCCTAAAATCTAATTCTAACTGCCAGTTTCTTTCACTTGCATGTTATATTCTATAGGAAATTCCAACCGATAATTCTTTGCTTCGAGTCTTCACTAACATCTTATACTAAATCTATTAGTGAAAAAGTCAATGTAATTGGAAGCCAGTTGATATATTCATTGAAAATTGTAAATACGATTCTCTATTTTAAAGTGAAATTTTGCGTATTACTGATCAGAATATTGCGAACATAAAAGTGAAACTCTCATGGTTTATCGACGTCGTTTCCTCAAAAACTACTTGGCCATCTACATATTTAGCGGTAGGAGGCTTATGCTTTCGTGCACTGGCCTTATTCAATTGTAGTTATTTATGGAACTCGATAGACTCCTTGTAATCCAAGCTTTAATGGTCCACGATTAGTATAGTTCAGCTCTTATCCAACTAAGAATCCATTGGAATTATGCATATGGCGCGAGATTTAACCAGTGCGCACTCACGAATAGCAGCTGCAGATTCCTACGTTTATAAAAAAAATCCATAGGAGTTATTTATGGAACTCTAGTAATCCAAGCTTTAATGGTCCACGATGGGTCTTATTGAACTCTTCTCCAATTTTTATTCAATCCAATTATGAGTCACTTCACAAAAAGCCTAACATTGCACTCTTGAATTGCGAACAATAATAGATGTAAAATGACAGTTAAGACTTGGCCTTAACATAAATAAGCCGATACATTGTCCCTGTCGAATGTCCACAACCAAAGTTGAAAGCAAAATAACTATTTTGACCTATATGCCATAATATAACAACTCATCATACATATTGAAAAGGAACTTATGTTTAAACTATCATAAGAAAGATAATTTACATTAGCATAAAATTCTAAATCCAGTTATGAGATCAAGAAAAGTTACTAGGAACTTAACCATGAAAAAAAAAAAAAAAAGGATCAGCTCGGTCACCATGTGGTTGATTCTTTTACAGAGTGTCTTAGTTACCAAAGGCAGGCAGGACCAACAACCACGATATGAAAGGGAATGTATGGCTTTACTTTGTTTGCAGGTTGGCCTATGTTTCAGAGCTCAACAATGGGATATTGGCAGATCATTTTTAATAGAGAAAAACAAGAATGGGTAAGGCGTTGCAAAATCGACTCTGAGACAAGGGGACAGGCAAGGACAAGTTTTACTAGACCTTCGAACGAAATAAATTCAAATTCACATTTTCTATATGCTCCTGGAAACTGCAGCTCAATATAGAAACACTGAGCAGCGGATCCTCATCAACTATTTCAAGTAACTCAACTACTTTCAGGCTTATCATTGTTAACTATTTCATCTAATCTAAAAGTTTAAGCTCTAGAGAACTACGTGAACTCATTTGAATCTATCTTCAACACCCTGCTCACATACTGATAAAAATTTAACACGTGCACAAATAATTAGCCTAGATCTTCTAATACTATGTTACGATTTCATTCGAAAGCTTAAACTGTCAAAAAAAGTGGCTACATGACAAAAAATAGCATTATTTGTTCTGCATTCTTGTCCAAGAAACACTATTCCCTACTTGATTTTGGTGTGACCTCAAGAAACTTGGAGTTCATTCAAGGATTGAAAGACGTGCAAAAAATATTTAAGTAAATATCATGTTAAGAGTACACAAGACTATCTATACAGTCATCATACTGATGAGGAAACTTTTATCATTATGAAAACATACAAGACAGAAAATGAGCATACACACTCATGCAAGTGTAATAATCTCTCCAAGAAATATTAAATTCGAACAGCAAACAGAATTCATAACTGCCACAACCTCGTAATAAAGCATTGATGCACATGCACTGGTGCAAACTCCAACAAGATGTAAACTATCTGAGAGTAAAAGACAAATATTTCTAACTAATATCAACACATATATATGGGGAAAAAATCCATAAAAATGCAAAATGGAGAACCATCTAGTGACTTTGTCACCACTACGATAAACAAAAATGGATGAAAAGAAATATCCCAAATTTCATACATTAAATCAAATGAAATAAATCATTCATAATCCAAGTCTTTACTGCAAGAAAAATTGCTAGCCTCTGAAGCAAACAGAAGGATTGAACAACGGTTCTTGAGAACCACAAAAATATAGTTTAAAAGATGTATCACTGAATGTAGAGAGAACCTCTGCTTATGGCCGCAGGATATATACATGAGAATCAGATCAGATGAGGTGAAAATCAAGTTAGGGTACCCATGTCATAACTCTATCTTATTGTCACAAACTTGTTGGTGCCATGTTTAGCCCAATAAGTCTTCAGATCAATTGGGTTAGTGAAATTATATTCTTCTGAAGCAAGTTTCTCCAAAACCTTCTTGAAAGCACCCTGGCTCATTTTTCGTCCAGCAATTCTTGCTCCACGTCTTTTGTTGCTCATTGGCAATGGATACATAGATATAGTTGTGGTGCAACAAGCTGATTGCCAACCACCACACCCCCATCGATAACACTGCTGTGGAGTACCAGTACAAGAGCACACAGGAATTGGAATACCAGATATATCCATATCAATTCCATTTATTACAAAATCCATATTCTTCTTTATTGTTTTTGCACGGTGAACAGAGGAATTACCATTTTCTTTTGACACAGATAGAACTTTTCTTGACTTCTTTGATTTTGAAGGCTTTAGAACCGCAGCAGCTGACCTCTTTTTGGCAGGGACGCCTTCCTTTTCAATACTTGGCTCTTCAATCATCACCTTGGTATCATCAGTTGTATCAGGTTGGTTTAAAATCTGCATGGAACTATGACTGCCAGATGGTTCTGCAAGAACCGGATTGTAAGGGTTCCCAGGAAACATATGCAAGAATTTATCTCTGTGATTTATCCAACTATCTCTGACATAGTCCATGTGCGTTACCGGTGGTTCAGTAACCCCACAATCCCGGTGACGGAAGGCCCCATTGGCAGCAACCATAACAGGATTATTGCATCCAGAGAGGAAAGATTTAGTGTCTCGCTCTGTTACAGACGACATCAACTGAAGACCAAGATGCCCTTTAAGAGGAGGTGGTTCATAATAACCCCAATTCCTCATGCTTAATGCATCGTCGTCCATAAAAACTATAGATCACAAAAACTACAGATCAAGCATAGAAAACATTCATTAAATCTTCAACCTAATTCCAGTTAAACATATAAGCATTTCAATCAGCACGGGTAAGCTACCAAAATGCAACGAAACAATGGAGCGTGAACAATCAGCCAAAGAATAGAATTCAAGTAGATCAAAGCACCAAGAACCACAATTTTAAGTAAATCTCCAGAAAAACTCAGATAATTCACATAGCAATTCGGATAAAATCCTCAAAACTAACAACCCTGAGATTATAACCACAGATAAACATCCACAAACTGAAACATTAATGAGGTTTAGAACAATTAGAAAATTTACAAAAGGGTGATTTAACGCAAGTTCAAGATGATAATCCAACAAATCAACGGATAATCAAACAGATCCACAACAATCACGAAAAACCAGGGAAAATAATCAAAATAAATACTTTCATTTTAAAATACTCAGAAATGAAGATTCCAATGTAAAAAAACCAATCTTCACCATTTCTAACATAGATCTGAAACAAAATGATGAAAAAAAAAAAACAGATCCACAAGCATCATAACTAAAGCAGTAAATTACAATATAAATCAATGCAAAAAAATAAAAATAAAAACTAAAGGGAGCATAAATACTAGAATACAGGGAGAAAGAGAGAGGAGAAAGACAAGCCAATATAAATATTGTACGCCTATGAGAGAGAACTTACTCCTGGGGGTAAACAGGCTTTTAGGGTTTTTTCACTTCCGATGAGAGAGGAGAGAGAATTTGTGTGAGGAGGAGAGAGGAAAACCGAATGGACAGAGAGACGCTTAAAAGCGAGTTTCCATAAGAACAAATAAAAATTACGACATTCAAATAGAAAGGCATTTTTTCTAGCAGTCCATTTTATTTTATTTTATTTTATTACATTCTTCTTGTCATATGCTCCGTTCGATAAGGATTAAAATTAAAAATATTATCGTTTATTGAGTCTCATTCGTCTAATAAAAGTCAATAATAACGACTAATTTTTTAATTTTAATCTAATTTTAATCCTTACCGAACGGACCCTATGGTATCGAATTGGTCGAGTTTATACTCAAAACATTGTGCTCAGTTACATTATCTTATCTATTTAATTAAGTAGATCAATCATAAAAACCATGATCTATTTGTATCTTGTACCCTCAAATCAAGAAATTTGATTCGAGTATAGAAGTTATATTATACAAATTGTATTGTAATCCTTTCGCTCCTTGCTTTGTAATTTTTGTTTCGTAGGACTTTAAAATGTAGACGTGATAGAAGCAATGAATAATCAAGCCTTTTCCGATTTCTTAATCCGTTGTGGTATCATAGCCATAATGCTCAAAACAAGTTAATCTTTTATATTTTGTGCAACGTTCTCTACTTTCCAAATGTCTGTCTATTCAGTTGATCAAAGCGAACCAATTGTCACTCAGTTATCTCCAATTCCGGCATATACTAATTATCTAGAAGCGTCATTTTGCATGCTATTTCTATTCAGTTGATCAAAGTGAACCAATTATCATCACCTCAACTTTGTTACATATAATGTAACGCTCACTTTAGTTCTCTCTCGGTTATCTCCAATTCTAGCATATACTAGTTCTCTAGAAGAGTCAAGATCAGCTTATTTTGCATGCTATTTTGGCCTTCTTTTTTGATATGATAATCTCTGTGGTCTCCCTGCTGGCTCCATCTATGATGCATAGACTCCCATTTCTGGAATGAAAGCTTAGCCCCCACATCATTTATCTGAAGGACAGATTGGGTAAAATACAAGAGATACCCCATCAGTGTGATTTTCTCATATCCATAAAGATAATTGTCGAATTGACTGGAAATGCCTCCACATTCCTTAGAGCACATCAGCAATTTATGCAGCTGTTCTTTTAAGCCTTTTATCCCTTTACCGGTAAACATGCCAAGAAAGCACAATGCCAACAAATGGTAAGTATCTTAACTAATTTTTAAATAATAAGATAGTAAATGATCTAATACAATTTCCTCAACCTAAAATTTTGGTCTAACTTTAAACAAGGGTCGATCTTCATGGCATAACACGACACTGCAGCTCAATCCAAGCCATATCTTCGTTCTTCCATGTGAAAATATCCAGGTTCTTTTCAGAAAATCTTTTAGTTGCTCCCTCATTTCTTCAGACATACCGTATCGCTGGGTACTTGAGAATTTGAAGGCTCGTAATTTTTTTTTTTTTTTTTATATATGTCAGTGTGGTCACGCCACTTGGCCTACTTATTTGCAACCGGATAGATATAGGTATGTGTATATTTTATACGGTGAGCTTGGGATGGAGATTATTTTTGAAAGGAAAAAATCGTGTCAGAATATGGGAGTCTTGCCCCCACCATTAATGGCTTTAGCTATACACAGAAGTATTGCATTTTCAGTTACTTTACATTAAAGTTTGGATGAGTATAGTGATTTTTAAAATAATGAAATTATATTAGAGATGTATTTAGAGTGAGGTGATATAAAATTTGGGTGGATTTATATTGTTAAAATGAATGAATTTAATTAGGACAATATTGAAATTTGATGTAAATGAAAATTGTAATATTTTAAAATCTCAATATGTTAATAGGAATGTATATAGAGTGGCATGAATATATAACGATTGTGGATGTAAGTAGCAGCACCTTTTATTTATTTACATTTCGGCATTAACTTTTGACGTGTTTCAAAACCTTACTTTTCTAATTACTAAAGGTAAGCGATCCCTCTTAGTACTTATAATTTTGTAATTATTCGAGGTTCAATACCTAGTTGACTAAAATTGACGTGTTTAATAAATTAATCTAGGCACACCGAAATAGCAAGATGGTACAATCTTATTCAAGCAAATACATCTTACATTCTTAAACGTCTTGATATCACCAATTGAAAGCTTACTCCACTCTATTTAAATTAGTAATAAATCTATGCACATCGGGATGTTACAATCTTACTCAAGTAAAATACATCTATGATATTCTTAAACATGTTGATACTTGATATGACCAATGTGAAACATTGCTATGCTCTAACTGTTGTCGACAACCACTTTGTCTTTCTACGAAGGGAAAACCATGACGACCATTGCATCCTTTCAATATTCAACATTCACGGGGCCTAATAAATAGCCTTTGTGACTGGGCCAAGTTCTACAACGTCAAAAACTTGCTATCGACAAGCTGCCAAACGTGTGATCTAGTACTTGGAAAGGGACTATTACACATGGTTTTCATCTAAATTACTCTGATAGATTAAATTCGATAGGATTCTGGGACGTTAACTGAGCTTGTTGCCTGATGGTTGTCACTTTGTTTACATTTTGCACGTTGCTAATCTTAGCAACAGAACTAGTAATGGCTGTACTTCTTACTTTGAGAATTTAAAGTGCCATTTCCTTGAAGATCTATTGCTTGCTGGAATTATCTATTAGTTTTAATATATGTCTCAGCGAGCTCTTGCTTACCATAGAAATTCCCGGAATACAGGGATTTTAAATGGTGGATGGTTTCATGATGAAAAGCATGGTGTCATTAATTTACTAAAGAACTCTCTTGTAGCCATGCAATTTTGCAATAGATTTGCACAGCTTTATTTTGTAATATATCATGCAGATTGTGAGCTTGCCTTGCTCCATTTTCATTTTCCTTGAAACTTATTTACTTATTCTCTACTTTATATGTATTCCATGGCACCATGCCTGTGATCAAGCTATATACATATATATATAAGCTAAATCCTAGTGTTTATGTTATGTTTTTGTATAGCTTGATTGTCCCGTTCTGTCCATTTTTGCATACCGAACATGACCTTAGTCTTTCTTCATTCTCTTTATATCCTCTTTCTTGCTCTCTTTTGCTCATCTACTTAATTTCTTTGTGGTTTTGTAAGTACTAGCACTGTAATGTCCCATTGGATCTTAGTGGGTGCACGAAGAGGAAGAGAGGGGAGAGAGTTTTCAAATTCAAGTCATTCAGGCAACACGGCTATCCTGCAGATTTCAATGGATCCTTTCTACAAAATGTTAGGGTGCTCCTGGAGTTTGGGCAAGTTGAAACTCATCTTTGTGGTGCAATGACAAGCTAGTCCTTTCAGCTTGAATTTTTTCTTCGCTACATGTATTCCTGTTTGTGATCGAGGAGCCAATTGAGTTATCGATCCACCGTCACTGCCAGCATTGTCAATAAATAGATATGACCGACCCTAAAGTTATACGTAGAATAGTATATGAATCAGGGTGAAATTTCCCGAATTGGGTTTGTCAAAACTGATCATTCCAACACCAGCATATAATATATAAGCATAATAATGCCTCATCTTAAAGGGATTGAGGATGACAACGGCCCAAACAAGTACTAAACGACATCCTCAACCAGTACTCTTACTCCATTTCATTAATAATTCTTGTAGTAACCCCCTTTGAAATAATTTGTCTGTATATGAGTAGCTTGTTAGTTCCGTTTGTAGTTCTTATCAGTTTGACTAATTTCCTTGCAGTTATTCCAAGATCATCTAATCTAAAAGTTTAAAATTTCTGAGAAGGTATACTAATTGGTCTTCAACACACCTCTTAACCTCTAGACTGAATTTGTGTGTTATCAAATGGCCGGCGTGCATATAAGTTTCTATAGATAAATGACGACCAGAGATGAATTCTATGTTGAATGCCCTCATATAAATCTTGAAGTGTTTCAAAAAGATCAAATGTAACTGTATAAACTGTCTTTGAGCATCTATTACCAAACATTTTCTAGCCTTCGTGTTAATTTTCTTCAGCCTTTGAATTCAATCCTTTGTCTTTTGTTTATGTTTTAATCTATGTATAACTTCCCTAGTATTGATTCAAATGTAGCTCAGGTTGGGGACACCGCACGATTTGCAACAAAAAGTATCATTTTTTGTTGCCATCCAAGAACACAGATCCAACCTGCTTGAGCCACAACAACACAGATGCAACGTGCAAGTTGAATTTGATAAGATTACAAGGGTATACATGCATATTGCCTTTCACACTAATGGATTTGGTCATTTTCTGTGCATTAATGGGTTGGAGATGGGCTCGGACTTGGCTGGTTACCAAATCATGAAATTTTGGGATCGGCTTTGCACTGGATTAGGAGCGAGGTTTGTACATAGTTGAACCAGTTCATCTAATACCTTAATTTATTTCGATTCTGTCTTTAACACGCTCCTTATGTTGTAGGGAAGTGAGTTTTAAGGACATATCACAGAAGAAAGGCATGGATCTAAGACTGCTTCATGCTGTGGCCTATGGTAAGCCTTGGTTTGGTCGCTGGGACTAAGTATTTGGTCTTGGAAGCTTTGACATTAATATAGAGATGTATGAAAGCGCTGTTAAGGCCTTACAAAACTTGGCACTAGGCTTACTTGCTCATCACCTCGACGCTTGGAAAAAAGATACACTGATTTTAGTATTAAGGTATCACATATTATCAAGACATTCTTTGGTAACCTTAGGTGATTTGTTTCATTTCATGTTAGAGTTAAAATTTCAATTACCAAAGGACAGCAGTACCTCGTATAGTTCCCAGTATCCAGGACTCATGTTGTCAGACACATCTCGTAGATGGTCCCCTAAGTGCGTTGAAATGGCGATCCAAGTAGTGATTCAAGCTCTAAAGAGAGCCGACTTAAGGTGGGTTTCTAGACAAGAAGTACACGATGCTGCACGTGCTTACATTGGTGACACAGGTTTATTGGATTTTGTTCTTAAGTCATTAGGAAACCACGTAGTGGGTAAGTATCTCGTTCCTTGCAGCTTAAATCCTGTAACAAAAGTTTTGGAATACTGTTTGGAAGCTATTTCGCCTGAATTTCCCAAACAAGAAGATTTCTTGACGATGAATAATGAAGCAAAATTGAGGCCTCAGCAAAAAGTTAATTGGGTTCAAATTTTGAAGGATATACTTGTACAAAAATATCCTTACAGAGCACAAGGAAATGACTAATACTGGAGGATTTGGCCCTATATCTGTAGTTTCAAGAATTATTCTTGATACCAAATACTTTTCCAAAGAATATGGTAGGGAGCTATGCTCAATATCTGTGGAAAATAAATCAAAGCTATATGAGTGATGCTTGGTGTACATAATTTGGGTTACATCGAGCGGACCCCACCCCATGTGAGTGTATGGACACCATTATGTAACCCAAATTATGTACAAGTAGAGTTATCCAAGCTATATTGTGCCGTAATTTGGTCTAGATGTGATAGAGAAGCAATGTCGTCAGTAAAGGAAGTGACACCATATGAGCGTTTCGTATTGGGGAACAATGCCACATTTGACTGGCTTAAGTTTGAAATGCAAAAGACATTTAGAGAAATATATTTAGGACTAAGAAATTTCATCGCAGAATCAATTACAAATTTTAATCCGAAAGGAACGGATTTGGTTTTCATGATGGTGAGATCGGGTGATAAAATCACATTTGAGGGCATTGAAGGACTACGAGAAATCGTCAACGGTGGGATATATGACGGATTAATGAGTAATTTTGTGGTGGATTGTGGTTGTGGAACTAAACATGATGATGGGGAGAAAATGGTATGTTTGTGATATCTGTGAAGTTTGGCAACACAAACGTTGTGTTCAAATTCCAAATAGTGAAGAAATACCAAATATATTTCTATGTAAGAGCAAGACATGTGAGTAAGATATCTTGCACTTCCCTTCATTGTCTTGTCTTAAAGGTGTTTGTTTTTATTTCAAGAAATGCCAACGTATTGTAAACATATAAAAGCACCTTCCAAACTCTAATTCGACAATTGTCATTTCGCAAAAATAAAAATTTATAAAGGAACTAAGTAACGAAGTTGAATCAACGAGGAAAATGAAAAACTACATGAATAATATTACATATTCCCAAAGAGTAATATGCTAGTCTGTGTGATAAAATAATATACATAACCACTTTCTTTTATTGAATTTATTAACTTGCATTTTACAATGGATTATGAAGTAATCCTAAACCTGTGATTTGACGTATATGAATGCTGGATTGATAACTTAAAGAGAGCTAAACGAAGTGTTGGTATAGTTCTCCTTACTAGATGTCCAGATTTCTAACTAGTACTCTAATATCTTAAGCGTGATAACCTCGTACAACATTGGCTGCTTAATCCCCGTGAATAAATTTCACATTTATGCCTCGGAAATTTATCTGCACTAGTCGTGATTATGCTGCGTGGTAGTTCAATTTATTTTCAAGCTTCGTAAAGCATTCCAACCTCGATGCGCTGTGGGGGTGGGACACTCAAAGCAGGAAGTGCAGGCCGACAATTACTGTGTAAAACTTCATAGAATGCAAGCATAATTCTGTCAAACCAGCTACAATTATTACCTATGTGAAACCTCGTCTTCCCATGAACATGAACCACGCCTGCAAGCTTTGCGTCCTCCAATTCAGAATTTTCATCATCATCTGAGGAAATAAGAGCTTCTTCATCTGTACAGTTGCTTATATGATCTCGTAAGACATCAGTGACTTGAGTAACAAAGTCATTTCCTTCGAGACATAGCGAATCTGCATACCCATACTGAATTATACACCTATACATCCCCTTGAGCCCCAATTTCTTGACAACAATCCTTTCATGTGGTGCAACTTTGGGAACCAACAAATACCGTAGAGTGGTGAAAATTGTAACTTTGTGGAGAGATTTCATATTCTTTATATAGTGACCCAGAATCGGCGATAGCCCATCTTGAATGTTGGTATAGAAGAAGCAAAGTCCTGGAACCCTCTGGACCCCAGGATCTGAAAGCAGCAAATTAAGCATGTCCAAGTCTATCTTATGTGTTACCTCGTATTCAATCTTTCTCTGTCTTCCATAGAACCAGCCAAACATTATGAAAGCAAGGATAAAAGATATGGCAAAGGGAATCCATCCACCTTCTGGTATCTTGGTAAAAACAGCACTCACGTAGACACCTTCCATCACAAAAAATGTGATGAAGTAAAGAGCAGTAAGAATTGGCGGAGTTCTCCATATAATAATCATCACTAGTGTCAGCAAAACAGTGGTGATAAGCATTACCATGCTTACAACAACACCTGTAAAAGATTCCATCCGAATTAGTAAATGCAAAAAATAAAATAAAATAAAATAATTGTTCAATTGATTACACAAAACAAACAATAAACTAAGCCTTTCTCAATAAATTTGGGCCAGCTGCATGAATCCTTTTTCACCACCAAGCTCTATCCATTACTATATCTATTGGATTATCCAAAAGTACTTAGATTCTTAGCAACCAGAATTGGACCGTGGGGATCACATCATTCTCTTATGAGCAGGAGAGATATATCCCATGTTCTTTTTCTTTCCCTTTCTTGTTTTAACACTTAAGTTAGCAATTAAAATGTTTAACTATGATAATGAAGATTAGAAATCATAAAAAGGAAAATATGTTTAAAATTAGATTACACTAATATTTCTATGTTAAATATAATGGTGCTCGGAAGATCACAGAAATTATAGTTATAACAGTAACTATAAGTCTCTTGAGTGGAATCATTTCATCTTACCAAATGCATTTCCAATATCTTTTCCATCTCCAAATATCAGTATTACAGCAACACATAAGATCATGAGAATGAAATTGACTTCTGGGGAGTAAACTTCTCCTTCTTTGCTAGAGGACGTGTGGACTACCTTAACACGAGGAAAATAATCTAGTACCACAGATTGTTTGATCACAGAGAAAGTGGCAGAAATTAAAGACTGACTTGCAACTATTGCTGCCAGTGTGGCTATGGCAAATAAAGGCCAGTACACTGCTGATGGTATAAATTTGTAAAACCCATCACCATGATCATTTGGATGTCTAATCAAGTAAGCAGTCTGTCCAGCATATGTTAACACCAGTGAAGGATATATGGCAAAGAGAAATGCTATCTGTAGGAAACTTAGATGTTAAGAAAAATAGATCACATAAGCTCAATAGTTACAATTTACTTCACCTGAATGGAACTCCTGTTGAAATGACCAAGATCAGCAAACATTGCTTCAGAGCCTGATTATTAGACAATTATTGAAGTACGAATCAATAAAACACCGGGTTGTGACACAATCCTAAATTACACACTTATATTAGGAATAATTTAGACAGTACATATTATTTCGTTTTGTTGTAATGGTTATTAGTTTTAGATTTTAAGAAAGTTTTTCGTTTGTTATTTTTGTTAATTGTGGCTTTGATTTAATCCTACATGTAATAGGATTTTAGTGTCCCACTTGTAGTAGGAGGGTTTCCAACCACGGTTGGAATAGAAGCTAAAAGTCGCATCTCCATCCGAACTTGAGTGATAGTTAGAGAGAGCCATCTTTTGGTGAGACTTCGAGTTTTACTTAGTCTTGCACAGTTCATGTTTTGGGGTGTTCGGATATTGGGGTTTGAGTACAAGGTACTCTTGAGAAAGTGCTTCGAAAGTTCAACATGGACACGATTAAAGTAGTCAGATCTCCTCTTACGAGTTCCTAAAATGGGAGTTACATGCTAGTGGTCCATTTTTGCATTCTGGAAGGCATAGAACTATTTTCATTGAGAAAGATACATTTTATTGTTCTTTTTATGCAAAAGCAGTGTTGGTCATGTTGTCTCCTAGTCTTGTACTTGTCAATTAGGAAAGGCCAGGAAACAAAACAAAATATGAATATATACTCTCCACCTCCTATTCTGCATGCCCTAGGTGTGATCTTAACCCAGACTTTGTCCTAACCTAAAACTGCTAGAACTCATGATTTAACTTATCACAACTCAACGCTCTTTCAATCAGGAACTTTTCTGCACACCAATAGATCGAGCACGTTACTAAATTGTTTTTCAAGCAATTGTCCAGTGACCTAGTTTGCCAACTAACACTGGGTCTACAACAGATGTTCAGTTTGTTACCCAGCTTCGGATATTTGGATACATTGAAAAAAAATTCTCCATCTTGACTTGACGTTTTGGAAAAATATTTGTATTCTATATCACTATTCGTACACAGTCTAGCAACTGGTGAAAACGATGCAGATCCCTAATTATTAGTGTAACTAGATTGTAGATGCTATTTTATTTTCTTGTAGAAACTATTGCTCCAGTCTTAAGTTCTAAGAAAGTATTTTATTCGTTATTTACTTTACTAAAAAATATTCTAGTTAGTTTCTTATTCATGTTACATTTTTTACTCATAAGACTATTATTGTACAATAACTCATGCATTACTTACTGAAATTTTCTCTATAGATTGTTCTCCAAGCTCTTCCAATCTTATTCTCCCCTTATCCATTCTCCATCAGTATCACTGGTTCATCTAATTTTCTTTATTACTATGAAGTAATAAAGAATCGGTATAACACCAAAATACAAACCTGGAAAAAGCTTCATCTTTGTGCAAGAAAGTAACTCCACATTGTAGATTTAAAATGATTTCATAAATTCATTGAGTATATTTATGATCTACTGTTCCAAATTTGTCACTGAATGCAGATAAAGTAAGCATAAATTTCAGCAAAAAAGAAAAAGAAATTTGGAGGGATTCAATTAGATAGTAACTCACCTGTAATGCAAAGGACAGTACCACCAAGGGCTAGCCAGCCTTCTTTTCCATTTCTCAAGAAGTAACTGAAGAGGTAATGGGGTGATATAGCCTTAAATATGCTGGGATAATGCTTTGTGATGCTGTATATTCCCACCATAGGAGTAAACAAAGTCCATGCTCCCATGATAGGGGAAAAAAGGAAACTCACTCGTGAGGTTCCAAACCTCTGGAGCAGGAACAGAAGAATTAGAGTAAATGCTGAGAGGGCTTCAACCCATGCTTCAAGTCATAAAATGAAAAGGATTATTAGTTAAATTGACAAAAAAAAAAAATGTTTTGTCAACAAACAGGTCTTATTACTTTTAACCATTTCTGGGGCTTAAGACTAACTATGAAAATTATATGGGTGCATGATACATTCGTTCATACTAGGCCATGCCTTAATATCTGCACAATACTTACTTTTGCTGACTGAGGGAAAAGGTGCTCTAATGCCATCCATTGCTGACAACACTGTTTGGGGGGAGAAACCTATTTAAATCATATGGAATGAACGCTGATAGGCTAAAATAAATCTATTGTGACAACATTGTGTACACAGGAACAAACCTGATATTGCAGGAGTAAGTATGCCATCACCGATTAGCATGCACATTCCCAAAATTGCAATAAAGAGCAACACCCTTCTAGAAACCAAGCTTCTCTCAAAAAATTTACCAAGCCTACTCTGCCTCTCAGATTCCCCAGACAGATTGGTAGATAAGAGGCTTGAATTTGACTCCATCCTTTTGGAAGAAAGAATGCCAATATTTATATTCCTACAAAGTAGCGAGTAAAGGGCGAAGGTTCCACCTGGAAAACGACCAATTTTCCAATATTCAGCGCAATAATATACTGATAAAATAAGTTATGATATGGTCTTCATATGGTATAATCCAGAATAAGAAAAGATTTGATAGAAATTGACAAAATGTTGAAATTAGGATTAGGGGGTCACATAATAAGCTACCAAACTCACAGTTAACTTTTCAAGATCTATAGTACTATTGTTGTGGTTCAATTATCACAAGATGTAAAATTACATGAAACCTGAAATGCTACCAGTTCACTTTTCTATACTTCAATTTGTGAAACGTCCACAACTATTTTATTTTGCATTAATCATAAAACATAATTATTTCTTTCTGCTTTGGTTCCCTTTGACCTTCCACCACATCTATTTTCCCATAAAACTGTCATGTCAAGAGTTTATCAGAACACAGGGCCTGAGACGTTCAAATTTCTACAAAAATAAGAATGATCTAATCAGTATCGCCTGATTCACATGCCATTTTTTCGTCTTCTAGATAACAAAACTTGGACTCCATAATATAATAGTCATACATAAATGTTTTAAAGTTTCTTTCCAGTAGCTTATTCTTTACTATGTGAAGCATGTATCATTTATCTATCCCTTGGATCTTTCATTTGAACCTATTTTAAGCCTCTCCCAAAATGCTTCTATGGATTCAAATATTACAGACAATATGAGGCGTGTAGTGACATGTCAGTCAACCTCCAAACATATACGCATATCTCAGTTAAAAGATTAGTCCTTACAATTAAGCTCTAGAAATAATATGGAGCAGACTGAATGCATGTTTGGGAGTTGTTTACAATCAGTTAAATTGTAAATAGATAGAAATTAGTGGTGGATAAGTGGATAATAATTATGAGTCCAACAAAATGAAGCCCTTGTTTGACCCCCCCATTTGGGGGGGGGGGGGGGGGGGGGGGGAATGTTTTTTAGAACGGTGATTTTTTTTTGGATAATGTGTACTTAAAAATAAGAAAAAAAATAAATTGAATGTATATTCAGAATTATTTTATGTGAGAAAATGTGGCTAAAAATGAATTTTGAAAAATTGGAGCCCAAATAGGGAAGAAATGTGTATATAATAAGTATTTTGACCAATTATAAACAGATGTCAGATAAGCACTGAATAAAGTTACCGTAATTTACAGCTAGGATCAAGTCTTCTTAACTAGCACGAGGAAAATATCATCCCTTCCATATGTGAAATGAATCTCAGAAGATGTACATAAATAGTGTCATATACATCCTGGCCAAACTAGGTAGCATTAAGTTAATGAAGGCTTCATACATATGAAGTGAAGACAGACGATGTAAAAAAATACTTTTAGCATGATATATTTAGTTCATATATTCAGCGTGCAAGACTGATCAGGAGTGAAGGCTTCACAAAAGATGGTGTGGTTAAAAGCATGATATATTTAGCTCAAAATCTTATAAACCAGACACTACAGAATGGGAAAAAGAAAAATATAATATAGTATTTACATGGATTTCCAAGACAATAAATGAAGTAAATTAATTGTATTGAGCAAAGATCAAAAATCAAGAAATCAACTAAGAAAGAAGAGTCAATAAACTGGTTATTACATTGTTATGTCGTATTGAATAAACACCTTGTAGATAAGAGGATCATTTATACATTAGAGCAATCAAAAGCCATAGGCTCGAGCCTTACTACCACTGCACTGTGCAATCTTAATAAAATTTCACTTGTTTGGCAGGGACAGAGTGATGACATATAGATAAGCAATACATTTCTCCCTTCAATCACTGTAAACGTTTCAATGAGGTGGTCTTTCAAGTATCAATGAAAGCAAAACATCTTTGTTTTATGTCTCTCCGCCAGCCATTTATAAGATGCACGTGTGAGTCATTTGAATAAAAAATTTGGCCTTCATGCTATGAGTCTTTTGAAGATATAAACATAAATATCTAATTCCTCTCCACCCTATTGGTTTAACCTTTTAAATGGGTTGTCATTCAAGATGGAGGTTCACTTTTACCCATTACAGAGTTGATGTGGTTTGATTCTTTCTTTATTTATCTAATCTCTCTCATAGAGGAGTTCTTACATTTGCATTTGATGTAGAGCTAGAGCATGCTTAGATTTGCTTAAAAGTAAGTCAAACTTACTTTCAAATTACTTATTGTGCCAAACATAATTTTGAAAATTAACTTTTTACTAGCAAAATGTATTGTCTAAAAGTGTATTTTCACTTACTTTGTAGAGAACTAACTTTTAGACACTCTCAAACATGCTCTTAATCTTGAAACTTTAGCAGTTACTAGAAATAAAGAAGATATATAACTCCTTGTATACCTTCACCCTGATCATCGGCTTTGAGAGCAATGTGATAGACTCCCATCAATGTGGAAGGATCTAGAAGAACTGAAGAGCTAATTCAGCTAGAAACAGATTCAGTTAGGGGCAGGGGTATAGTGGGGAATAAGGCGAGATAGGTTGCCTATAAATGTAATAAGGGAGGGACGTGGGAGGGGCATTCAGGAATCAGTTGTCAAGTTAGGGGGAGAGATCTAAGCCTCTCGAAAGCTTAGAACTATCTTTCATTTTCATTGTAATTCCGTCATTAATTCAATACCAATTCTCAATTGTTATTTTCATATAACTGGGTTCCTATCAAATGGTATCAGAGCAACCATTATGGCCCTGGCGTATTACATCTGATGAAGAAAAGCAATTAGAAGATCGGGTTAATAAATTGGAACAGAAGGTAGGTCTCCATCATCAGGAGATGCAAACAGGTTTGGATACACTAAGGTCAGAGTTCAAAGAAATGCATACTAGACTCATGGAGAACTTCAATTTGATGATGAGAAAAATGGATGGGCAGGAAAGAGAGAGGAAGGAAAACGAGACAACAGAGAACTCACCAAAGCCGGCGAATTCGAAAGCCACTTTGCCGGAAAATCTGATTCGGACCCTTGGGAAATCGGAAATCTCACCGCCGGGTCGGAACAAAAATGAGGTCGCAGTCACTTCGCCGGAGCCCCCCATCAATTTTGGAATCCCACCAAAAATTGAAGAAATCGAAGTGAGTGACAAGCATCGGAATCGCAGGGGGAACTCCAGGAAGGCAGGGGTGCGAGATCGTAAACTAGAGATGTCGATTTCTGAGGTACTGGCAGTAACGTTGCAAGCAAAGGCTGAAGTGTTGATGGAGGACCAACTTGGGAATGGGTTGAGGCCAGTGGTGAAGCTAGAGGATCTGGGCTTTATTTTGGAGATGGCCCAATTGGTAGAAGGGAACTTATTATTAAAACCAGCCCAAGGGAAACCAGGCCCAGTCTGCAATATAAATCTGTTATCTTCTTGCAATAGGAATACATCACATATCTCCCCAATTCCTGTAACGGCGACTTTCTCTTCAACCCCTAAATTAGTTCCTGGCCCATCTCTGAATCAAAAAGGGGGAATTTTGTTGGTAGGGGCAACGGGCTATGGAGTTGCCTTGGATGCTATACTCGTGATAGTTGTTCAATTGAATTCCAACTTTGTCATTAATTGCGACTGTCGGCAAATTCAATCTTCAAATCAGATTGTGAACAATAAGACGATTGGCCCCAATCTCCACCTTGAGGACAAGGTGGATTTTAGGGCGGCGGGTAATGATAGACTCCCATCAATGTGGAAGGATCTAGAAGAACTGAAGAGCTAATTCAGCTAGAAACAGATTCAGTTAGGGGCAGGGGTATAGTGGGGAATAAGGCGAGATAGGTTGCCTATAAATGTAATAAGGGAGGGACGTGGGAGGGGCATTCAGGAATCAGTTGTCAAGTTAGGGGGAGAGATCTAAGCCTCTCGAAAGCTTAGAACTATCTTTCATTTTCATTGTAATTCCGTCATTAATTCAATACCAATTCTCAATTGTTATTTTCATATAACTGGGTTCCTATCACAATGCTAGCATATTTGACAACACCAATCAAGCTAAGTGTCCAGAACATTATGCTATATATTCCCAAGTAATCATCTTCAGTGGGAGATTTCAATGGCATTGATGGATAAACATAAAGTGGTGATGTAACCAGCCCGCCAAAGACAACACCCAACGTCTTGAAAGCAAGTACTAGATTTTCTTTTAGTCCAATTACCTAAAGTTGGAGAAAAGGTTTTAAAAAGAAACTAATTAGAGAGAGAACGGACAAAACAATACAATTATCAACATGGATCAATAAAAGTTATAAAAATGACTACTTTTCAGCTAGGGATGTAAATGTTCAAAAATTCCTCTAAACACCTGCAATGGATTCAGAGAATTGGGAATAATATAAATCTGACCTAAAGATAAAAATGGGTAACAGAAAAGATAAAAATAAAGCAAACAGATTATGAAATCAAAAGTGTAAAGCAAGTACTTTCCTACTCGGCTTCTCAAGCCAGGAATCTCACAAGTCACTCCTCTGGAAAAGAGAAGTCAAAAAGTGAGAGAAATAACCGGTGACATCATTTTACGATGTTCAATTGTCACAAAAGCGTGCTCCCAATCCTGAGATGTATTATCTTATTTTCAATACTTTGTACTCAAAAGCTAAGTTGTTTCCAATTTTATGAACTCATTCAACAGCTGCAACTAAATGCTTCTGTCATGAATGCCAATTGCATGTATCACTATCGTCTTCACCGTATATAATTGCTACTGAAGTCACTATTTTTCCTCTTTCACATTTAGTTTCATGGCAAATATGACTCCATTCTATTGCACATGAACAATAAAATAGATGCTTAAGAATGAAGTCTTTTTCTCTGATTTTTCAAGACTTCTTTCTTCCTCTACATAAATTGAGGATTAATTCTATTCTGTTTTTCCACAAACAAAGGTACGTGAATTGATTATTAACTTCAATTGATTCACAATAACAAATTAAGGTTTTATGATTAGAAAATGTAAAGACAAAAGCGTAAACTTTGACAATTCTCATACGTAGTAGTTGTCCAAATTCAACATAGTTAATCATAAAAGCTAAAATAGATGACCATCGATGCATAAAGAAAGTATTATGCTATATGATCCTACTTATAATTATCAAGAGTATGTGAACTATTGAACCACTTAAATATTTCATTTACCATGCTATAAGAAAGAGTGTTTTCTCAAGTATCCGGAATATTATGAATTACCAGAGTCGGCAACAATATAAAATATGCGTGCTTTCTATGTTTGCATGGCATTCCTTAGTTTAAAAATATAGGCTGCATTTCGGACCTCCATAGATATTTTGATAAAGTTGTATACTCAATTAATCAAAAATCTTAAGCCAACACACATTCATAGAAATGACAGGAAGACCGCATGCATGTGTGTGTATATGCACATATGAACGCGCACACACATATGCCCATGAAGGGATTTGAAGCTTTTATATAAAACTCTTTTATATCAACAGCCCATACCTAGCTACAGTAGAGAGGATGGTAGTTGATAGTCTTTTGTACTCAAATTCAGCCTTTTGTATTTTCTTTATCTTTTTTCTCTGTAAGTGTGACAGACTAATATATGTAAGGGGATGCTTTTGCTGAATAGAAAAAAGGGAAATCAGTTTAAAAACAATCCCAGACTCTCTCCTCTGTTCTTTCTCTGTTTTTTATTGTTCTTGTAACTAGAACTTGCTTTGATTCAACTCTAAATTTGGAAATTAGAGTTAGATCTTGTTTAGGATTCTTTCTGGAGATTGAAAGGAGCCAACAATTGGTATCAGAGCATTTTATTCGGTTGCTGGAAAAGAAAAAAAAACAGAAAAGCTGAACAGGTTCAAATCCGGTAAGCAAAGTCATATCCGGTATTTACATTGCAAATACGGTAAGGAAGGTTCATATCCGGTAAGCTTAGAAAAGGGGTTCTTATCCGGTATTTACGTTTCAAATCCGGTATCTTCACTTCAAATCCGGTGAGAAAACTTCAGATACGGTATTTACAAATTTCTGAAACCTGTGGAAAGATTGAAAATGGCAGGAACAAGCTCTTCATCTCTTCCATTACCAACTGTGTTTAATGGTGAAAACTATGATTTTTGGTCAGTAAAAATGAAAGCTTTCTTGATGGCACACGATCTTTGGGAAGTGATTGAACAAGGTTATGAATCTCCTGAAGCTGATATTAACTACACAGTAGCTCAGTTGAAGCAACAAAAGGATCAATCCATGAAAAATATGAAAGCTTTGTCTTTCTTATTTACAGCTGTGACAGAGGAAATTTTTCCCAGAATAGTTGCTGTAACTACAGCAAAAGAGGCATGGGATAAGCTTGAAGAAGAGTTTAAAGGTTCAGAAAAAGTCAGGGCAGTGAGATTGCAAGCTTTGAGTAGAGAATTCGAAAATCTCAAGATGAAAGAGACTGAGAAAGTTAAAGATTACACCTCAAGAGTAGTTGATATTGTAAACCAAATCAAACTAAATGATGAGGAGATTACAGATAAAAAGGTAGTTCAGAAAGTGTTGATTACATTGCCTGAAAGATATGATGCTGTTACAACAGCCATTGAGCACACAAAGGACCTGTCAAGCCTCACTTTAACTGAACTTACAGGTGCCTTAATGGCTTATGAACAAAGGCTCGCAGCAAGGAATGAGAAATCAGTGGAAGGTGCCTTTGTTGCCAAACATAAACACCAGTATTCCAGAAATAATTTTGGCAAGAGGCAATTGATCCAAAGAAAAGAAGAGAAGGAATTATCAGCAAACATGGGATGAGTAGAGAAACTCGAGAATCATATCCTCCATGTAGTGGTTGTAGTAAAACAAACCATCTAGAAAAGTTTTGTTGGAAAACACACAAATGCAAAGTGTGCAACAAAGTTGGTCATCCTGAAAAGTATTGTTATGGAAATCGTTCAAATCAAACTCAAACTCCTCAACAACCTAGACATCAAAATCAGCAAGCTACACTGACTCATGAAAAGAAGGGTGAAGATCACTTGTTTCTGGCATTTCACATGACAAAAATGATGGAGGAAGATTCATGGTTTATTGACAGTGCTTGCACAAATCATATGACAAGCAAAGAGGAGATTTTTTGTAACTTAAATCCAGATTGCAGAGCTACAATCAAGATGGGAAACGGTGAAGTTGTATTTGCTAAAGGAATTGGAACCATTGCCATCCAAACAAAGAAGGGAATGAGGTACATTAATAATGTTTTACTTGTACCTGGTTTAAGTTCAAATCTGTTAAGTGTTGGTCAAATGGTTCAAAATGGGTATTCATTGCATTTTAAAGATCATTTGTGTAAGATACATGATTCAAATGATGTTGAGATTGCTTGTGTGCCTATGAAGAATAAAAGCTTCAGTATTTGCTGGAAAAATGTGATTGCAAATTCTGTAGAGGTTAACATTGATGAATCAAACTTATGGCATAAAAGATATGGTCATTGCAATTTTAAATCCTTAGCAAACATTCACTCTCAAGGATTGGTAAGAGATTTTCCTGCAATTCAAGATCCAGGAGGAGTTTGTGAGGGTTGCAACTATGGAAAGATGCATAGAGAAGCATTTCCAACTGATGGAGTATGGAGAGCAACAGAGAAATTGCAACTGGTGCATACTGACATCTGTGGACCAATGAGAACACCTTCATTGAGTGAAAATCAATATTTTGTGCTATTTATTGATGATTACACAAGAATGTGCTGGGTGTATTTCATGAAAAATAAGTCAGATGTGTTTCACATCTTTAGAAAATTCAAGGTCTTAGTTGAAAGTCAATCAGGCTGCAAGATTCAAGTCTTGAGATCAGATAATGGTAAGGAGTATACCTCCAAGATGTTTGATCAATTTTGTGAAGAAAGTGGTGTTCATCACCAGCTTACAGTGCCTTGTACTCCATAGCAAAATGGAGTGGCAGAAAGGAAAAACAGATCAGTGATGGAGATGGCAAGAAGCATCTTAGCTGAGAAGGATTTGCCAAAGAAGTTCTGGGCAGAGGCTGTATATACATCAGTCTATTTGCAAAATAGATTGTCTACTAAAGCTGTGAAAGGCAAGACTCCAATTGAAGCTTGGAATGGTGTGAAACCTACAGCAAAACATCTCAAAGTGTTTGGATCTTTATGCTATATTCATGTTCCAGATCAAAAAAGGAGTAAGCTGGACAACAAGGCAGAAAAAGGAATTTTCTTAGGCTATAGTTCTCAGTCAAAGGGCTATAGAGTATACAATCTGGAAACTGAAAGGATTATGGTCTCAAGAGACATCAAAGTCGATGAAAATGCCAAGTGGAATTGGGAAGAAATTGAATCACAGCAATCTTCAGTTCTTGTACCTATAGTGCAGCAAAATACTCCAATGGTAGAGCCTGAAATTCAACCACCTATGGTAGAGTCAAGTTCTTCAAATGATGGTCCTTCTGAGTCTTCTTCTAGCTCTAGTCTACCTCCTAGAGGAACTAGACCTTTAAATGAAGTTTATGAAAGATGCTATATGGCTATAGCTGAACCAAACAACTATGAAGAAGCTGCTAAGTATCCTGAATGGGTTGAAGCCATGGAAGAGGAAATGAGAATGATTCAGAAAAATGAGACTTGGATACTAGTGCCAAGACCAACTAATAAAAGGATAATTGGAGTGAAGTGGATTTACAAAGCCAAAGTAACTCCAGATGGCTCAATCTACAAGTACAAAGCTAGACTTGTAGCTAAAGGATTTGCTCAAGAAAGTAGAGTGGATTACTTTGAAACTTTTGCTCCTGTTGCAAGACATGATACAATCAGATTACTTATTGCATTGGCCGCTCAAAAGAAGTGGAAAATACATCAGCTGGATATAAAATCAGCTTTCCTCAATGGTGAACTTGAAGAGGATGTTTTTGTAGAACAACCTGAAGGTTTCATTTCAGAATCAATTCCTGATCATGTGTGTAAGCTAAAGAAAGCTTTGTATGGATTGAAGCAAGCTCCAAGAGCTTGGTACAGCAAAATTGATGGATATCTATGTGAAAGTGGATTCCAGAGAAGTGAAAGTGAGCACACACTCTATGTAAAATCAGATCATCATTCAAATGTTTTGATCATCTCATTGTATGTGGATGATTTATTGATCACTGGAAATAATGTTGAGCTGATTCATTCATTCACATTTGAACTTGAGAAGGAGTTTGAGATGACAAACTTGGGTGAAATGAAGTATTTTCTTGGAATTGAAATTGAACAAAGATCTGATGGAATTTTTGTTTCACAACACAAGTATGCAACTGATATCTTGAGAAAGTTTAAAATGATGGATTGCAAGCCAGTTGACACTCCTATAGCAGTGAATACGAAGTTATCAAAAAATGATGGTGATCAGCCAGCAAATGAGAAGAATTATAGAAGTCTTGTAGGGAGTTTGTTGTACCTAACTTCAACAAGACCTGATCTGATGTTTGCTTCAAGTCTATTGTCTAGATTCATGACAAATCCATCACAAACTCATTTTACTACTGCTAAACGAGTTCTCAGGTATATCAGAGGTACTCTAAATCATGGAATCTATTTTGAAGGAGGAGCTGGTTCAGATTTAATTGGCTATTCAGACAGTGATTGGGCTGGTTCAATGGATGATATGAAAAGCACATCTGGGTATTTGTTTACATTTGGATCTGGTGCATTTTGTTGAACTCAAAGAAGCAAGATATTGTGGCTCAATCTACAGCAGAGGCAGAGTATGTGGTTGCAGCATCAGCAACAAATCAGGCTGTTTGGCTGAGGAAAATTCTGAGTGATTTGCATCAATTTCAATCAAATCCTACTTCAATTCTAGTGGACAATCAATCAGCTATTGCCTTGGCCAAAAATTCAGTTAATCATGGAAGAACAAAGCATATTAAAGTGAAATTTCATGCTATCAGACAAGCTGAGAAGGAAGGTGAAGTGAACCTACAATTCTGTCCCTCAAAAGTTCAATTGGCAGATTTGTTTACTAAACCTTTAGCAAAGTGCCGTTTTGATGAGTTGAAACATCAAATTGGAGTGTTACATAAAAGCTTCAAGGAGGAGATTGAAGGGATTTGAAGCTTTTATATAAAACTCTTTTATATCAACAGCCCATACCTAGCTACAGTAGAGAGGATGGTAGTTGATAGTCTTTTGTACTCAAATTCAGCCTTTTGTATTTTCTTTATCTTTTTTCTCTGCAAGTGTGACAGACTAATATATGTAAGGGGATGCTTTTGCTGAATAGAAAAAAGGGAAATCAGTTTAAAAACAATCCCAGACTCTCTCCTCTGTTTTTTCTCTGTTTTTTATTGTTCTTGTAACTAGAACTTGCTTTGATTCAACTCTAAATTTGGAAATTAGAGTTAGATCTTGTTTAGGATTCTTTCTGGAGATTGAAAGGAGCCAACAGCCCAGAGAGAGAGAGAGAGAGAAGACTGGATGACTTTCTAACTAGAATAGCACAACTTACTCCTTACTTTCTAAAGAAGCTAATATTCTGTAATATTTAGTTCTCCAGAAAGCTTTTACTAGAGGCCTCACCTTGATGTTGAACAGTGAAAAGATTGCCTCAAGCCATATCCCTTGTACATACCATGAAATATCTCTAATGCCTTGTAACCCTGTTCTTGAAGTGATGGAGTAGGTTAAGCTGGGGCACATAAGTGGTGTGTGTGTATAGAGTTCTCTTGCTTTGAGGTTTGTGGATGAACTATCTTGGAAAGAAGGAGAAAAAAAGGCATTAAATTGGATGAACTGTTAAATTGGAAACCGATTTAATGCCTTGGATGAACTATCTTGGAAAGAAGCAGAAAAAAGGCTAACCCGAATTACTACATACTTATCTTTAATTTTATCAAGTAATTAAAAACTACAACTTTCCCTAAATCCAAAATTGAAGATAGAATCGTGTAGGGAGGTACAACAAATTTTCCCAAAGTTATAGCTTATAGTAGAGTAGTAGTCTAGCTTAATCCACACACAAACACTATATGTTTGGACCTTTCCAAATCCCTTGCAAGAGATGCCCACTTCATGTCAATAGTGTAAAAACAACCAATGCATGACCATATTATCAGTGTAGTAAAATCATGCTTTCAGAAAACACGCATTAAATTGAAGAAATATGCAGAGGAAAAGAAAGTAATATATTAGTAAGTACTCTGTTGTCCAACGGAGAAGACTCCATTGAATGATTAACATCCAGAAGGTGATTTTCAGCATTAACCGCTCCATTCCTATTAGCGAGGACCACCACATCTGCTGCAGCTGCCGGCTCATTATCTGATTTTTGTCGATCCATATATGAGAATGACATGACTCTGTTTCTCGGCCTCCGCCTGTGGATTTTTCACCGACTCGCCCAGTATCTCTCTGAAAGTTTGGGGCGGCGTAAGGAAGTAGGTAGAGAATCCCGGCTTCGACAGAAGTCTGCTCAGTGCGAGGGAACTGCTACGCATGTAACGCATGGCTGATATATAAGGATTTGGGAGTTCAAAATTCTTCTTAAAATTTGCTTACTAAACTTTCCAAATTAATCATTCAATTTTAAAATTTGATTCATATTGATCACTAAATTTTAATTTGTTCCATACTAATCACCCAACTATAAAATTTGTTTACACACAACTATAAAGGGTTAATTTCACAAACGGTCACTGAAATTTGAAATTTCTTTCACAAACGTTCACTAAATTTTCAGATTTTTTGAGCGAGTTTGCGGCAATTTTTAGGCAACTTCCGACCACCAAAACCACCAATTTCGGATACCGTTGGAAAGTCCAAAATGTCCTCTTCAATTACCGCCAAAAATCTTCTCAAAACTCCAAGTGATTCGGTCGGAATAAACCCACGAAGTCGACAACTGAAAACTGTGAAAATCTGCCTATTTTCAATTTTTTTGGTCAAGTTTGCGGCATTTTTTCGGCAACTTTCGACCACCAAAATCGCTGGTTTCAAATACCGTTGGAAAGCCTACAATGTCTTCTTCAATTACCACCAAAAATCTTTCCATGACTCCAAGGGATTCGGTCGGAATAAACTCACAAAGTCAGCTATCCAAACTGGGCAGATTTTCGGACTTTTTTGGTAGCTGAGTTCGTGGGTTTATTCCGGCCAAATCCCTTGGAGTTATGGAAAGATTTTTGGTGGTCATTGAAGAGGACATTGTGGGCTTTCCAACGATATCCGAAATTAACGGTTTTGGTGGTCGAAAGTTGCCGAAAAAATGCCGCAAACTGGTCTAAAAAAATCTGAAAATCTGGACAGATTTTCACAATTTTCGGTTGCCGACTTCGTGAGTTTATTCCAACTGAATCACTTGGAGTTTTGGGGAGATTTTTGGCGGTAATTGAAGAGGACATTGTGGGCTTTCCAACGGTATCCGAAACTGACGATTTTGGTGGTCGGAAATAGCCGAAAAATTGCCGCAAACTTGCCAAAAAAATCTGAAAAATCAATGACCGTTTGTGAAAGAAATTTCAAATTTCAGTGACCGTTTCGAAACTGTGAAACTTCAGTGACCGTTTTGTTATTTTCAGGTAACTTCAATAACCGTTTGTAAAATTAACCCCAACTATAAATATATTTTCTCTCTTATTTTCAACCATAAATCCTTCAATAAAATAATATGACTAGCCATTTGTATAGAAAAAAAATCACCAGAATTTTACCAGAAAAGAGACAACAGTAGGTCTCGTCGTGTATTTAAAAAGAAAAAAATATGCGGCCCCACCCTTGTGTGAGTATTCTGCTACATTTCTGGTGAAATTGTTTATGTACGTGCAGCACATTTGAAATAATATTACATACAAACTCAAAAAATATATTTTTTTTATTATACATTTTTTAAAAAAATATTATTTCAAAATGTATTTTGGCGAAAAAAAAAAGGGGTCAAACGAGCATGGTAAAAATTCGCTCTTATCCTTGAAGTCCGGCCTTGGAAGTAAAATTTTAAATTACTTGCTCACTACAAAAATAATGATTGTATCAACTAGCTTTTGACTTAATTAATGTGGAGGGTGCATTATATCCAAAGTGAAGTCGAACCAATTAGCTGGGAGAGAATAGTGGCTTCAACCTTTTTTTTTTTTTTTTATAATTTATGTGGAGGGTGTATTATATCCAAAGTGCATAGACTTCGTCAAGTCTTCCTGATTATGATTACAATTATTAATAATAGTACAGCAATGTCGTTTTCTCTTCTTTTGTTTCTTACTTTCTTTTTCTTGTTTTAGGGTAAATTTTAATGAAGGTCCCAACATTAAGAAAAGTCTCATTTAATTCCCGAAACTTCATAATCTTTCCAATCCAGACCACTCTATTAGTTGGTGTTAGTACAATTCACTTAGCTCCTGTTTTGATTTTGTTAAAGGTCAAATTTTTCGTCAATTTTGATAAAAATTGATGAAATGTATATTTAAAAAATTAATTATTGATTTTAATTTTAATTTTTACCTTTCTTTTTTTTTTTTTTAACTAAATCAAATGGGACTAAGTATGCTAGCTTGGATGTTTAACTCGGAGGGAATGTTACGTAGGACATACATGTAGGGGCGGAGCCAGCCCGTCGCACTAGGGGAGCCTGGATTTTTTTTTTTTTTGAATACGTTATTAATTCATTCTTTGTATATGTCATTTCCAACCTAAGAACGTATTTACGACATTCTCCACGGAAATATTTTATTATCAATGTATTTTAACAAAATCCACTTTAGATAAAGGAGAGAAACAAATTACTACATAGTTTTATGTCCATTTCGAGTGGTGATATAACTAAGAATAAATCAAATTGGAGTTGATTAAGGATAATTGAAGACCATCTTTTCTTCTTCGATTTTAGAAATGGAAAGCATTTCTTCTCCTTTAACTTTTTTTTAAAAAAAAAAAAAAAAGCCCAAAGTTCAGTGTGGGCATGTGTCCACACTGGATTGAACGTGGCTCCGCCACTGCATACATGGACTATAAATTTACATGAATATAGCATGCCGTTGAAGTTCTTGTATGGTAGACCAGCTCACCGAGGAGGTCCCATTTATCAAGGGACAATTCTCATACGTAGTAGTTGTCCAAATTCAGCATAGTTAATCCCAAAAGTATAGAGAAGATTTTACTTGGACTGAAAATAAAAGGAACATACTTGGGAGGCGAAATTGAGTACATTAAGTTTGTTAGTACTTACTAGATATAAAGCTAGAGCATAATAGCAATATATTGCAGATAGCATAATTAATGAAGTGATATACTAATGTATACATGCAAACATACGTATATTGACACAATAAATAACAAATTCAACAAAACTACAAAAAATAATTAATGCAGGGGAATTAAAAATTCAATGGAACATAGAGAATTCTTGTGAACATAAAGTATAGTAACCGCATATTCCAATGGCCAACACAACTTTTCATTTTCATGAATATATACACAAGGATTATGCTACGCGTATCGAACTTTTTACATAATTTTTTATCGAATTGACAAATGGCAACCCCCTATCGGAGAGCGTCTGTGGGCCCAGGCACCCTCCAAATAAGGGACCGCCGCTTGTCAATTCGGTAAAAAAATATGTAAAAAGTTATCTACAAAACACAAATGCATGAAGGTTTACCTATAAAAAAGGAATCTTTGAACTGATGTTAATTATTCCAAGTGCATTAGGTAAAACACTACTGTAGCAAAAGCAATGAATAAAGTATCAAGAAAAAAATTGTTCAAACAAGATGTATTTCTTACCTTTTTTTTATACAATGTTTGGCAGCAAAGAGAAAACCCGCAAAATTAGAATTAGAGATAGTTATTACAAATATAAATTGAATAAATCTTTGATAAATCTCAATTATTTATGTGAGCGTCAAATCCGCAGCGAATGACTCCATTCCAATCATCCAAATCATAAGCAGTGATGTGAAGTGCTTGAGGCAAATTGGATGGCTACGAAACTGGCAAAAGTACCAGCAGACGCACACTACCGACCAATCGATGATTGACCTCGAAGAGTGACGTGGACGACGCGGTTAGGGTTCTTTTGAAAAGTGAATCTTGTGATTTGTAAAAGAATGATACTATTTTAATAAAAATAATAATAATAATTTAGTGTAATATTTCAAGTTTTGGTAATATTTGGAATTATTGTTCTTTTCATCAAATTTCAAGATTATATAAAGAAAATATAAAATGCAAAACCAAGCTCCTTTTTTTTTTTATATCATGGACACTAAAAATTTAAAATTCAATATTTGTGAGTTTTTTCTATTTAATTTCTTGATTTTGATATAAAAATACTTTTAAAAATATAAAATAACCATACGGTGCAAAACCATATTCTTTAAGTGTTAACATATTAATAGGGCATCCATAGTTTATAATCCGACTTTTGTAAATTTTCCTATTTATTTCATGAATTTGCTATTTTATGAAAATAATGGAAAATAGATGGAATAAATAATGAAAAACATTAAGAAAACAAGAAAAAAATATATAACGTAATGAATTAAATTAATCGTACATAACTCGGCGTATTCTTTAGAGAATTGTAATATTCCTACTATATTAAAAGAGCGAATCAACATATTACTGTTCATTTGTGAAGCATTTTGTCTTTCCATTTTATCCTCACCAATTAATGTTTTTCCCATTGTATACTCATTATTTACTGTTCATTTGTGAAACATTTTTCATCCTCATATATCAAATAAAAGGGTAATATAGATTTCTTTCTTACCCATAATTGTTGACTAAAATAGAGAAGAAAGGAAAAAAAAGTTAAATTACGGAGTGAACACTCCGCATTGTGCGGAGGTTACCAGACTCCCAAGAAGGAGAATAAGAAAACGGACTTTTATAATCTTCATGATCCATAATCAAAATATGTTCTTTGATTAGTTTCTTGGGATTTCAAAGTAAATTAAAAAAAATAAAATTGTGCTTCGCAAAATGCGGAACAACTTTGGAGTTGCTCCGCACATGGAGCTAATGCTCCACAATGTGCGGAGTGAGTATGGTTTTTTTTTTCCCCCTTCAATTTTTTTCCTTTTTTTAAAAAGTTTTTTTCTTCATTCCATACCTACATATAATAAATTCAAGATTCATTTCGTGCCTCCCTGTGCCTTTTTTATTTCTTTTGACAAAAATTCTACTTATTTACATTTTACACAAGCTATAAATATAATTTCATTTATTAATAATTTAATTCAAAAATATTTAAAAATATTCAATTCCATATATACATCAAAAGCAAAATTCCTTTCGGAGACGTTGCCCCGAGTCCCCACAAGGGGCGCTTAAAAGACAAATACCAAGAAATAGCAAGATTAAGAGTATGAAAAACGACATTAAAGAAAGATCAAGATGAGAAGTTTAAGAGACAAACTTTGAAACAATATCAAATACTAGACTTCTTAGTTCGAATATAATGGTACTAATACTTTGATATTTAACAATGAATAATAAAAGCTAAAAAATCGTTTTATGCACGAAGAGACTATTTCATAAAAACACTTGCATAAAAATTATTCTTCGAAAAGGTAAGTATTTCAACTAGATATTTAAATTCATTACAAGATCACTTACCATGAAAAATAAAATGAAAAAATCTTTCAAAACCATACATTTTTCAAAACAATTAAGAAAGAAAAATTCGGGAAAATTACGTCTAAGTGGGCATCCGGTTGAGCCATGCGGACGTCCGGTTCGTCCAACTGTCACTTTATTAACCATTTTAAATTTCTGATGCACAACGGTTAGCTTGGTTGTCCAGTTCAAAGTGTAGGCGTTCGGATTGATCGTCCGATTAGTCAGAATTTTTGACGTTTTAACTGTTATAAATACAACTTCAGTTTGGTTTCATTACAACAACTAGAAAAGAGGTTTCTTGTGAAATATACTTATGAAAAATATTTTTTAAATTTACATTTTTATATTCAATTCATTTATTTTTTCATATCAAAAATTTCGATTGTTGAATCAAACTTTTTGAATCATTTCCCTCGTCCAAGTTTTTCATTTCTCTTTATGTATAATTTATTTTATATTAATCTTAAAAGAGATATTTTTTAAGAAGATCTTGATATATTTTTGAAAAATATCTTTTCACTTACATTACATATATTGTAAATTTTGATTGAATGAATCAAATTTGTAAAATCATCATATTTATCAAAACTTAATTTATTACAATTATTCATTATAAGATAGAGATATATTGAGAAAATTTTTGAACCTACATTACATTTAATTCTTCTTCATTTTCCCATTGAAACACTTTGATTGATTAAATAAAAAAAATTTAATTATTATATTCATCAAAAAATTTCATCTAACACTTGAGTTATCATTTATTACTATTCAATGAAGTGTTAGCATCTCATAATATTTAACTTGTTTGTATTATTTATCAAGAAAAGAATTCCATTGTAAAATCACTTTGATAAAGTATGGGTCATGTTGAAGTCCCGTAAAAATCAACATTGTATAGGATCGGTGCTCCTTATTGTAAGTCAATGTGTGGGTCATATTGAGGTCACGTAAAACTCAATAGTGTGAGTGGTCCCGTAAAGCTCAATAGTATATGTCATATTGATGTCTCGTAAAGATCAACATTGTATAGGATCGATGCTCCTTGTTGTAAGTTACTATGTAGGTCATATTGAGGTCATGTAAAACTCAACAGTGTAAGTGGTTCCGTAAAGCTCAATAGCAACTATTTTTTTAATTTTAATTGAATTTTAAATCGTACTGAACAGGCCTTCAATCTATTCTCATCTTAATATATTTTGTGTTGATTCATGAACTTATATAAATAATGCTTGTATATATCTGCAAAGACTTGGTCAGACATTTGGAGCGTGGATCTTGAGGATTTGTCCAATGTGAAAGAGACAATTGAGTGGAAACACGATCCCAAGCATCAAAATGTTCAACTACTTGTAAACCTTTGCCCAAACTACTATGGGGTATTTGTACTCTCTCTCTCTCAGCAACATTCATGTTTGGGTGAGCTTATAACTTATTAGATGACCTTTTAAAGTAGGTCCATACGTACTTTCTAAAAAAGCCACCGTATAAGCTACTTATAAGCGCACCCAAACATTAATCCTACAAAGTATAGATGCATGTCTCTTTAAACAAATCAGTTCACAACTTCAAAATAAAACTCCACATTACTCAGATTTCTTCTATATTCTTCGTGAGCTCCTCATTCCACTTCTTTGATAATTTTAGACATTCTTTCTACCTTTACAATAAGATATCGGTCACTATGATTCAAGCAAAGGTGATAAAGAAACCTCATTTTTATATCTAACCCAGTTTAAACGTGAAGAACCTAAAATTATAATTGAGGGTTTAACATATAGCTATATAATGTCCATAAACCGAGAGAAAAGCCTGTTTCCTTTGGAGCATAGGATTAAGATCTTACACCAGAGAACAAAGAAAAAGAATTAAGTTCATAAAAATTGTAATCAATAAATTTAAAAATATATAGGGAGCCATAACGCCAAAACTGAATAATCATTTTCATCTCAAACATACCGGAGACTAAATATTGAGGTTTAGTACCAGTTTAAGTTTGTTGCCTCCCAACCTGCGACTGTATTGAAGCTTCTTGTTGCATCAGATAATCGCAATTGAATGCCAATATTTTGCAAAGAGAATACATGTCTACTTGAGAAGATGAGTAAAAGTTAAGCAGATACATTAGATGCGTTCTTGGCCATCTCTTTCACCATAGTCTTGACAAAAAGTTCCCCAGCCCTATAAGAGGACCGAACCTGGAGAAGCCAAAATGCAGAAGAAATTACTGTAGAGCCCTAGAGAGAGATGAATACATAATCCACTAATTATGACAAAAATCAAGTGAGCTTTTCATTTATATGAATCATTCAAGTGCACAAGCAATGGTGAAATCAGTTAAGAAGTTTCAGTCGGAAAGTCTATTGATTAATTGAATGTAAGAACCTCTTTTCATTATGAATCCTTTTCTTCAGCTGCTCGAAGTGTGTTTGAAAATGTTTGTAAAGTAACAATAGTGCAGTTGGTTTGATTAGGAGTGTCAAAAAGTTATTGATAAGAGCTCATGTTATCCAGCAACTTACAAGAGGAGTGAATAATATAATAATCAAAGGTAATTCTGATGGTATATCTCAGGGGAATTTACAAAATGAACTCAGAAAGTATGCCCAATGTAGCTCAACCTATCTTTCTGGTTTTTCTTTTCCTCTTTTCATTTTACCCTTTTTTTTTTTCCCTTCCGCATAAATATGGCCCAAAACCTGAAGCCAAACTATCTTTCTACTCCAAAATGTATGCCCAATGTAGCTCAACCTATCTTTCTGGTTTTTCTTTTCCTCTTTTCATTTTACCTTTTTTTTTTTTCCTTTTTTTCCCTTTCGCATAAATATGGTCCAATTGCTTAACAAATGAATGGAATGGCTAGGGATTTTGCTCAATAATGTTTCCGACTGACTAATAATTTGTACTTAATCATGTTTCTAAAGTTATAGAATTTTAAAACTCAAGATAGATTATGTTAAAAAACTGTCAATGGATTTCCAGAAATGTATAGATTTAATTAATCTCCTAACAATGTCTTAATTTGTTGCTTCTGTGCAGAAGTCATTTTCCGCTCTTTAGCCTTCTAGAATGTGATAGAAATTGCTCAGCTCCTTTCCAATATATGTAACTGTTAATTTATGATAGACATCTAATCTTGATTACAAATACTTATTTAGGTTCCAATATTCTTTGGAGTTCAATTCTAAGTGTAAATTTGGTAAAGCTTTTTCAAGCTTGTAGCTGGTCAAACATTATTTTTATCTCCACTTTCCGTAGGATCCACAACTTATAATCTACAAAAAGCTTTAACAAACATTCTCTAAATAGACTCCTTCACTCTAGAAGTCTATTTTGTTCTTCAATTCTTCAACTCTGTTCTGGACATCTATTTCTTCATCTTACAGACATCAGTTTTTTATTATTAGGCATCTATTTCTCCTTTATTTGTTAAGGATGTTTGTTTGTATTACATAATTATGTTTCTTCTCATATTCAGGTATTTTGAAGCTTATTGAAGCATGTTTTTCATCTCTGCCCAATCCCGACAATAGTTTGGAATCCAAAGTCTTGTTTCAGTTTTTGGTTATGTAACATCGATTATTAATTTTAATATTTAAACAGAGCACATAAGATATTCACTCGAATTGACCAAGATAAGTCCCTCAGATGCTTCCGGAGACATAAAAGTGTGTGCCCATTTGAGGTTTAAAGGGATCCAAATCCAACAAATACTCCTATAGCCAACAGAAGCCAAAATTTCTTAGATGTTTGGGACTTCTAGAGAATGTGAGAAGAAAAAACTAGTTGTCTCCTTTTCCCGAATAAACTATAGAATTGAATCTATCAAAGTCCATCAATAGGAAGAGTAATGTTATTAGTTAAATCTGCTAAATTTATTTAATTATTTCACTAGGACAAACAAAATGTCTTCACCTCTGCGGGAAAAAAATATATATATATTTGTAAACATTGAAAGGCAATAAGGTAGAGATGTTTACCATGGGTCCGCTTGCAACATAACGGAAACCGATTGACTCTCCATAATCTCTCCAGAAGGCAAATTTTTCAGGCGTGACGTAGTCTTTGACAGTAAGATGCAATGGAGTTGGCTGCAGGCAAGGAATGGCAGTAATTTAATTTCAGTCTTGCAAATATGCTTCAAATGGACTAAAGCAACTGTCGATGGCCTAATAAGATGAAATTAATATTTTGGCAACCTTAACTAAGGCATATCACTAAGGAAAAGCAACTACTATTTTTCCATTTTGGGAATATACTTGCGCATTGCAATGAGTTTGCTTCTAGCTATTCCGGAATGTCAAATGAGATTTGCAATACCAACATGTAACAATAATACTTGTTAACTTATCAAATAAATAAGAAAAAGAGGTATTGGCAAGGTCATCCAAATTCATATGGTTCTTGCATAAAGAAGTAATAGTTGTCCCTGGAAATTTTCTAAAATTCTGAAGGGCGGATTTATTTACTCCAAGAGCCTAGCTCGTAAAGTCCTCTGCATGCAACTCACCTGTAAATATTGTCCAAGCGTCAAAATGTCAACGTCCATGGCCCTTAAATCAGCCATGGCTTCCTTCAGCTCATCATCAGTTTCACCTAGTCCCAACATAATAGAAGATTTTGTTATCATCCCTTGCTTGCTGAGCTTTGCATGTTTAAGAACAGATAAGCTTTGTTCATACCTGTACCATGCAATTAAATAGCTTAGCAAAGTAGCACTAACAAAAAACTTGGATGTTTATAAAAATGAAACAGTACCCAAGATTTTAACTGAAATGCATTTAGCTTTAAGCATAGAAATAAATAATTTTCCTGATGATGGAATTCTACACTGACTCAAAGGGAAATGGCAGGTCGTATCTAACCATTTTTAACTGAAGAGACTACTGCACCAATAGATTTTGAATTAAAAAATTTCAAAAAAACGGTTCATTTAATTTGATTTCGATCCCCAAAAAGTTAGTATGAACACTTGTGAACCAACTTAGAAACAACTTGATAAGAGTACTCTATTTAAGGCAAGGCTGACATAAAAAATAGTTGGAAAAATGGCACTGTCAAAGTTGAAACCAAGAAAAATTAAATTAAATAATTGTCCTTTGCCCAGGAAGTACGAGCTTGATCACAAAATTTGAGTATTTTTCATTTTGTATTTGGTGGAGACGTCAAGGAAAAACTTAATACAGAACACATAGATTCACTGAAGGTTAGATGTTATACATTAAGAGGCCAACTATACACTTGACTGAATTGATGGAGTAACTTCTCAATCACTTACCCAGCCCTAGGATCTCTAACAATACGCTGCAGCCGTTTCACAGTTTCAATATTGTGAGCAAAAACCTCTAATCCAGAGTGTACTAGAGTGGATACGGCATTTATGTCACCCCGGAAATCAGAAGTTAAACACTCAACCATGATATCGGGCTTGAGAATCTGCAGAGAGATTCATATTGCACGTTAAAAGTGTTTATTCTAGTCTTGTTAGTATAAAAATAAGTATACGCATGCCCCATTTCTACATTTTTAGTGTCAAACGTACACGTGTGTGTTTATAAATCTTCAAGAAGTGTGCACATATGTTCCATGAAAGCTGAAGGCAAATCAAGTTTCATGATGATAGAAATGCTCATACCTTCATGGCTTTGACTGTTTCAGCAAAATGGCTACTGCCACCATCTGGTAAATCGTCACGGTCAACACTGGTTAGAACAATATAATCCACACTGCAACAGAAAAAACCAATGCAGTAATCAGTCTCTAGACACATGTAAAATCCAACCTTAGAAGTAACGTGACTTATGAGCTAATGTAGGTTTAAACTAATGGATCACATGAATCTCAAGTGTAGTTCAAAAAAAGAGGAGTTGACAGAGAGAAGTATAAACTCCCAATATTTGAAAAGTTTTTAACTGTTCTAGACATTGATGAGATAAACTGGTAATATTGTTCTGGTATGCCCCAGCAAAAGACTAAACAGAGGATTCAAAGTAATCATTTTAAAAAGAAAAAAGATACTATCCAAACATTTAGCAAAATATCGGTGGAACACACTAGGTTCTAAAGTTAAACACTAGCTTAGTAAAGTTGTCAGCTTTAAAGGCATATTTTGCAACTACTCAAGTTCAGTTATAGTCTATTAAAACAAAAATGTCCCACGATTTTTACCTTTTGGAACGGATTTATTTAACTAGAAATGGAAAACAATTCCAATTACAAAGATGTCAAGCACAAAATTTACTTTTTGTGATAAAATAAAGATATTATTCAGGTATAAACATGAAAAAGCCTTTATGTGAGAGTTTGTTTCAGTGAAAACCTTCTAGAATAATTTCCCGTCACCTCTGTCAACTTATACGTGAATTGACATTCCTGGAGAAACCAAATATACATAGTAATATCTGGCCCTACCATAAATGCCAATCCAATGTACAAGCCTTAACCTAACTCTCAAACAATGTGGCTTCCCCTTATAATTTTTGCGTGTTGAATTCAACTGTCGAAAATAGAACTCTGCATAAAAGAAAACTCGGTTTTGGAACCTTATGCCATCCTCTCTTCAGTAATGTTGACAAATACAAAAATAGGTAAAAGAAGAAGGAGCATCTAGATGCATATTAAGAATCAGAAACCGGAGACATTAATAATAATAGACAAGTAAGAAGGTGAAACAAGTGAAAATCTTAATAAAAAACCATTTTGGTAAAAAAAATCTTTAAATGATTTCAATCCAGCTTCACTTCTTGCAGTGAAAAAGAAGTTGTATTTAATATTTATACTCTCAATTTCCAGTCAACAATCCTCAAGAAGAGTTCTGGTTACATTCTGTGTTAAAGCATTCAGTATGCAGGAACGAAGATATGTCATTGGTTTATTGTAGTTTTTAAAGAGGAATCTATATTCAAACATACTAGGCAATAGGTATACAGGTGTTGTCTATACACCATGCACCAATACTTAAGAATAGCTGATGGAATCTCCTCAGTAAGAAAAGATGATAATACATCTACCTCGAAACCTGTATATCGTGTCGAATTGAGATACTCGTCATAGATAAACCAAAAGAAGTTCCTAGCATCTCACTGGCTGTTTTACAAATTATAGGAAACGCGCCTTTGTTTACACTTACATTTCAATTTAAGATATCTCACTCACCTACCATTCATCCATGATCCCATTCTAGTATATTTCTTCTTAACAATACAATCCCACGACAAAATTGAGATAAACTTCCAAGTCTTTAATGTAATATTGACCTGTTCAAGTATATTTCATCTTAACAATAAAATCCCCACAACCAAATTGAGATAAATTTCAAGTCTTTAATGTAATATTGGCCTAACTAACTAGTTACCTTGCTAGTAAAAGAAGAAAGTAAAGAACTGGTCCCGCAAAAATTCAATAGCAAGAGAATTATATACCCCCAACTAGCAATGGCTTTAGCAGTGTTGTAAGGCTCCATAGGATCGGGAGGAGCCGGATTCCTACTCGTCTTGACAGCACAAAATCTACATCCTCTTGTGCAGGTATCTCCGAGCAGCATAATCGTTGCAGTAGCAATTCCATCCCCACCGCCATTCCAGCACTCCCCAATGTTTGGACACTGCGCTTCTTCACACACAGTATTGAGTTTGAGCCTGGACAGGGATTCCTTCACCTCCTCGTACCTTTCCCCGTGTGGCGCCTTCTGCCTCAGCCACCCCGGCTTCTTGACATTCGGGTCTCTACCCGTATGCAGACCCACCCCACCCGGGTAAGGTGGGTCTGTTTTCACTGCTATGTCATTGCTGGTGGCGGGCGATTTACAGAGGATTGTAGAATTGGATCTAATGGTGGACAAAGAAGGGGGATGAGAGAATGGGAGCTTGAAAATACATTGGTGAATCATTTTATGATATAATAATGAATCAAAATGAATGAGCATTAGAAGATGAATTCATCAAATTCTGGGTTTTTTGGGAAGTTTAATCAGTATTTGTATCAGCGTAGAGCCATTGGAAACTCCGTCCCTTATTTGGTTTGCGCAGCGTTTGTTGGCTGCCGCTGCTTTCATGACGACTCAAGTCCAATATTCAAAGTTGTCAGTTATATCGAGCAGGTAGGACGTGGCCACTATTTTCAAGCCAATTTTCAAAGAATTCATCTAGTTGTGTAAAACTAATTTGACAATGATTGAGTTGTCAAGATTTTTATTTTAAAAACAACTTTTAAAATGATCTTATTTAGGATTTGTTTGGACCGAATTAAAATTTAATTTTAATCTAAGTCAAAGTCAGACAATCAATATCAACCACATCTTGCATATGTATATCTTTTCAACTATACATTTCAAAAACTTCTATCACAATTCACTAAAAATCTGATTTTAATCAACATTAAGCACCCTCTTAATGTATATCAACATTTATATAAAGAAATTATATAATGTTACAAGGCACTTTATTATTTATCAGATTAAAATATAATCAACTTTTTCATCAAATCTATTCCTCTCTACATCATTTTCGATAATCGCTTGTGTTTTTTTTTTTTTATGTACAAATAGCAAAATCATTTTAAAATGGATGGATTGATGTCTGTCAAGTATGAAATTGTAAAGAAAATCGTACAAATAACTTGATTGATTTTTAAATTGGTTAATTTTATTTTCAATAATGCTAGATGTACATTCTTCTTTTGGAAGTGACGTGATAGTCTGATAGATGAGTCAAAATCAATGATTTTAATGGATCCACGTGGAAGAGTGTCAACAAAGATGTAAATGAGAGTACATATGTAGCATGATTGTATTACTTTTCTTTATCATTAATTAACTATCATTTGTTTGATTATCATTACTTCAAAAAAATAATTATACATAATCATTTTCAACTATACATTTATAAAATAAAATATTTTTCACATAAACTCAATATTTTTTATTACTTTTTAATCATACGTTCTTCAAAAAAATAATATTCAAAACTCTATTTTATCTAAATAACGATTGTCAAACATGGGCTAAAAGTTACATAAACCTAAATAATGTTTAGAGTCAATTTTCTAAAATTCTTTTTTTTTTTGTTCTCAAATTTATTTTAAATCTTACATTTCATAAACTTTTATCAAAATCTATTATAAGTTTAATTTTTTGCCAAACCAATCGGGAGCTTAGTCCCCATGTTAGCCTAATAGACGTAATATTCGATTGATGGCCGCTAACCTCAAATTTCACCGTCACAACTTGTTTACCCTTAAATAGTGGTGAAAAACATGATTATGGTTAAAGCAATTCCAACATACATAATATCGAAGAGAAGAAGATCCATCAAGATGTCGAAGTTTTCATGTTAAATTTTTCTACTTCATGCATTAATGTGCAAGACAAGAATACTCGATGAAGAATTTTTTTTGATAATAAACCTAATAAGATCAATCAAAATTTATGAAACCCTATAAAGGAATTTTGTGGATTAATGAAGATAAATGTGCATGGGTTGAAGATGAAGAAGATACGCATTGGGAATATTGCATTGGTACATAGAGATAGAAAATCGCTCCATGAAAAGACAAAAATGATGCAAACTTCGAGCCTATAGTACATGTCAAATGGAACTTAGGGCAAATTTGCTCGGATAATAGTCTTAAGATTGGCATTGTTGTGCAACTTTGGGTAGTTTGAGTTAATGGAGAATTGTGGTTCGTTCTTGTCAAGTTGCATGCCATGGAGAATTTTAGGGGTCGTTCTCTTCGTGTTTCAGTTTTCTGTTTTGAATCTTGAATTCATTTTGTGTTTTGTGTGTCTGTTTTGAAATTACTGAAAATATGTTCTTTTTGTCATTTTAAAAAACTGTTTCTGAAAACATAAAATTAGAAAATGCGTTTACTTTGAAATTTTGAGAAATTTTTTTTATAATATTCTAAAATTATTCCAACTGATCAAATTCAACACTTTCATCTAGGGAAATAAATCACCTAAATCAAGTTGTCCTGCCAAAGTTATCACAACCATTTTGCTCTAATTCGTCAACAAAAATAAGACCATCTGGGGATTTTGATTGCCCACTTTCCCATTCACCTTCACAATTGGCCATTTCTAAAAATGGCACTCTATCAATAAAAGTGAATTTTTTTTTTTTTTTTACCGAATTTTTTCCAATTGTAAGAAAAAAAAAAACTAGTAAATATTTACCCACCTAAACATCAAGAATTTATTTTCCTCAAAAAAGTGGAAAATTTGAAAAGTTGAAAAACATTTTCCAGAAAATTTTTTGCCTATCAAACGGGCCCTTAAAATAAAATTTAGCACAGAACATTTGTCATTTTTAATTGGAGTCATTAATAATCACATTACCCAAGTTAGAAATGGTCCAAGTATTTCAGATATGAGAAGGGATGGGAGATGTGAAGTTGAGGAAACAATCAAAACCCACTAATTTGGTGAGCAGAAAAATATGATCGAAATTACAATACATCGATTTTGGACAGTACCAAAAAATTAACCAACGCCAGTTTCCCAGTCTCTCATAAATAGTACCACCCAAAAATGTTCAAAATCGGTGAAAAAAAACTACCAAGCAAGCCCTTAATTCCATACTATATATTTGAGGGCTATCTTAGTAATCTTAAACTAAAAGGACATTCAACAATTCTTATGACAGGGAAGTCGGCCAAAAATATTTTATGCAGAGATACTTTGAAGGGATAAAATTGAATCAATAATCACAAAAATTTCCCAAGATCAGCATGCTATAAAACAACAAAAAGTGATAAGTTATGTGCTGCTTCTCAAGTGTTACAGATGATGCATGCCTCTAATTCTGTATTCCAATGGTTCTCCAACCTAACAAAAATTGATGTGTAGCCTAAGCTTCTCAAGAACCATTGGATTAGCCGCAAGTTTACTCTTGTGAGTCCGAAACATCAACCATCTTCTCCAGCGAATCCATATCCCCAGCTTCTGAAACGGTGTGTAGCCTCAGCTTTTCAGCATCTTCACTGAAAGTGATTAAAACGACAGAGACAAACATCATCAATAAAAATTGAAAATCACGTAAAAGATAGCTGAGAAGATTTAAGAGGATTAAGGTGCTCACTCTGCTACTCCAAAAATTTCTTTAACGGTTAAAGAGCTATCCCTTGAACAGAACTCGGGCAGCTGGTACAAAGTAAAGTAAAATGTTCAACCAATAGAACAAGATAATGAAAAATCTTAGATCAACCTGTAATAAATAGTAAAAGATGACCGGGCTAAACACCGATGGCATGTTTGGTAAAGTGAATCAGACGATGCACAATAATAATAGGAAAGAAATAGTAATAAAATTTGTCTATTGTACAGTGCACTAGAGTCTAACACTGCTAATTGAACATTCAGCTAAGGGTCAATTCGGACCAGTACTTATGTTACGAGACATTATTATTAAATCACAGTCATTAGTACAGCCTGCTATTAGACTAGAATCATCATCTGTTAACGACCCTTTGAAACCTATCCTAACCAGCCCTCGTTCGAAACCCAACTAGGCTATCAAAAAGTAATTGAACCCACCTTAAGTTTATTTTTACAGTTTCTTATCTACTTCGAAAGAAGGTAGTGTTTTTTACATGTGGCAAGTCTCATTCATCTAAAGTAATTCAGAACAATCAAATAGTTGAAATAATGTCATAAGACTCATAACAGAGACAATGCAGTGGCTCACCTCAGACAGATAATAAACCTTTCCAAAAAGAGCTTGCACAGCAAGTTTTCTTTTGAAACCCTTTTCAGAATATCCTGTCACATCCATGACCACAGGACCTGAAATGCATGCACATTCTCCATCAGAATATAAAAGTGTAGCATCAACTTGCAGTTGTTCATTTTCCCAATTCGAGAAACACGCAGGTTTTATAAATCCACTTTTAAACATGAAAGTCTTTGTCAAGTGCTCAACCATAGCAGAAACCACCCTCAATCACATCCTCCAGGCTCCAAAAGAAGGTGCTTAACAGCTTCAAAATATGAAGGGAAGGCAACACCAGCAGCTATTAACAGAACATTCAATGTGTAATTATCCAATCCAGCAGCCTTGACTACTCAGGCATTCCCACTAATTTGAGTGCAAGTTCACCAGCATTTAGTTAATTGTAGAATATGAAGTACAAATGAGTTATGAGTCTTCATGCAGTAAATGAGTGACATTTAGAAACGAAAAGTAAATACACTGATGCTATTGTTACCTTTGTCTTTCACGATCCTTCTTGAAATTTCATTCAGAACGTTAGTGACTTGAGAATCATCCAACATTGATGTTTTCCTAAGCTGGATCAAATTTGCTACACAATCTGGATTAAATGGCTTCTCATTCAACACATATCTTATATACTTTCGTAAAATCTCCTCCATGTCAAAACCAGTCTGGAAAATGTAACAATATTGTCAATTTAAGCAGCTTCTGGTGTCAGACAACTAAAAGATCAGAAGTCCAGTAGCAGAAGAATGATACTTTTAAGCACCTTTTCAGCTTAGCCGAACGATATATTTGTAGTTAATATGAGCAAGGCAACAGTTCCACCCAAAAACTTAGCCCCTGCTTGGCCCCCATTAAATTAAAATTCATTTTTTCTCTCTTCTTATCAATCACACATTCTCCAATAAAATAATATTACACGTAAACGTAAAAAAATTTCATGCTTTTCAACCACACGTTCTCCAAAAAGTTACAATTCCTCTCATTATAATGTGGAATAATGGAGCCCAAACAAGGGCTTAATCATAGAGCCTCGAAAAATATGGTACGAGCTACAACGCCCATTGTTAGTCATTTGACCTACATTTGGGCAACAATATCAACTCCAATCAAAAGAAATTGTATATGATTCCATGAAGTGAGATGTTACATGAAATATTAAATTCTAAGACCTAAAAACATGAGAGATTGCTAACCAAGAATAATAAAATCTCTCTACTGTTACTGTATTGTTGCACATGATTTAGAAGCCAAATAAATACCTTTCAAGAATATAATAATATTATATAGAAATATAGATATAAAAGGAGTTGCCAGTCACCAAGATGAACAACTCAAAAGGCTTGGTGCAAGTAATTTCTTGACATGGAAAGAGTGGCATTGAATTGAATATCAAGAACAAAACCATTGATAAATGGTTATGCATGGTCATAGAGTATACCAGTCAATTATCAGCATCTCACCTTCTGCATGAGTCCGTTTAATGCCAATTGATCTAATTCATCTCTTCCTTTCTCGAACATCTCATCTATGGATTTGCATAGAAATGCATTTGTATTGACCTGAAAAGTTACATCCGTCAGACAGTCAATTATGACATCAAATAATCTCAGGCAGTTTCCAATTGATTTACAATTCATACTGAGACTTTATTAAAACAAATGCCAAAGAAACTTCCTAGAACATACTTTGGCAAGGAGATGAATATAAATGTAAAACATTCCCAACAAAAAATGGAAGAACTTGTTCCCTTGTTGAGGATATGGACTACCAGAGTTCCTAGAGGTTATGGGAATATTCTTCGAAAAATTACAAATCCTGATTTTAGTTTCCCTTATCTGATATATATAGGTTTTGAATCAGACCAGAAACTTTAGAATTGGGTTGAGCACTTTCAAGGTAAGTACACATTTCCTATCTAGTACATAAGTACATGTGCAACTAAAATCAACAAAGTCTTATCCCAAACATTGGAAATGCACCTCTCCTTCCACTCTGTGCTATCAAGCGTCATCTCCAAGATTAAACCATAAAGGCTCAAATCTTTTCTAATTACCTCACACCATCGACCTCTTCATCCATGGTTCACAGTTCATATATCTTTTTCACGTCAGTCCATTAAAAACCTTCATTAAATAGTCTAAACCATCTTGACGTTCCTCATAATTTATCTTGAAGGGGTAACTTAGAAAATTCATAAACGTGCCTATTTCTTATTCTATCTCTTTCCCTTTTACTGCAAATCAATCTTAACATTCCCTTCTAAATTAGAATCAAATTATGCAGATATCATTTTTCTCAGCAGCCGAACATGTATATAGTATAACATCTCGTCTCGTGGAAGTACAATAAGGCGTGTATAGAATATCTAATTTTTACCTTCAATTATATTGTCAGTGAGATTGTGATTGTTATTCTCTAGCCAAAATTGATTTTGATAGGAAGCGCACGTTTTTCTAAATATATTCAATTTATTGAAAGAGTTAAAAACATCCAACAAATTCCTTTAGATATAATTATATGAAGTTAAAAATAGAGAAACAACATCAAATGGGGAGAAGAATAGGCAGACAGACCAATTTGCGACGCTTCTCCCTGGGAGAATTAAACTTGCGAACTGTCTTAACAACTGCAATGGCAAAAGTAATGCTAAGATAGGCTAACGGAACGGCAATAATCCACGGCAGAGAGCTCTGGCCAACACGCGGGCCGGGAATGGCCTGCGTGACTGATCCCGTGAACTCTACCAAGTCCAAAGCCTTCTCTTGTATCCAGGGCAATTCCTCCTCTACTTCCTCTTCCTCAACTACTTGCTCCTTTTTGGCGTCTCTACTGTTGTTACTGCTTGACGCTGCTTTGGCTGTAATTTCCCGGGCGGGCGACGGAGATATTGATGAAAATGTAAGGGAGGAGGAGAAGGGGGCACTTACGCTCTTGTGTTTAGTTCTGGGAATCAGGAACAAGGACTTGGGATTGATATTGCTACGAGTATAGAAAGAACAGTAACTGATAAGGCTACAGGTAGAAGTGGCCATGTTATGCGGTGGCGCGGCGGTGGTGGTAGAGGCAGCGGTGGTTCAATTGGCGGAGTGCCCAACACCTCCGAGTAGGGCAGTGAGCTTACTTTCAAACCCAAATCCTTTTTCAGTAATATCGAATAAAGAGATTGAATTCAATTGAAACTTTTTAACGTCATGTATTAAAATCCAATTAAAATTGAAAATATCATCGTTATTGAATCTCACTCGTCTAATAAAAATCAACAGTAACGACTATTTTTTTTATTTTAATCTAATTTTAATCTCTACCGAGAGGGTCCAAAAATATATGTAAGTTACGATATATTCAATTGATAATGACTTTTAGGGATTTTATAATTTACAAGACTTTTAGAGACTTTTTGGTAGAAAATATTAATAGAAAGTCTCAAAACAAATCTCTCATTTTACCGTGAGATTTGTCAAGAGCCTCTCTCTCGTGTATTTCACTTTTTTTTATTTAAACAAGGTTCTTCTTTAAACCAAGAAATTTAAAACCAACTCTCTCTCTCTCTCTCTCTCTCTCTCTCTCTCTCTCGTGTATTTCACTTGTTTTTACCTAAACAAGGTACATTTATGGAGAAAATGAGATTTTTCAAATACTTGCAACTAAATATAATTAAAAAAAATTTGGTATTTTGATTATTTGTTAATCCATTTTATATTACTTGGAAAAAAAATATTTTACATGAGAAATTTGATTTATTGTTTTGCATTTTCAATTATACGAGTTATGAATGATTTGGATATATAAAAAATTGTTTAAAATATCGCATTATATATGCTTAATATTTTATTTTAAAATATAAATCTTTAAAGTCGCTAAAAGTCCCTAACGAAAAGTCTATAGAAGTTCATGAAAAACTTTTATTAATTCTTACCAAATACATATAAATAATTTAAAAGTCCACAAAATCCAAAGAAGTCACTCGCTTAAAAAAAATCTATAAAATTCTTTAAAAATCTCAATTGAATACAACCAAGTACAACCTCCTTAATTTTACTATTTTCAAAAAGTATTTGTTAATTTTTTTTTTCCATATTTTTTTTTCACTAATTTTTATCTCAATTATTATATTATTTTTTCGTTGAAATTGAAATATTTTGAACGGTACTATTTAGCACCACTCGTGTTTAAATGAATCAGGTGATTTTGCTTTTAATTGAGTTATTTACACGGTTAAACTTAAACCAGTGTTAAATAATATTATTCAAATTAAAAGGTTAATGTTAATAATTAACTTTTTTAATATCGAGTATATTATATTTAAAAAGTTTATTGAACACTCTCTTAGCGGTTGAACTAAAAAAGTGAAATGAAATTTACATCAAAATCAATAATTAATTTTAATTATACATTTTATGAAATCTACAACTTTTCAATTATACATTTCATCAAATTTTATCAAATTCTACTAAATATTTTTATTTTTATTTTTATCAAAACCAAACAAAGATTTCACACCAAAAAAATTTGAGAGAGACGGATTGGACTAGCTCAACCAGCAATATTAATAGACGGAAAGATTTCATAACTAAGAGATTTAGTTTTACCAATTTGTTCATCCGTCACAAATCAAAGATTGAAACGTCACAAAACACAAATATTACAAGTCACAACTTAGTAAATAGTTACAAATGATCAAATTATCGATTACAAACTAATAGTTTTTTAGATCACACATTATTTTTTGTCACATTTTATCTTTTCCATTGGTCACAGATTAACTAATTTAATGGTCACAATCAATTAAATAATTTGTGCCCACAATCAGCACATGTGACCACCACAACACCACTCCCTCCGGTAGCACCATTGTCGTCGTCGTCCCTAGAACCACCACTACCTCGCGACAGAAACACCACATCGCAGAAAACACCACCATGTCGTCGCACCGATCCACCACCACCTTGATAGATATGTCCCCACCAACATCTCAACACCAGCACCAACAACGTCTAGCCACTGCACCGCCGTCACCAGAACAACCACCACCACCACCAGCCTACCACTCCAAAACAACAAACCTCACCAAAAAATTTCTCAAATTTGTTGTCGGGCACTAACTCCGCCGCCGCCATCACCACTAAATCAACCACAACACCACCACACACAACTACATCACCTCCCAAACACAAACCACATCACCTTCCGGACACAAATACCAACAACTGCAAGACACAACCACACCACAAAAACACCGGGAAGTCATCATGAACACCATCAATGGCAACGCCGTTGTTGCAGCGACGATGAGCGCAGACGATGCCATTGTCACTTCACAACATCGTCAGCGACTCCGCTCTAAGAGGCTATGTCGCCGCAGTAGCGCCGTAAGCATCGCTACTGCACCGTCTTTGCGCAAATGGAGCCATCATCGTTGCGCAAATGGAGCCACTAGCTTTCAGAACGACGATGTTGTGACGACAACGTCGTGAGCGTCGGATCTACGGTGTCTTCAAGTTGTGTTGAGAGAGAGAGAGAGAGAGAGAGAGAGAGAGAGAGAGAGAGAGAGAGAGAGAGAGAGAGAGAGAGAGAGAGAGAGAGAGAGAGAGAGAGAGAGAATATAGATGAATTAATATTTGATTTTTGTATAAATAAAATTTATATCTAAAATTTGAAATTGAAACATTAAAAATCCGGTTTTGTGCAATTTCCTCTCAATAGATTCAATCTTGGTCCAAACCAAATTTTAAACGAGTCTAGTAGTAGATAGGTTAGTTTGAGCCAACCAAAGTACGGACTTATTTTGACACCCTTAAATAATAGAAAAAAAAAAAAATAGAAGTTAATCAAAGAACCGTATTTTTTACCTCATAGCAATTTACTTATATATTGATTCAACGTTGAAATTGGAATATGAATCGTGATTTTAGAATCAAGATAAGGATGGCAATAGAATTGTTAAGAGGCAGATCAAAAAATAAAATATCTCTATTAAATTAAGAATATAAAAATAAAAATAATATTATTCAAATCAAGTTCGGAACGAAATCGTGTTCTCCATCCCCACCTTCAATTCCTCAACGAAACAGGACTGGGAAAGAGCGTGTATTTTGCCATCCTTAAATTAGAATTATCCACATCATCTATTACACTTAGCACCTGTTTGTCTATAATTTTTCAAAAACACTTTTTTTTCAAAAACTCATTTTCAACAAAATATTTTCACAATAAAAAATTTCGCGCGTAACCTCAAAATTTTCTCTACATTTAACCACACATTCTCCAAAAATAATCCTCATTCTAAAACTCCTTTTTTGGCAAAATAAAAAATAAAAAAACTCTTTTTAATGGAGATATCAAACAGGGACTCAAGTGTAAAGGGTCATGCCCACATCCACGACCGTGCCGACCCTTTTTCTAAGAATAAGGTCATCAAGCCCAGCGGAACTATAACACCAGTTTAGGTGGCACCTCTCATTTAATGTTACATTAGCGTCATATACTCATGTGTGATACTAAATAACATTATTGTTTTTCGAAAGTGTCCGGGCCAATCTGAGTCCACAATTACCAATATATACAAGAAATGGGTTGATGGTGGAAGGAAATAGCTAAGAAAATGAGTATCAAGAAATGGAAAGAAAAACGAGAATAAAACTTCCTAACATCAGTTGCAAGAACAAAAAGAGAGAGAATTTACTATTTTGCAGAAACTTAATCAGGGAATGAAGAGTTACAAACAAATAATTTCAACAGCTTATATTAAAGGCCTAATAAGTCGCAATATTCAATACAGAGACATTTAGGGACTATTCTCTTCGTGTTTCGTTTTTTAGTTTTGAGTTTTGGATTTTGAGTATTCATTTTGAGATTATTCAAATGCGTTCCTTTTGTCATTTTAAAAAATTGTTTTCAAAAAAAAAAAAAAAATGAAGTTTTGGCTTGATTTTAACTGAAAACGGCCAAAACGACTTTTGGTGTTTTTCATTTCTTTGTAAATTTTAAACTCGTTTTTGAAAATTCATTTGAAAATAGGTAAATAAACATGATTTTTATATTTTCGAAAATTGAAAACTGAAAATGACTTGAAACAGTAGAGCTAGGATCAGCTACATTTTCCCCTCGATCTGTTTTGTTCCTCACCATGAAGATGGTCATCCTGTAGAAGGATGAACCTCTCATTTCTTCACACCATTAAACTGAATTTCCGCACAAATGGAAGAGCTTCGACTCTTCCAGATTTTACAAATATAACTTGTCTTTTAAATTACTAATACACATACATAGACCTAAATATCAAACATGAAATAATGGAAATTTATATTTTATCGTTTATGATCTTGGTCAAAGAAAATGAAAAGCCGAAGAAAATACTTTCGACAAATAAAAAAAAAAAAAAGTAGATTTTATCTAAAAAGTTAGGTGATTTTGATTTTTCTGAGAGATTATCCTTCTTTTTGGATGTGTGAACATGACCTCTAAAACGCTTATGTGACTTTGTCAATCGGCCTCTGGTCTTGATGAACATCAGCCGGAGATTGCCAGTATCGTACATCAGATTCTTGTAGTAAAATCAAACTAGAGAAAACATTTAAACGGATTATCAAGGGTTATTAATCAAATAGTTTTGACTAAACGACAAACTTCATCTAAAAGGAGAACAAATCACAAGGGATTATAAGCAGTCTGCGCAAAAGTAATGAAGAACATCACAAGGTAGTCCAATTACATAAATTACGAGTGGATCAAGGATTCATCAGACCTCTCTCAGCTAGCTTCAAACCCAAATACCGTCCTCCTAGAGTGTACTTGGCCCCTTTGATCGGTTATGAAAACAGGAGACATGAAGCGAACCAGAAAGTCATTCCGGTATTCAAGTGCCAAAGCCCTTCTTCTCGCTTGCGATTTGGAATGCCTTTCTAAGTTCCTCTTTTTTTTTCTGGAACCACTTTCTATGTTCCTCTTTTCCTTCCAAAAGCTGCACAGGGTGATTAAGAGTTAGTTTTAAGTGTCATTATATCAGATGCAATTATCGAAAAGTAACAAGACAAAACATTATTTGTTTGGAGGTTGAATGGATATCATTAAAGACCTTGTCTAATTTACGTAAGGTTCAACAAGTTACCAAAGGTGTTCTTTTTTTCAAAGAAAGCAAAAAAAAAATGCTGAACGACATTAAAGAGTAAAACGAAATAAATAAATCTTGTCAGCTGTAGTATTCAATATTCTATATAATCTACAGCGTGACTAAAAATCATGCACTGCAAGAATATCAAAGAGAAATGAACATGAAGATATTACCACTGACTCTGGTGGCGGAGGAGATGGAGATTTGCGCTCAGTAAGCCCTAACACCAGAAAGTGGAAGTTAGTCGACTAGACAGAATAAAAACGAAATAAAACTGAGGATTTAATCTGTTATTACAACTCATTGTCGGTAAAATCATTGTCCATTCGTTCTTGCAGCATAGTTCATGATTGCGAAACTCTCCTAAAATTTCCTTAATCTTATCTTCCGAATAGGGTATATTTGACTCGCAACTTTCCATTGGAACGTCCAGTGAAGATGGATTCACCGAAACTTCTTTTCCCGCCCCAATGGCCTTAGAGAAATCATTTTTTCCCTTAAAAGTAGACGAATTACATTGATTTTTGCCAACTGAAATGCCTTTGGTGACACAAGTTCTTGCTTTGGTCGCATCACCTTTCTTTGTCGACTGCAACACAGAAGACTTTCTTAGTGACGGTAGAAAAAGGAAAATTCAGGGCCAACTCCTACAGGTGTAATCTCAGAAAAATAAAAAATAAAAAATTTCTTACCATTGTGAGTTTTGCTTTGCCTTTGGTGACACGAGTACGGCCTTTTTTCAAATTATCATTCATAGCTGCCTGCAGCACACAAGGCTTTCTTAGTGACTTCAGAAAAAAAGTGGTGCGGAAGCAGAACTGAAAATTTTAAAACAAAAATAAAGTTGAAAACCTTGAAAATATGTAGAAAATAATTTTATTATAAGGAATTGGTTATTGAGAAGTATATAAAGCCTTTGTTTATATAGGCAAAATAATTCCCTGAAAATATAAGGTAACAAAAAAGGAAACATAAACCCTATTATAACAATAACTAACTACAATCTTCTCTATAATAGGCTATATCAAAAAACTCTGAATAAACTTCCACTGCAATGAAAACAACACTTAGATGTAAAATTATTCTTGAAGGAAGATTTCCCTCATCAATGCATAATGTTCAAGGAGTGGCTGGAAACATACATCTTGTCGTAGACATAGTAACAAAAGTACCATAGAACTATAAAAAAAATTTAGCAGGTTCTAGCATTGATTTGAGCGATGCCTCAAAGGATTCATGTAGGATAATTAGCAATGGAAACTCTTACTGAGGAATTTAAAATGTAATGGCGAAAAGAGGAGCTAAAAACTTTGACGACAAATATAACAAAATGGTAAATTCGTCAACTGATGATTCTGTGAGAACTGTAATTTCAACATTCACTCAAAATATTAATATCTCCGTACTAATATATCAGACTGACAATCTCCTGTTTATGTTCATCATGAACAGAGGCCAATTGACAGAGTCACAAAAGTGTTTTAGCGGTCATATTCAAACTCCAAAAAAAAGAATGATAATCCATCAGCTCCCGATTCGCATACAAAAATATGCTTGCATAATCGATAACCGTTTAATTAATGATAAAATCAAAATCGCCCAAATATAATTATCATTTTCATATTTGCTGAAAGATTTTTCTTCATTCTTTTTGTTTCATCTTTGACCAAGATCATAGAAATAACTGAAACATCTCTGGTATTTCGTGTCTGATACTAATTAAACATGACAAGATCATACAGATTATATTTATTCTCAGATTCACAAACCTTTTATCGGTCGACGGTAGGCGGATAGCCGCGCAAGAGGCAGAGGAGGAGGCGAGAGCAAGGTTTGAAGACTCGATGATTAATTTTAGGGATCTTCGTGGGTCGGTTCGGTTCGGTTCGGTTCGATTCTGAAAAGAATTGAATTGATCCAAAACTTTCGGGTATTAAATAAAGGGATCCATTGGATGCAAATATAATTATGGAACCGTTCGGGTTCGATTCCGTTCCGTTCGATTTTATATCATAATTAAATTTTTTAACATTTATAGCAACACTACGTAAATAAAACTAAAGACATTTTTATTCGTAACTTTTAGAAATTAACGTAACTCAATTCAAAAACATATAAATAACTAGATGTCCAATAAAATTAATTCAATGTATACAAATACCAAAAAATAAATATTAATAATAAAAGAGAAAATTACACAGTCCTAAGTTTAGATTTCCAATTTCATAAATCATATCACAAATTTAAATTTTCAAAAATCAGGTTTTTTTATATTTTATTAATTATTAATTATATATTTTTCATCCCAATTAAAATAATCCTAATCAAACCTAAATTCATCTATATCCTCCCGTCGCTGTTTCTCACCATTTCTCCCCTCGCCGTCTCTCACCGTCCTCCACCCTCTTCGTTCATGTGACTTATCGAATGCAACCAGATAGATAATAACAAAATAGTTTCACTCACAATATATCACAAAGACACAAACAATAATATGCTGCAATTAATCAAAAGAGCAAATTTCAATCACGTAGCAAATGAAGAGCAATTAATTCCTAATTTCTAACACAAGCAATGGTTACCTCACACGGTAACTCCAATCCTATTGTCACCCTACACGATGACAGGCTAGCACTGGAAATTTGAAAAAGAGGATCAGGTAATTAACCAGAGCGGACCTGGGTAGGGTGATATAGGGCTTTAGGGTTTATCGTGGTTTTGACCGCTTAGGCTAGTAGAACAAATAAATTGCAATATAGGTCTCTGACCTTTGATCTATGTGCACATTCATCTCTAACTTCTAAATCATAACAATTTCACTGTCAACCTTATGATTTTGTAGCTTTTAGGGTCCTTTTGGGATACAATGTATCCAATTTAGGGTTAAAATAATAAAAATAAAATAGAAATGAAAATAAAAGAATAACAAAATGAAAGGAAAATAAATTAAATAATCTTCTCCAATCTCCAGCCTTCCTGGCTTCTCAATTTTCTCATTGTAAAATTAGAAAATAATACATATAAATATAAGACAACTTTTACAATTGTGAGTTAATCCCATAATGAGAATGATTGAATAGTTGTTGGAGACGAAGTTAAACAACCCTCATCTTTTAAATCTCATTAATGTACGCTACTCTACTTAAGACTAGGTCGAGCAGCTCTCGTTAAGTCTTTATTGATATACTCGAGACATGGTCAACTAGTTGGGTAGCTTTCCCTCTTAAGTTTACATTGATGGTGCAACCAGATGTGACCAAGTGCAAATTTGAGGTAGGACGTATTATCTCCGACACATAATAAAATTATTAAAAGTAGACTAAAGATCTCTACATATTATACCAAGTCCGTCAGTCGATTAGAGCACGTAATCGACGAGAAAGGTTTAAGGATCCATACTCGTAGCAATGATGTTTGCTTCCAACTTGTTGTGACGAGGGAGATATAATTTATATTATTCGTTAACAATTTCAAATATAGTTATATAAACAAGAGTTTTCATTTATAGTAGATAGTCGATAATACAATATCGATAGATTAATAATCTAGGTTAAATAATATTTTTTATCCCCCACCCCCACCCACAAATTGGAAATAACGTGTTAAAACTATTATGATAATACATTATTTAAGATTCATATAAATCTCATGTAATACATAAATTAACTTCTTGAATCTTGATACACGGGGCTTATGATTAGATCATGAGGTTTTCTTAAAATACGACTACGATAATTTCATTCTTTGATTACATTTTGCAATTCTTGAACACCTCCACCATCTAATCTATTCATCCAAAATTCCTGAAGCCATCTTAAAAGCAATTTGCAACAATATTTGCCTGACATTTATTGTCGAAGTTGAAATGACTCGACACAAATTTACTAAAGAATTGGAACTTTCGATGCAAATTATCCGTTTTTAATTAATAAAAGGTTAAAAGATCATTTTTTCCATTTTTAAAATTGGTCAAATGCTGACTTTTGATAAGCTAACGAATTTTTTTGACATAAAGTGTCTAGATATCCTTTTGTGGCACAATTTTGAAAGATTTGGAACCCATGTTGTATAAATCAAAGGTTTATGTAAAACCTACAAAAATTCAAAAGGTTTGGGACCGCAATTGAAATTACATCTGTTAAAAACAGTAAACTTATAGGTAACTTACTTCCTTTTTAATCTTAGCCAAACACGGTTGTATCTTTCAACTGAACTCATTTTATGTGTATAAATATAAGAGTGTGTTTGATTGCCAATATTTTCCATAGAAAATTTCAATTTTCCTCCAAAATTCCTACTTTTATACTATTTGATTGACATTTATTTTCATGAAAAATATTTTCCTACTTTTAATCACGTGACCATATTTTCCTTGAAAACAAGGAAAATATTTTCTTTCGAGAGGGCATGATTTTATTTTCCATGGAACTCCAGGTGAACCCTACACATGTTGATGTATCTGAAGATGACACTCCAAACGCTCACATATATTTCACAGCTCAAGAAACATGGTCTAATAAAAGGAATACAATTGTTAATTTAATGTGGGCTGATTATCTTCTCAATCAGAATGCGGGAGTTGGCAGATTGATAGTTAAGCATTGTTGTAAATGCTTTTAAAGTTATAATAATGTATTCTCTTTATATTTTGCGTGTTTGATTTTTATTAGAGTATACATTATTGATGTCTATTTTGTTATTACAAATGCATGTTGATACCATAATACTCCGTTTAAAATGGAGATGAATGGGATACTTGGTTTTTTAACTTATAAATGGTTTGTACATAATGCTTTTGTTATTTTCAAATTATTTCAAAATGTTTTACTTTTTTTTAAAAAAAAAAATCAATTGGTTAGTAAATGTTGAATTCTTGGAAAAAGTGACAAGTTCCATGGAAAATAGTTACTATCAAACAACAAATGTTGGAATAAATGACTATTTTCATGGAAAATAATGTCTATCAAGCACCTAAAGATGGAAGAGTATATTATTTTTTAGATGAAAAATTAAGTCAATCAAATACATTTAACTGACAATTTCTATGTAAATAGTTTCTAGACAATTTAATTACCTAAAAAATATTTTCTTTCCATACAAACAATCAAATGCTCCCTAAATATAAATGGTAAACGGTGCGAATAGGAAGTATAATCTCTGTAAATTCCCGTAATCAAGCAGTCAACCACAATACATGGCAGAGCAATTGTGTATAGCCTAAAATAGATGGCTTTTTTCTTCCTAACTCCATCCATTGTGTTTATATATGGGGAATAAAAAAGAAAAGGTTTACATTTGAAACACGAGGTTGGAACGACGGAGACTCTTGTTCACGGCCGGCAGCGAATTTGCCCACTTTCAAATCCTCTCTCTCCAGTTTTATTCCCATTTTGCGATTACGTTTTACGTTGTGTTCGAGCCTCGTTCTCATCGACCATGAGTAGGACCATTTCTCCGTCTCGTTCTCCTCCGGTGGCGAAGAAGGTGAAGCACGAAATGGAGAAGTTTGGAGACTTAAGAGTCGACAATTACTACTGGCTCCGAGATGACTCCCGCACAGATCCCGAGGTTCTCTCTTATCTACAGGAGGAGAATGCTTACACCGACTACTTCATGTCCGGTCTGTACATTTAACTCTTTCTTTTCTTCGTATTATTATAATAGAAATGGTCATCCCAGCTGGCGATTTTCTGGGCATATAACTATTGATGGAAAAACTGCAAGCTTTAAATTTGGGTTTCTGGATAAGGTTAAAAGTATTTGTAAATTACTGTTCTTGTTTATAAATGGTTGTCCCAGTGGTCGAAATTCTTGGTTTCATATCATTATACATGGAAGAGTGCGAGTTTATTGGTTTTCTGGATAAAATAACAATATTTGCAAATTACTTGTGCTGGTAAGTATTAATTCCACAGCCCCCCACCCCCGGCCCCTTCTATACCTGGGATTTGCTCATTCTGCTTTTCGGTAAGAGATAAATCTTTTCCTCAATTCAGTGGGTTGGGGGTAGGAATGCTGGGGCGGGAGATGGCTTAGTGCGGTTTGGGGGGGGGGGGGGGTGGGGTGGGGTGAGGTGCAGGAAGGGACGAATTTGGGAGAGGGGCTCGGACTGGTTGGGAGTATGGGGTGAGAAAGAAGATGATGGTGGAGGAAAAAAAGAGTGTGAGATTCTAAAAAATATCAAGTAATTTTCATGGCATTTGTAAATGTGTGGTCTTCTTTTAAATTATGCCTGTCATGTAGGCCTTTTAAAGTAATTCCTCAAATATATTATTCAACTGCTTACAATTTTTGCATATATTTGATATTTGTTCATGAATTTTTTCGGTACTCGAGGGGTTTAATTTTATTCCTTTTCGCGAGGAAACTTTTGCCTCGAATGTAGCACAAAAAAAAAAGGGTTTTGTAATAGTATTTTTTTGGACAATGTATGATTAAAAATTAGGAAAAGTTTTGAGTTTACGTGCAAATTATTTTATTTTAAAATGTGTAGTTGAAAATGAGTTTGAGAAAAAATGAGTTATTAAATAATGGGGCTCAAATAGGAGCTAAAAACTTGAATTGGTAAAAGAGATCTTATCATCAAACCATTTCCAGAATGGTGATGTCGTGAAGTTTTAAATCAATGCAAATTTTTTCATGCTCCAACTCCATTCATAAATTAAAATAAAACTTTACTGTATTCTGCGTGAACAATTAATTGCTCTAAATTAATAATTATACTGGAATCTGTAAAATGCTTTATTTCATGCTCCATTACAAAAACTGTCTATTTATGAAGAAAATTGACAAATAATAACAATAAGAAAAAAAATAAAATTGGAAAACACTGTGTCTGAAATTCAAATAGTTATTTTATTATTTTGACCTATTTCCACAGAAACTCATGTGCCAAATACATGCATAAAACGTAAGGATTTTGGAAGGTAAAGAATCTAATTCAACATAATTTGAACGAGTAAAACTTGATCTATCGTTTAATTATTTGTTGAAATATTACCTTTTTGAGTATTAAAGCATGGAAATGACTACATCATTTTACTTAATGTAGTAAAACTTTCTTACTTTTCTGCTGGTTAACTAATTACAAAAATGAATTAGAACTTGATATGTATTTTATATAATTTTATTCTGTAATGGTCATATATTGTAGTCGTCATTTACGTACTATATCAAGCTTTTATTCAACCTATATTTGCACATAAATTTGTGTTGATTTATTTCTGTACATCTATGTTGATATCTCATGATGTCCTGATTCATAATTTTTTTGAAAACTGACGTATTGTTATATTTATGTTGCATTATAGTCACTGCATGTATTCATATTCATATTTCCTATTTTCTGTTTCCTAAGGAGACAAGACATTGATGTTTTTGGTGGATTTTCTCTCTTCCTAATTTTTAATTCACTTTCTCCCTATTTTGCAAGTTTTTTAGGCACTAATCTAACATTGGGCTAGAATTCCAGGTATCTGAGGATCTTTTATCCTTTGCTCAACTATTCGGAATGAAGTTTTACCTATGATCTCTAATATTTATCAGAAGTAGCAATTGTGGTATCATTTTTTTTTTGGCATACACCCATCAACAAAGCATAGGATGACTCTCAATCATATATAGCAAAAGAATTTTATAATTGAACTCTAGAATTTTATATAACTGTTGAATCACTTATATTTCAGGTATCAAACCTTTAGAAGATCAGATTTATGTTGAGATGAGAGGACGGCTTAAAGAAGATGATATAACTGTTCCAATCCGGAGAGGACCTTATTACTATTACAAAAGGACTTTGGAGGGTAAAGAATATGTTCAGCACTGTCGTCGTCTTGCTTCTAATATTGGTGCTCCACCTTCTGTACATGACACCATGCCAACTGGATCTGATGCATCCCTGGAGCATGTCATCCTGGATGAGAACATCAAAGCTCAAGAACATGCATTTTACATCATTGGCACTTTTAAAGTAAGAGCACGCCTCTTTGGCTCTTTCTTTCTTTTGAACTAGCATTTTTGCAGTGGTATATCCACTGATTTATAAGAGGATACAAATTGAAAAGAAAATGACAGAGGTATAAAGAAACAAATTAGTTAGTTGAAATTATTTTATAATGTCGAAGATGGGAAAGAAGAAATAACTTTTAGCACGATTAATATCTTTAAAGTTGAGTAAAATAAAATCTTGTTTTGTTCTAAGATCAACTGTCAAGTTGATTGTTACTAGTAGCTAGAGGGAGAATCTGATCATTGTATATTTGGTTATCAACCCTGAGACTGAATGCAAAGTTTCAATTTCATATTTTGTTTTCCAACTCCTTTTCCCCTCCTTGCCCCCAACAGAAGGAAAGAAAAAGAAGAGAAGAATTAAAACCACACCTCACCAGCTCATATCCATCTCCCACCTGACCAACTCAACTGCCACCATTGCCTAAGAAATACTCCACCACCAACACCCAACAGTAAAATCGGTAACTCATCACCGTACTTCAATCAATCCCATGGAAAAGAACTAATTGTTCCATCGTCAGAAAAAAACCCTCACACACTGTCCACCACTGCCAACCATCTTCCCCATCCCATCAGAATACAATTTAAATCATTCCTCTTCTTTTAATAATGGAGATTCTATGATTGAGGGTGGTTATTCAATAACTGTGGGGAATGTGTAGTGAGAATGTCTCTTTTTGTAAATCTGTGACTTTATTTCGTGTTTGTTTAATCTATGATTTTATGGGTCTGTATGGTTGGGTCATGGTTGTGGTGGAGGCTGGGTGGAAGTAGGTCGGTGGTTGTTGAGGTATTTGTTACAGGCTGGATGCAGGACCCGTTGGGTAGTAAGAGATGGGTAATAGTGCAGGTTGCTGGAGACACATTTTTAATGTTCTATTTTTTTCACTAAATTTGTGTCGTAGAGAGTTTTCTTCATGTGTGTGACTGTTCCTCTCTCTCTGTTACTTCATCTCTTATTTTTTTTTACCAGGTCAGTCTGAATAATAAACTTGTTGCATATGCCGAAGACACTAAAGGAGATGAAATTTTTACTGTTCATGTCATTGATATAGAGTCCCGAACACCAGTTGGGATGCCTCTGGTTGGAGTTACATCAGATCTAGAATGGGCAGGTGACGAGGCTCTAGTTTACACCACTAGGGATGAGATCCTCCGGCCGGACAAGGTATGGAGTATGAACTTGGCCATATTCTTGAGAAGAGTTTCCTGCGTAGTGGCTCACAAAATATTCTCTTCTTTCTTTGGTCATTAGTAATTATGGTTTCAAATGTGAAATAGTATTGAATGTATCAATACTTAGTGCAGTTACAAACTTCAGCTCCAACTACACAAACTAAACAAAATAATGAACCTATTCCAACTTCAGCTGCACTGGAAGGACCATGAGGCCCATAACGACTCATATGTTCCTGTTGTCCTTGGTTCTATTTATTCTTAATTTTTTATTATCTCTGTTGAAAATCTAGATTCGAATTGTATTTATATGTACGATAAGAATGAGATTTATGAATTTGCAGTGTGCTTTTGGAGCCGGGGGTGGGTAGGTGAAGGGTTATCAGACCATTGGGTGGTAGGCTATGGTTGCAAGCCAACCAACTCTCAAGGATTCACCTTGTTAGTCATTGGTTCCGATACTTGTACTACATGACAAGTTTTTGCTGAATGATCTTCTCGTATGTATTGCCTTTTAATTTATAGAATATTACAACGATATACAAGGAAAGATTTGATGCTATACAATCAAAGAAATCCCAGATTACATGCGGGATATAAATGGAAACTAAATAAATTAAATATCCTCTGATACTACATAAGGTATATTTGCCATGTCCTAAAAATTAGACAAACAAATCTAGGAGAAGGAAAAAACTATTAACTGTCTTGTTTATAGAATAGGATTCCAGGCTTCTAGAATGTTAATGCCAAGCATACAGTTACCACTTGCATTTGATGATAGTCTTTATCATCCATTTAGGCGAAGAATGCATGGAGAAAGACTTAGAAATGATATCAGCGTGTCTACTTTCTTCCTGATCTTGCTTCTTAATTGTCCTGTTGCATGGAAACATAGGAAGTAATTAATTTATTTGCATTACACATAAAAGAAAGTAATCTGGCCATTTCCATTGCTTGTTATCATCTGAACGATATTTTTATTTTTCCATTGCCTTCGGCAGGTTTGGTTACATAAGCTTGGAACAGAACAAGCATTAGATTCTTGTCTTTATCATGAAAAGGATGAAACATTCTCTCTGGATCTCGTGGCTTCTGAGAGCAAGAAGTTTCTGTTTGTTGCATCTGAGAGTAAAATCACAAGATTTGTCTTTTATCTCGATGTTTTGAAGCCTGGAAATGGACTAAATGTTTTGACACCACGATTAGATGGCATTGATACTTCAGCAAGTCATCGTGGGAATCATTTCTTCATTAAGAGGAGGAGTGATGAATGTTTTAATTCTGAACTACTTGCTTGCCCACTGGATAATACATCGGATACCAGAGTTATACTAACCCACCGGCCAAGGTAACAAACTAGATAACAACAATATTTTGTTTGATAGTTTGAAGGTGCAAGTCTCAAATAGATGTTTAAAACAATAATTTCCATATTAGGTTACTGCATCCATTTTCCCAAAATGTTAGCTTAATCTCATCCCACAAGAAATTTGGGTCATTACCTTGATAGTAGACTCTCAACGATAAATAGTTGTGCTGCCAATCATTGTATAACCGAGGTGAATCTATTGAGAGAAACATTAGAGAGAAATCTTAATAATATTGAATATCATGAAGAAATGTATGAACCGCTCAACAAGAGTAGTCCTATCTGTATGTAGAAAGTTTAACAATGGAGAACTTGCTATAATATTGTTTGGAAAATCAAAATAACAGAAGGAAAACTTTCTTAAAACCGAAAGACTATTATTACAAGCAAACAAATAAATTTCTACTTTCTACAGTTATGCTTAAAATAAGTGCAAGCATCTTCCTTACCAATGACTACAAGTTTTGGATCTATGAAAATCTGATTAACCGTCATTCAGTCAAAAGGAAGAATGAAAGTTTGGTAGAAAATCAATATCTAAGTAACTGAACATGTCTACCAGAATATTGCCATTAGCATGTTGGATGTGCTGACATCTTTGTTCTTGAGGTTCAGCGATTTTCTAGATTTTTCTTTTGAGAAAAATATATTTCGTAAATATTTATTCATTAATTGGTTACCGGAAAGAATTGCAGGATTCTAAAGCAACTTATACTGAGATGCAATTATATTGTACCAGAATCCGTATATCTAATTAAGTTGTGCGCTCATAGTTAGTTGTGTTTTCAATTTATCTATATTTGATAATTATCTGAGCATACAAGAATAAACAAAACCACTAATTTGTACGCCAATGAGTTTCTTGAACACTTGATCGGTATTATGAAGTTACTTATATGCTTGATAAAATTTAATAAATTGGGCCATTTAGACAAAAATATATATGTGAAAGTTCAGTTCTTCAATGGTCTAAAAATTTTAGAAAACTAGAATATATCTTCTTCACTGCTTTTATGTATATTTTGGTCCGTTGACATCTTTTGAGAAATTCCCGTTAATGAGTTTGGTGTTTTATCCAGTGTAAAAATCCAGGACATACAACTTTTTAGCGATCATCTTGTTGTCTTTGAGCGTGAAGATGGTCTGCCAAAAATAAACATGTATCGTCTTCCAGCTATTGGAGAACCAGTTGAAAGACTTGAAGGTGGTCGGACTCTTGATTTTGTGGATCCTGTATACTCATTGGATATGTCCGAGTCAGATTTTTCTTCCAACATTTTAAGGTTTCATTATAGCTCGATGAGGACACCTCCTTCTGTTTATGATTATGATATGAACTCTGGGGTTTCAGTTCTCAAGAAGACCAAAATGGTGAGTTAGTGCTTGTAATTATTATAAAGAGCTGTTTAAAATGGAATTGCTCAGATGTCTATGCTTGGAGTCATTACATTTGGTTTCGTTCATAGTCACTTACTTTCATTTACTTCTTATTGTTGTTCAAGGTTTTTGACCTTCTAGTTCATAAGTCTTTGCAATTTTCTTGTGTTGTGTAAATGAGGTAAAGGTAATGCTTTGAAAATCAGCCTGAATACTGAACTGTTAGCCTCACCAGTTCCTACATCTGCCAGTTGACCTATTCGACCACCTTTCTATCAGTTGATGTCATGAATATAATAAATTTCTTCAATGAAAGTACAAGATGCAGTTAGTGCGCTTGTTGAACACGTGTTGCAGCTTATAGTTACAACTGAGAAGAATTCGATATGCATCATGAAATTGATTTGGCTGATATTCTCTAACATAAATAGGCATGAGAGTTTGAGGTTGTGCTGTGAAGAGAAGGGCCTTTTCAATAAAAATGACATGGCAAGACACATAGAATCTATATTTTTGTTGAACTAAATTCAGGATATACCCATTCAACTCCCAACATAATTAAATTGTAGTTTGTGATCATGGTACTGGCGTGGGAAAGGTTAGCATGAACACAAAAATCTCTGAGTGAGATATTGGTAGGTGATTCTTTGTAAAGTAGTTCAAAATGGTGGTGTTGTGAAATTTAGTGTTACACAGTGTAACCTATTGGTTACATAGCTGTTGGAAGGCATCAAGCCAGAAATAGAGAGAGACCACATGAGCTATTAGGGTCAAGCCTACTTCTACAATATGTCTATTTTCCTTGCAAGCCTTCCACTTTGCTCAGAAGTTTTGGGAGATGAAACTCTGTGTTTAATGCCATGGTTGGATAGAAACTGAGAAATTCGTCTATATTTCCCTTCCTAATCAATTTGCTGATTTTTACTTTTATTGTGAAATTGTGTCTCTTATCATTTATTTAAATCTGAGAAATGTTGAATACCTGTCATCCTTTCTGTATAACGAGTATAGCCAAGTAAATCTCCTATAGTCATGGAAAAGCAGAATATAATCGACTCCCTTCACTAAGTCAATTGAGACAAAACCCCATAAATCAGAATGAACATGCTCGAAAGGCTTTACTGCTTTAGAATTTGGAAGTAAATGAGGAAGTCTATGACTTGTATCTAACCAATGGGAAAAATGAAACCGTAAAACATGAATCCATAGAACGTTTCAAGTTACATTTTTTTAAAACTTTAGGGACTATAGAAAAGGCTGGATGTCCTACTCTATGATGCCATAGATTTATTTGCTTTGGAGATGTAGCTTGTCTTAACATTGGCCACCATAAACTGATAGAAGTTTTGGAAAGGTGAGGAATCATATAGTGTGTGGGCCATAAATCCATCAACCATGCACTATTACTCGTTGCAGCTAATGTAGGGGTCATGGTGCATAGCACGGGGTCAGAGTATGAGAAGTTTGGTTGTAATTTTTGCTGCTGAGTAGGTTGGAATCTTTGATGTGGTTTGGCGGAACTTGAGGGATCTGGAAATTTGGTGAAGGTTGATACTGACTGGAATGAGCTTGTTTATGGATTGCTTTTTTGTGGCTGGTAGGTCATGTTGGTATGATAATAGGACACGAAGACAATAAGCCCAAACTTCAGGGATTGGGGTTTTGAGTTCCTTGTTGCCTTTGCAATATGCCCAAACTTATGGCAAAAAAATAGTTGCCTTTTTATCTGTATTATTTGTCCAGAAAAGGTATGATAATTGTTCGAAAGGGTTGCCCAATCAATTTCTGTTTTATCTGACTTTTAATGCTTACACAATAAAGCGAAATATCTCTTTGTTTACTGTCACAGGTTTTGGGAGGCTTTGATTCAAAAAGTTACCTTACTGAAAGGAAGTGGGCTACTGCTCCAGATGGAACTCTGATACCCATATCAATTGTCTACAAAAAGGATCTTGTGAAGCTTGACGGGTCGGATCCGTTATTTCTCTATGGTTATGGTTCCTATGAGGTAATAATCGTTTTATTGATTAAAAAAATATGATGTTAGGAGTTTTTTCCATATTAATTAAGCTAACTGCTACATGCAGTAGTCTCCTACTCTTTTTGTCAGACTTCATCTTTTATTTATTAATTTTGTATAATAATGCCATCGATGAATAGGAATATGTTCTCTTTGATTATAACTGATTGGATGCAATAAATTTAAGTGCTACTGCAGCATGCAATAATTAGTCTATAGTTTGACCAGACTTCTGTTAATTTCTGCCTTGTTGTTCCATCCACGAATGAGCAAGTCTTTCTGTTGACATAAAATGAATGGTTGAAATTACATATTTAGTTGGTTAATCTTCTAATTCTCGTATTTTGAACAGGTATGTATAGATCCAAGTTTCGAGGAGTCAAGCTTGTCTTTGTTAGATAGGGGTTTCATTTATGCCATTGCTCATGTTCGTGGAGGTGGTGAAATGGGGAGACAGTGGTATGAAAATGGAAAACTGTTGAAGAAGAAGAATACATTCACAGATTTCATTGCTTCTGCAGAATATTTGGTAGAGAAGAAGTATTGTTCCAAGGAAAAACTTTGCATTGAGGGAAGAAGTGCAGGGGGCTTGCTAGTTGGTGCTGTTCTTAACATGAGGCCTGATTTATTTAAGGCTGCTGTAGCTGGAGTTCCTTTTGTTGATGCTTTGACTACAATGCTAGATCCGACTATTCCCCTTACAACTTCAGAGTGGGAGGTCAGTTTGCCTGTCACGACATTAACTCGTCATTCATTTTACAGTGCTAAGAAAGTTCAATTGGACTGGTTTTCTTCAGTCTCTCTAATTTGTCAATGAATTGATCTTAGAAGCCGATAATTAAACTTCCACAATTTGAATCTATTTTCTCGACAACAACGATGTGATCTAGTCCTTTTCTAGCATCTGGTATCCTTTTGAATGAGATGCTATGCCCACAATTGTGATGTTTATGAATTAGTGTCATTAAACAATTCATCAATCACTGATGGCACTGGAAGTTTTTATTTTATTTACTTTTGTCTTTTGATGTTGATACAATGATACATGACACGAATCTATGTATATGCATATTGCATGGAACTATTCTATTCAGAGAAGTATGACATGGATTGGACTCGCTATGTATTTCATGGTTTTGTCAAAAAAGAGTTCCCCTTGAATGATTTTGTCTAGAAACATTGTCTTATTTAGAAATGACCCAAGTAGCAGTAACTTAGAAATGAATTCCATGTTTGCAGTGATGGTATTTATCTCCTTAGCTATGACTTGAGGAAATTGAGTTGAGATTTATTTGCTTTTCCCTATAGTTCAGTTGTATTTTAAAATCTAAAATATTTTGTGATTGTGGTTCATACACTCTTCTTTTTTGGCCATTTTTCGCATCCTAACTAGATTAAAAGGAATTATTTTTGGCCGAATTTGCCTTCGCTTATTTGAATAATCGATTATTAAGCATCACATATTGTTTATGAACTTTTGATTAATAACTTGATATTTTATAAGTTTCACTGTTTTAACCAAACATCTCACTAAAATTTAGCAGGTGTGAATCATTTTTTTCATGAATCAGTTGAAAGCCAAATGAAATGGGTTATTCAGTGCAATAGTTGCATCAAAAAGGAAATATGAAATTTTAAGCAACTTAAATTATTAGACATATTTTGTTGGTTTTTTTCACAAGAAATGCTGGAACTGAGTCCAACTTCAAACCCCTAAACCAATTATTTGGCTGTTCCCTTCTCTTTCTAAATGGACCTCAACGGTCCAAGTTGCAGTCCCAATGACTGTTGAGTTTGAATTTACTGTTCTTGGTTTGGCTGTATGACTACACTGCCAACTGGCCATTTAATTTCCTGTATTTATGTCCAGACCATCCAGGCCCCTACTTCAAATTCTTATATTTCTTACAGCTGCCAATTCAATGTTGATTTATTGAAGCTATCATATGTTGCAAAAGAAGAACATTTGCTCAGGTGTTTTCCTTTGGTGCTACAGGAATGGGGTGATCCTCGGGAAGAAGAGTTTTATTTCTACATGAAGTCTTATTCTCCTGTTGATAATGTGAGTATCAAATCAGTTTTCTTTCCTATGCTCTCATACTCATTGAGGCAAGAGTAATTCTGTGGATTGTATATTGATCTGTGGCTTAATTCAACAGATTAAAGCCCAAAATTATCCAGCCATTCTTATAACAGCTGGTTTACATGGTAAGTACAAAAGCAAATTCTTCCCATTGTATTTCTGTCAAAAGAACCAAAAGAATCAGTGGAAAGAGTTATTCAGTTTTCTTCATCATGTTTGCAATGCTTTGATTATATTGATATCAGTTAAGTCACATTTTGACAATCTATCAGAGATTATTCTCGTGTAGGAATATATGAGATCTTGTTAAAGATAGGGGCTTTAGACTCCTTTATCATTATATCTTGTAAAGACATCTTGAAGTTTCTTTTGTGTTTACTGTGCCTCTATTATATGAATATCTTCTGGGTGCACATTTCTGACTATGTACCAGAAATTTTGAGCAATTGGAGTTCAATTTTAATACTGGTTTTCCATGACAGATACGCGGGTTATGTATTCAGAACCTGCGAAGTTCGTGGCGAAGTTGAGGGATGTGAAGACTGATGACAATGTTCTGCTGTTTAAATGTGAACTTGGTGCTGGACATTTTTCAAAGTCGGGAAGGTGATTTTCTCTGATTTGTTTTTGTTCGTGAGTTATTATGCGTCAGATTCTCCGTCAAAATCCAGATTATTTGTTAAGATTCTTGGACTGACTGCTGTGGAACCTAAACCCCCTATGTATATGTGAGATACATTATTAGCTCCAATTCCTAGTCAGAAATGATTGCATAAAATGGCATTTGGTATAGAATATAAAACTCGTGCATGGAAAGGGAGACTTAAAAGACTGGAATGCATCTTGGATGAACGTAAAGAAGCTCCTCCCACTCATAACAGTGATGCAATCCGAGTAAGACATGTTAGTAGTATACCTAAATTAACTTGGTCTGATGTGATTGCAAAGATTTGATTTCTCCAGATCTTTCAGTAGATGCAGCTACATGTCCAACAAAGTAGCGAAAAAGAATTCATGTATTGGACCTCGAATTTATGGAATAAGGCTTAGTTTGTTTATATTAATGGCCTGTTTGATAGCCCATTATTTTCCATGGAAAATGGAATTGAAATTAAAATTCCCACTTTTGCCATGTTTGATGGCCAAAATTTTCCATGGAAAATGTTTTCCTTCCACCCGCAAGTCAGAAGTTTGTAGGGTTTGTAAGATATTCTAGTTTGTATTCCATTTTGTTTCCCTCTATTACTATTATAAGTTTTGGAGTCGGTATCAGGAAAAATTGAACAAAAGAATGCGATTTGTCCTAATTCGAGTTCCAAGATGTAAAACTACGAAAAATGCTGGCTGAATCTAGAAATGTTGAATCAAATTCTTTAGCTATAGCCTTGAAACAGAATCTGAAGTAAAGAGAATGGATAGATGTTACTGGCCTTGGTATCTACTAACCAAATTCTTGTTTATGCTTTGTTTGGTGACGAAAAACAATGTTTTGTTTCTTTGATGCAGGTTTGAACGGCTTCAGGAACACGCCTTGAAATATGCTTTTATCTTGAAGACGTTAAATATGGTCTGAAAGGCTGGCGGGCAGGCATCTGGTGACGAGAAACAATGTTTTACTTTTTCAATGCAGTTCTAAAAGGCTCCGGGAGGCGGGAACGCCGTGAAATATGCTTTTATACCTTTAATTTGGTTTGAGCGGCAGGCTCCAGGAAGTTGTTGCCTTCAATTAAGGTTTAATTTCAGGACATGATTCTTTCATTTTACAAAGATCTTATGAAATGGGGAAATGTCTGAATTTTACATTTTTATTATATTGGCCATGGTTGATTTATGCCTCTAAAGAATCTCACTTCAATTAGTGTTTTCCATATAAAAAATAATAGAATTTTGATGGTTTCGAAAAATCAATTGGAGTTCATAGATAACCCATGTCTTTCTTATATAGAAATGTTATCTTTGAAACTCATTGGGAGGGGCAATCCATCAGCACGCACACGCACACGAATCTTCGAATGCCCCGAAAATGCCGAGGTGTGGATATGAATAATATAGATACAAGTTATGCCTTGTAATAAAAGACAATTTTAAGCTCATGTATGGATTAGATAAAAAGTTGATAGAATATGTAGTTGAACTCACTGCTGTGGTCTTAGAAAATGCGTGACTAAAATTTATTGTTGAGTGTGACTTAGAAGTTGTGGCATCCATCCATTCTCGTCTTGACCTGAAAAGTTAGGAGGGATTGTGATGAAATCGACTCATTTACACAATAATTGGCTCAGGCAGACACGTCGTTTTAGTCATCCTCCTTCATGCTCAAAAAATTTAAATTACGAGTATTTTCAAAGGACTCTTTATTTTTAAAAGTATATTTTGCAATTTATGGAGGATTTATAAATTTTTAAATACTTTAGCAGCCTCCTTATCTCTAATGCTTAATTTTACTACTCTCTCGTCTCCATTTGTATTTATTATTTTTCCAATGATCTTTTATCTTTATCAACTTCCCTTCAAATTGTTATATTATTTTCCTTCAATTTTCTTTGTAACGTGTGTCAATGCACGGAGCATTAAAAATTGAAATATTTTGTATGCATTTAATTTTAAAATTTAAAGAGTGAATTTGATCTTAAATTGTCATTTCACCTCACTTGCCAAATATCTCACTTGCACTACCGTCCAACTGTCCCCAAAATAAGTATGCCTAGAGATCATAATACCGTTGTAATTAAATAAAAAGGATCATGCTACACACACACACACACACACACACACATATATAAAGATTGATACGTTGATTTGCACTCATTTGAGTTGACAAATTTTGATACATTAATCTTGACACCACCCTTTTCAATCGACTGCTAAATTTTTGATACATTGCAAATTGTTCATCAAGGTGTATACTTTGTATGTACAAATAATTTAATCCATAAAGCAAAACCCGCTACTTGGGTTAATAAAATGATGCATCAAATTTAAATAAGAATACAATCGTTTTGTTAAAAATAGAAGCATGAATGTAATGGATTGTCACATTTTAGTAGTGTCATAATTCGCTTGGCTAAAAATATTATAAAATGCAAACATACCCCACATATTATTTATTATACATTTTTCTCTATCTTCTTTTTTATCATACATTCTTCAATAAAATAATACTAAACAAACTCAAAAAACTTCCTTCGTTTTTAGTCACACATTCTCCAAAAAACACTATTTCAAAAATTATAATATCAAATTGTTAGAATTTGGGTGTAACCCGAATTCTTTGTTGAAAATAATTGGGAGTTTTAATTAAAGTGCACATTAATTAGAATTTTATTTGGAATGTAATTATAAAATCTTATTCAAATTTACTTGTCGAATTCTAATTCAAGTTGTATTTGAAAGTCCATTGAGAGTAGGAATTTGTATTGGACTTGAAAAAGACTTTGAAATGAAGAAAACACATTTGGAAGGTTTTTTGGATGGAGAAGGGGCGCCCAAAAGTAGGCAGAATTGCAGGCGTCGCGACGCAGGATCCATGGCACATGTTTTTGATATTTTATTTCATCTACAACTCTACTATAAGGGTTTGAGCGTCCCTTATTTGTTCCTATATATAGTTGGCTCTTCATTATGACTTAGATTAAATTAGAAGTTGTTAAACAAATTATAAACACATAATGTTTGTATTCTTTCTCTATATTATAGTAAAATCTTCCTTCTCTGCACATTATTTTTATTCTTATGATCTTTACTTCATATCGTGGCTTGATCTATTATCTTTTTCACAACAAATTGATATCCACCACACAAATAACGGGGATCAAACGGGGCTAGAGAGAGGTAAAACTCAAGTTGAACACTCTTGAATTGAGCTGTCAATCAATTCGCAACCTATCAATTACACCTACCAACTGTATACCATTGATGAAAATCTTATTTATTAAAATAAAAGCATCAAATATTTCCAAATCAATCTCCTTGGACAGTTAAAATACGTAGCCGTTTTTTCATCCACGATTCTTATATGTTTATCATACTCTAAATATATCTCTATTAAAATTTAAAATTTAAAAATATATAAGATTATGGCCTTGTTTGGTACATATTAAAATCAAATTTTAATTTAAGTCAAAGTCAAACAGTCAATATTAATCACATCTTTCATGGGTCTCACTCACATCTTTTCAACCACACATTTCAAAAATTTCTATCACAATATGCTAAAAATTTAATTTTAATCCGTCCCAAACACCCTCTATGTATAATATAATTTGTCCTTTTTAAAAGTTGATGGATATACGAATGATGCACGAAAAAAAGATTTCTATCAGAATCTCATGTACCAAATTTCTCACCTGGTAAGATAAGAAATTTCGCAATAAAAAAGATAAGATCAACCTTGTTCACCCCTTCTTTCCTATAAAAACAAGAATTTCACGTATTCATAAATTCCCATTGTTGTGTTCGCTGCGCGTTTTGGCGATTCTTTTGGTAGATATACTTTCAGCCATGCCATCTTCCCAATCCTTATCGCACAACTGTGATTCTTTCCAAACCCTATTGGAATCGGCCCGTCCCTTCCTCATAGGCGAGCTTGGAACCGTCAACGAGAATCTGCCTGGTCTAATATCCGTTTTGCGTTCCGTGGGCGCCGGAGAGTGCTGGCACAAGCACGGCAGCTTTCTTGATCATCTTGTCGATTTATATCGCATACTCAAGATTTGGAAGGCACCTGAATCAGTTTGTCTCTGTGGTCTTTTTCACTCATCCTATTCCAATTCCTACGTAAATCTTGCGATTTTTGATCCCTCGACTGGCCGAGACACGGTTCGGGCTCACGTTGGTGATGCTGCTGAGCGTTTGATTCACTTGTTTTGCATAGTTCCACGCCAGTCTCTCATTCATGATGATCTTTTGTTCAAATACACTGATTCTGAGCTCATTGAACACCTTGAACTTTCTGAGATTTCTTTGAAGAATGCCAAGGAGAAGAATCTGTTTAATGATGAAGAACCCTGGAGGCTAAAATTGCAGTCTCTTGTGCCTGCTCAAGGTATTTCTGTGAAACACATAAAGACTGGTGAAGATGTGTTGCTTTCCAGGAGAGTTTTTGCAGTTTTTCTTATGATGACAATGGGGGATTTCAGTGATCAGCTCTTCAGTTTTCAGGACTCTTTATTCGACAACTCAGATGGTCGACTCGAGTTCTCTGGCAATAATATTTCGACCCTATGGCCGGGTGATGGCAAGCCAGGCTTATGGATCAACTCCATTTCAAGAATGGGTGCAATTTACACTCTAATCGTCCGGGAAGAAGAATTATTCATTGACCAAAGGAAAAAAAAGCATGGTGATGAGTTGTTAAAAGATAGAGATGAAGACATTGAACTCGTTATCCCTCCGGTTTTCGATTACTGCACGCGAGTTTTGGATTCAAAAGACCAAATTATTGCACGAGATTTGTACTGGGAAGCTGTTTGCCATAGCGTGTCGAAAAATACAGAGCTGAAGAGAGCTGAGGAGATGTTATTAAAGTCTTTAGAGAAAAACCCTTTTGTTGGAGAGCCTCATGTAGTTTTGGCACAGATTTATTTGAGTGAAGGGAGGTTTGAGGAGGCTGAGAAAATGGCTGAGAAAGGGGTGAGACTTCTGGTAGAATGGGGGAGTCCATGGGACAAGAGAATGTCATGGGAAGGATGGATTGCTTGGTCAAGGGTTCTATTGATGAAGGCTAAGGAGAGGTCATGGCCTAACACTTCTTGGGGCATCCTCAATTTGGGTCTCGTTAGATAAAGTTTCCGCTGATTTTGCAACTTTAGTTTGTGGGCATTTATATCAGACAATTTTACGACGTAGTCACTACTGTGTTACTTTGATTAAAAAAAAAAATGGAACAAGAACATGATTCTGATTTAAGTACACACAAATGATGTTGTCACAAAGATGGAGGAATTTTGATTGAATATCATTTAATATGCTTTTCTTAATGAATATGAGATGATGAAAATAGGAAATGTGCAAGGCATCAGTGGAATGATGGTGAAAACGGGGCTTCTCTTACTCATTGATGAACAAATCTGCATAAACAATTAAAAAAACTTGACATTTGACTTTCAAGCGGACCCATTGTTCTTCTGGGACTACTACTTTCTTCTTGAAACCGCATAATGGACCTTAGCAACTCGGAGATTATTCTTTAGATCTAAGGCACATGGGTGGGTCACACCAGAACCTCCTCCCAACACTTCCTCAGTCGAGCTCGTCGCACTGGGATTGTCTAGTGCGGTTTATCTCTCATGTGTGGTTTACGAATTACTGCATATGGAGCGAAGTTTATCTATTGTGCACTCACGAGTAGCGACTGCAAGTTCCTACGTAAAAAAATAATAATAATAAGAAAGAAGGCCAATGGCGATGGCAAATAAAGATGGAGAGTGAATATACGTTAAGCACGAACCAGGCTGAATAGTCAGCTAGCATTTTTCCCTTCTAAAATGTTACATGTGAGAAGAGCTCACATTTAACTCATAAACTAGACGAAATCCATTTGAAAGGATGATTTTCACACGAAAATTATAGGTTGAGGGTGGCAGTGCCAAGAATCAAGAATTGAGAGTAGTATTTTCTCAAAAGAAGTACAATGGCTACGGTTTATCCCATTTCTTTCAATCAATCATGCTACTTATATCGAAATTTTTGACAATAATTTTGACATAATGTCATATGGCGGTCCCCTATTGGGGGGCGTCTGCGGCGGGGGGCCGCAGGCACCCCCCATAGAAGGCCGTCATGTGGCATTATGTCAACAAAGTTGTCAACGATTTCGGTACAAATAGATTAATTCTTCTTTCAATAGTAAGCAACGACAAAGATCGTCAAAATTGGATCATTTCTCTGTGCATTTTTTATGACTGTCATTGATATAATTAATAACTAGTCATTTCAATATTACACATTTTATAAATTTTATTTTATTACCTTATTTCAAAATTTGTTCTAAATTTAGTTATGCCCCACATTCTTGGCTCAACCCCTACTTGTCGAGAATCGAGAAATTTCTTTATTATTTATAACCTAAATTTTCCCTCTTTCAATTTGATCGACGTTTCAGAATGTTTTAGTTAAAAATAAAAATTCTCTTGCTCATTGTATGTATCACATATCTATTGACAAGAATTTCAACTACGAATTAGTCAAAATACATCGAAGGATTATTTTAAACATTTGATCCGACGCTAGAAAGTAAATGGATCCATTTAAGACCAAATAAGCCTACGTTTGGCCCCTCATTTTTTAAAATTCATTTTGAATCACATATTCTTCCATAAAATAATTTTACACACGAACCTAAAAATTTTCATTATTTTTTAACCACTCATTCTCTAACAATTAGCACGTCATCCTCTTCGGCCCAAACTAGTGAATAATGTTGAGTGGTATATCATTACCACCGTAATCCTCACCAATTTGGGGTTTATACCAAACAATTTTGGGGTTTATTGCCTCTCTCCTTTGCCCCTTTTTCCAAAAAAAAAAAATCTCAAATTTTGAAACAAATTTTACCCCCAATAGTTACAAATTATATCTCTTTATTGGACAATTTTCATGAAAAACAAAGTCAAACGAAATATTAAAATATCCGAAATTTCAACATTTTTCAGGTAGAAAATTATACCAATCAAATACAATTAATTGACAATTATCAGTAAAACAAGTTCTAGACAATTCAATTATCTTAAATTCATTTTCTTTCCATCCAAATTCCATTCTTGCAATCAAACAGACCCAAGATTCTTCAACATCAATTCTTCTTATTCTTTAAATACCAGTAGTAACGATGAATTTGCCAGCGTCTCTTTAGTTACCTCTTGCATGCTAGTTATCTTAGGTTGATTTCCTGTTAAAATTTGTGGAGCAGTATATTAGACAGTTTTATTTTCAGACAGTTTCAACAGTCTTATGTATGTCTGTTATCCTTTTTAACATTTTGGTTCATTACATTGAAAAGAGTGCCAAGTTGCGATATTAACTAATTTTGCGCTTTGATGTGGTCCTTCACACTTTATGTATAGCCCAACTGAAGATGGCCAGAAGCCTCTACCTGAAGGATGGCAGGTTGAGTGTTTGAACCCATTTACCTAAACCTTTTGTTTTTCTTCTTGATGATGTTCAGTACATATGGGGTTAAATCCGTTTATATGTGTGTTTCTGCTTGTCATCTTGGCTCTTGATATACTTATTCGTACTCTAAAACATTGACTTTCGTAGTTATTTTAATGAAATTATAGCCTGATTTATTCTATAATGTGATATTAGGTGAAATGAAAGTGAAGCGGAATTGAAAGAAAGGAGCGAATAAGATTTGATGTTGCCTAGACTCTTCATATTGCGATACTTATTTTTTCAATAATATGTTTCCCCTTACTTTTTTTTTTGACGTAAGAACCTACAGCCGCTATCCGTGAGTGCGCACTGGGTAAACCGTAAATCTCGCTCCATGTGCAATAGCCCGCAAACCACACAAGAGAGATAAACCGCACTAGACAAGTCCGGTGCGACGAACTCAACCGAGGAAGTGTTGGTAGAAGATTCGAACTCGTGATCTTCGATTTTCGCGTTCACATGTTCCACTAACTCGGCCACCCCCTAAGGAGTATTTCCCTTTACTTTTACTAGTAGGATACATATGCAAAAGCTTGTAACGATTCCATTTCTTATTTAATTCTACGATAGCTAGAGCACTTTCTTCTTTCAAAGTGAATAAGATGAAACTTGGTCACTGGTTCCCCAAGTGCCGTGCATTCAGTTAACCGAGTTACAAGGATATCGTTAATGAAACCGACTTTCCTTTGTCTCTCTCGTTGTCGTTTTGGTGTGTATAAATTAGTGGGTTGTTTTCGCTTCTTTCGTAGAAATAAGCTGAGAGCATGCTCTAAGTTCATGTATAGATATTGAAGTGTTACTGTATATACCGTTATGGACTAAAAATTTCTGCTTCTCCTCTGTCGATTTCAAAGCCGAATAGGCTCCCATGGACGGACCCAAAATCATGGTCCAATGGAGACGAGATATTATGTAAAAATTAGTTATGCTACTTTACCCAAGTTGCATGATAAAAGTGGGGGTGCCCAAGTGATTTGGCACCCCCCCTATTGGAACCTTTGGCCCACTTTTTGGGCTAAGATAGTTTAGCCTTTTTCAAAAAATGAGGTCCAATTAAATGAAATAATTTTCATTGGTCATAACATTAACCCGGCTAAGCCTCCATTTTATAAAGTCCAAACCCACCTCCTTCACCAGGCGGCAATCTTCACTTCTCCTTCTCCCTGCTCTACTGCTGCATGTCGGTTGCTGCTGCTGCTGCTTGCTACCATCGCTTACCGGTAAGCGGCTTCTTCTCGACAGTCGGGCATTATGTTTATTTTGTCCTTCTTGATTTGATCTGGATATTGTTTGTTTTTTGTTTTTGATGATTATGGTGTAACTGTGTATTATCTATTATCTATTTGTATGCATTTTCTTAATTAGAGATTGAGTGTGTTTTTAGATGCTGAAAATAATGGGGCGTCGTGGATGATGGTCTTGATCTTAATTTTGAAATTAGGAAAGTGTTGGCGGGTAATAATTTTTATGCGTTTCTAGTTATGAGAAAAGAACCAATTTTTTGACGTGCTTTCTTCGTTTAATTACTGATTCTTAGGGAAATCCAACTTCAAGATTGACCAACTTCTTGATTGATAAGTGTTTTATCTTGTTGAACTCTTTTCCAGTATCTGTCTTCGGCCTCACTTTTTTTTTATAAAAAAAATACATTTATAAATTTGAAGAAAACAACAAGAAATAAGAAGATTAGCATTTACATATATATATTGAATAATTTTTAATACTTTTTAATTAAATATTAATAAATGCCATCGTTCTTACAATCACTGATTGTCCACTGATGATCAACATCTGTCCGAACTGAATTTCAATGCAGGGTCCGCCACTGCTTGATTGCAAGCATAGTATTTACCGTGGGCATAATAACTTGTAAACTAGATATGACATATGAGTCATTCCGGTTCTCAAAACGAAAATTCACTGACGGGTTGGGGCATAGAATGACCATTTCGCCCTAAAACCCTCCCAATTGCCATCCTTGATGCATACGGGATACAAAGAAAAGTACCCTTTTACACTTCCTTTGTCTTATAGTGGATTTTTAGTAACGTCAACGTGACCTTTTTTTTTTAATTTTTTTTTCATAACAAAGTTAAATGGTCATCGTGTTGCTTTTTATTCCAAATTTCGATTGACATTCAACTTGATCATATCAAGTTGAGTCGTCTACGTACAAAAAACTCATCTAGCATCCTCAGGTCACAATTCTACATGAACAAATATCCTGAATAGAAAAATATAAAAAAAAAAAAAAAAAATCTTCTCATTTCTTTCCCCAATAGGATTGCTGATATTCGATTTAAGTCTTTATTCATTGGATTTTGCTAGATCACAATATGGGGCTCACATTTTTTTATTGGGCGTGGATCCCCCGTTGTGAGTGGACTGTACACCAGATGTATAACCAGTAAAATTTTTGTTCATTTAGCCCCTGTTTGGTACATATTAAAATTTTCATTTTCATTCTTCTACTCATTTTCAACCACACATTTTTCAATAAAATAATATTTTCCATCACATCGATAACTTTTCCTTTCTTTTCGACTACACATTTTCCATCAATCTACTATTCCAAAATACATTCTTGCGGCTGAGCTATCGAGATCCATCAAGCTGTTGTAGTACAATCTCGCAAGTGAATCATAAGAAACAAACGATGGAGATTTTTAGAAATATCGTGATCAAGAACACTATAATTGTCAAAGACAGAATTTATGAATGAAGATATCAAAATTTTTGAATTTATTTATTTATGGCTAATGTAATTGGGAAATTAGAGAGACTGTAAAATAATTATGTGGACAAGGAAAAAAGTTGAATGGAATGGAGCTCCATACTGCAATCCAATTCCATCCCACCTAAGTTGGAATTATGTCCGAATATTCGCAAGTATATTCCTCAAAAGGAATTTCGTGTATTCCACCTCTAATTTTCTGGATTCCTGCAAAAATTCAATATCACGTGCGCCAAAAATAAAACCTATCTGAAAAATAGTATGAATAAAGTTATTTTGACATTCATTTTTTACCTTTTGGTTGATATTTCATAATGTGTAAAAAATTTGGTCCTTAATTTGAATAAGTGATGTTCAAATAAATGACCAAATTGCTCGCCGCATCATGAGAGGTCAACAAAAATATCAGTGTAGCAAAAATGAACATCGAACCTATAATAAATTTGAATTTGATTACTGAACTTTAATTTACATTCAACTTTAGTCATGTTGTCGATCATTTACTAAATTTAGATATAACATTAAGGGTATGTTTGATGGATATTATTTTGGAATAATGTATTTTGATGGAGAATATGTGGTTGAAAATGAAGGAAAAGTTATTGATGTGATAGAAAATATTATTTTATTAAATAATGTGTGGTTGAAAATGAGTAGAAGAATGATAAAGAGAATTTTAATGTGCGTCAAATAAGGGCTAAATAAGGTCGTTGTTTCTGGGAATGTACATCGCCAAATCATGTCATGATTGTAAATTTTAAAATAAATCATGTTTAAAAGGCAACGATATTTCATCTAGCTGAGTATACTCTAATCTCTTTAATCATTCTCAATTTCAAGATTGAGACATACTACATGTACATAATTTTTGATACATAGGGGTGTCCACCCCCCTCACATTGCTCATTGTGAGGGGCAAAAATTATGCACAGAGAGAATTTTCTTCAAGATTTTGTAGCCATAACACGATTAGGCAATGAATGCGTGTCATATGGGCTGGCATAGTCTATAAACTCACAAGTATTATTAATTTATTCATCACTTATTTTTATTTATTTATAATTTTAATCATAAATACTTTCCAAACATGATTTAACATACATTAAAAGAAATTGTAGTTAGATGATAAGTGGCAAATTAAGCTCCGATTTGGTAGAAATTATAATTATAATTTTAATTTAAGTTAAAGTCAACATTCAGTTTTAACTACATATTTCATGGGATTCACGACTTTTCAACCACACATTTTCATTAACTTCTATTAAAATTTACTAAAAATCTGATTTTAATATCCACCAAACAGGGGCTAAGTCTACGTTTGGCATCCATATTTTCAAAAACTCATTTTCATGTACACATTTTCTCATAAAATAATTTTATGCATAGTCCCAAAACTTTTTTTTTTAAATTACACAAACTCCAAAAATCACAATTTCAAAATACATTTTCTCCCAAAATTTCATTTTAATGGAAACCAAATAGGAGCTAAAAGTCGTTCCAATTTGAATAGGTGATAGTACATTTGTCCCATAAAGTTAGATTTGGTTTGTGTCCCAAATTATAGTTCACTTTCTTTATTGAAAGTATAAATATTTTTTAATTTTCTAATATACGTACCTTGTTATCGACATATATAAGTTAATCGTATTTAAAATAGGGGTATATTAGGAAAAAAGTAAAAAAACTTATATTTTTAATTATATTAATTACGTTTTCTTAATCCATGTAAAAATAAAAACAAGTCTATTTTTATGGGATAGAGGTAGTAGATTTAGATTTGCTTGGCAAGACTTTCAATATTTATTAGAATGATAGTCTATTTTTGAATCTATTTAGATAATTTTTTGAAAATACTTTATTTGGCTAGAATGGTGCGTTCAATTGTCAATATCTTTTTTTTATGAAAAATGTATTTTTTCCATCAAAAATTATATTTTTGCGTCATTTGATTGATATTTTTTTTCATGAAAAATATTTTTCTACTTATGATCACACGATCATATTTTCCTCGAAAACAAGAAAAATAAAATATGAATAAGTACAACATTTTTTAGGTTGAAAATTAAATCAATCAAACATATTCAATTAATAATTTTCATAAAAATAATTTCTGTGCAATTCAATTGACTGTAATTTATTTTCTTTCCATCCAAATTTCATACTTGCAACACCCGAATTGTTTTTTAAAAGAAATTGATCTAGCTCTAATTTGGTGGGGGATTAAAATCATTTTTTCAGTAAATCTTGATAAAATAAATAAATGTATAGTTAAAAAGTTGTGAGACCCATAAAATATGTGATTAAAATTAATTACTAATTTTGACTTAGATTAAAATTTGGATTTTTATTCGATTTCCTCGAAAAACTTGAGAAATCCTTCTACCAAGAATACAAGTATAAATAAATTCATCCAAACGAATCCTTGACAAGTAGCCGAAAAAGAACGCAATAATCGAGGATACCCCGAAGCAATGTGCATGTGAAAACAATATATGCAAACATGTATATTTAGAGACAGAGAAACATATTCAAAGGCGTCCATTTCTTTTCCCAGAAACGAGGACTCCTATAGAACAGGAGATTGAACAATATTTTACTCATTCATTGATTTTTTTTTTGGGCAGATTTCCACTTGTTCTTCAATTTTTCTTCTCTCCGTGAGGTCAGTTCATCTCTCTTCGACACACACCCAATCTGGGTTTTTTTTAATAGATTAATTTTCATTTTTATTTCTGGCTTCTTCTTCCGTTCCCCCCTTTCCCCCAAGAATTTCCAGGTCTGGTGATGTCAATTCTGAATTTTTTACTTCTATTATACCAGATTATAATTTATTTGAAGAGAGATTTGATTTTATTTGTTAATTCATGTTATGTTTTAATCTTCTACTCGTATTTCATTAATTCAAAAGGATTCAAGCTAAAATTTGAAAGCAACTCCTTTCTGCAAAATTAGGTGGAAATAGGGGATAATAATGTCCTTTCATACGTTGAATCCAAAATTTGTGGAAGTATCACATCATACTCTTTATTATTAATATGTGGGACTGTGTTGGTTTAGCGTAATTTTAATCCTCAAATGGAAAATAACATTAAGTTATAATTGATTATGATGTATTAAGAAACGATCACGATTCACGTGTTGTGACCCTATTGGCTCAGGCATCATCATCCCATCACTTTTTAATTTTTTTATGTTGTCTGGTTAACTATTTGATTTCTCCGGGTTGGATATTCATTTAATTACAGGACGCCTTGAGGAATTATAATTTTGTCTCTGTAAAGGGATTTGGCCGCTGGGATCAGGCTGTCAATTAGTCGGACAGCCTGATTTTGAATTCTTCAACACAAAACGTTTACCCATAAACAGGTAGGTAACGGGTCAAATATTATTCAATTGGGCATGTTTTTGTTGTCGAATTAATGAGTTTAATGTTTTAATCCTTCACTTTTGTAGGTGGATGCAAAAATTTGTTTCTAGGTTTTGTGGGTAAACGATAATTCTTTTTGACACATCTTGAGCCTCCTATTTTTCATAATGGCTTCCTTGTCTGGTATGTTTCAGCGACCGGTATTTGCAGCTTCTGCAGTTGCAATAGCCTCTATTTCTGTTGATTTTCATGATAAACTGCGGCCTTCCAGTTCATCAGAGACTTGTAATTCCTTGGAACAATCCAATCCTTCCGTCTGTGAGTCATTACAAGAAACAAGTTCATCTTGGGTGTCCCAAATATCTGTTTCCAAGTTAACAGAGTTGTCTTTTATCACTAGAATTCGCACACCTGTGCCTAAAGTAAGAATCTCATTTCCTAACACTGGACCGAATTGTTGTTCTATGGTGTCTTCTCCTGTTTTCCTCAATTTGTATCGGTCTGCTGGGTTAGCAAAAACTGCCAAACCAGTGTCTTTTTCATATAATATTCCTCCTTCGTCATCAGATGTTTTATATAGATGGCATTTGCCACAGCCAGACACCATCGATGTGTCTGGGGTTTCTGATTGTTCATCGGCAAAATCTAGGACAGTGGTGGTTTTGCTAGGATGGTTAGGCGCAAAGCAGAAGCATCTCAAGAGATATGCAGAATGGTATACCTCGAGAGGGTTTCATGCCATTACATTTACTTTCCCAATGAATGAGATTCTCAGTTATCAAGTTGGGGGGAAATCTGAGCAGGATATAGAATTGCTTGTGAACCACCTCGCTGAGTGGCTGGAAGAAGAGCACGGAAAGAATTTGGTTTTCCACACATTTAGCAACACAGGATGGTTAACGTAAGTTTTTGTGCTTCCTACTCAATCCTGTCACTCATCTCGCTGAAAACTTTGAATATTAAATTTTAACTCGATCTCAAAAAATAAAGAAAAAAGACGAAAGAGATTTTCATGGCTTTTGCTCACTGATATGTTTGACAAGTCTCTTATTTTTCTGTACAGTTATGGAGTCATCTTGGAAAAGTTTCAGAACAAGGATATCACACTAATGGGAAGGATTAAGGGCTGTATCGTAGATTCTGCTCCTGTGGCAGCCCCTGATCCACAGGTAATTTTTTTTTTTTGTAGAATTGTTGTGCAAAAGGTGCTACAGCAACATGGTAGCTCGGCCTGGAGAGACATTGTGTGTTGAAACATAGCTTTACATGAAACAAGAGATGTGCACTGAATGTTTAGAACTATAGTGCCACCAGTTACGTTAAGGCACATTGAATTATTTCTGGCATTTCGCTTGTGTGTTGAAGCCTGCTTGATTTTTATTTTTATTTTTTTCATGTTTAACTAAGATAGTGCAAAAATCTGCATATTCATTCTAATATGTCCAATTTGTTGCCGATTTATTTCACATTGCATCAATTTTTTCCATGAGATGCAATTAAATATATATATTTTGTTAATCTACATCTTTAGAAGAATTTGAGCCTTTGTGGTTTAACATAGTAATAACTCTTGATAGAGCAGAGTGAAAGAAGAGGATTAATGTAAACCAAGCGAGGCTTTGTCGTTGAGTATTATCCTTCTCTAAATTCTTATGTCAATTATGAGAAGCAAAACTTGGAACTAGAAGTTTTGTTACACAGTGTGGAAAAGGAAAAGGAAAAGGAAAAGAAAAAGGAGATATTAGCTTCTTGTCAAGGCCGTGAATCTATTCACAAATATTAATTCAGCATCTCAAGTGTTCTCTTGTATCATGTTCATAATTCTCTTCTTCGTGTGATGTTTTTTCAATCTTATTGATGAAATATGTAATGCATCCTTCTAGGTCTGGGCTTCTGGATTTTCTGCTGCGTTTTTGAAGAAGCATAGTGTTGCAACTAAAGGTTTCACAAGCTTAAGTGAAGCAGAAGCAGAGGCAACGGATGGAACTAGAAATGCTGTCGAAGCCAAGCCTGCATTAATTGAAGCAGCTCTTCTACTTGTGCTAGAGAAGTTCTTCGGGTTGGTTTTGAATTATCCTTCAGTAAATAGGTAAAGAGGCTCTCCTTAACAAACTAAAATTTTTGTTTTATTCTTCCGGACTTGCTTAACTAACTGTTATGCTCACAAAGTTGTTTATAGATGGTATTTACAGCAGTTGTCAGTTGTCGCACTTTTCATTTTCTTTAATTTTCAACCACCTTCTCCATTGCAATTTAATAGGCTGAACGTTTTCCGAGGTTGCAATCTGTAATCTGTTACATATGTAAATGTCCAATATGACTTTTGCACAACTGCAATTTAATTGTCTGAATCAGCAACAATTAGATTTTACATTATTTATGTTCAGTAATCCTTTTTACCATGACATTCTGTTAATAATAATTCTCATATTACAGGAGGCTTTCTGATGTGTTGAGTGTATTAACACTCCAGCAACCAAGCTGTCCACAGCTATACATTTATAGCTCTGCCGACAAAGTTATTCCTGCAGGGTCCGTCGAGTCCTTCATAGAGAAGCAACGGAGGAGTGGACGTGAGGTCAGAGCTTGTAACTTCATTTCGACTCCCCATGTCGATCATTTCCGGAATGACCCCAACTTGTATTCTTCGCAGCTCACCAATTTTTTGGAGGATTGTGTGCTCACTTGTTGCAAACATTCTTCCTGAATAGCATACTAACCAATTTTATTTACATTTCATGACTTCATAATCCCATACACATAGTTAAATAGATGTGGCTTTTAAAAGCTTCTTTCCCTTATTCTTTTGGGGGGTGTAAGATTGTCCCTGTGCCAATATTCTGTACAAGTTTCTTAATATTATTTCGAAAATAGGTGTGTCTGTGTACTTGAAGTAATAGGTTAACTGATCAAGACAAGTTGGTTTATATTTCTTCCTATCCTGCTGGTTTACTGATTGAAGGCATTAGAAAGTGTCAAATATAAAATGCAAATTTCGAATAATTTTCTATATTATTGTTTTTTTTAATACACGACCAAAATTTGATTGTACTTCTATTTCTCCTACTTATAAATCTCTTTTGTGTAAGCCAACTGAATATATATTGAAATATACCTCTATTTTTGAAATGTGGGGTTAAAAATATGTGAGACATATGAAAAATGTGGTTAATATTGATTGTTTAACTTTGATTTAGATTAAAATTTGATTTTAATCCGAAACGAACAGAGCCTAGATGTCACGAAATATATTATGAATCAAAACGTTTGGTTTTATTGTCCCTCGAAAAATATTTTATTCTAGGTCCATTCATGTCAAAATATAATATTACGAAATGTCAAAAATATCTTAATATTCTCTAACTAGTAAGAAAATTGATACATCAAATTGTCAAAATATGTTGATGGATCAATTTAAGAAGAAGAAGGTTGAGACAGCATAGGTACTTTCTAACTACAACCTGTCAAAATTAGATTAATTTCCTCTCACCAAACCAAAAATATGATTTGAGTAGTTGGCAACCACCATCCCTCCAACTCCTTTGGTACACCATACACCAAGGGCCTTTTCGTAATTTATTAATAACAATATTGATATTGCACTCAAAGTCTATAATCTTTTTTTCCGAACGACGTTCTTATCTCTATTCTTTCATCAATAAGCACGTCTTGTTTTTTATAATGGTTTTCATCTAAAATTGTGTTTAAAACAACTTTTTTTTTATCAATTTTTTAAAAAAATAATAAATATAAGTGTTGCCAAATATTTTTTTCTCTTTTCAAAGAATGCAAAAAATAATATTTCGGCAGAAACCCAAGTTAAGGATTAGAGATCTGTTAATTAATAGAAAATTGAAAATAAATAATGACAAAAAGAAATTAAAGAAAAATGTAATATTGAGAAAAGATTGAGGACTTAAGTGAAATTGGTATTTTTTCTATTCGACTTCTTCTCCTAATCCTTTTAAGAGCTTTGCTATTCTTACCGTGGGTTTGACAACCCCACTGATCGTCCCCTCACAATAGTGGGGGGCCGGTCAGGGGGGGTTGTCAACCCCCGGTAAGAATAACAAAATTCTTCCTTTAAAGAACTATATATTGCTGCTAATCATTCATTCTCTCTACTACAATGGATGGCGGCGCGTGCATAAACGAGAGTCTTGGCGACGATGAGCTTCGGGCAGTGCTGTCGAAGGTCGAGCACGACAAGGACAAGGAAGTGTTCGGGCTGGTGTGCAAGCGCTGGCTCCATTTACAGAGCACCGAGAGGAGGAAGCTTTGTGCTCGTGCCGGCCCTCACATGCTCAAGAGAATCGCCGCTCGATTCACGCAGTTGCACGAGCTTGATCTGTCGCAGTCGGTATCGAGGTCGTTTTATCCTGGCGTCACTGACTCGGATCTTTCCGTTATTGCTACCGCCTTTTCGTCCTTGCGAATTCTCAACCTTCAGAATTGCAAAGGTCATTTAACTAAATGATCTTTTTCACTACCTACTTGTATATTATTATTATTTTTTTTACTATTTCTGCATTTTTTTAATCGGAAAACAGTAAAAGAATACTCTTTGCCTTTTTTTTTTTTGTTAATATATGAAATTCAGTGCGCATAGTTTCAATTCCTGTAATTGTTGAAGCCTTGTTTTTTGGTGTTGAACATTTGATTAGAAAATGAATTTTTGCGAGACTTTGATTTCGGCCAGTTTTTACTTGACAATAATATACTAGCTATTGAGATGAACTGACAATGCATGGAGTTACAAAGTCATCTTAAATGAGCATTTTAATTTTTTGGGCATTTTTTATCACAGTAGGATGGAATTTTTCTTTCTTTGAAAATAATCAAATGAGGAATCATAATTTTTTTTTTTAGCCTGGAAGACTGGATTATAATATGGATTTACATTTCTCTGCATATATAGTAGACAACTCAAGTTTTTACAATGAAGATTGAAGAAAGGGGTTTCACGAATCAAATAATCCTTTGAAAACCGGGTTTAAGTAGTGCTCCACCTAGGCATATAACCATATTTATCTACACAACTTAGAAATGATTCTTCTTCATTTAAGAATGATGAAGAAAGATATTTGATTTCAACTAAAATTATATGCAAAGCCTGATGAAGTTGAAAATTTCTATGAACTTTAGTGTGGAACTTCTGTTGGATGCATAACTGATAGGTGAATTGTTGGTGTAGCACAGGTATATCAGATACTGGAATGGCAGCTATTGGATCTGGGCTTTCTTCCCTGCAGTCTTTAGATGTATCTTACTGCAGAAAGCTAACAGATAAGGGTTTATCATCTGTTGCCCAGGGTTGCCCCAGCCTCAGAGTGTTGCATCTTTCTGGTTGCAAATTTGTAACCGATGCTTTATTAATATCTCTTTCGAAGAACTGCAATAATATAGAGGAATTGGGTTTCCAAGGATGCAGTAAATTAACTGACTCAGGAATAACTGTTCTTGTCGCGGGGTGTCAAAGGTTGAAACACTTAAATATCAATAAGTGCAGTAACATTGGAGACATAGCGGTAACTAGCGTAGCAAAAGCTTGTTCGTCATCACTTGGAACATTGAAGTTAATGGATTGCTACAAGGTTGGGGATGAGTCTGTATTATCCTTGGCCAAATACTGTGAAAATCTTGAGACACTCTTCATTGGTGGATGTCGGAACATATCTGATGAAGCCGTAAAATCATTGGCTTCTTCTTGTCATGGCAGTCTTAAGAATCTACGCATGGATTGGTGTTTACATGTTGCTGATACATCCTTGGACTGCATATTTTTGGTATGCAGGGAGCTTGAGGTTCTCGACGTTGGTTGCTGTGAAGAGGTGACAGACGCAGCATTCCAGGGATTAGGAAATGAAGATTTCAAGTTGAGTTTGAAAATATTGAGGGTGAGTAACTGTCCAAAAATTACAGTGGTAGGCATCAGCAAACTGTTGAAATCTTGTGAAAGTCTTGAGTATCTAGATGTGCGTTCATGCCCCCATATAACCAGAATGAGATGCGAGGAGGCTGGATTGCAGTTTCCGGAGAGATGTAAAGTGAATTTTGTTGGGAGTTTGGCCGAGCCAGATGTGTTATGCTGAGACTATGATTTGTGAATATTTGGCAAGTTCTGTTACATTGAAGGTCCCTTTGTTCGGTTGAAGCTTTTCCGTCCCTGGGATCGTTTGCCCTAAATTATTGTTTATGTATTCTAGTGCTTTTGATTTCTTTTTCATTTATTTCTCCCCACATCTCTGAACTAGCATCTGTCTTTTACCCCAGCTCATAATTTCTGTTGTTAAAAGCCAAAGTTTATCTGTGAAAGTATATTTTCAATGAATTGGGTATCAACAACAAAGACATTTGTGAATATTTTTTGACGATTATTTCTATTTGATCTATAAATTGAGAATGTTTGAGGGAATTTATTGTTTAGACATTTGTGGAGTACTATTTCGTTAGCAACTGTGGATTTTGAGTACAGTGTAAAGTGGGTTTTGAAAATAATGGTGTAAAAGTTAAATTGGTCGTTCAACTTATTTTCTTGTGCCATCTCAACTTGATTGGGGTTTGACATTGATCCCTACCTTAATATATTGATATGAAAAAGTAAGTACAAGGGGTGAAAATTGGCACCTTGTCAGTTATCCCTATGAAGTTATATCAAATCTGAACTATGAGCAAGTTCAAACCCAAAGAATGAAATAATCAAATACAAACACATCAAGAGCCCTATAACAATCTGAGATTGGGCAAGATCCATTTATCTAACTTCAACAATCCTATGATCTCTCTTTCAGCTCATGCGGATGCGAAGTATTTGCTAACAAGTCGACCACTGCGTTCCCCTCTCTCTAAACGTTTGAGAACTACACTTAAATCTTCCTTTGCCAGTATTGAACTTTCTCCAGGTAGTACCGCACTGTCCACAACCAGTAGCTTTCCTATTGATAAGATGAATACACGCTACTGAGTCCGATTCAACCCAAACTCACAACAAGCCGATCTGCATACATATATTCAACCTAGTACATTATACCTGAGTTCAGCCTCCAAACTACATCAAAGAATTCATATTAGGTAAAAATGACATGCCCTTTATTATTCATCAATGCTCCCCCTTCAGCTACTAGGTTAGAAGCCCCCTTAAAGCACCCATCAGTGTTGAGTTTCAAAATTTTTGAGGGTATTTTCCTCCAGTACACCACTTCAGGTTCCTTTAGATATAAGTTCTGCTTCTTTAAGGACTTCTATATTGTCTTTGACTCTTTTACTGACCCTTTTTAGCTTCATTCTAAACCCAAAATGTTTAGCATTATTCTTTTACATCCATGGATACCAAAATATAGTCAATGGAACAACTGATAGAGCCATGCCACGTTTAGAGGAAAGTTTCTTAGAATCTCTCGGATTGAAATAGTATAAATAGGGCTGCTGAATTGAGGAGTAGAATGTTAAACCTGTAAACTGCAATTTCTCACCTAGTCCAGGCACAAAATTGGTGGACTTGTGTTGGTTAGTCTTCAATTCTTGTTAGTTAAATATCAAGTCTTAAGCTAGAACATTTCAAATAATATTTCCTTGTTCATATTTCAAAATCATATATTAACTGCACATATCATTTACTTTATTACAAATGTTCAGACTCAGAAAAAATCTTTCATCCTTCAGAACTGAGAAATCAAAAAAGTTGCTTGAGGCTTTATGTTTTCAGTCTTTTTGTCTTTGAGAAGAATTATTTGCTCCAGAATCCCTTAATTTATGTCAAATCCTGGATTTGAAGTAAACCGGTGCATGCATAAAGGTCTTTCAATCGATTTGATTTGATTTTGATATTGTCGTTACGGTGTACTAACATATTTTGGAATGGTAGAAATAGATTAGTTTCTACCTGTCTAAAAAGAACGAAATTATTTTGTACTCCCACAAATTTAATTTTTGAGGTCTAATGGTCAGCTAGGAAATGAAAACATATATACATATCAATGGATCATCATATGGAGAACGAGGAGAAAGATGATGAACATCGACTTGAATTATACGAGGCATTGATGAAAAGCTTCGCTGCTGACCAATTCATTTGGAGAGCCATCAATCTACGAAGTACATCAAGTACAGCGTACAAGCTTGTGTCCATAGGCACTTATCACCATAAAAAAAACATAACCTGCAAGCATTGGAAGTGCACAAATTGTGGTACCTGCATTATTTTCTCAAACAAAGGAAAGAGGATAGCGTTGAGAGGTACTTTTAGCCCCCTCGAAAAGTTGAAACATAGGGCTCTAAAATATTGTTCCAATCTATCTGATATTGATACTAGTTTTTGGAAATGATGTTACTTGATGGTTGCTTTGTTTTTGAGTTTGTTAGAAGATATTCAGAATCCCGACATGAAGATAAAGATGATGGTCCCATATTTACTGTGTATTGGATGAAAGCTCAGGTTCTTCGTGATTTGATGTTGCTAGAAAATCTGCTGCCTCATTTTGTTTTGTCCGAGCTCTTTGAAATGAGCAATCGTAGATTAATAACAACAGAAAACTAGGCCTTTGCCACTGGAAGTGAAGTATGAGACCAAATGCAGGGTGTGAAAGATCTTGAAGAAGCCAGAATAACATTAGAAACCAGAAAAAATTCATACAGAAATTGATTCCTTGGATGCAGAAACCGGAAAGGATTGTGTGAGCTTATTTGTTATAAAGTTCAATAAGAGGGTGATGGAATACCTTGTGTAAAGGTGGAAGATTTGACCCAAGCATTCTTAAGAAATCTGATTGCCTATGAACAGCATTCGTCAGATGTGAATACCAAATACTTGACAGATTATACAATGTTCATGGATTAACTTATAAAACACAGAAGCAGATGGTAAGTATGCTTAGATGGAATGGAATAATAGTGAATTTGTTGGGGGGACGATTCTCGAGTGGCTCATCTATTTAACAAGCTTGAAGATGGGGTTACAACTTCATCAAATCTCTATTACTTGGGAGTATGCGAAGAGGTGAATAAACACTGTGGGAAGATGTGGAATGTGGTTATGGGTAGTGGCGGAGCCAGTACCCAGCAAGCCATGACGGTCACCGGTGCTGACTCCGGAATTTTTTTAACTCATATGAATTCCTGTATCCGCCACTAGTTATGGCAAAATTGAGACATGATTATATCAACACTCCATGGGCTACTGTCCTCTTGCTTCTTCTAACCATTGCATCATTTATACCATTGTTTTCCTAGCTATTCAATGCCCGGGAGCTTATGGTCATGTTCTATTTCACTCCCCCGTGGTGGTTCTTTTCACCTTTCCTGATGTGCTTGATCTATGAATATCCACCACAGCTGTTTGATCTTGGTTGAGAGAGTGGTACCAATTGATACGAGTCGTGGTCCTCCCTTAACTAATTCCGAGATAACAGAAAGAGTTTGATCACCAGCTTGCCATTTCTTTTCATAAATCACCATATCTGGTTGAAACATCCAACTGATCCAAGCATGGTGGCTAAATGTTTGGAACAATATATTTTTTGCTAACTCTGAGGATTTCTCTCAACTCCTCTTTTGCGCAGCCATCTTCATAGAAGCTGACGGGCTGATCCCAAGACCAAATTGTATACGAACCATGCTACATGTGTGTACGTGAGTTGGCAGACTTTGGTGCATTTATAATGACAACACATTTTTCAATCAAAAATGTATACTTTGTGTCTAACAGGGACCATCATCTTTCTCCTCGTAGAGTTCAATTTTGTAGCGTTCAATTTATTAAGGAAATGTCAATCAAAATGTATACTTTGTGTCTACAAGTAATTTAATCCATTATATATAGGTGCATTTAAAAATTTATCATGACAATTTGAAATAACATGTAGACACATACACTTAATTACAAGCCAGACTCGAATTTCGTTTTGTTTACACGAATGATTCCAAATTTTGTTTTGATATATGTGTAAATTTAATGTTCTTTCCACGTGATTTTGTAAATTGTTTTATTGCGTATAGCCCGGAACAAAAAAACAATAACAAAGGCGCCCTTTTTCTCACTTCTAGAATCTTATAACTACTAAACAGTCTCGAACAACATTACACAACAAAATAAACAAGATTTTAACTTCTTTTACTTTTTCAGCCGTATCTATTGATAGCCATCCCAATGTCAAACATGCCACAAGATCAGATCAATAATAGAGTCCCTGTTACTTGACTAGTCCGATAACCAAACGACTAGCAGTCCATTTTCTTTAAAGTGGCTGCTTGACGACGGAGTCATGCTTGGTGAAGTGCTGAAACTGTTCTTGACAGCGTCTAGTGCAGGCATGAAATCCAACGTTGCCCTTCAGCAATTATGGTTTCCCAGACAATCATCGCTTCATTTCCACTAAAAAATTCCTAATATGGGATACTAACATATATATGGCACTAGTAAGATTATTGATGGGATACTAACAAACAGGACTTAATAACAGAAATGATTTTATCCATCTGCATTCCACGACTACCCTTCACCAAAACAACGTCGTCCCGGTGTAATTTGCTAACAAATCTGGAAACAAGTTTGTCTACATCGTAAGCACATACCAACTTCATCTCCTGACCAATGTTCAAATTCTCAGCTGCAGTCAAAAACCGCTTACCAACAAGTGCCACTAAATCAATTCGAGCATCTAGGCAATGCTGTAAAATCAATTCATGGAACTTGATCTCTTTTGGACCAAGTTCAAGCATGTCCCCAAGTATAGCAACTTTTCTGCCTTTGCACTCAATTGCTCTTAGTAAATCAATGGCACTTCTTGTGCTATCTGGGCTTGCATTATAAGCATCATTTACTATTTTGATACCATTTTCAGCAATTTCAAGCTCTGACCTCCCATGAACAGGTATAAATGTTGATAAGGATTTTCCGAATACAGCAAGAGGAACTCCCAAGAATGTTGCAACAGCAGCCGCTGCACATGCGTCCAGAGCCAAATGCAAACCTGGACTTGGAATCACAAATTTGACCCTGAACGCCACAGGGTGAAACAGATTATGCAATAAACTTTTTTTTAATATAAATAAAACACCTCCAAGAAAAGATGTATTGGAACAAGGATTGTGTGCATAAGTGGTGAAACATACATGCTTGATTAATTTTTTTATTTAGTACTTTTCAGAAGTGTTAGGACTTCTTAGAAAACTAGGAGGAAGATTTTCCAAAACAAATTGTTCAGTATTAAAAAATTTACTTCCATAAATATCCATATTCTCATGCAAACTTTTCAACATTTCCACTTGCCAAACTCAAAATTCTAGACTAAACCTTTTCAGAAGCTCATTCTATAACTACCTTGTATACCAGATGGAACAGAGATGGACTAGAAGTTTATTGTAACATTTAGGAAAAAAAACATTTAGGCCATGTTTAGTACAGATTAAAATCAGATTTTTATTTAAGTCAAAGTCAAACAATCAATATTAACCACGTCTTTCATGAGTCCCACAACTTTTCAACCACACATTTCAAAAACTTCTATCACAATCTACTAAAAATCTAATTTTAATCCCCACCAAACATCCTCTTATTTCATCTCACATTATCAAGTTGACAGATATTTTGATGGCACATAATGTCACATAATTTTGACAGCATGGAATTCAGAAGTTGAAGTTGATTTTAAGAAAATTACAATCAAATTTAAATATCACACATCATTCGTCGGCTGAATGCCATTTTCAAAATATTCTTAAATATTCCCATGCCGCCTTGCACCAGAATTAAGGTATTTAGGTGATAAGAGTGACAATAAACTTACACTTCTTTATTCCTTTCTAAAACAACCTGCACTTTGTGACCTCCATCTATACTTTGTGCAAAAACTAACCGAACATCAGAGCCCTTTCTCCGACCAAAGAATACCTAGATGCAAGTCATAACTCTGCATTAAATACTTGTTGGCACATGTAGAACCATCTGAATAATAATTTCTAAAAGATTTGATTTCTCAGCAATTCCAGTTTCCTCGAGGCATAATTTGTCTCCAATATAAAATTATGAAGGCCAATATGTTTACAAATTGCCTATAGCAAATCACGAAAAGACATAATTATCTTCGTTACTGAAAGCTGATTTTTTAAGTATGCAATTGAACGAACCAAGGGAGCTTTCGAGTGGAGGAAATTGAGTAAGGATGTGAGGATATGTAGATGAAAGCAATGTCTGTCAACGAAAGCTAAAATACATTTCCACATCAAGATTGTTTCAACCTTTGCCCATTCCGTAACAAGTGTTGGTTTGATATCTCCATGGATTTCATTGAAGGTCAGCCCAAGTCCCATGGAAAAGCTTGGGAAAGAGATTTCAATTGAAAGGATGGAAGACCTTATTAATTTTTTTTATTTTTATTTTTTCTGTAAAGAAAACAATATTTCCATCTCCTTGGTCATTACACTTTATCTACATCAACTTATCCCTGAGGCACCTTGGTTAGTGACCTGTGTAGCAACTGAATGTTACAATATAGCACATATTTTTACATCCGTGTCTTAATTCCAGTGTTCTAAAAAGCGTAAAACGTGGCTAGATGTGGATGCCAAACTTCAAACTTTACAAGCCTAGGCGAAACTTAGGCGTAAAAAAACGTTTTTTTTTTTAATTTTAGTTTTTAATCATTGTAAAAAATTCAATAATTCAATAATACATACCAAACATCTAAAATTATAAAATATTATATTTAATTAACAATTCCTACATAAAGATAAGTTTCAAAATCATAATTACATAACGTAGATAACTTGTAGTTTAAATCTTATCTAATCTAAGTCTTTATCGGACTCCAATTCATTTTAAAGTATTAACTTTTTTTCGGTTCTTCCATCTTCTCAGTTCTCTGGAATCTAGAGTTTTTGAAGTTTGAAGGGATAGTGGGCGACTGAGTCTGGACTATGGGTTTTATTTTAAAAAAAAAAATAGGTGTCCTTAAAATCTGGGCATGAGGCTCGCCTAGACGAGCATTAAGCGGTCAACAACAACGTTGACCGCTTAATTTTCGCTTAGGCTAGGCACGCTCAGGCGAGTATTAAGTGATCAACAACAATGTTGGCCGCTTAATTTCCGCTTAGGCTCAAGGCGAAGTGTTTTCATCACGCTTCGCGCATAGACGCGCTTTTTAGAACACTGCTTAATTCTCTTAATCCTGTTTTCTGATTATATTCAACGTCTTACTGTTGCCTAGTGATAAATATCTTCAAAAGAAAAAGAATTTTGGTGTGATAGCCAGTCCAACAAGCCTCAACTTGCTACTGCATTATGCCAATTTGTTGCCTTTGGGTGAAAAAGATTTACTTGAGCTGGAATAGTTGATTATGCATGTAATGGTTGTGTCTAGATGAAAAGCTTCTGGTTCTTTGAGAAATTTTGTAACTATATTGAATTTCAGCAGAATATTTCTTCAAAATTCTTATTTAGTCCTTTCCATGAACATTTTCTCAACTTTTGAGTGTAAAGAAGACGTGCTCTTTGCTTGCATGATCTTTCTTTGCAACTGTTCAATGTTGCCAAAGAGTTCTAATCGTTTTAACAAGAACTTACCGTGCTACGTGAAGAAGATGATAAAGAAAAAGGAAATTGTGTGGATACAAGAGCAGAGCATTCAAGGAAAGTTTTATGAGCTAAAATTAGATACAATTGCTCAAGAGAGGAAAAACACTAAATGGTTTAGAAGCTGTTGAAGAATATTTTTTACTTTGGCTTCAGAACCAAGTATGTCCTATCCTATCCTAAACGCGTGAATATCACTATAGTCTATAGATCTGCATATTCCTATCAATCAGGATCTAGACGACTTTGATCCCGAGGATTGCATTGGCATTTAAAGCAATGTATTTAATTCTTATAATTTGACTACGGACATCTTTACTTTTCTGCCAAGTTCTTGGACTTCTAGTGATGACATCAAAAGGGAGAGGCAACAGTCCGATTGCTGATATCCATTATATTTTGCTATTATATTCTGCCTTATGATTGATCATATTATCCTTGCTATCAGAGGGAAGTACAAGTATCCTGCTACCAAACAGAGTTATCGAACACAATGGGCAATATCTTCCATTCTATTGATAGTCAGTGCTTGACATCATAAAAGGGTGTGTATGCGAGGAGGGTGGGGATTGTTAAGAAATGTATCTTTTGTATCAGATCCTGTCTATTTTCCAAATTCATGTTTCATCTACCCTATAATTGAAAAACTGGTTCTCCAGTTAAAACTTTCAGTCATGCACACCAAAAGCATACATACCAAGTAACTACGCTATCAAAAGTTTAAAAGTTAAAATCTCACCAACCTTCTTGACACCCATGGGGACAGGAAGACTCGTGACAAGAGGGTCATCAGCATTCAAAACACAAATGTCCCCTGGCATTGCATCTCTCAAAATCTCCCCCTTTGCCATCGAAACCTCCTCCAAACTCGCGAAATTCTCCAAATGTGAAGCACCCACATTCAGAATCACCCTTACATTTGGCCTACACATCCTAGCCAGCTCCAATATTTCTCCTTTCTTGCTCATTCCCAACTCCAACACCCCAAACCCCACATTCCTCGGCATCCCAATGAGAGTCAATGAAACCCCAACTTCATTATTCCAATTCCCATAGCTCTGATAAACAGTTCCTATGCTTTCTAAAGCCAATGCAATCATAGTTCTTGTGGTGGTCTTGCCCACACTCCCGGTTAACCCAATCAAGCAACCGTTTATCCTGTTCCTTGCACGATGGCCCAATCTTTTTAATGAATTCAAAGTAGTTCCATCGACTTGAACAAAACCCATGTCCCAGTCTTTGCAGACATGGTTGCTAATGACTCCAATGCAACCTTTGGAGGACAGCTCAGGGGTTATGAAACTGTGGGCATCATAGTTTTGTCCAACGAGGGGAAGGAACCATTGGCCCGGTTGAAGGGTTCTGGTATCAGTCGAGATTGTACCAGGTGGGCCCCACTTGTTGATTCTACCATTTACAGCCTCTGCTATTTCAGGGGCTGTCCACTGTGGTGAATTTGATGAGCCAAAATGGGTAATTTGGGAAATGATCCTTCTTGGGTTGGTGGGTGCAGATGAGTTAGTTGTTGGTTTAATGGATATATATGAAGACGGAGGAACTGTCATTGGAGGCATGGATTGCTCCGAGTGTCCAAAAGAGAAGACCACTACTAGGCTTAAGAATGCAAGGGTGTCGACTGGCCAATAGCCAACATTGGCCCGGTTCGTAAAAGCTCGGCCTGAGACTGGTCCTAGTTTCCAATATTTTTTATTTTTAAAAATTTCTCTTATTTTTACAACTTTTTTTAATAAAATAATAGATTATCTAAAATTCGTGAAAGATTGCATCGTTATAAAATATAGTAATAACAAGATAAATGATGGGATAATATACGTCTAAACTTGCATTTGTTGATGCCACAAAAAAAAAAAAAAATTATCATTTGATTTTCGTAAGTATTTTCCTTAATTTGTGTATCAAAGGCGTTGCCCAAAAAGCAAATTGTCATTTGATTTTAGTAAGTATCACTGCACATCTAAATGTTGATCACTCCGTCAATACACAAACCGATATTCGACGACTAATAGATGTATCATATCACTTTCTGCCATATTACCTAATTTTTTAGGTTTGCCACTTAGATGTGGTATATCTTTAAAACTTATATTTTGGGAGTGAAAATGGCCATTGTATAAGTTCGACTCTTAGATTACAAAAAATAATATTAGCCTTGGAAAATCTATTTTATCTAAAAAAGTGTAGCACGGTCGAGAAATTCGTAATAATTGAAAAGAACATAAGAAAAATAAGAAAAATTGTCTGCATTGAGAGACAAGCTTGAGAATACTTTTTACACGATAGTTAAGAGGTACTCTACTATTTCCACTATAAAATTCTCCTATTTTACTCACCTTAAGCAGTAATTCTAATGAAAATTCCTATGGACTCTAAAATCAGAATGATTCCCCAAGGACCTAAAGTGCTGCTGATGCATGCAATTTATTGTTTTTTTCTGGCACATCAGAGGCAATTATTCTTACTAGACAAATGAACCCATATAGCAAACGGGGCAGGGAAATAAATATGGTTTCCCGAAGATAGATTGTCACGAGCCATACTCGGCATTCAGGTTTGACCTTGTTGATTGAGAATTGTATCTGTGGCTACTGCTATTCTGGTACTGTCTATACCGAGATCACCTATGTGCAGATGTGTGTGGCACCGGGTAAGCAATAGGACCAATGTTCACTGGGGCACCAGGAACCATATGTCCGGGAATTGGAGCTCGAACACCATAAGCCATGTGCCCTGGTGGTGGAAGATTCACTGGAGTGCCAACAGCAGAAACGAGTGGCGGTCCTATTGGTTGTCCAATAGTTGGTGCCCCGTACATGCCAACTCCCGGGGGGCCAACTGGAGGTTGGTTGTTTGATTGGCCGGATGAACCTCCAGTGATTGGACCTTGAGCATCTCCACCGTTGACACTAGTTATGTCATGAATGCTTGATCGCCTTCTATCTTTATTCATAGAGTTCAAACGGATGAAATACTTCTGCGCATGGCTGGCCACCTGAGTTGGAGTTCTCGTCACCACAAAGTTCCGGGAAATGCTTCGCCAATCACCTTTTCCATATTTCTCCAAACCAAGAAGAAACAATCTGTTTGCCAACCCGCAAAGGAAAATACAACTCTCAATTAAATACTAAAAATGGAAATTGTCGCACCCAAAGAATTGAACTAATGAAAAATCAGAGACACAAAATCCAATACAAGCTGCATTTAAGGCAAGCATCCTTACTCTGTAGAATACTAGTCAGGGACTTAAATCATATTAACTCACCGTTATAATAATTACTCCTTTTGCTTAAAGAATTGTGCCAAGAGGTCATACAGAGGGAAGTTTAAAGTTTGATCAAGTGAAAAATTAAAAAATACATATACAAGAAAATAGAACAACAAAAATAACTTAAGTTGTGTTAGAAATGTCATACAACATCACAATTGAAATGACGAGGACGAGACTAGAAAAACTTGAAGTGATAAGATTGTCAAATTCAAATCAAAGGATATAATTGTTAATTTGTTATTTGATAATTGTTATCTATTTTTGGATAAACACTAGTGGTAGAGAGTGTTGTTGAACTTATTTTACTATAAATAGGAATAAATGTCCATTAGGTGCTCATGGCCTATGGTCATCAATCAATAATGTTCCATTCAAGCATTTTATTCAATTTTTAAGTTCTTTCCGTATTTTTCTTCTTGGTATCAGAGTCATTGTGAGCACTCGGTACACTTGAAGTCTTCTCTATCACTATCACTTTGCTATTCATAAATATTGACAACTTCTTTACACTCATGTATATCTCATTGATTCTCGTTCATCAAATACATCCCACCAATTTCAAACAAATCAAATACATCCCACCAAATCCAAATAATACAAAACAACATATCTTCGCAAGAATGAAGATAAAAATTGTTGATCATTTAACCAATGAGACATTGTCCACATCAAATAGATCACATCACATCAAATCAAATCCAAACAATACAAAAACAACATATCTTCACAAAAATGAAAATACAAATCATTGCTTTATTTTTCGAACCAAACAGTGCCTTCAGCTCCAGCACAGTTTGCGGGAGGATGTTAGAAATGTCATACAACATCACAACCGAAATGATGAGAATGAGACTAGAAAAACTTGGAGTAATAAGATTGTCAAATTCAAATCAAATGATATAATTGTTAATTTGTTATTTGATAATTGTTAACTATTTTTGGATAAACACTAGTGGTAGAGAGTTGTTGAGCTTATTTTACTATAAATAGGAATAAATGTGCATTAGGTGCTCATGGCCTATGGTCATCAATCAATAATGTTCTATTCAAGCATTTTATTCAGTTTTTAAGTTCTTTCCGTATTTTTCTTCTAGTTGGTCGTCCAAGCACTGAAAATTAGGAGAATAAGAAGATTTTGATCATTCTGACAGTTGTATAACTAGTTACTTTAAAATCAAATGTTACTGTTGGGCGACATTGGTACTCTTTTGGATGAGTCGAGTTTTCCAAGGTAGCCATTTCTTTGACTTGATTTACTTCCATATTGGTCATGATTCGGGTTTCGAATTCAACATGTCACTTTTGATATTGCTTCTATGCCAAAGCATATTTCCTCAGGATCCCCATTTAAAGTTCTAAAGAGGATGAAATTAACATTTCTACACCTTAGGTGAGTCAAGCATAAGTTTTGCAGGAAAAAAAAAATGACCAGTCTTATCTCAGTTTGTTTCTCACAAACAGAATGGCGCATATCCTATTCCATTTTCCATGCACATCTCCTTGGTTTGCTAGATCGGTAAAAAATAAAAAGGGCAAAGAAAAACACAAATAAACACACATCACTTCTCTACCAGGTAATTAGAGAAATAAGCACCGGCATTTATCTATCAAATCAAGTGATTGGACAGTGAAGTAGAGTTACCATGCTTAAAAGCTCTAATCATATTCATCAAAAAATCCAAGACACGTCTACTTTTTTCGTCTATCCAAGTGAAAAACTTTATCTTGAAATTAAGGAAAATATTTCTCTTCAGCATCTTCAACATATATAACTAGAGTCTAAAGGCATGGCAAAGCTTCTTCTAAGGTTTTAGACATACTCAGTGTCATTTGAACAACAAAATTTTGTCTGCTTGTCTTTTCATATTTGACGATCTTTGTACAGAAAAAGCCAAAACAGTTCGGCCTCGAAACTCAACCTCGAACTCCTTCAACCTATAAGGAAATTTCCAAGCGACACCCAACATATGTTCAATCATGAGTAGATCATGGACATTTGATTGTAAAATCACTGAACTCAACGAGGTCTCTTCTCTCATAAATACACAACTTATTCTCCATATTAATGTTATGTCCTAATCTACATATATTAACACAACTACAAGGTTTTAAGTCACTTGCACTCCATTTGTACATTTACTTAAGCATTACATTAAGAGCCTGAAGGAAACCTCTATCAACCTCTCTCACCGTTTTCTGTTGTTGTAAGGTCTGACATTTTAGCTGTATGCTGAGCCGAATTCTGGATGCATTACACAAACCCCTTCTTACTGAAAGGTAATCTAATGAGTCGAACACAGAAACTCGAAACTTTTTAAACGATTAGGTCCATTTGATTTCTGGTCTACCTCTTCCTCGTGGTTCACCGATAGTATCATTTGACATTGAGATTGGTTTTGATTTTTTATTGCTATAAGTTGCAGGTAAGAGAAAGACATACTCAGGGAGTTACCAAAGATTGGTTCACAGGCTTTGCTTCTTTACAGGAACGAGAATGAAAAGAAGCATGCGAGGAAGAACTTTTAAGTATATGATAGGTTTATTTTTTGAGGATCTATGTCCAGTTATATTCAGCCAAGTTCACATCAAATGAAGGTATACATGAACCTTCATGTTAGTAAAACTTATCTATTATGCCATCTGACAGTAATCTTCTGGAATAAAGATTAAGTAATCAACCACAAGCAAAAAATGAAGATAGGTTGTCCCAGTAATCAAACATGAATATAAACTTATAAAGTTGAGGTTTTAGATTTCTCATGACCAGGAACAACGGAAAAAACAAAAAAAGGGGCGTAAAATTGTCGATAAAAAGCAACCAACTTCGAAGTGAGATCATATTAACAAAACTACATTAGACCCCAGTTAGCAAAAAAATTGCACTAACCAAGAACGAACACTTTCTATTTGTATGTCTATGTTGGGGGCATACTTTTAGATTAAAACTAGTAAATACCACAAAACTTCACCTGTGCTCATCTTCTGTCCAAGCAATTCCCTTGCGCCGCTCCTGATCTGACCTTGAAGCCTTGCCTCCGTGACCAGAATCACCATTTAAGTGCCCAAAATTCCCACCTTTCTTAACAGCTCCTTGGTCACTAGCATAGCTTGTTGAACCATCTGAAGAAGAATTATAACAAGGCAAAGGTATGCAGCCAGACTCAATCCCGCTGACATCATCAATCAAAAGTTCATAGTGATGTTTAACCTCTTCCAGAGATTTTCCTGGGATATCAGCAGTAATTTTCTCCCATCTATCTGAAGAATCCTCAGGATAAGTTGCTAATGCTTTCTCAAATTGCTTATCCTGCTCTTTACTCCACACAGAGGTGCTCGACTCACTGGTCAGCATCTATCCTTTCAATCAATAGAATTTATATCCAGTCTTGTATTTTCAGATCTGTATATTTTATGGGAAAAGAACCACAGTGGGAAAGCTAAAGAGTAAAACACTAAAACACAAGACAGTTGCACTTTTTTAGAGACAATTTGCAATAAATATCACTTAAGAGCCAGATAAGCACGGGAAATGCTGATGAATTCAATGGTAATCTGCCCCACAATTCAAGAATTGGACTCTTGTGAAATGATGTCCCTATTGATGAAGAAAAAGGCAATAAATTTAGTAAGTGCATGAGAAATATCTGAAAACTATAAAACCAAACATAAATATAGATAAAATGTAACAAATGACTGCCAGGAAAGGAAATGAACAAGTTTAATTGGTGGGATGATTTCAATATAATGGTAATTATGGATTTATAAGAGTGTGAAATATGAAAGAGATTACCATGAGTGCCTAATAAAGAGAGTTCCACAAGTGCAAAATGAATACAAGCAGCATTCAATTTGCCATAACTCTCAAATTGTACACATATTTCCAATTTTGATAGCAGCAGTTTTTAAAGCAAAGGCCCACTTGAAAGATGAAATATGCCTAACTTTTACAGTCCAATACTGTTATACTGAGGATGCCTTTTCCACTGCTAAGTGATGACACAGACACAGTAAAAAGTAAAAACTCCATAAACAAATTCAGACACTTGGAGCTTGGCTATGCCTGTTCATGTGAAAGGACAGACTTTCCACACCTGACACAGAAGATTTGGAGTGTTGGGTCTAAAAGTAATTACTAATGTTTTATGTTTAAGAGTACATTCTTAAACTTTTCAAGACATCAAAGCAAAGCAGGATAATTGAGGAAACCCCCGAAAGACCCTTCATAAGCCAACAAACGAACTCACCTTATGGACTATGTTTGTCCTCGTTTAGCTGTCAATCAACTAATTTTTTCCACTTGACCGTCTCTTATTCATTTCAAAGGTTACTTATAGAGTATTGTATGGACGCCTTTCCATTTAATAATTATAATTGATGCAACTATAGCAACAAAACAGTCAAGTAGACAGCCAAATAGAGCTGATACTGAAATGGGGGCTGTAGAGGATTTTTGAATGACGTTGATGGCTTATCCTAAAAATCAAATCCCACAAGAAAAGCAAGAACTGCACACACACTGACTGTGTGAGAGAGGGAGGTGGGGCTGTGCCAACCATTGAGCGAAAATAGTCAATCAGGATGACAACTATTGTGACGAGGAAAATGAAAGGGGACCATTTTATTCGAGTGGCTCATCAATTTCTATGTTCTATAAATATCGTTCAAGCATTAATATCTGACACTCACCACGTATGAAAATAATGAAAACCATAGCAGAATATGATAGTGCTATGTGTCATCAACCGTAATATTAAATGATAATTACAATTATTTAATTTTACCTGTCGTCAAGTGTGTAGTTGAAAAATATCTTTATATACATAAAAAGTGCTTATTAAACGGAATATGTTGGTTTAACGGAATTTCTTGATTTAACGGAAAAACTAACGAAATTTTTTTAATTTAAAAATCTTTTTCTTTTAACTCCATAATTGGGCTTCAAAATTTACAATTCTAAAGCCCATGTAGAAGTATTGGATGTCATGCTCATTTTATAGATACACTTCTCTCCAAAGGTTTCATAAACTTCCAATGTGGAATTGTGCATTTTATATATGCTCTTAACCCCAATAGTTTTATAAATTTCCAATGTGGGATAGTGACAAAAAAAAAATGTTAAAATACTCATCAAAATCATTTTCAAATGTATGTCTAATTGACTAATTTGATTTTGAATTACAACTAATTAAATTGTAATATTCACTTTCATTCTTTTAATTTTCAAATTTAATTTAAATTGCACTTGATTATTAATATATTAATGTTAGATATTATTTTCTATAAGTTTAAAATATTTTAATTTAACAAAGTAAACTATTTTAACTTATTTATTTTTAATTTTTAGTGTTGGGACTAATTGTAGGATATATAATGAATCTAATTAATAAAGATAGATTTACTTTGAATTATTTTTATGTATTTATTGCATTCGGTTCGACCCCAGTTGAATTCCCACGAACTTCACGTCGGAATCATTCTCGATTGTGAATCAAAATCCTTCATCTCCATTTTCAGATATCGGAATTATCAAATCCGTAGACTTTTCGTATAAATCATATAATTAATGCTCATGTTTAGTTCCTTAATTAATAAAAAAAATTAAAATTCTTCTAACACTATTTAGCAATATTATAGTATTATATTAAATGTTTAGTAAGTATTATTTTTAAATATTAGATGATTTTATGATATAGTAAAAAATCTATTTTTTTTATAATATAGAAAAAAACTATTTTTTAAAATAAAAATATATTTAATGTCTTAAAAATAATTAAAATAATATTAAAAATACGAAACGTATTATGACTCTTATTTTTCGTATTGACACGCCTAAACTTGTGATTCTTGATTCTCAATATCGACGTTTCGCAACGCATTACGCCTTTTAGAACATTATTAATAAATGAATGGAAAATGCAAAAATCTTTATACTACTACATTTTAGTCACTAGGAAAAAATGAAACTAAAAAAACAAAATAGATGTGGAGATTATCAATTTAAAAATGCTAATAGTTTATTTGGTAAGGTACATTGAACTCAACGAAGAAAAAATATTTATTTATTTAATTTTGTATTATAATGTTATCTATTATTTTATTATGTACAAAAAGTTCATGATTAAATACAAAATTTAACATAATATAATAGTACGAAACACAAACTTATACATTTTAATTTAGAATTTAACAATATTCAAATTAAAATTAATATATCACAATGTGTAATTATTTATTAATTACATAAACATTATATCATTAATTATTTAATGAACCAAAAAATTATATATAAACTAAGCAAACGTGTATTGCACGTTGCTTAAACCTAGTATTGATATACATATTCATGACACGGAAACCATCAATTATTACATCATTATGTACACAATGATGTACAAGTAGCATTACTTTAAAATTAATTATTGACTTTAACTTATATTTTAATTCACTTTTGTAGTTAAATCAAATAGGGAATATATTCTACTACTTTCTTAATTGATTCCGACTAGTTGATTGTATGCTCTTTTTTATTTTGCCCAGTTGTTCACATCATTTCATTATAATGAAATTTCGTGTTTTAGTTAAAATATATATTTTTTTTCTTATTTTAACAGTAAGTAAAAGAGTAGATTATATACATATTGGTACGCGACTATGCAAAAATAAAAATACATTTTTCTATTTTACCATAATGTTTATATCAGATTTGAAACCCGATATTTTTCTCTCTCTTACTTTTATTTAGATAAAAAAAAAACGATTTTAACTTGAAGAAAGTTCCTTTTTTCCTTTTTGTAGAAAATAGATATGGTTACATCTCAATAATATTTTTGAAAATTAAATCATTTATTTCAAGGAAAAAGAACAAAATTAATCCAAAATATTGACTAGAAAAAGGAATAGAAAAAAAAAAGAATTAAACTTTGAACCTTATTTAATGCTAAATCTATTATTTTTTGAAGTGAACGTTGACTTTATATTATTATATATTATGATAAGAGGAATTTAATTTTCTAAATTTAACCTAACATAAATGTATGAATGTTAAAAAAAAAAAAAAAAAAAAAGGTTAAAGAAGAAAAGAGAACAAAGAAAAGAGTTACGTTACACTACCCAAATTGGGTTACAAAGGGCTCCGCCCAAGTGGGGGGTGCCACATCACTTGGGCACTCCCCTTTTTGTAACCCAACTTGGATAAAGTAGCATTTTTGCAAAGAAAAAATGTTTTACTTCACACATTGCAAATGAATAAAATTGACTAGTATAGCTATATTTCTTTTAAGTGTGAGGAGAAAAAAAAAGGCAAAAGAAACGTACTATGAATTTTGTTTTTTATACCCGAATTTTCATATAAAAATATTTTTTAATTACAATATCAATTGACTATGACTCGTCGATTGAACTGATGATGCAACAGAATAGTACAAGAATGATGAACAAATCTAAAACACGTTAATTACAAGAATACCACGAAATTAAGAAATGAAAGTCTTTGATTCACGAAAGAATGCCCAAAATTGAAAATTGAATGTTGGGATTTAAGGCTCCCCCTCAGGCCTCAGCTCAGCTCCAATCCAAAGTTACAGAAGAGATAATAGGTACCAACAGAATTGAAGAATAAATGACAACAGCAAGAAGAAAACCAGCACACCAAGAAGACAGAATAAACTAGTACACAGAATTATAACGAGAAAAACAGAGGCAGAATTTGAACAGGAAGGGAACTCCTCTTCCTCAATCTTTATTGACAAAAGATTACATTCATTACGTGAATCAATCACCATCTCAGGTGATTATTGTACATCATAATGCTACCAGTAGAAGGCTTTTACAGATTTCTACAGATTGAATTTTCAAAGACTTCACACTCTTACACAATCTCACTTCTCACTTGAATTACAGAACTCTATTCCAGAATTCTACAGAGTTTTTTTTTCACTCTCGAGCTCTCTTTTTCTTTATTTTTGAGCTCTCCTTTTTTTCTATCTAAGGCTCCTATTTATAGACCTAAATGGAGCATCTAATCAATTAAAAACTAATCAACTAACATAGGCTCCACTTGGTTATAGATTCGAACCGAAAAAATTGTAAATGAGGCTCATCTTCAACTAATTTTTATTCCAATTGAAAAAGCTAAGGTTGTTTAAGACTTCTTCATGAATCAATTCTCCTTACATTGAAAAAATGATTAATTAATTAGAAGAAATTCAGAATTTTATAATTTCAATAAAAACCCATTCCAACTCCAAATTGTGGCTGCAATATATAGACACTCTTAGTCCCTAGCCTCCTAATATGAAACAATTAATCAAAATTACATAATTAAAGAATAAAGAAATAAAACGGTTAAGTTTCCTCAACTTTATTTTGCTCACAAGTTGCAATTATAGCAATCCCTTCTTTCCATTTTGTAGCTTCAACAATTGCTTCACATTTTCCATACATATCGAAAATGGAATTAGCCACACCAACGTTGGACTGAAAAGGTGTCTATTTCACTAATATATCCATGTACTCCCACTCATTTCCACTTCATACTCTTCATCGAAAAATTGAAGTACTATCTTAATCATTATCATCAAAATCTATAAATTCAAAATTTGATCAATATTACCGATGGATTCGGAGAGAATAAGATCTATATTGTGAATAATCAATTAAATGTTTTGTAATTTCTTGTTTCAAAATCATGTATGTTTCAGAATCTACATTTGAGCGTTCATTAGAAAAATATTTTGTTGTTTTGCCGGTATACGTTGATTATATTGTCATCCTTCAATATTATTGTTACGGGCCAATGGAGACCCGCCATGTGTCAGGTGAACTGATTCCCATCATGCCACTTGGCGGACTAGGTGATTTCGCCTAGGACGAGGTGTCGGCGAACTAATCACATTATATCGAGCTGAAGCACTGATCCGCAGTTCACAGCGGATGCAAAGGTACGCACTCCGCATCTGCAGCACTACATGAACTTGTCACGCCTTGCCTTTGCAAATATCTTTCCAAAGTCAAATCTCTGATTGATTGATGGGACGTGTAGCAAGATACAAATGGTCAACTCAGTTGCCTTTGTCAGAACATTCAATGCTTGCCAACTTATGGATTGACATGTTGACACCTAGGATGGGACGATCGTGAAGGATCTGATGCCACGTGTCTCATCATCCAACGGCTCTCATCTTCTCATCCTTAGTATAAATACCTCCACACTGTGCCACAAGAAGGATTCGATTCAATTCCACAAAATCGGTAACTTAGGCATTATAATTACCCCCTTGCCCTTAGAAATATACCCCTATCGTCTACATTTTCAAGAACCACTTCCTGGAGATTATTTAATCATCGACGATAATATTCCGATTGTTCGAAAAACTGACTAGACCGTCGGAGTGCTCGCGGCCGCTCCCAACTCCACCGAAAAAGGCCACGGGTGACTAACGGTGTGCCACAGTGTACAGGAAGGAGCTGACGTAAAGACTTATTCTGTTGGCCACATGTCAAAGCCATTTTTAGGGGTCAACAATTATTGTAGTTAAATTTATTTCTACTTTTATAATTACTAGGTTTAAGCAACGTGCAATGCACGTTTGCTTAGTTTCTATATAATTTTTTTGGTTCATTAAATAATTAATGATGTAATGTTTATGTAATTGATAAATAATTACACACTGTGATATATTAATTTTAATTTGAATAGTGTTAAATTCTAAATTAAAATGTATAAGTTTGTGTTTCGTACTATTATATTATATTAAATTTTATATTTAATCATGAACTTTTTGTACATAATAAAATAATAGATAACATTATAATACAAAATTAAATAAATAAATATTTTTTCTTCGTTGAGTTCAATGTACCTTACCAAATAAACTATTAGCATTTTTAAATTGATAATCTCCACATCTATTTTGTTTTTTTAGTTTCATTTTTTCCTAGTGACTAAAATGTAGTAGTATAAAGATTTTTGCATTTTCCATTCATTTATTAATAATGTTCTAAAAGGCGTAATGCGTTGCGAAACGTCGATATTGAGAATCAAGAATCACAAGTTTAGGCGTGTCAATACGAAAAATAAGCGTCATAATACGTTTCGTATTTTTAATATTATTTTAATTATTTTTAAGACATTAAATATATTTTTATTTTAAAAAATAGTTTTTTTCTATATTATAAAAAAAAAATAGATTTTTTACTATATCATAAAATCATCTAATATTTAAAAATAATACTTACTAAACATTTAATATAATACTATAATATTGCTAAATAGTGTTAGAAGAATTTTAATTTTTTTTATTAATTAAGGAACTAAACATGAGCATTAATCATATGATTTATACGAAAAGTCTGCGGATTTGATAATTCCGATATCTGAAAATAGAGATGAAGGATCTTGATTCACAATCGAGAATGATTCTGACGTGAAGTTCGTGGGAATTCAACTAGGGTCGAACCGAATGCAATAAATATATAAAAATAATTCAAAGTAAATCTATCTTTATTCATTAGATTCAATATATATCCTACAATTAGTCCCAACATTAAAAATAAAAAATAAATATGTTCAAATAGTTTACTTTGTTAAATTAAAATATTTTAAACTTATAGAAAATAATATCTAACATTAATATATTAATAATCAAGTGCAATCTAAATTAAATAAATGAAAGAATGAAAGTGAATATTAAAATTTAATTAGTTGTAATTCAAAATCAAATTAGTCAATTGACATACATTTGAAAATGATTTTGATGAGCATTTTAACATTGTTTTTTGTCACTATCCCACATTGGAAATTTATAAAACTATTGGAGTTAAGAGTATATATAAAATGCACAATTCCACATTGTAAATTTATGAAACCTTTGGAGAGAAGTGTATCTATAAAATGAGCATGACATCCAATACTTCTACATGGGCTTTAGAATTGTAAATTTTGAAGCCCAATTATGGAGTTAAAATATTTTTAAATTAAAAAAATTTCGTTTTCCGTTAGTTTTTCCGTTAAACCAACATATTCCGTTTAATAGGCACTTTTTATATATAGAAGATATGTAATATTATGAATGAAGCAGTTTTAGCAGCATCAGAATACTGCAACGTAGTCTAACCCTTTTCGTATAGTCAAATATATTTGAAAGAGCCTCTTTAATTTATTCTAATGTAAAAATTTGCACCTTCGATTAATATGAGACATATTTAAATATTTCTACACCAACCACTCGTTCGAAGAGCTTTCGAAAGGTCAAACGCGAATTTTGGATCTATTTAAATAATTTTTTGAAAGTTTTTAACTTGATTTGGTATTTTTGTGATTCTCAAAGAATCAGTTAAGTGTTAATATTGGGGTGCGACTAAGCCGCTCTTAAACTAATGGGTTGGATCATAACTCAAATAAATGTTTAAATATTTCTTCACCGAACACCAATTGATTTTCAAATTAAATGATTAGAATTCAATTCTAACAAATGGTATCAGAGCTCATGAATTCAAGTCATCCACAAGTCCCAAGAGTCTCAAGTTGAGGGAGTGATTATATGGGTGCAACAATTTGGTTTCTCAATTTATTTTTGAAATATTAATAAATTAGGACAAAAAGAGAACTAATTTAATTAAATAGGGTTAGATTGGTATTGAATTTGAAAGCTTCTCACAATCTGCTTCAGGATAGTACAAATACTTCTATAATCCTTTAGATTTCAATTCCTATGTTACTTTGCTACAATTCACTTTTAAATCATCAAACACCTTAATTTTTACATCTGAATTTTCATTTAAAACTATTTTTTAATTACAATATCGATCGACTACCTAATATGAAATTAATTAAAATTACATAATTAAAGAAATAAAATAGTTCCAAGACTAGTCTTATTGGATCTTGGGCTACATCATTCTCCTCGAATTAAAAAAAAGATTCATTCTTGAATCTTGCATTATATTTTCACCTGATTCCTTCATTCGATTTTACAATTGCGAAAACCCAATATTTTTGAAGTAGAAATATCTGAATAACCATGTGTTCTTGCCTATAACATTTGTATGTTTACCCAAGCATCTAATCAAATAGTAATAAAGTTACGAGTTCGAATCACCTGCCAATACTTCTTCGGTCGAGCCGTCGCACCGGACTTATCTAGTGCGATTTATCTCTCCTGTATAGTTTGCGAGTTACTGCATATGAAGCGAGGTTTATCCATTGCACATTCACGGGTAGCGACTGCGGATTTCCCCTTCAACAAAAAGAAAATATAGTAATAAAGTTTCCTCAACTTCATTTTGCTCACAAGTTGGAATCATAGCAATGCCTTCTTTCCATTTTGATGAATATACACCGAGTTTCAACAATTGCTTTACATGGACAACTGTATTTTTGTTGTTGTATTTATATATGCAGTTAAACACCTGTAAAAGAGCGTGAATTCATTTTTTTTTATCAATACAAATTCTCTTTAATTCTCTCTCTAGCTCAATAATTTTTGTTTTAAAATTGATGTATGTTTCAGAATCTGCATTTGAGCATTCATTAAAAAACATTTTATTTTTTGCCAGTATATATTGATTATATTGACTTCCTTCAATATTATTATAGTTAAGTTTATTTCTACTTTTTTAATTATATGTAATATTTAAATATTTATCAAAGACACTAAATTCACCATAGTTATTTTAAAAACAAAAAATAGTATCTATTTAATTTTAAAATAAATAAAATTAGAAAATATATTTGATAAGTCAATGACCGATAAAAAAAAAAAAAAAAGCTTCTGTATTCTAGAATACCAACAAATTTAGAATATGAAATGAATTAAATATATTCATTTAAATATTGAAAAAATATAAAAAGTAATTGTTACCCTCATCGAGACTCTAATCACTGATTATGAGGTAGCCAACTAACGAATCATCTCAGGCTCACATTCCACATCATTCGCTTATTTGGCCCAACTAAAGCCATCAAAAAGTGGAAGTTGCACCTTGTCAAGGCGCCATGAAGAGGTTGAACCTCCATGGCCAAGATCATGTATCACGATTTGCCATACCTCAATACCAAAGTGATGAGCTTTTGATTCCACAAAGGCATCCTCCTAACTTTACCTTTTTCAAGAGATTTTTTCATACAAGATCTTTTACGATTAATTGATGTAATCTCTTTGTTGCAGAAGTCTCTCAATCTATTTTTCAAATACCAGATATATGCTATAGGGTGGCCACTTTTTATCATTAAAAGTCATTTGAACATAGGAATGTAGAAGTGACACCTAGGAGATAATGCGTCGATCTTTAAGATGATGTCACGTGTCTTTCATCCAACGATAACCACTTTACCCCTTTTACTATAAAAGTTCACGCTTAGTGCTATTTGAAAATAATACTACTTTACACTCTTAACTTGTAACTTAACTCTAATTATTTCCTTTCTACAATTGGGTGCTCGTATACATACTCATAGATCATGTTTTCCATTTATTATGCACTTAAATATATAAGTTGACTGACTTGGCCTTTGAAGTGCTTACAGATACCTTTCCTACCATCGGAGAAAGTCGTGTGCTTCTAACGATTTGTTCAAGTGCACAATAGCCTTTACGCATGAACGTGATAAGAGATGAAATTTGTTAACCACGTCATCAATCGAAAATCGAGGTCAGCAATAACTATGCACACATCATTATTTTTATAAATACACCACATTTTATTGCATTATTAAAGGTTCGTACTTTTTATTTAGCCCCTATTTGATGGCTAGAAATTGAGAGGAAAATAATGTTTTGAATAGTAATTTTTTTGGAAAATGTATGGTTAGAAAGTATGAATTTTTTTTGAATTTACGTGCAAAATATTTTCAATAATGCTCATGCACACTCTCATTTACATCTTTGTTGATACTCTTTCACATGAATCTATCAAAACCATTGATTTTGAATTCATCTATCACACCACTACACATATTTCTTCCACATATGGGATGTCAACCACAATGTCACGAAGAGTATACGTTTAGCATTATTCAAATATTTTATTGTGTGAATATATAATTAAGAATAAGTATGAGAAATAAAGAGGTTCAAATAATGGCTTATTCAATTTTTATTTCTTACACCATATTTTAATTGTGTTTAAAATTCTTAATATTTGTTCATTATATCACTTATGTTTCTAACAATTTTTCATGTCATTCTTAACCTCAAACTTTTCATTAGTTAACAAATTTTGTATTTAATAACATTTTATGTTTTAAAGTCCATTAAAATATCGTAAAATAACTTATTTTTTCATCATATTTTAAAAAGTAAATAAATAAAAAGTGCAAATAATATTTTTCTCTCCTTTCAAAATATAAAAATAAAATACATTGATAGAAATTATCATCAAGGACGAGAAGTTCTAATTAGTGAAAGATTGAAAATAAGAATTCGATGAAAAAAGTTAAAGAAATAATTGCTACAATGAGCAATAATTAAGGAGTTTAATTGCAAATAGAATATAGTCTATAATTAAAAATGGTGACGGCAAATAGGCAATATGATCACCCTTGTGCACACTTCTCAAAGATGACGTAAATCTCCAGTCTCCAACCATAGCAGATCTACCTCCAACACCCGGTCTCTAGTCTACTTTCCCTCTCCTTCCCGGCTCTTTGCGTACGTATATATACACGACTCTTAACACAATATGTATAAAGCTGCGTGCTTTTCTCTCTGCGAATCTCCTCCTCTCTTTGCGTCAAATTTTTTGTATATAGAGATTTCTGTATAGATAGACGAGAAGATGGGCAGAGTTTCGGTGATCATCTACGTTACAGTAGCAATACTCCTCCTTATCCTCGTCTCCCGCTCTTCCAACAACCACCCTCACCGCCACCGCCGCCTTAGACTCCGTTCCAACTTCAACTTAAAGGTGGAGCCCCGCCGCCACCATGATCCCGTCGCTTTTGACCCGCTTATAGCCGACATCGAGCGCCACCGTGAGGACAAGCAATGGGAGCAACAGTTCTTTCAGATCCACCACCCCGAGTTGCTGATTCCATACGAGACGACTCACCCTGAGGCTCCTGGACACGAGTCCCAGCCCGAGAGGGAGGACTTCATGAACGCTGAAGACTACTTGAATGACGAGGAACGGTTCAATGTTACCAAAAGGTTGGTGGTTTTGTTCCCCAAGATCGATGTGGACCCTGTGGATGGGTTCGTAAGTGAGCACGAGCTGACCGAGTGGAACTTACAGCAGAGCCAGCGGGAGGTTTTGCATCGGACTGAAAGGGAGATGGAGGTTCATGATAAGAATAAAGACGGGTTTGTGTCGTACGCTGAGTACGAGGCCCCCAGCTGGGTTAAAAACTCAGGTCAATTTCAATTTAATTCGTGCTAGTTGAATCCTTTTCTTTTCCTCTGTTGTTTCTTAGTTATTTCGATTTCGTTAATTGTTATATGAGTTAAAAAAATTCCAAGAAAGTTTATTAGTGTTTCAAAGTTTTTTATACTCTATGGTCTATACTATGGTTATCGTGAATTCGATCATTGAGTATTTAGTTAGCTCAAGAATCATTTATCGGAAGAGCAAGTGAGAACAAGTTTAATGGAGGACTTGAGCCTAGTTTGTCAAATCCAATTAAGAGGAGAAAAATTGCCTAACTTTGTTTGAAATATGGTTTTAAACTGTTCATTTTCATTTCGAGCTGAATGCGTTTCAGATAAAACCTACTTTTCTTATTACAACAAAAAGTATTTCAGACATGAAGAGTACAGAGAGATGACTCAAAAATTGAACCGTTTAAATGTTTAACAACCAGTATTAACAGTGTTCGTGTTCACAGGTTATACGCCTACACATTATTTCACATGCAGCTTATTTGGTGCACACTTGTTTTCCCATTTATTCCTCTAGGCGATTCAGTTTATGCAATAAAATTATCACTTTCAAACAACATTTGCTTGCTTGTCTTGGAGCTACATCATTTAGTTAAATCCTTTTGGCAACAGATGAAAATTCCTTTCAATTTGGACTTGACAATGAGAACTGACCATACCCCTCAATTTAAAAAAGTAGTTTTCGTACTTTCTCATAAATCATTCTTGATTCTCTTACTCCAGATAATAATTCGTTCGGATATGATATGGGCTGGTGGAAAGAGGAGCATTTTAATGCATCTGACGTGGATGGAGATGGTCTTTTGAATATCACAGAGTTCAATGAGTAAGATTTTATTCAGCTGGGAAGTTTAATCTCGAAAAGGATTTAATGATTTTCCTGGTTCCATATGTTTAAGATTCTTCATAAACTACTCAAATCTATTATTTTCCTTGTGATTATAGCTTTCTTCATCCGGCTGATACCAATAATCCGAAATTACTTCAGTGGTTATGCAAGGAAGAGATAAGGTGCCATGAATTTTCTTATAACAATGCTTTTTTGAATGTCAATTGCAATTATTTAGTTCCTGTGCATTTCTTCTTGCCATTCTCTGAAAGATGGCTGGCATTTCTTCATATATAGTATTTGCACAATTCTTGTCTATGTGCTTTTTCTCATTATATGCGAAGAAAATTGCACGGGAAAGGAAAATTACGAATTCAGTCTTTGATAAACGTAGGAAAGGTGTTGCCAAAGTCTCATAAATAGAACACCTCATTTGCAGCAAGGGAGAAGAGCAAAACACAAAGTGTATTGTGCAAAGAGTTACGAGAGAAAATATTGAGGCCTTGGCATAGGCAGATAAAAATATAGTGTATATTTTGTATTCTCTTTTCTTTAGTTGATATAGTGAAATATATTATTGTGGGTCAGTGGACAAAGACACAATTTTCGAACCACGTTAAATCCTTGTATCTTGTACTTGCACTTATTTTTGTGTCTTTTATTCTTCTTAGTTCAAATTACTTTTGTTTCCCACTAATCTGGCGAAATTAGTAGCTTCTTAGTGCATAACACTTTGAACTATCATGGGAAAACATATAATTTTACTCCCAAAGTATAAGGAGAATATGACTATATATGTAGTGTACATAAGACTTCTACTAGGCTAGGATATTTACATCTTTCACAATACCTAAGGGGTAAGTAATATGAACTTTCTAGTTACTTATCCTTATCTAGTAATCATGTCACATTTCTAATAGGACCAGAGTTCCTAATTCCCTTATCCTTATCGAAATTCCTTGTCCTTCAACAAACGCATGTAACTTTGCTTAGTCCCCTTCAAGCTGGCTTAAAAGTAGAAATCATTTCCAGCTACCTTATCAATGGCTGGATCACTGCCTTATGCAGCCACTTAGTGAGAATATCAGCTGGTGGCTTTAATGTTGGGATATATGTAGTATAAATCAATACATTTTCTAGAATTTCCTCAGTAAAATATTCATTCATTATGTTTAGTCTTGTCATGCTGCCTTGTTATCATAGTACGACGATAGGAGTATCAAAAATTGACCTCTAAACAACTTCCCTAAATTTTGCCTTAGTCCTACTTCTAGCAACATCAAATTGCTTCTTCATTTTCATATCACCAGGTTTCCTCCAACAAACTTGTAGAAATCTGAATAGTTGACCTTATGTCACTAGTAAAACCATCCCAATCAACATTAGTGTAGGTCTCCCAGGTTGAAGTACGAAAATAATGTCATTTGAGAAAGAAATGGAAATACTAGGAGAGTACTTAATGAGGTACTTGAGGAGAAAAAAAGATGGAGTAGGCAAACGGATTTGTCACAAAACTCATATTCTAGCACGCAACTCTCTCCTTAAAGAGAAGTATGGAGTGATTTATTTTCAAAGGATGTAATATGTATTGTTATGAAAAACTTTTAGACATTCGCTCTTAGCATGTACCCATGTGTGAATATGCCAAAACAACACACTTAGAGCCTATTTGAATTATAAACCGTAAGTTTTTCCCCTAAACTCATTTTCAATTACACATTCTTCCAATAAAATAATTTTACACGTAAATCCAAAATATTTTTATTTTAGCCATACATTCTCCAAAAAATAATTACTACAAAATCTAATCTCTTGAAGCTCAAACAAACCCATAAAAGAGTCTTGAAATTAAGGACCACGGTAAGTATATGACTTCTAAAGTAGGAAATAGTAAGAACAACATAAAAAAATTTGAAAGCCCATTTTCAAAACATAAAATACTGTGACATTTTCTTTTCTCTTAGTGGATACCCTTTTTTTGAGAGGTATCAACACAAGAAAGCTAATGAGCTATCCCACAAAAGAAAATCCCCAAGGATAGAAGGAAACAATATCACGTTATCACTTCTAAGGAATGAGAGATCTCAAGATTGAGGAACCCAAGAGAGGGGAAGAAAAAAGAGAGAGTGGAAAATTCTTGTGAATGATACTAATTCTTGCGTGAATTGGGTTGAATCATGAAATAGAAACCTTTCAAAAAAAAATAAAAATTAACCTTAAAGTTCTCTTTTACTAAGTAAACCCAAGAAACAAGAGTATGATCTTCACTCAATGTTGTGAACCATTTAGTGTCCAAGACATTACTAATCTAAGAGGGTCCAGCAATATCATTATGTCTGACAAATGGTGTAGATTCAATGTACGGCTGTAAAGGTAAATATCAATCATGATGCTTTGATAATTCACAAATGTCACATTGGACAGGAGAAGGATTTTTATGTCTTGTGCACCACTTCATACAATTGCTTTGTCATTAAAAAAAGAAAAAGAAATATTTTTTTGATCAAATCCTGCCTTTGTTTGCCAGGAGGAGTGGCCCAATGACTAAATGATCTCTCGATGAGTGTAGTAATGATCGAAACTCCAGCAGTTTTGGATCAGAAGGAAGAGCTTTGCTTTCTGATTGCTTTTTCTGGCTAGTTTGATGAGTAGTAAATACAATTGGAAATGGATTTGTCAAATAAGTTAGACTAGGATAACCTAATTTCAGAAGCCATAGCATAATTTCATCGTCTACCGACAAAGAATAATTATTATCTTACTTGAGCTTGACCTCTAATACAACCTGGTCTTCATTGTAGTACAACCCATCAGTTTCCTTAGTATTGCGAATGGTAATCCCAAAAATCAGCTCCAGCAGCTCACATTAAGATAGGCCATACTTAGCTGCATAGTTATTGTTGTTAGTAAATTTACTAATGGAAAATAGATTTTTGGGTCATGAAGATCATAGTTAAGTATCAAATTTTGGGATAGAAAACAAATTTGTAAAGCTAGTCATATGTTGTGGATCTCCCAAATCAATGAGTGATCTGTAAAAATTCACTGGTGAGCGGATAATTATCAATGTCCCTGTATATCCTTTCCAATCACATATTGAAAAGTAGTCAATGTTCAGAATGAAACTTTCTCCTCTGGACACAAATATTGATGCTTATTAATATTGCTAAATGACAATCACTTGTTTGATTGCTAGCTACAGTTGTCTCCTATTATCATTTGCTAGTACTATTATCATTCTTCATCTTTGGGAAATGTTATTTTCTTATTATCTTGCTACCACGCTTTCCCTTAATTTGTTCTATATTCTAATTTTTTGTTTCAGGGAAAGGGACAGTGACAGAGATGGTAAGGTTAACTTCAAAGAGTTTTTCCACGGGCTCTTTGATCTGGTGAGAAATTATGATGAAGAGGGGCAAAATTCTTCACATGAGTCTGATGATATGTTGGAGGCCCCAGCTAAGAAATTGTTTGCTCAGCTTGACAAAGATGGTGACGGGTGATCAATTAGACATCTATGTTCAAATAGATTTAATGCTAGATGATGGTTAAAGGATTTATTAGTTGTATCTAACCTGAATTTCTTATCATGCTGTAGATATTTGTCCCATGAAGAATTATTACCCATTATTGGAAAACTTCATCCATCGGAGCGCTATTATGCTAAACAACAGACAGAGTACATCATGCAACAGGTAGTTATTGCATTTCCATTTGGCTAGTTTGATTATTGTAGTCTTTTCGATTTGACAAGATTGATATGAGGAGCTTTATATGGCCATATTTCTTATAAGATAAACCATGTGGTTTATCTAGGCTAAATGCTTTGCTTAATTTGACTTTCGGAAGTTGGCTTTATATTTCTATTAGGAAGAACATCCTGGAGTCGTGTGTACAACTATTTGAGTGCTCTGATGGTGGCAAATACATTTTGAAATAAACATGTTTTGTTTGTACATTAGCAGTCTGTTGATTTTCAACATGGCTCCTACACTTGAAGTGGAGGATTCAAGATAAAGTTCTGTACTTCTTAATGTATCCTATAATTTTTAAAGAATGTATTTAGATATGTGGGGTTTGGTCTAAGGTAGTTGGACCTCCTGCTAATGTGGGAGAAAATAGTGGTATTGAACCCACGACTTGCTGCAACAAAATTAAATAGGAAGAGAAGTGCACGACACAAATTGTGACCTTCCCCATGTGCATGTGCATCCACACAGCTAGTTAATTTCCACTTATGTGGAGTAGAAAACAGTAGGTTCCTTTCCAGAATGTTTGGTTGTGATCACATTTTTCTAAATTCAAACAAAAGGGTAATCCTTATTCAGTTTATGACTGTTGAAATATCATAACTCAAAAAGTTTCAGACTTCCTTGAAAGACAATCTTAGTAATCATTCTCAGGACTCAAATTGTTTTTCAAGCCATGTGCACTTGTCCTGACCAAATAGAGATTTTTCAAACTTATAAATCTTCATCCTAATTTAAAAATTTGAAATGGGAAGAGAAATAGAAAACATTTAGATACCTTGATAGTTGTACATGCTGATAGTAAGAAATGGAGATAAGTGATATGTCTGTGTGCTACAAATATTGTTACTCTGATATCAAGGTAATTTTGGTATTAGTTCTTTTAAGTTCAATTTCAGTTTTCGTTTTCCATAAGTGATTTTTCAGTTCTTGTGTTTTCAGTCCTTTCCTTTTCCATCTTCCTCCACTGATGAACTGACAATGTTCTCAAACTTGTTTGTATTGACCTGTCTATGTCAATTAGATAGAATTCCAGGTTAACCCATTGAGTGAAATTACTAGTAGATGTCCTAATATTTGTATGTTGAAAAGTGATGGCTTCAGAAAATCAGAACCAGACTGAGTGAGTTTCTGCCTAGCGATGAACTGTGAGGACGGTTCTGAAAATATATAACCCATAATTTTGCAGGCTGATTCAGATAAAGATGGTCGTCTGAGCTTGAAAGAGATGATTGAGAGTCCATATGTTTTCTATAGTGCTGTATTTAATGAGGATGAAGATGATTATGGACACCATGACGAATTCCGTTAGATCCACAGTAGGTAGGCAGGTAAGATAGTTTATGATTCACAAATACAAATAATCTTGTCTGTTTTCTCTTCATAACATGGAGGAATTTGCTGCAGGATTATAACATTTCATTTCATATTCTTTTTCCTCGTGCTCATATCATGTACAAATAGTCAGCCATTGTGGCCAGATTCTCACATGGTGTGTCCCCAATTGTCATGTTTACTTTTTTCAACGTTTGATTGATACTTGAAAATCTCAACTATTTTTACTTTTACTTTCTATTGCAGATTATGGGCTGTTGGCAGTTCAACTAGTGAATGCTTTAGGACAGTTTTAGAAACATAACATATAATTCAAAATCTTTTCCCAACCCTTTTTTGTAATCTCTTTTTCGTGTTTAGCTTTGTGAGACTTGTTATCACCAAACATTATATGCTGCAGACAGTTTATTGTAACCCAAGCATGAAGCAAATAGTGTCTGCTGCCATTAGATTTAATCATTTTTCCTTTTCATTTCTCTTTTATTTGGTTAGTGGAAAGCGTTTCCCCTTTTGATGTTCAATTACTGATTCTTGAAAATGGAAACTAGTGGCAGTTTAGTTTACTTGAAGTGCAAAGAGATTGTTCACTTATGGTGCGTTTGGTACACCGAAAGGATAATATAGTCAGATCGGTTACCATCTTGGCCTTCTTTAGGTCCCTCACTAAGGAAAGTCTTGTCCGTAATTGGGTATGCTATACTCGTGATACATGTTATGTTGACGCAAGAGCAATGACTCCTTAATCCTTATCTCATCATATTTAATACACATCAATTAAAATAGTGACTAGAAGTAATATAAAAAAATTACACCCTTTGTGATCTGACTAAAAATATCAGCATCAGCAAATCGGTTACCAGAACTCCCAAGATGTATTACGTAACACTTGTTGTAGTTGAGGCTATGGAGGACGATGTTGAGGTTGTTGATGTGTAACTTGATAGTTTTGTTAGTAGGTCCATGTTTCAGGGTTACCTTTTCTTAGCACAGAAAGGGAATACCTTGCAGCAATAGTTTGTTTCGCTAGATTATCTTCTGCCTTTTCTCGATTGTTTCGGGATGAAAGTAAATTTGATTACAATTTAAAGAAAGCTTGCAACGTGAAATTGAAATGCATTAAAATAAACTTGATCATTGATTGTTAGAAAGCTGGACATTACAATAGATGAAAGCAGGAAATTATAATGGCTAGTGCAGGGGGCGAACACTAGAAAGCTTGAAAATGTTTGAAAGACTAATATCTCCTATAATAGATTTCGGAACAAAAACACAACTGACGGAGTAGACGTCTTTTGGTCGAAGAATCATATTAAAACTTTCTAATTTCTATCTATTTAAATAAATTATTTACAATGTGTGGCCGAAGTTGGACAAACTATAACTGCGATAGGATCACGGGGTTTAAGTAAAGTTGCAGTTCATGACATTCTCCCCCATTTGTTTTGGCGATGTCCTCGGAGCCATTGCGTATTCTTTTCGCTGTTGCATCCACTCCATTTGACCAAGTACTCTTGAAAATATTTCCTAGAAGCTCGAGTAGTTTGGTAGCCAAAAATCTTTTTAGCAATCTTCTTTTCTGATCTTTTCACTTTAAATATTGGTTGCTTCAAATTTGCAAGACTTTTTGTACCGCTTCTAATTGGTATCTGCAGTATGGAGGAGTAACGGTTGCTGGCCAGTAGTAATTTCAAAAATACTCTGGGCATTGAAACACATTTGAGCCATATCTACAAGTTTCACTTTCACCCAAAATTCCTGCGAAGCAGATATAAAGTGCCGAAAATAGTCTTCCAGCATATAATTGAAGCGCTATGTCTGTTCATCTGATTGTAGGTGAAAACTAGAATTCGTGCTCAAAGTTGAACCAAGAAGTTTGAACAACTCGGTCCAGAAAATGCCAGTAAATCGAGAATCTCGATCATTGACGATAGACGGTCCCCAGTAATTAACAATGTGTTCGAAGCAGAGTTGAGCTTTCTCTTTGGTTGATACATACTTTGGCGATGTGGTGAGAGTTGCATTTTCAGATAAACGGTTCACCCCAACGATGATAATGCCAAAGTCTCCAATTCTTGGCAATCCACTAATGTAGTTCGTCGATCCACTCTCGGTTGATCTATTCGGGATGGAAAGGGGTTCCAGTAAGCCTGCTTTTTTTTTCTGATAACCTGCCACATCTTGCTGAACAAGGGAAGTTTTCCCATAACATGCAATGTCGTCCCGCCTTTAAGGCCAGTAGTCTGTATGTTGTGGTAGTGCGGAAGTGCGCTTTATGATAGTCCCACTTCCCAACACTTCTCTATTTTGTTTCCGAAGCTCTTCAAGCTCTGGCTAAGCCACACGGAATGGTGCCTTGGTGGGAGGTTTGGCACCCAAAACAAGTCTAATTCTACGATTATTTGCCTTCCTTGTTGGCAATTTTCTAGGTAACTCATCCGGCATGATGTCTTCGAATTTCTTAAACTCAGGGATATGTTTTGGAGTAGTGCTGGTTGTCTATTCGATCTCCTCTACTCGAAGAGAACACAGAAATGAGGGTTCATTCCTCTTGAAACCCTTACTATATTGCATGGACGAGATGCCATTCTCGTCATTTTTCCTAACCTGTGTGGGGATAATGAATAGTTTACTACCCATCCTTATTAATGAGTCAAAATGCGACATTGCTGTCTTTGTATCCGGAAGATATTCCAATCCTAGAATGAGTTTGAAATCATCCATTTGAACTGCTGACAAATTTGTCCTTCCTTCGAAGGGACCTACTTTGATCGGCACAGATTTTGCTATTCCCGCTATTGGTTGAACAGCAGAGTTGATTGCTTTGACCTTTTCCTTACCTCTTTCTAGAATAAGTCTGAGCCACTATACTTCGGAACTTGCGAAGTAGTTGCGCGTAGCACCGGTATCTACCATAACCCTGATAGGCTTTCAATTGATCTTTACATCAATGTATATTAGACGTTTAGCCTTGCAAATGCGAGCATTCGACTCTTCAATTTTTGGCTCATTTGAGGGAACTGCATCCCTTTTAGTAGCTCGTGCGATAGTGTATTGCACCAATGCGAGAATGCACCAACTACATCCTTGTCCCTTCGGAGTTGGTGTCACCATGACAGCTAGCTTGTGGGGTATTTTGTTTGGAACTTGAGCCACCAATTGCTAGTTGTCAGTATGTATTCACCATCCGTTTCTGATGACACCCTGCCACCCGATGATGTCCTTCACATAGAAAGCACTTCAATTTAGGAGCGACATCAAATCTGCCATCCTTTGCCTTTTCATGATTTCAGTCATTACTGGTACTGCGTTATAGTTTCCTTGACGACTGTTTTGATAGTTTCCCTACGAGTTACTTTGGCAGTTGCCTTGATAGGATCCTTCCCTATTCTGAGAGTAACGCTTTCCCCCATTTGAGTTCAAGTTGGGTCTGTAAGGTCTCTTTCCACCTTCAACAGATTGACTATTTCCCAAAAGTCGATCCTCTCTCGATTTCGGTTGATAGTCACTTAAACATTCAGCAGCTCCCATAGTCACGCTCAAATCGGTGACCTTCTGTCTCTGAAGTTCCGTGTATGTTCACGGTTCCAACCCTTCCATGAAGGTGAATAGCTTATCATTTTTCGACATATCTCGAATGTTCAGCATATGTCCTGAAAATGCCATAACATACTCCCTAATGGAGATTGTATGTTTTAGTTCCCTGTAAGACTCGACGTGCCTCATATTCCATATTCTCTGGGAAAAACTGAGATCTGATAGCTTCATTGAGAAGATTCCAAGAATCAATTCTGACCCTGTTGGCCTGAATATCAACATACTTCGTCCGCCACCATAGCTTTGCATCTCCACCTAGATACATAGTAGCTGTTTTTGACCTTTCTCGCTTCGTTCTTGATCGAAGCCGCAAGAAAGTATTGTTACATATCAAGCAAGAAGTTCTCAACTTCTTTAGCATCGCGTGCCACTCTGTAGGTACACGGTTCTGAAATTTTGAGTATATGCACCGGCTCTTGTGCGATGGCTTGCCCATTGCCAAACATGCGTTGAAGCACTAGTAACTGAGCTCTCAACGCTCCCATCTCATCCTACAGACCAGATATGATACCAACAGCTTCAATCATAGTTGCGTAAGCCTCTTGGCTTTCATCCAGTTGGATGCGTAATTCCCGAATTTCCGTCTCTGCCACCTCGACCTTTTCTACGAGGTTCTCCATGACAAAACACAACTTAGCGTTTGTCACCTCAAGCGCCTCCAAACGCTGTTTTATGTTCATCTTTTGAACATCTACCACTTCTGCGGCGTTCGAGGAATTTTGATCAATTTTCATAGCTTTCTTATCGAGATCTTGAGCTGCAGCTCTGATACCAACTTTCATGGGTTACCTTTTCTTAGCACAGAAAGGGAACACCGTGCGGCAGTAGTCTGCTCCGCTAGAATACCTCCCGCCTTCTCTCGATCGTTTCGGGACGAAAGTAAATTTGATCACAATTTAAAGAAAGTTTGCAACATAAAATTGAAATGCATTGAAATAAACCTGATCATTGATTGCTACAAAGCTGAACATTACAATAGACGAAAGTAGGAAATAACACTAGAAAGTTTGAAAATGTTTGAAAGACTAATACCCCATATAATAGATTTCGAAACAAAAACTCAACTGACGGGAGTAGACGTCTTTTAGCTGAAGAATCATACTAAAATTTTCTAATTTTTATCTATTTAAATAAATTATTTACGATGTACGGTCGAAGTTGAACAAACTACGGCTGCGATAGGATCGCGGGGTTCAAGCAAAGATGCAGCCCGTGACACCATGCCTCTAGGATCTTGTGACGACTTATCAGTCAGCTGTGATAAAAACCCTTTTATCGACTTGATCTCAACAAACAAGTTTCAAGGAGCTTGGCAACTAGAACTCCCAAAGGCATGTTTAGATGACATACTGCCCAATAAAGTAACTCTTAGATAAAGATAGTAATTGTTGATTTTTGACTCCATATCTCTCTATAAACCGGGCTCAGTTAATCCAACCAACACTAACAAGGCGGCTCGACTCACAACTCTCACACTCTGGTTGCCACTAGTTTTTTCACCCACAAATGGTACACTTGGTGGTGGTGATTTATAGTCACAAAGAGAAGGGAAATGAGCACCACAAAGGAATCAAGGAAGAGACCAATACACAAAGTATATCACCGATTTTTGGAGCACCAAGCTGGCCGGATTTTCTCCTCAAGACTGCCTGTATTTCTCCACCAAGGAGCAGCCAATTTTTCCCTCTCAAACCCTCTCAAATCACGCACCCTAGGTTAACCAAGAGAATATATATATATATATAGGATGAAAATTAGGTCACCTCAATTAGGTCAAGACATTAATTGGGCCATCAATAAAGACCATGACTAACTGACAATAAATGAGCCAATAAATCACCATCCAACCCAATAACTTGGATCATCCACGAGTGTTGGGCTACGAGCAACATTAACTCAATTAAGTCGCTTTTAATGTCCCCAAATTGTTTTCGGGTCGAGTCATTACTAATGTGTCAATATAATTTATCCAATATCGATTTTACATTATCACCCAAATTTATTAGGTATCAAAAAACCCAACAATAATAAACCTAGAAAGACCTACAAATTTTCAATGGCGAAAGACTTCATGTAAGCAATTAGCAACTCATAAACACTTGGAAGGTTGATTTGATTGTCACATCGATTCCTATATCTCAATTGACGCTAGAGGAAGGGCTTTTCTAGTTATTCGAGTTATGTTAATCATCTCATATTTTACAGACGTTCAAAAACTCAGCTTTGGAATTCCCTATACATCAAGAGCTACAAGAACTCTAGCAATGGCATAAGCTTCGATGCAACTTCTCGTAAAATACATGAAATAATCAAAGACAGATTTTCAGAACGATTACAACCCTTCTGAAATCGATTTTTGGCATTGGTTGTGGGTCCAAAGCTGAATAATTTATACTATCATACGGAACCATTACTGCCCTCGCATTATCATGAATGTGGAAATGCATTTCCATGTGCAAAAACAAATGGGCCCACATGAATTGTTGGGAAAATTCAACCTCCACTTTTCCAAATCATGAGACATTGCCATTCACATCATCGTCCGAGTAGTACAAATGCATTACTAGATAGAGAACAATAATTACAGTACTTCGCAAATAATGTATTAACATATTAATCAGATTGAAAGAATGTAATCATATCACGAATTTCTATCCTGATTGTTGAACCATATATGGTGTTGCGGCATATTCATCTCAATTCTATGCTACTAGCATCTTCATCCTCGTCAACCGCCTGAAAAGCCTCTTGGACATCTTCAGACCTGAAGGTCCTGAAAAGCCTCGTGAACATATTTGGACCTTAAGGAAGTTTGTGGCATCGCCGTTGTTGCAACCACGAAAGTTGTCTAGGCTTTGAATGAGTAATGTGACGTCCAATCCAAAGTCTACCATCACTACTCTTAGACAACGATTGGGCCACAGGGAATTCTTGATAGTAACATATAAGGTCGGATCCATTATACTAGGCCATATATTGAGGATTGCGCCTGAAACAAAATTCAATAAGGTAGTACTTCCCTGGGCCGAATTTGAAAAATGTATTTTGGAAATGTGAAATGCCCTAGACAGCATGCGACTATCATGGGTATTCCTCGTATTCTCTGGGAGAATGAATATATTGCAAAGATTGAAGTCTCACGCTGCTAGAATGTTCTTAGTTAGAATACCCTTTCGTCCAATTCCCGTTGTAAGAGCATCAATGGCACACTAATGCAATCCTAGTTATAAAGCAAAACATTTTCTAGCCTCAGCATAATGACCACATTTTAAAAAAAAAGTATCTTATATTTTATTATGTGTTACAAAACTCGATCAAGAGGTGCTTCTGTCATATATATTATGGTAATAAATGATGGACAATATCTAACTTGGAATTGGGGTGCTTATCTGGATCAGGTAGATGAATTTTGATTGTAATTTGGGTTTGATTTAATAACTTGTGTTCCCTAACTAAACACGATGTTGGGTTTTGTAACCCAAATTTGGTCCAAATTGGGTCTAGGGCTTCGTCTTTTAGAGTATTGGGCTTGAAGATATCAAAATAGGGTCCAAGAAAGAAAAAAGAAAGATTGACGGCGCTAAACGGACGTTCTACTCTCGCTCGAGCGAGAGAAGCAAAATTGGAGAAGGGACGCTGTCGCCGAGCGACGGGCTGCGAATATTTTGCCGTATTTTTCGATTTTACTCAATTTTTAACCTAGTTACCATGTTTTAGGGTTTTGGAAGGTTTCCCCCATAAATAGTAGACTCTTCATTCAGTTTAGAAAACCTTAAGTAGTAGAATATTGCATAAATTGTATTATCTCTCCATTGGTTGTTAATAAAATATTATGTTCATCTGCCACTTCATCTTCTTGTTTGCTTTCTTTTAATCTTGTTTATTCTTTGTGCGATCTATACTTCATATCGCGTTATACCTCATCCTCAAATTTATAACACACGACTTGCACGATTGTATTAAAATAATGATCTATCATTTACAGCAAGTAATCGAGCAATCTTCGCTTGTTGATAGTTTTTGCCATGTGCTAATATGCACAAGAACATATCGACCTATTTATACATGTCAATATCGATCCTACCGCGTAAGCCACATTCATGAAGAAGAATATGGGTAAGATGGACAAACATAGGGGGTATATTCATAATTATAAAACCACTACAAAGGGAAAAAGAGAAGCATTCAAAAATAAAAACAAAAAAAAAAAGGCAAAAATAAAAGCGGAATCTTGATCCTCTTGTTAGGACTTATGTTGTATTGGTAATTCTTTAAATAAAAGGATTAGTATAAAAGAAAATGATTATTATAAAAGAGTTGTAAAAGTCAATGAGTCTTTTGGGATGTTGTATAAATTAATTAGGAGTTTTTGGGTTCGAGCATGGAACAAGGAAAAGATCAACGAATTCACGTTAGCATGTCACCTAGCTGATGCTCAAGTAGAAAAAAATAGAATCATTGTCGCTTGCCTATCACTCGAGCGATACTCGCCCGTTGCTCGAGTGATGGTATTTTTCGAGAAACCCTAGTTCGCTTTTTTCAAGAGTTTTATCTATCTTATACATAGTTATAAAACTTAGCCCGGACCAACCCGTTAGACCAGAAAACCTGTGATCCGGGCCCTTATCTGGGTCGGATAGATTAATTTAATATGGAAGCACATGACTCGATCAAAACTCGATTTTGATCGAGTTATCTCGGTTGATTAACCGATTTTAAAATTGCATTTTAAAATATTAGGGGTCCAAAAAATTGAACTTTGGATCTCTAAGTAAAACTATTAGCTCCTCACCATTAGAGCGGTGGAACACCTTAATGTTTATTATGTGTAAGAAGTAATATATATCCATTTTTCATGTATATCATTATATATTTTCTAAAAGTATTTTTATAAAAGATTTGATCGAACATTTAACTTTATTTTATTGACCTAAATAATTAGTGAACAATAATTTTAAATATATATATAATTTTGCCTAAAAAAAATTTATACTTTAATTTTTCTTTTTATATATTTTTTTACAATAACCCAACGGTTCGACCATTGACCTACTGGTCTGACCAGTTACCCGAGACCCGATACCTTGTCCGAGTCAATGTCTGGGTCGAGTCTAATAACTATGCTTATACTGCCCAATACCTCATATTATAAATACACAGTGCTCATTACGTTTTTGTTGGTGGTTGATCATTATATTACATCCTCATGACATCATTTCATGATCCAAGAGCATATCTATCATTGAGATTAAACTTTTGATTCTTGAAATCAATCAACCATGAATTGGAAAAATATCAAATTTATATAATAAAAAACACTCATTTCCTAGATATAATTAGGAAAATACTTTCTCAATTATTTTCAGAGGTTGCTGAAGATTGAGGGAGTTGTACCAGAAGTACGGGAATTATACAAGAATAAGGTATTCTTGGTGATTCACACGAGATATACAATTCCAAAAGATTGGGAGCATGTGTGTGTGAATCACGTTGCAGCGGGTCTTAGAAATTGCATGAATTATTTCAGCGAATCTAGTGATTTTTTTTTTTTATGTTGTATATATTGTAAGTTCTTATTATTTATAATGGAAGTTACTAACTTGGTTCCAAAATCTTTACCCAATTAAGGATGTGTTCGGTAGAGATTAAAATTGAAAAATTAGTCATTATTATTGACTTTTATTAGATGAGTGAGACCCAATAAAGGCTATACTTTCAATTTTAATTGAATTTTAAGTTGTACCAAACAAGCCCTAAGGGTTCTCTCGTCAATAAATCTTGTATTATTTATCATTGTGATAATTCAACAAAGGATAAAATTGATTAGATTAACTAAATAACCAAAACAATTAAAAATTAAAGTTTTGCTTTTAGTTAGTAATTTTAATTCCCGTTATTCACCTATTTACCCATCTCTTGGTGATTTTATGGTCGAATTAGTAACTCTTAAGTGGTATCAAAGTCTAAATTCAATTCTTAACCCTAGTTTTTTGGATGAATATTTCATTGTCCGTCCCACAATATTTTGATGGCAGTAATTATGCCTATTGGAAAGTTAGAATGAGAGTCTTCTTGAAATTGTTGGATGAGTGTAGTAAATGGTTGGAATGCCCTTTCTAGTACCATTAATGATGTTGTCACCCCCATTTGTATAGCAAATTGGTCGAAAGCTAATTTAGATTAGTGTAATTGGAATTGTAGGGCTTTACAAACTTTATTTATGGTTGTGTCACCAGAAAAATTTAGGCGCGTGTCTATGTATAAGATTGCTAAAGAGGTTTGAGCTATGTTACAGACCATACATGAGGAAACTCAGGCCATTAAGAATTTTAAATTACAGATGTTGACGACTAGGTTTAAAGATATTATGATGAAAGGTGATGAGACTTCCAACGAAATAGATCTAAATCTGTGAGATGTTAGGGATGATTATTATGATTCTTTTGATTCGTAATCACTTAATGATGACAAAATAGCCCACTTTGTTAAGAAATTTAAAAAAAATGTTTAGAAACAAGAAGAAAACTAAAGAGAGATATAGAGGTGATTCCAGTGAGTCTAGAATGAGATCTAAATCTCTGAGATGTCATAAGTGACAATGTTTTGGCCACTATAGAAATGAGTACCCTAATGGTAAGAGAAATCATGGTAAAGTTATGAAAGCAAATCTCATTGATGACGAGTCTAACTCGGATAATCAAAGTGAGATATCCGCTCATGAGGATAGTGGAAAGTTTATGGCCTTTCCTGTTAAGATTAAAAGTGAATCTAATAAGGACAATGAGAAGATTGATGATATATATATAGTGGTGAGTAGTCTGAGAAAGATTGTAAAGATGAGACAACAATTATTTGAGGAGAGTCCTAAGATTAAGAAGATGCATAAAGTCGTGCTTAAAAAGTTTAACGAGCTTGAGCTAGTTAGAGAGAAACTTGTAGCTGACTTTTAGGAGTCTACCTTATGCGTTAATAAACTAGATACCGTGAATTAATCCCTAGAGTCTAAGATTAAAAATTTCACGGGTAAACTTGAGAAGTCCTACATGAGATTTAGTGAGCTGATCATTGAGAATGATACATTAGAAATCCAAATTAAGAACCTTCTGAGCAAACTTGAATATTCCAAGTCTTAACTTCTTGCTTTCTCTAATGGTTCTCATAAACTTGATAATCTTTTAAGGATGAACAAGCCTTCTGAAAACATGAGTGATATAGGTTATGATAATTCTGATCCTCACGATTTTAGCACTTTCAAAACCACATTTGTCCCAGATACTAATAAGACTTAGAATGTTGGTAATCATGTCGGACTGTGTAGGATGTTTTCGAATAGAAATCAATTTCAAGAACAACGTAGATTTCTTCTCAAAGGCAGAAATGAGGTTAGAACATTCTTCAAAATCTATCATGCAATGTCATATTTTTCTCTTCAACAGTTCAATTTTGATTTTTCGTTTGGATTTCATTTGATAATAGAAAAGATAGTAGCACAGGTGATGGTTGCTGTGGATTTGGTGGTGGTGATGACTACAATGACAAACGGCTATGGGCAGCACGGTTTGGTTTTGGATAGGGATATGGGTATGTGGATGGGGTAGGGAGTAGGGATGGAAGATGATGATAAATTTTTATTTAATTATTTTAATTGTTTTTATATAGAAATAGATAAAATTACCATTTTACTTCTATAGAAATAATTAATAACGTAGTCAAATTCTATCTATTTGGGTTACATATGCATATTTTTGAAAGACACAGACCTCCATTAACACAAATTGAAAGTTATGATAAAATCTACAAAAATTGAAAAAGGTTGGGGATTGCTGTTGCAATTGTCCATTTATTTAATTATGTTTTACCAATTTAACTCTACAACGAAGTGTGCCTTGCACACGTCATCTTAAACGGAATATTTGACAAAACCGCTAAAAGGATTAGATTTGCTACATTTATAAAAAATCGAGGATGGACTTGACAAGTTTTGAAGGTTGGTAACCTATTTAGCCCCTGTTCGTTGTCCATTAAAATTTTCATTTTAATTCTTCTACTTATTTTCAACCACACATTTTTCAATAAAATAATATTTATCATCATATTAATAAATTTTCCTTCTTTTTAACCACACATTCTCTATCAATATACTATTCCAGAATATATTCTTCCAAAATAATGTGGCAAACACACCCAAAATCTCAAAGAGTAAGGACCTACCTATATTGCAACTTTCCACAAGTATTTAAATATGGGTCCCAAAGGTTTAAAGTGAACGTTTCCATTTTCAGTTTCTGTATGTCGAGCTCAGAGCAGCCGAGGACAGAAGATATGTTCCAGTCGACGAGCAATAGTGGCTACAGCAATGGCCATCACCACGGTGGTGGTAGTGGCGGCGCTCACGTGTCCGGGCATCGTCTCAGCAAGGGTTGCCGCAGCAGGTCACGCGACCATGGCAGTGGATCCAACCTTAGGGTTTCAAATAGGATGATGCAACAAAGGCAGCAGGAGGAGACGGCTATAGATAGGGCTCCCAATCCTTGTACGGACTTCGACATGGCATACTTCAACTCCTATGCCCACCTCGGCATTCACGAAGAAATGATCAAGGTACCTTCCGTTCCCCTCTTTTTATAATTTTTGAATTTAGCTTTGGTTGTTTAAAAGCACAGAGCTTTATACTTCTTGCATTGAACTTTACAATATCTATTTTTTGGATTAGTTTATTTGTCAGTGATTAGTTGTTGCAGCTATTTGATGGCAATTTGTTTCTCAGTTGGTACGGTTTTGGTTGAATTTGTGCTTTTGGATGGAATGGATTTTCTGACCTGTTGCCTCCCGATGCTGTTCTTGAGAAACTGGTCATACACTTACAGTGCTAGCCTTGACGCCTATGAAAGAAAAAAAAAGGAAATTGAGATAGCTGAACTCTTTTTGATAGTTGAAGGAAAAAGAAAGAACTACAAAAGGTCTTTTAGATGGTTGTGGTTTAGGATATGTGAAAGTTGTTATTTTCTCTTTGTTTCTAAATTATTGGTGCTCCTGTTAGAATTTTTTTTTTTTAATAAACTTGGGTAGGAATTGGGATTCATTTAAAAACTTCATTTAAGAAATTCCAGTAATACTGTGGGCATTTGGATGCTAATTTCCTATATAAATTTAAGTAATGTTAATTGCCGATCTTTGATGGACAATGCCCCGTACAGCTGAAATTTATTGGAAAAAGGAAATGTCACGTGTTCAGAGTTTAGTTCCTATTATTTATCAAGTATATGATTTAAGTTATTCAAGTTCAAAGTTATGAGTTTAATGCACTCAAATTTTATAATAACGCTGGAATGATCTATTCTATTTTATATAAATTATCGTGATTAATTTGATAAACGAGTTTATAAGAAGCAACTAAAATTTTTGCACAAATTTAGATATTGTTTTCTGTAATTATCTTTGTGCTTGTTTGTGAATTTTTGAGCTGAGTAATGCCCGGTCTATTTTTTTTAAATTAGTTTTTTATGATTATATCGGCAATAATGCGGCAAAAGCAGGTTTATTCAGGACAGGTACAATGGATAACAGAGATGGAATAACGGTTGGATGGGTAGGACACCTATCTTTTGAGATATAGAAGGGTGTTAATTTTTTTATGTCATATACCTACTTTTTGAAACATTTCCAGCCATTTTGGGTTCTATTAGTTACCACTCCTCTAAAAGCTCTAGAATGAAGCTCATGAACCCGAAAATGCAAAATCTAAATCTATCGTCTTTTTGTTAAATTATCTATGTAACAATCTCAGCGTGAGGATTTAACGAACTATGCTAACGGCTTACCGGGAATACCTTGGCGTCTACGACGACGACACTAAATGAACTATGAATGTCAAGCCAGCCCATAACCTCTAAGTTTTGGGTATTACATTCTTGATTCCTTGGGAAGCTCAATTGGTGCTATTGATCTCTCTTGCTTTTGTGTAGAGAAGATAAAAGCAAACTATAGAAGATATAAGACTAGATTGCTATGGTAGAGCTGGCAATGAGCTTTTATGCATTTTGTTTTTCTCATGTGTAGAGGTTATGGGGGGTGTGTGTGTGTGTGTGTGAGAAAGAGAGAGAGATGTGTTAGATTCCCCAAAATATATGAAAATAAGTTCTGCAAATACTGAAATGAAATGGAGTTTTTGTGAAGAAGATTATTTATATTGAACTGAAAAGAGATACTACAAAAGGGAACAGCTCCAAGGCATTCGAGAGGCCTGGACTCTCCCCCTATAGACTCAACACAAAACGTGAATGAATATTCCCTACCCTCTTACCCTCACATTTATTGGCTCTGTCTCACTCTTACAATTCCCCAAAATACCCCCCTTGGTAACTAACTGATAACAACTAAATATGATTCCGTGCTCCACCTCCAGTACTAACATCTCCTCTCTTTCTCCTTGTGTAAGTAAATATAATAGGTGGTCTATCATTACCCCCCCTTCGAAATCCACCTTGTCCTCAAGGTGGAAGTCAGGAAATTGTTGCTGAATTACTTCCAACTGCTCCCAAGAAGATTCATGGTCGGGACGATCCTTCCATTTGATAAGCACCTCTACCCCCTTAGGTGATGAGTCAGTCTGTGTTTTGACCCCCAAAACGTGCTCTGGTTTGAACATAGATTCTTCAACACCTGTCAGTTGGGATGGCAGCTGAGTTGTCGGAGGAGCATCCCCAATAACCTTTCGCAATTGCGAAACATGAAACACCGAGTGTATCGCTGCTGAAGGGGGTAGCTTTAGTCGATAAGCCACTTTGCCTACCTTTGACTCTACTTCAAATGGCCCATAGTAGCGTGGAAATAACTTCTTAGTCAGCCGTTTAGCCACGGATTTCTGGCGATAGGGTCTCAGCTTGAGATATACCAAATCCCCAACATCAAATTGAACCTCGCGACGGTGTGAATCAACCTGTTGCTTCATCCTCTGTTGTGCGCGCGAGAGCTGCAACTTTAGTTCCACTAGCACCTCATCCCGATCCTGTAGCATTTGTTCCATTGTAGAGATAGCTGTAACCCCTTTGTCGAAGGGTAAAATGGAGGGTGGCTCGCGCCCGTAGACAATTTGAAAAGGAGTATGTTTGGTTGAGGAGTGAAACGAAGTGTTGTACCAAAACTCAGCCCAAGGGAGCCATCGACTCCACACTCGCGGTTTGCCAGAAACAAAACATCTCAGATACGTTTCTAAGCATCTATTCACCACCTCTGTCTGCCCATCAGTCTAAGGGTGATACGCTGTGCTGTACTTGAGGGCTGTCCCCTGTGCCCTAAAAAGTTCAGCCCAAAATCTGCTCATGAAAATCTTATCCCGATCAGAGACAATAGAGTGGGGCACGCCATGCAATCGGACAACCTCCCGAATAAAAACCTCAGCCACAGTGGGGGCTGTGAACGGATGTCTTAAACCGAAAAAATGCGCGTACTTGCTTAGTCTATCGACTACCACTAAGACTGTATCCCAGCCCCCAGACTTAGACAACTTTTCGATGAAATCCATGGAGACATCAGACCAAACGAGTGTCGGAATAGGCAATGGCTGCAACAGCCCTCCTGGAGATAAGACCAAATATTTGTTTTGTTGACACACCGAACGAGACACGTATTCCCTGATATCCTTCTTCATGCCCCGCCAATATACATCACGACTAACCCGCCTGTAGGTCTTGAGGAAACCTGAATGGCCCCCTACCTTAGAGTCATGACCTTCCTGGAGAACCATGTTTACCAATGGGGAGGTTCTGGGTAGAACGACCTTCCCGTGAAAGAAGAGAATCCCTCCAGCAAGAGAATACCCTGCTTTGGTTACCTTTTCAGATTGTAGTTCAGTCACCACCTGACTTAGTTCCTTATCCTCTGCCACGGCTTTCATGATTTCTCCCGACTGTACAGTTGTAGGAACGGAGAGGGATAACCCATTCAGAGCTGGCTCGATTCTGGAAAGGGCATCAGCTGCCTTATTCTCCAGGCCAGGACGGTATTGTATGTGGAAATCGAATCCCAACAACTTAGTCATCCATTTTTGATGTTCCTCGCTCACAATCCGTTGTTCAAGCAGGAATTTCAGACTCCTCTGATCAGTCCTTACAGTAAAATGTCGACCCAATAAGTAGTGGCGCCATTTTTGCAGTGTAAACACAATGGCCATTAACTCCCTCTCGTACACAGACTTTCGCTGCGCACTCTGTGGCAAGACTTGACTGAAGTAGGCGATAGGATGTTGATTCTGCATCAAAACGGCACCCAACCCGTATCCCGAAGCGTCAGTTTCCACCACAAATTCGTGGGAAAAGTCCGGTAATGCTAGGACTGGGACTTCTGTCATGGTGATTTTGAGTTGCTGGAATGCTTCCTCTGCCTCTGTATTCCAGTGAAACCCATCCTTCTTCAACAATTCCGTCAATGGCCCAGCAATATTGGCATACCCGGCCACGAATCGCCGATAGTAACCAGTTAACCCCAGAAAGCCACGGAGTTCCCGAGGAGAACGCGGTATGGGCCACTTAATCATAGCCTCAATTTTAGACTGATCCGCTGCAACCCCCCTTTCAGAGATGATGTGGCCGAGGTATTCCAGCTGGGTCTGTCCAAACGAGCATTTTTTTTGGTTAGCATACAACTGATTCTCCTGCAGACATCCCAAAACTATACTCAAGTGACTCTGATGTTCTTCTAAAGTCCCGCTGTACACCAGTATATCGTCAAAGAAAACGAGCACAAACTTCCTCAAATATGGCCGAAACACCTCGTTCATGCAATGCTGAAAAGTGGCGGGCGCATTGGTCAGCCCAAAATGCATCACGAGAAATTCGTAATGACCCTCGTGAGTTCGAAATGCCGTCTTTGGAACATCTTCAGGCTTCACTCGAATCTGATGATACCCAGACTTAAGATCCAACTTTGAGAACACTCGGGCACCGTATAACTCATCCAACAACTCGTCAATTACTGGTATAGGGAACCGGTCGGGCACAGTGATTCTATTGAGTGCTCGGTAATCCACACAGAAACGCAAGGTGCCATCCTTCTTTTTCACTGGTAGGACCGGGCTAGAAAAAGGGCTGAGGCTGGGCTGTATGATGCCTGAAGCTAACATCTCTCTAACCAACCTCTCAATCTCCTTCTTCTGGAAATAGGGATAGCGGAAAGGCCTGACGTTTACAGGGAATGCCCCGGGCTGCAATAGTATGGCATGATCATGATGCCTGAAAGGAGGTAGCTCAGTCGGCATGTCAAACACGCCCTTGTAGCATTGCAGTGCCTCTACCAGAAGTTCCGGGATCTCGCCCAATGACTCTTCCTCTACAACCCCCAGGCTACTCAACTCCAAAAGCATTCCCTGGCCCCCGCCCTTAAAAACCTTCATCATTGATTTCATTCCTATTTGCGTTTTACTCAAACTCGCATCCCTTCGAAGTTGTATTAATTCTCCTCCTACTTTAAACTGCATAGTAAGTGTTCCCCAATTGACTCGCATCTCTCCCAAAGTCCCTAGCCATTTCATCCCCAATATAACATCTATACAGCCCAATTTCAGGGGCAAAAATTCCTCCGTCACTTCTATGCCTGGTAACGAAACCAGCACCCCTTTACAAATCCCAACTCCTCTGACTGAAAGTCCCGTCCCTATTAAAACGCCGTAACCCGTCATCTCCGTTGTACACAATCCCAATTTCTCGACTAACTCAGCCGAAATGAAATTGTGGGTAGCTCCACAATCAATTAATACTACCACTGGCTGCCCCCTGATGGAACCCCTACCTTTCATAGTGTTGGAGGTGGTCAGCCCCACGACAGAATTGAGTGATAACTCGATCAATTCCTCCAGTCCGTCTCCTTCCTCTCCGATGGCTTCCTCTACTTCCTCCTCGTGCTCTTCTTGCACTACCAGCACCCGTAATTCTTTGTTCCGACATTTATGTCCCGACACAAATTTTTCATCGCAACGATAACACAACCCCTTTTCTTTTTTTGATTGCAACTCGGTATCTGTGAGCTGTTTGAAATGAGCCCCCCCTTTGGCCGACACCGGTAGTCGGAACCCGGAGACGGCGGCGGATGATCTGGCCAACGTCGCAGGCGGAATCGACTGCATCGGTCTCTGTAGTGGGCTGGGGGAGTAGAAATTTCCAGAGGAATGGATTTGATTGGGGGTAAATGGACTATTCCTACTCCGATTTGGGCCAAAAATTGTCTGGGCCTGTTTCATGGACTCATCCCTATCCTCCACTCTCTGGGCTAGCTCCATAAGTTGGCCCAAACTTTGGGGCTTCCACAACCTTACCTTAGCTCTTATGGTGGGTTTCAGTCCATTCACGAAATTGCCCACCAAAACCTCTTCCGGTAGCGACGACAACGGAGCAGCTAGGATTTCGAACGTCCGTCGGTATTCCTTGACCGTATTTTCCTGACGTAGTGCCAAGAATTTTTCCAGGATCGTGCCCTCCTGTGAAGGTCGGAATTGCTCCAGCAGGCGGGTCTTCAACCCCTCCCATTTTTTCACTGGTTGTCGACTCTCCTCCCACTGGTACCATGCCAGAGCTTCTCCATCTAGGCACACAACTGCTGCCTCCAGTTTTTCCCCATTTGAGAGCTGATTCATATTGAAGTACCTCTCAGCTCGAAAGATCCAGCCATCAGGGTTGTCTCCGCTGAAAATAGGCATTTCTAACTTCCTTCCGCGCCCCTCCGTTTTCCACCCCTCTTCCCTACGAATCCGGTCAACGGAATTGGTCCCTTCCTCAGCTCGACTGGCGGCCTCAGACGAGCCAACTGATGGTCCTTTTTCGATCTGCCCCTTCTCTTGTGCTTCCCACTTTCGCGCCATCACCTCCAACTTCTCTAACAGAATTGCCATATCACACTGCCTTTCCTTTCTCATGGATCCCATGCTTTCCTGCATTTCCAAACGCATGCCTCCGATGCTTGCTTCCAACTCATTGACCCGATCAGCGAGAGTCATCCTGCCCAAAAACCGTATTGCTCTGATACCAATTTGTTAGATTCCCCAAAATATATGAAAATAAGTTCTGTAAATACTGAAATGAAATGGAGTTTTTGTGAAGAAGATTACTTATATTGAACTGAAAAGAGATACTACAAAAGGGAATAGCTCCAAGGCATTCGAGAGGCCTGGACTCTCCCCCTATAGACTCAACACAAAACGTGAATGAATATTCCCTACCCTCTCACCCTCACATTTATTGACTCTGTCTCACTCTTACAATTCCCCAAAATACCCCCCTTGGTAACTAACTGATAACAACTAAATATGATTCCCTGCTCCACCTCCAGTACTAACATCTCCTCTCTTTCTCCTCGTGTAAGTAAATATAATAGGTGGTCTATCAAGATGGTATTTGGTGGAGCAAGAAAAGGTGAATGGACTTGCTCCTCTCTTCTTTCTTTCTCCACGTGTTGATATTAGAGTTAAAATTGAGTAAATAGAGGAGATACACTTTAACTATGTTTTGTGGTTAATATTGTAAATAAAAAACTCACGAGGATTACCAAGGGGTATCCCCTCACAATTTCAACAAATTCCAGTACGGTATAACACTTTTACTCAGTAGTATACGGGCTTCAATGCAGATGATTATTTGCATTTTAATTTCCATATTGGGTGAAAAGAATTACATCTACTATTAATATGAGATTCACTAGGATAATTATTGGACTTCCTCAATTTTTTTCCTTGCATATTTATTCTATTGTTGATCTTCCAATGCTGAACCTTTAGTGCCTTTCCTTCTGTTCGGATATTTCCATAATACTGGGAATATTCATTCCTATTGGCCTCTAATGTTTAAAATATGGAAACCTTGTCATTTTGTATTTGTTGAAATATGATGTTGTTACTGGTTGGCGGTGGCATATGGAAATGGGGATGGGTCAGGACTTTGGTCAGAGAGGCAGGGAGAGAGTGATAAGAGAGGTTGAATAGAGATAGAAATTGTGGATTTTTTTGATGTTTTTAGTAGTTGTTGTCTTGATCTCATTGATGAACTGCGTACTTCACTCGATTTTGGGATTTGTATGCTGATATCATCTTTGATATTTACAGGATCGTGCACGTACAGAAAGTTACAGAAATGCAATTTTCCAGCATCAAGATCGTATCGCGGGAAAAGTAAGCAGTTGCCAATTGTCATATGTTCCATAGGTGTCTTCCACTGTCAAAGGTCATGTCATCATACATGACAAGTTATTCACTTCAAAAGCCTGTAATTATTGGCTATAGTAATATAGTCTTAACTCAAACTTATTTTAATAAAACAGATATATAGTCTAATTCAAAAGATTTCAAAAACAAAATCAAAAGTAAAAATTATAGTTTTATTAAAAATAAAATTTTACAACTACATATATAGCCCTCGTTTGATCCCCATTTTCTCAAAACTCATTTTTTTCAAACCCATTTTCGATCACACATTTGCACAATAAAACCCTTGTTTGGTCCTCATAATTTTTAAAATACATTTTCTCTCTCTCTCTCTCTCTCTCTCTTATTTTCAACCACACATTCTTTAATAAAATAATATTATATGCAAATCCAAAATTTTTTCTTATTTTTTAACCACACATTCTCCATTAAAATACTATTTCAAAATGCATTTTCATAAAAAAAAAAAAAATGGGGCTCAAACAGGCTTAAAATATTCTGCACATAAACCTTAAAACTTTTTCCTTCTTTTTAGCCACACATTAAAAAATAAAAATAAAAAAATTACTATTCCAAAATCTATTTACCTCAAAAAAGTGGGGCTCAAACAAGGGCATATTATATAAATGTAGAATTTTAAAGAATTTAAATTGACGTCCCCGATAAGTTCATGCCCTACATTTTTAGAAATCACTTGTCGGTGTGTCCGTGTCCGTCCAGCATAGCTTCTAGCTCTCCTCTTGATTGGCTAATATGTGCCTCTTATGATGTTGAATATTGTAAGCTCATGTTGCAGGTTGTAGTTGATGTTGGTTGTGGCACAGGCATTCTTTCAATATTTTGTGCTCAGGCCGGTGCAAAACGTGTAAGATGCTCATACTTTATTCTCTCAATTCAGCCAGTGGGTAACTGACAGTTCTAGAGATACGTATTTGCTTGTAGTAAACATTTTTCCCTAGGAAAGGAACAAATGAAGCATAATTTAATTTATCTTCCCCTTTTCTTGTGTTTCCATAGGAACTCGCTCATCAAACCTTTGAAAAGTACATAAAATGAAACACCAGTAGAATGCAAACTACTTGAGCTCTGCTATATTAGTACTCTTTTAATCTCTTTGCTTTCTCAAGGTTTGCTTTTTCAAGTATATCCCGACAAACGTACACGTGCCGCGACGGAGTTGCGATAATTACCTAGATTATTATTTTTGTTAGAACAAATCACAAGTTTGTCTAAAGCAGCCCCCCAAGCCATTATTTGCTGATGATAAATATAAGCTTTATTTTGTCACATAATTGTAACATTATTATCTATTAGTTGATGTGGTGGTTAAATTGGAGGGCCTTGAAGAAACATGGACAGTGTTCTAATTTTCTCTTGCTAATATTCGTGCATAAGCAAATAAGGTTTGTTTTACCATGTACTTTGTTATTTGCTTTGGATTAATTCAGTAGCACAAGTAATATAACCGCTCTGGCCATAAGATGAAGGAACTTTCCTCCTGCTTAAGTTTAACGTTTTGAGTTGCATATTTGTTTTGTCTTTATGCATTAGTTATGTTGACCATTGAGGCTTAGAATGGTTGACTCCTTCAATTAAATTATTTCTTGCCTCAGAGTCTGACAAGTGGCTCCATTTACTGATTTTCCTCTGCCGCATGATATATTATTCATCTGCTATCATGGCTGTTTCCTAGTTGAATGACTTAAATCAGATATGAATGGTTAGCTTTTGAGATTGAAATATCCAGGGCCTAGATAAGTTTACTTATTTCATGATGAAGAAATATGGTAACATTGCTCATCTATTCCCAAAAGCTGGTAATGTTGATCTCGTAGGTTCTTTTAAATATAATAGTTGTGATGGACTTATCTTTGTCTGTCTGTGCACAAGACAACATTGCGAATTCTTAATTTCTCCTTCAAGCTCTATATTATTAGCCTCCTTTTCCTTCTTTTCTGCAAACTTTGTTAGATTCTTTTTCACTAACTAGTTTTTACGTATATAAGTTTGACCTACATCTTGTTTGCTACCAGGTGTATGCAGTGGATGCCAGTAATATTGCCGTTCAGGTACTTCGCTGGACTGATTTTCAATTGTTACGGGCTGAAATATGGTGTATGATACTGTGTAGTTGAATATCAATGGTTTTGTTACTTAATTTCGAGATTTCAAATGCGTCATCACTGATTTAGAAGCTTAATGGGGTTTGTGAAATGTTTTAACTCCCTCGTAATTGTGTTGGCACAAAGGCATATAACTAACAAAATAAGCACGCAGGTTGGGGGAGGTTGACTAGAATGGCGTGCAAGTCTTTCTCAGCAGAAATATTTTCTTCACCGTGTGACTTGAGGTACCTCCGGGAGGCAAATAAGCATAATATTCCATTTTAACAAATTTACCTAGTCTACTCACTGAACTCACTTATGACTTCTTGAGCTGCTTTAAAATATAGTCTCACCACTCCGAGTTTGGTCTTGATGTGCAAAAGACATTGCGATATCAAGTTCTACAATCTACCTCACACCGATATCTCCTTGCATTATTATCCCATATCTCCCTATGAGTTAATTAAAACTCCCTCTTCCTCATTTATAACATTCCAAGATGATCTCGTGAGAAAAAAAACTTATAACAGCCCAAGTGGCATTATTGGTATTACTCGTTAAAGGATGCATCTCCCCTCCAGCATGTGATGAAGCACTGATTTTTGGTTATTCTTTCATCAACAAATGCTCATTACATTTTCTAGTCTGTTATTCATTTTGTTTGGTTGTTTTGTCCTTTAGTTTTTACTTAGTGTAAAGCATCCCATGGCTAGACTCTTGTACTAATGGAAAATAGCTCACTGATATGTATGAGCTGAGCTTTATTGAAATATTTGTTCCTTCTTTTTGCTGTGTATTCTCTTGCCAGCAGAGCGAAGAAGGCTCATGCCATCAATGATATGAGAACTCCTTTAAGCAAGATAACCCTTTTTGGGGACACCAATTAGTTTTCTGATAGTGATCACAGTAATTCCAGTGGCGTTTGATCAGATTTCAACTCTGTCCGCAACAACTGTAACATCATACATCAACTCCCTTAGACCATGGTTTTCTTGGAGATCTCTTTCAATCAGGCTGAGCTCCAAAAATTGGCAGTAATACACACAATCCTCTCACTATTGAGCCCTAACCCAGCCTATGAATAATGGCTCACATCCAATCAACTTCTCCTTAGATGGCCAAGGCTCAGTTGCAGAGCAATATCTACTGGAGGTTAGTAGCTACACAACCTCTGTTGAACACTGGAAAGGAGGAGATCTTCAACTGCCAGTCTCAGTCTCAAGTGCTTGATTTAAATGTTGATCTCTCACAAACAGAGAAAGATATAATGCCTAAATATTTGGCTTTGATGATATCTATTTTGGTGTGCTGAAGGCAGCTGGTATCCTCTTAATGGAAGAACTCAGCATAGCTACCCTTGGTGACTTCCAAGGGAGAATGAATCAGTCATTATAAATTCTCACATCTCAAGCATGACACTCTGCTGGCAGGATGTTCAGGCCAGATAGTTATACATGAAAGGAGGTTGCAACACTTTTCCCCACCCCAAAAACTGGAATTAAACTATGCCATTGCCAATGTCGTAACCAAGATAAACACAGCACAAGAAAATGGATAATCAACATTAAGATTTTCCGGGTGTTACAATCACTTTCTTATAAAATTTTGAACTCAAAATTTGCACGTGCTTATTTTTTGAACACGTTTGTGCTGTGCTACTCTGATATAGTTCTCATATTCGTAACCGTCTCATTGTTTCTAGCTTACCAGATAGTGGCATTTCTATGTTTATCTAGTAGAGGGTAACCTTGAGAAGGGACTTGGTGCTGTACTTAAAACTCTCAAAAGGAAAATAAGCTGCAGAACGGGAAAGAGAAATTTTGTATAGTTGAAGGACAACAATCTCATCATTTTCCAGGGAGTCAAAGTTATGTTTTTCGTCATCAATATGCCACTCAGAAGCTATCTCTCTCTCTAAAGGACAATGCGATTCAGAATGGGAAAGAGAGTGGGAGAGAGAACTGAGGAGAAGAGTGAGAAAATAAGAGAAATGTGGGAGGCCGCAGATTTAGTTTGATTGTGATTCTAATTAATTCTAAAGGCTGGTGACAGCTGAAACACTGATTCCAATTTTATACTTCTAAATAATTTAAATTGAAGCAAACTTCTAATAAATTAAGTCATACGAATATCTCATCAAGACAAACCTATTGAATAACATTAACACAAATAAAATATTAAATTCTTTTTATTTTCTCAAATTAAATTTTCTATTGGATTACTCTAATTGACTTGCTCTCTTTTCTATTTCTCATGATTAAAGTCATTGTTAATTTCTTTGCTGATAAGATGAAACTTTCATTGTTGCAATTTCTTCTCCCACTTAAGATTTTCTTTTTATCAAGAAACCAAAAGGCAATCTTGGTAGAAAATGTCACATATTTCATAAGGAGTGGGTTAATACTAACATGGCAAATGGTAGTTGCTAATGATCTAGTTGCTTTAAATCTTCAAGGGGATTTACCAATGAATCAAATTGATTACAGAAATGTATTCATATAGATAACCTCAAATTTATTGAGGAAAACTTAATATCTTGTTGTTTCAACAAAGCTAAAGACACTTAAGGAATAGCTTTTGGTTTTACCCAATTCACAATATTTGCATATTATTTTGATATCTTACCGACTTCTTGGTAGGTTTGGCTCTTAATATCTCTTAATGTCATCTTCCAAGATCTTCTCTTGTTTGCTTCTCCCTCATGAATTAGAGTTTTTGGAAGATTAAGTATAATAAGTTCTGTGCTTTTATCTGCTGGGAAGGAAAATAAGAAATTGGGGATGAGGGATTAGGTAGCTGTTAGTTTCATGTTTCAAGGATTGCCTTTTAGGACTTTATAATAGCTCATTCTAAGTATTATAAGTCGATTTTCGTGTGGGTAGTCTAAAGGTGGGTCAGGGTTGTTGAAAGCTGAGTGGAAATGGGCTAGTTTTAAGATGAGGAAATTGAAGGTCTTGATGGTATGAAAAACGTCGTCTCTGAGAACTCCACATTTGAAAAAGAAGCTAAGGTGTTATTGCCATCATTTAGCTGTAGAATCTATGGGAAATACTCAAAGAACTATGCTAGAAGATGCTGAAAGTCTCATTTTGTAGGCCAGAGGTTCATATATCAGTTGTTGTAGTAGATTCATAAAATGAAAAATAGATCCTAGAAATTTCTCATAGAAAAGTAGGAGTCACTTATTCGAAACCTTTCGGCATGAGACAGAAGATTGCACCTTTGAGTATATGGATATTGGGTCTTCTCTAAATAAAAGTGTAAAATCTGATAGAAGATTTTTAAACATACCTCTCTATTTTCTCTCCTATTTATTGAAAAAAAACTTTTTAATGTATTATAATTCCAGAAAATTCTAATTCACGAGCAGTCTAATTGATGCTTTTCTGTTAAAATGTTATGTCAGGCAAATGAAGTTGTAAAGGCAAACAACTTATCCGATACAATCATTGTTTTTCATGGGCGTGTTGAGGTAAACCTCTTCCCAAAACATGCTGACTCCTGTTATTTCTAATGCACTTGTATTTTGTTTTTTCCATGTTGTTTAATTTTATTTAGAGGGGCAATTCTCTTAAAGTTTGGTTGTAGTCGGTTTCATCCCAGCGCCGTCTTGTTTTTATTTGCCAGATGTAATACTTTTCACAATTTAGTCAAATGGTTCTGTTCATAACTTAAAAATTAATAAGTTCAGAGACAGTAGTGTAGGTCGTGTGAGCATAAAATTAGAAACGTGCATTGATGCAAAGTGAATTCTTTACTCTTCTGATGCAAAGCACCACTAACACTAGTTCCGGCCATGAAAGACTACCTTCAAAAAACCCCAAGGTGCTTTCTGTTGCTAAAAAAAAAAATAAAATAGAAAAACAAAGAAGGAAAGCATTTGCTTCCTCATTTTTTATTTATTTATTTTGGGGATAGATGAATCAAAACGTGCCTTACCTTTGATAATAAAACTTCCCTTTCGAACCTCCATCAGAATCGTGCCAACCTATTCAATTTTGTTGAGCAATATGTTAAATAGTAGAAATAAAATAAAGAACAAGAAAAGTAGATAACTAACTAAATCGAACGCATCTGAGAAATTTAATAGAAGCTTGACCTAATGTTGTTTCTCTGAAAGTAGTTCTTATTTTTTGTTACTTCAACGAGTTACCAACAAAAACTATATATTAAGTAAAAGTATAATGCAAATGCTGAAATAACTAGGTTTTGCCTGAGTTAGTTGGCAAGGATCACGCAACCAGGGCTATAGCCTGCACTGGGTTGGGCAGGAATACCCTACCTAATGCTTAAATTCTTAAAAAAAATAAAATTGAAATATCCTTAAATGGGCAAACTAAGTGGTCCAACTAAATCTGAAACCTTACCATTAACCTTTCCCCTCCCAAACCAAACATCAGATGAAGGATGAAGCAAACAAGTGTCAAGCAGTGCTCCAACAGTTTGAAAACCCTTCCCTCAACTCGAGTTCTTCAAGACCCCATGCCGGCGACTTCACTCCTAGGCTCCAACTCCTAGTCTTCGTGTTATTTAGTTACTTTCAAGGACATGGTTAAGGTAAATAAATCCTTTGAGTTTATAGATTAGTTAAGAAAAATTGATTGCATATTGCATACTATGCCCCTGTTTGGGTTCTATTAAAATGAGATTTTGGAGGAATGCGTTATTGAAAAATAAGGGAAGGTTTTGGGTTTACGTATAACATTATTTTACGAGAGAATGTGTGGTTGAAAATGAGTTTTGGAAAAATGGAGCCCAAACAACGGCTATAATTTAGGGGCCCAGATTTGACTTAGGACCCAAAAACTCAAAGTCCGGCCGTGATTAAATTTCGTCCGCACTGAACATTATTCCTAGCTCTGCCCTTGCATGCAACAAATAGAACTTAAAGAGAAGTCAAGCTAGAGTTTAAGAACTATGGGAATTAGTATCAGTTCAGTCTTAAGACATTATTCATTTAGATCTCATTCCCTTATTATAACTTGCTCAGGTCTTATTTTGTGGTCTTGCTGAGTTATTCTAAGTGGATTTTTACTCCTGTTTTGTCCATGAGACTTATTGCTTTAAAAGACGAAAGAAAGAAGAGTTGAAGTTACTTTGGTCATATTTTAATTTCCAAAAACATTACTCTCCGTTACTATCTATTTTACGTTTACGTTTATAATTTCTATTTAGTTTCATAACCATATTAATCATAAAATAAACTTCTTTATTTAGTTAGAAAAATGTCAAAGTATAGTATAACTAAATATTTCATCCAAAGTAAAAAAAATGAAAAAAAATTGTATATGAGCATGTTGTTGGATATGTGGTTCCTTATACAATGTATACTTTTCCCCCCAGCCGCAATTCGACCTTGGGAAATTCTTACATGTATTAGGTCACCAAAATATTTTCCTCCTATGTAAAAGGTATTAGAATGAACATCCATTCTGTCTATCATAGTAGAGAGAAAATAGAGAGGCATGAGACCAAAATACATTTTAATTGTTGACACGGTTCAATTTGGCAACGACACTTGGTTTCACGGGTTACCTTTCTTCTTAGCACAGAAAGGGACACCGTGCGGCAGTAGTCTGCTCCGCTAGACTACCTTCCGCCTTTACTCGGTCGTGTTGGGACGAAAGTAAATTTTGATTACAATTTTAAGAAAACTTGCAACATGAAATTGAATACAATGGAAATAACATCTTCATTAATTGTTAGAAAGCTGAAAATTACAATAGACGAAAGTAGGAAATTACAATGGCTAGTTCAGGGGGAAAACACTAGTAAGTTTGAAAATGTTTGAAAGATCAATACCCCCTATAATAGACTTCGGAACAAAAACCCAAATGACGGGAGTAGACATCATTTGGCTCTAGAATCAAACTTTTTCTTTTCTATTTTCTAACTATTTTACGAATTAAATAAATATTTACAACATGGGATTTAAGCAAAGTTGCAGCCTGTGACACTTGGTGCAGTAGCTCTTACACTGAGAGTGAAGCATGTTATATTGCGACTTGTATGTTATTCATGCTTTAATTTTCTTACTTTGTGTTGGTAATATAGATTATTTGTTTCATTCGTAACAGTTATTGGTATTTGTAGAGAACTAAATGAGTTGAAGCAATAAGAGGTTCTTGGTACATACAAAGAGGAACTAAATATCTTGAAAGAAATGTGGCGTACAAGTGACCCATAGATTCTTTCTTGTGGAATAACTGCTTCGTACTCTCTTGGAACAAATTCTTATTCTTTGTTGTCTAGGACTAAAGAGTATTATGCATTTTTGTTTGACAAAGTTGACAGTTATCATTTGTTTGTTTCTGGTGTTGTTTTGAGCCTTACATTATTTCTTGAATAATTTTTGCATGGGGATGTCTGCTGCTTATAAATATAGGATAAATGTAGCAAGTCACCCTCTGTTTATTACAGGATGTTGAAATTGATGAAGAAGTTGATGTTATAGTTTCAGAATGGATGGGTTACATGCTTCTCTATGAGGTGATGCTTAGTATCTCTCGCGTACGTAAATAATTTAAGTGTGCATGTCTGTAAAAATGTGCATAATGCACTTTTGAACCATGTTTTGGATTTATATATCTGTCTGGAGGTTCCAATTCTCCTCTTTCTGTCTTATCTGATATGCAACTTGCTTTCCCTTCCTGTTAGAGTATGCTGGGGAGTGTCATTACTGCCCGAGACCGTTGGTTGAAACCTGGGGGTCTTATTCTTCCGTCAACTGCTACGGTATTGATATCTTCTCTTCCCACTGTGTGTGTGTGTGTGTGAATTAATTGCCAAGCAACAGTGGCAGCATGTTCCAACATATTTTAGGAACTAATGTCAATTTTATGTAGCTGATGCACCATTAGTTGTAAAAAAGCTTTGGTCTTTTAAATTTTACTTCAGCTTAAATTTTTAGTTGACCATTCTGTGAACAATCATAATACTAAATTGATCTATTGGAAAAAGTTGTGCTGTTTAGAGCTATTGTCATAATGTGAATATAATGATTACCTTAGTTTCTGGTCCATTTCACCCTAATACTAGCCTTGGCATATTGTAATGCCAAATCATTGGGCGTAATGCTGTTTTATTCTCTACCTTTGCAGCTGTACTTGGCACCTGTCACCCATCCAGACCGATATAGTGAAAGTATTGACTTCTGGCGCAATGTATATGGAATTGATAGTAAGTGCATGTATTATGATTTATGTTCTTATCAGTATTTTCAATAACTTTATACTAGATGTCTAGCACACAATTTTTATTTTTTTCCCTTCTATTGAACAAAATGTGTTTATCGATCTCTTGGTTTCATTGATTTGAGTCCAACACAGTTTAAGATAAGCCTTATTGCACATCAGTTTAGCATTGTCCTGTTTTATAGAAGATTTTTTTTTGTTTCATAATCTGTTACTTATGGATATCCCTTGTAAACTTCATAACTTTTCACCATTTATAGGTTAGAATTTGGCCAGTTGAACAATCGATCCAGGATTGCATGTAATATTCGAAAATTGTTCCAATAGAAATCTGAACCTATTATGAGAAACAAAGTCATTCTACTGATTTGTTGGAACTCAATTAAGTGCATGTCTGGTTGGTGATTATTTTATTATCACTTCTGGCCAAACCTACTTATCTACACATCTGATATGACCCACAACTATTTTCCATTTATTATCCATATTCCATAGGACCTACAACTTATAATCACTTAAATTATAATTTATTCACCAACCAAATACACACCAAGTTTTTCCCAGAAGCACATACTGCTGCTAGGAAACTCAGAATTATGCTGAGAGTTTCACTGACTTCGATTTGGGACCTAGTTAAAGATCATTGGTGTGGAATGCTGTTATGCATTATTGTCAAGTATATGTTTGGTAAAGCTCTTTGTAGATTATAAGCAGTGAGTCCTACGAAATGTGTAGATAAAAGCCGTGGTCCTATGGAATGTATGGATAAAAAATGATGTTTGACCGACTTATATTCTTAAAAAAAAACTTTGCCAAACACAGTTTTCAATTTAGCAGATTGAATTTTTGGGTTAAAGACTTGTTCATAAGAAATTTAGCTATTATGAATTATAATTAGTGACCATAAATTTTTTTATGCACGTGAAACATACAACCACGATAAATTTATTTACATAATCAGAAAATGTCTTGCTACATAGACAAAGATCCTAATTAGATTTGCCATACTATTGATGTATCGGGATGCCTGTTGGTATTCCGAGTCATTATATTGAGTTTTCATTGAATTGACTGCCCTTGAGTCCGACTTTTAAAAATTTTTCCTTGCTTACTTTCATGTCAAAGTTAGTCCGGAACTATACATAATGCAATTAAATGCTTGTACGTTAGTCCGAAAATATACCCAATACATTTAAATGCTTCTTTTGCTCATTTCATTATCAGCAGAATTTTCTAGGATCTTTTCCCTTTTGATTGCTATGGTTGGGGTTTTGTTGTTATATGCAGTGTCTGCCATGCTGCCATTAGCGAAACAGTGTGCATTTGAAGAGCCTTCAGTTGAGACAATCACTGGTGAAAATGTTTTGACGTGGCCGTACGTGGTGAGTCCTCCACATAACAAGATATCTGTTTTTACAGCTTATCTATTTTTAGAGGAATGAACAGAATGCAAAAAATGTGGTGACTTCCATAGATGAAAAAATAATGGGTAAATTGCAGCAAACGTCCCCAACCTTTCACTTTTTGCAACTTCGTCCCCAACCTTTTTTGGGACCCTATAAATTTTGGTGAGATTCATCCAGATGGATGGATTCCATCAATTAATCTGTTAGTCAATGCATTTATTTGACCATGATATTTAAATTTTCAAAGGCGTAAAATTCTCATTCCACTATTTTTAATAAATTATTAAATAAAAAAAAAATAGAATCATTAAACAAAAAACAAAAGAAAAAGAATTTAAAAAAATTAAAAAAGGAAAAGGTCATCTCCCCCCTCCTACCCCACCGGAACTACACGTAATTTCACAGTACATTTTATGTTCTTGTTCGAGTTTAAGCACTTCTTTACTCAGTTATTTGTTGATTATCTGCATTGTTTATTCAATTTTTCTCTCCCTTGAACTTGCATTTTTCCATTTGCACATCAGTGTGTGTTTTTGGTTTGTGGGTGTTGGTGTTGGTGGAATGATGGCATTCTTGCTCTCTAGAAGCTGTACGAGAGATGAATCAATTTTTCTGAACTTTATGTTTTTGAATATTCTGGTCAAATCCATTGACTAACGGATTAATTGATGGAAACCATCCACTTGGATGAATCCTGCTAATTTATTGAAAGTTGGAGACTGAATTTTCTGTTAAAAGGTTGGGGATGAAGTTGCAAAGGAAGTGAAAGGTTGGGGACGTTTGCTGCATTTTACTCAAAAATTATTTAAGTTTCCCATACACTGCATCAAATTGTTGTTACACTACTTTCCAAAGATAATATTACTAGAACAATGTTTACGACTCCCCTGCTATTTAAGAAACACTTGAGTTTGCTCTACCTTTTTAATTGAACACTGGTCAGTGGAATAGATCTTCATTATGAAATATCAAATTCATGGACCATAGAACTAACATGAGATGTAGTTGAGTTAGAATGACCAATCCGTTTTTGAAAAATTTTAGGATAGTTTTTGTTTTTTATTCTTTCATTCTTTCTTTGGTCTATTTCTTTACATTAGTTTGTGTAATTCATTTTTTTAATTAAGAAACATTTTTTATTTCTATAAATCTTTGTGATAAAGTTGTATAAATGGGTAAGATTTTTATTATACTTGGGTGGGACCCCCTTAATGTTTGTAGTAGGATTATCGTTTTCCTTTCACAAAAGAGATCTGTGATAGGATTAACTGAAATATGAAGAACTTCAGGATAATAAAGATGGAAGATTTAGAAAGGCAATGTTGTGTGTCGTGCCCTCTTTTTCTTTGTGCCAAGTGTCACAACAAACATTGGGGTATGAAATGATTTGGGTTTTGAGGGATAGAGGGACTTGAACCCTCGTGATTAAGCTAATTTTGGTTTCCGTTCTCTTGTGATGGACACAATCGAATGAAGATATTGAGGCATTCTCGTTTAAATTTTCTAAACTTGGGTCTTGAATTCCTGAGCCATGGTTTTGATAATGAGAGATGGTGGGAAGTACTTGGCCATCACAATAACTTGTGTGGAGGAAGAAAAAAGGACAAGAAATTTGTATGAAGATTGATGATACAAAGTAGATTGGAGGAATCTAGATGAAATGAGAAAATTGCTCACTTCATTTCTGAAAAAAAAAAGATGGGAAAATAAGTTGTTTGAGCCCGATTTTTTTGAGAATAGAGTTTTAAAAAGCGATTTTTTATTTTTTATTTTTTATTTTTTAATGTGGAGCTTAAAATTTGGGAAAAAATTTAGATTTACATGAAAAATTATTTTATTGGAAGAATGTGTGATTGAAAATGAGTTTGGAAAAAAAATGAGTTTTAAATAATGTGCTCAAACATAGTCTAAATTTGAAGATTACATGGGAGCAATGTTCTTGGTGGGGAAGGATTGGAAGAGCAAATGTGTTGTGGACCTAATTGAACAGGATTCCAAGAGAATGTGAGACTTATTCAGTAACTCGTGGAAATTTATATCTTAGGGACATTCATCATTTATCTGGCACAAAATGGGATGCTGGGAAGCACCGACATGCCTTTGGTGCCCATTTGTTGGTGTGTAACACGTCACCCACACATGTTGGATGTGCCAATGGCATGTCCCCTTTCTTGATTTTTATAGTTCGACATGTCGCCTCCAGTGCTTGTGTTTTGGTGTTCGACATGTCACCATCACATGTTGGAGAATTTCAAAGGACACAAAGTCCAATGGTAAAGCCGTGATCAATAGGGCAGCCTACTTTCCATTTTCAAAATTAGAATAGGGACTTTGTAGTTTTGGCCACGCTAGCCTACTGAAAAACTATAGGCTTTTAGTGTCCTTATCTTTTCAACAATGGGGTGCCCTCCCATTTTAGTTTCGTATAGTTGGCTCTCCGACACCTTGTTGACTTGTGCTAACACGCTGTGTGTATTAAAAAATAATCCAAAAATAGATGAAAAGGAGAAACTAATTTGGTGCTTCGTCTTTCTCAATCTCTGATAGCAAAATTGCATGGCGAAGGGTTGAACATGTAAGGTGCATTTGCATGGCTGGAAAAGGTGGCACCGTAAATGGAGTCACTAGCAATGTCGAATGGTTCAGTGGAGCTGTAAGTGTGATGGTGCAGTTAAAAAATGAGAAGTGGAAAAATCCCTTGCTTTTGTTCAGCAATTAAAAAGATTTGTTTATTAACTTGGCAGACACCTTTTTGAAGAGCAGTCATGTTTTCAGTTAAATGTGCTGAAATTGAGTCATAACTGTAAATGCTTAATATTAACGAAATTAGATGTCTCTTTTTGCATTCAAAATTAGGGCACTTCTTAACAATTGATATTAATGATTGAACCCATACTAACACAATTACAAATTGAACCAACACCAACTCCTCTTACATAGAACCCTCCTTTGCTTTGATTAATCATCATCTTCCCAACATGCCGTGCCATACTTTCTGAAAAAAATTGTGTAATGTGTGTCCCTAAATGGGATGTAGGCACTTTACATTGATGGTTCTACTATAGGAAGTTCAATACTGGTGATATAGTTAATGTCCAAATAGTCTATTTCTCCTTCATGGTGTAATGTGAGAATCAGAATGTATTGATCGTCGTTGCAAGGAATCTAAGGGTTGGATTATTACTGGATGCAGATTAGCCTGGGCTTTCTGGGAAGATGCTGCAGTTTATTCCTGGAAAAGCCAATTGATTCTGGTTTAAGAAACTGCTGAGATATGGAAAGCAGTTGTATCAATCATTCTTCAGGTGATATGGATGGAGAGAAAATGCATTTGGAAGCAAAAGAGCAAGTTATTAGTTATGAGAAATGACAAAATTCATTATGATAGTCAACATCTATGGAATTTAAGGGTGTTCTTTCTTCTCTAATTTATTTCAATTGATAAAGAAATACTTTCTTCTTGATTTCTAGTTTAGTGCGTAGAGGATAACTATCTTTCATGAATTGTCAATATAGTTCTTTGATAAATAAAATTTCTTTTCTTGTGAAAAATGTATCCCACGTTTGAAGCTATAGAAGTTGGAGCGGCTACAGATTTCATAATGATTGGATTGCTTGAGACGTATATTATACTTGATCATTGTTGGCATAATAATATCACATTGCTGTGCCACTTTTGATACATAATCAAATTATATTTTGCCCATCTAAAATTTTACCTTACAGTTATAACTGGTGGTGGATCATGCTTTTAATTGTTTTTCGTTCATTAAGTGTAATTCATATTTCGGTTATCATATGGTAAATTATTGTTGCTATGTTATTGAGACTGAAGAAGTTTCCCTTTCATGGTTTTGGGAAAGACAGGGAAAGGGAATCGCTTTGAGTGGTGCACTTTATAAATTATTATGTCTGTCTTATTTTCTTATTACAATAACATCTAATTTCAGTAACATGTGCTGTGTTACTTTCTACACAACCTACAGGCATGTGTTTTCAACACTGCTTGGCATTGCATAGCCTTGAGTGGTGCACTTTATTGCCTATTTACTTGATTTATTTCCAATACTAATGTGCTGTTGTAAAAACTAATATACTTTGATGACAGGTTAAACAGGTGGACTGTTATACAGTTACCCTTCATGAGCTAGAGTCTGTTTCCACTAGATTCAAGTTTACATCAATGATGCGAGGTAAGATCCCTATTTCCCCTTTTCATTCTCTTAGAAAGGATATTTTGGGTAGACTCTATATATATTACTGAGCGTGTATGCTCACAGCACCAATATTTTCCCTCTCCAAAAGGCATTTTTTCTCTCTCTAGATTATTTCATTTCCATGTAAAGATCATTACCTTCACTAGCACTATCTTACTTTTATTGAGTTTTATATTTTATAGTTGAATTTGCATATGAATGCAAGACCCAATATTTTTCCTCCCCAACAAGTTTTGAGATTCTAGGAATGAAATTTTCTAACAGAATTCATATACTTGCTTTTGAATTCCAGCGCCATTTCATGGGTTCGCTTTCTGGTTTGATGTGGAGTTTGGTATACCTGTGATATACCCTTCCAATAACAATACAAGAACTGCATTTGTCGAGTCTCCTAATAATCAGAATACAGATGGTAATCAAAGAAAGAAGCGGGCCAATCCCAATGAGGCCCTTGTATTGTCTACAGCACCTGAGGATCCTCCAACTCACTGGCAACAGGTGTCTTGCACATATGTTCATTTAATATATGCGAGTCTTCTCTTTGGGCTGGGGCTTGGCTTGAGCTTGAGTTTGAGGAGTTGTGTGTAGACACATGCTTTTTCTTTTGAATAACACTGGACCAGTGTAGGGATCGTTCATACGGCTCACTACATAGCAGTTCCTGTCAAACATGTATACAAGCTATAGCTCAAAGCCATTAACGCAATTGACTCTACTGTTTTGTCATACCTGCTTCCTCTAACTGATCTTGAAGCTGGCACTAATTCTATCCTAGGTTGTAAAAGAGTTTTAGAAACTTAAGGTAGAAAAGAAACTACCTATCATTTAAGCAAGTGGTATTTTGGGGTAAAAGGTAGACTGGACGCTTGGATATGTAAGAAAACATCTACACTAGCATATACAAGTAGTTAAGCCTTATTCTGAATAAGCATGGGTCAACTACATGATTTTTTCTATTCTATTTAAATCCTTCCTTGTGCAATTTAAAGGTTAACATTCGGACCGGTAATTTTTTCAATAAGTAGCAACTTTCACTCGTGTCAGGCTTTGCATAGTAGTTGAATTTCACATTTGTCTTCTTTGTCGCCTGTCCTCGAAATTGTATTGAAACCTTTTGATATGACAAATGAATATGGAAATTGGATTCCCTGGGTATCTTTTCTTGTAAATCATATTTCTATGCTTTAATTGTTTTGCCTAATTCCTTATTTTTCATCCTTTCAATTCTATTTGGAAATATTCCATCCCTTGCAGAATTAAAGTGTTCCCTCGATGGTTTGTCAGACAAATTAATACTTGTGATATGGTCCAAGGGTGATATCCGTACTTTTCTCTCCCATCATGGTTACTAATGTGTAGAAAGATTCAGAATGCAATGAACCTTTTTTTTTAATTGGTGATATTGCAAGATTGTTGGGGTCCAGGTTTCTTCGGGAATCTGGTTTTAATTAGGTTTTCTCAAGTAGGAGTAGTGAATTACCTTTGCCGCTGAAGAGTTGACAGTTGTCTGTATCTCATCCTTGTTGATTTTCTCGCATTTTTGGCTGTCGCTCTTAAAAACAAAGTTTTTGCTTAACCTTTGTTCATTCCTTTTCTTTCCATGGATTTTGCAGACATTGATCTACTTCTATGATCCAATAGAGGTGGAGCAAGATCAAGTTATTGAAGGTTCTGTAACATTGTCACAAAGCAAAGAAAATCCTCGGTTCATGAATATTCATCTAGAATATGCGTAAGCGAATGACTTGTTTCATTTTACTAAGATTGATTTGTTCACTTCCATATATGCTCATGGTGATTCTCAACTCCAAGCAGATCAAACGGCCGTTGTTTTGTCAAAGAATCTGTTATGAGATAAGTGAGGCAGTGATTTACCTTTGAGCTCACGTGCAATGTGAAGCTATTGGGTCAGAACAGGATCCATATGGTAGCTCTGGTGCGATTGTTTTCGCAGATTCTGCGTCTTCATTGATCTGCTCGTGTAAAAGCTTCTGAATCCCTTGTCTTAAAAAGACATTATAATTTAATTGTGTTAGATGCAACTATAGGCTTAAATGTTGAAAAACCTCAAAGATGTTATTCCTTTTTATTTTCCTTTCTCTGTTATTGTAATCCTATGTGAGTTATTTGTGTAGAATAGAATTAGAAGTACTATTGAGGTGAAATCGATGGCAGCTATGCATTTTGAAGTTGCTATTGGTGAATTTTTTGAAATAGAATTGAGTGGTCATTGTTTTGGTGATGCAGTCATTTTGCTTGATATTGGGGGTGTCTCCTACATTTTTTTTTAGTAATGGTATAATAGTCATTTTAAAGAAAATTTGAATCTGTTACGATCAAAGTAACGAATTCCAATCTCACAGGATTGGATGTCAAAACCTCAAATTTTAAATGTAGGGGAGTTGATTTCACAATTAAAGAAAAGCGTTATGGAGTCCAACCCTAAATTTCCCTAAAAAAATTTAGCCCTTGTTTGCTACCAGTTAAAATTTATATTTTAATTTAAATCAAAGTTAACAATCAATTTTAATCACATGTTTCATAGATCATACAATTTTTCAATTGCACATTAATTCAATAATTTTTTTCAAGATCTATTAAAAATTTGATTTTACTTCTTACCAAACAACGGTTTAATGGTTTACACATATTTCTGTAGTATTAAAAGAACCAAAATGAGTCCGAACCAGTAAATTTTTGTCCAATTTGCCTATGTTTGAGCCCCATTATTCGACAAAGAATGCATTTTTGAATCAAAGCTACGTGTACAGACATTTTATATATTATATTTGACGTTCTTGATGTGTCAAAATCATGACTATTGATTTAAATAACACTTTTTCAAATTAAAGCGTATGATTTTGACACATCAAGGAATGTCAAACTTCTTGTCCAAAAAGAATATACAATTAGTTTAATTCTTTTTGCATGGTAGATTAATAGATAATTTATGGTTAAAAAAAATATGAATTTTTTTTGGATTTTCGTGTAATATTATTTTATTGTAAAATGTATGATTGGGAGTAAGAGAAAAAAATGTATTTTCAAAATAATGTCCTTTGTAGGATGAATCGGAGGGTTGGCACTGAGTCATGGATCAATAATAGAATAAAGAATCAGAAGGGTAGAGTCAAGGTAGCGAGGGTTGGTATGGCAAACCAACTCTGGCCATAGTCGAGGCCCTAGCATTCATTGCTGCGGCTGCCTGTGGCAAGAATGTGTCCTTGGTTGCAGCTGCAGCCTGTTCAATTTTGAACAGGTGGTTTCAACTACTTTTTGGTCCCATTCGGTTAATCTAAATTTGAATTGTTGCTAGGTGAATAAATGTCGAAAAACACATTATTGTATTCTATTGTATCCTAAAAGTAAATTTGGTTCTCTTGTGCACTCCTTTGATGAAAGATATTGTCTTAAGGAGGTGTCAACGAACATAATAAACCGACGTACGTTGTTTAAATTTCAAATATATTTAGTTTTTCATTCAAAATATAAGGTGACCTACTAGAGATAATGGTGAAAGTAGGTCCTAGACAATTTACCTTATAAAATCAGAGAGATTGCAAGACATTTCCTACATGCTAAATTCGTAAAGAGACTTAACAAGCTTACATGCTAAGATTGCTCCATATACATTTCTTCTTCCGATTCACCATTTAAAATACAAATGTAATGTCCATTTAATGAATTTTAAGTTTATGTATCGATGCTAAAACGACGAGGACCCTAACTGGGCAGTTCTAGCAACATAATCACAACTTTTTTACTATATTCTTTGGTTACTAGTCTTTCTTTGAACTTGTCTATGGTTCCTACAACTTTCATTTTCTTTTCAAAAATCCACTTACATCTTAGGGTTTAGAACCACAAGTTACATTAACCAATTTCATCATTTCATTACTGCCTCTTTCCACAAGGCAACATCGTCAGATTTCCCAGCCTCTTCGTATGTCTATGGATCTCAATCCGTGTCTAAGGACACTAAGGTTTGATTGGTATGATTTTCCCTAGTACCTTCAACAAGGTACATATAAAAAATTGGTAATGTGTCTTATGGTTAATTTTTTTTTTTTGGAAGTCACCCAACTTTGAGAAAAATTTCGACTGGGTCATCCAATGTTAAAAGTCTCAATCAAGTACACAAACTTTGTAATTACTTCAATTCATTTCACTCTATTAGTTGGCGTCACTAAAATTCGGGCTTGCTTGCATGAATGTTAATATCTGATCGTATGTCGACATGGATGAAGTTGCTTTTGACGTCTAATGCTAACCGAATAGAGTGATATGAATTGAAATAATCATGAAGTTCGATAACTTGATTGAGATTTTCTAAAACGGGGTGATGTCCGGTAAAATTTACCCTACTTTGCTGGATAAATTAATGGAAGGATTTAGGCACATCTCCTTGTTATCCGCTAATCATGCAAATAGAAACGAGTAGGACCATCTATGCATATGAAATTTCATGGATGGCAAGAATTTAAGGTAAAAACAGCTCCACAATTTGTGGATTAATCATTCACTTCAAAAGTTGTCTGTGTATATAATCTCAACACTCTTCGAAGAAAAAATTAAGCCAAAAAAAGGAGAATAAGTCAGTTGGGATACGTACTTATATTGTTATGCTCATGTAGCTGCATAAGAAACGTCGAGAAAAAAAAAAGGAAAAAAAAGAAAAAGAGGATCGACTAAAGGTCTCTCTTCGAAGAAAAATATTCGATTCACTTTAAAAGTTTTTGAAAAGATTTTGTTATCAGAAAGCTAGTTAGTAGTTTGACATTAAGATGGCAGGAGGAGGTTTTGTTCCTTCTGGTCAAGTCGGAAACTATGAAGGCCGTGTAACTGGCTTCGTGATCATTACGTGCTTGGTCGCTGCTACCGGTGGCCTCATTTTCGGCTATGACATTGGGATCTCGGGGGGTGTTACATCGATGGATGAATTCCTTGAAAAGTTCTTTCCCCAAGTGTACAAAAAGATGAAAAATGATTCTGGCGACAGTAATCAGTATTGCAAATTCGAAAATCACATGCTAACGCTATTCACGTCATCACTTTACCTCGCAGCACTTATCGCTTCCTTTTTTGCTTCTGCCACCACAAGAGCTTTAGGCCGAAAGGTCTCCATGACCATTGGAGGTGTAATCTTTCTTATCGGCGCTTTACTAAATGGTGCTGCTCAAAATATCCAAATGCTTATCGTTGGCCGTATCTTGCTAGGTATAGGCATTGGATATGCAAACCAGGTGCGTATTTCATACATCATTAATTAGTTAATTTGATGAATTTATTCTCTCAACTAGTTATTCCATCAGAAGTTAAGTGTGCTTGGAGGAGAGTAGTACTAATTCGTGGAAAGTCTTGACTAATCGATTAATTTGCTTTCTCTATCTAAATATTTGATGTAGTCTGTTCCCGTGTACTTATCGGAGATGGCACCACCAAAACTAAGAGGAGCGCTCAACATCGGTTTCCAAATGGCGACGACCATTGGCATTTTTGGTGCGAATCTCGTAAACTATGGCACAGCAAAAATGCAGCATAATGGGTGGAGAGTTTCCTTGGGTCTGGCTGGTGTACCAGCAGTAATTATGACTGTTGGCTCAATCTTCTTACCAGACACTCCCAATTTCCTGATTGAGAGAGGCAAAAATGAGAAGGCTAGAGAAATGTTGCAGAAAATCCGCGGCACACCCAATGTGGACGAAGAGTACAACGATCTATTGGATGCAAGTGAAGCTGCAAAGGAAGTCGAGCATCCATTTAGAAATATCATGGAACGAAAGTACCGGCCTCAGCTCGTCATTACCTGCCTCATCCCATTCTTCCAACAACTCACAGGAATAAATGTTATTATGTTTTATGCCCCAGTTCTTTTCAAAACTCTAGGATTTGGTGACGACGCCTCTCTAATGTCAGCAGTCGTCACAGGCCTTGTCAATGTATTTGCAACTACAGTCTCAATCTTCAGCGTAGACAGGTTTGGTAGGAGAGCCTTGTTCCTTGAAGGTGGACTTCAGATGATCGCTGCCCAGGTATGTGCATACATAATGTGTATATAAAGAGAATTCCAATTATTAAGTCTTTGATCAATGTGTATACTTATAAAGATTGGCGTTGGAGTCTTGATTGGTTCGGTGTTTGGAGTATCGGGCGAGGGAAGCTTCAGCAAAGGCCTCGGCAATCTTGCGCTGATTTTGATATGCGTCTACGTAGCTGCATTCGCGTGGTCTTGGGGACCATTGGGTTGGTTAGTGCCAAGTGAAATATTTCCGTTGGAAATCAGATCAGCAGGGCAGTCGATCAATGTCTCAATTAACATGTTCTTCACATTCGTCATCGGGCAGCTCTTCCTGTCCATGCTTTGCGGCATGAAATTCGGCCTTTTCTTCTTCTTCGGGGGATGGGTGGTGATAATGACAACTTTCGTCTACTTTTTCGTGCCTGAGACGAAGAATGTCCCCATTGAGGAAATGAACAGAGTATGGAAGAATCACTGGTTCTGGGGACAGTACATTCCAGATGATGCTGTTGGTCTTGCCAATCATCATCACAAACTCGACGTTTAGGCACATACTTTTTCTGTCTGTGTGTTTAAGTTAACTAGTAAGAGGATCTGTGTATCCCGTTTTCTTTGTACACTTTGCTCGATTTCGATTACGATAATGCATAAATAGTGCACACATTTTTTCCTAGCATTTCTTGTTCTTCTTTACAAATTATCCTATACACTTGTCTTTCACACTTTATGAGACAATATCAAGAAATGTCTTTCATAGGACAATGAAATGTTGAAAAAACAAACACCCTATTTCCAAATCTTACAACTATTGTACGATACCTGAGAATGCATCATGGGAAATAGTTGTAATTCATTCTCATTGCACGAGCTTCGAAAGTGTAGATGCAATCACAGATATAAGCTCCGTGTTATTAGACGGAAAAGGAAAAAAGCACTATGCAATATGAAAAACACAATAACTATCGAACAAATCATCAAATATTCTATAAAAAAAACAAAGAGTTCCTTCGATCTCTGATAATAAAGATGTCAAGGACCTATCCTTACCTATCGAAAAGGAGGAGGAGATCATCTGAAGACTCGCCTAACCTGACCCAAAAACGAACAAAGATATCATCAAGCTAGAGTTTCATGAATCAATTTACAAAACAAAAAATCGATGTTTTTAAAAATCTCAAATTTTGATGATGTAATTCGGCTTCGTTCCATCTTAAATCGGATTGATAGCCTAGGAAAAATAAGTAAAAAGTAAATCTAATAGGATATCTCACTAGTTTTATACAGCAGTCGTATGGATTGAAACTTCTCGTAAATGTGTGACGTATAGTTGTCCGTGAAAGAAAATTTCTTGATTCAGCATATCGTTTCAAAATACTATGTCTCCCAATGATAAATATGTTTCAAATTTTTATTTCCAATTTGAAAAAGATATATTTTGAATTGATCAAACGGCTACTCTATGATGCCCCTTATGAATATATTTATATAAATACTTAAACAAACTTCAATCTATAAAAAATATATATATAAACCATAAAGGGTTAATTTCACAAATGATCACTAAAGTTACCTGAAAATTTCAAAACGGTCACTGAAGTTTGAAATTTCTTTCAAAACGGTCACTGAATTTTCAGATTTTTTGGTCAAGTTTGAGACAATTTTTCGGCAACTTCTGACCACCAAAACCGCCGATTTCGGATACCATTGGAAAGCCCACGATGTACTCTTCAATTACCACAAAAATCTCCCCAAAAATCCAAGTGATTATGCTGGAATAAACCCACTAAATCGGCAACCGAAAATTGTGAAAATCTGTCAAGATTTTCAGATTTTTTGGACAAGTTTGAGACAATTTTACGGCGACTTTCGACAACTAAAACTGCCAATTTCGGATACCATTGGAAAGCCCACATTGTTCTCTTCAATTACCACCAAAAATCTCCCCAAAACTCCACATGATTCGACTGGAATAAACCCACGAAGTCAGCTACCCAAACTAGGCAAAAAAGTACGACTTCCAAGGACTATTGGATAGAGAATTTCATACCGCATAAATCCATCAATATTTTTAATTAATTGTTCGCTTTTGTTCGATTATTAATTTTCAAAAAATTCTCTCTGTACAGAAAATATTTTACCAGAAATCCTACAGATACTCATATGGGCCCCATGTGAGTTAAGAACCTGTTTGGTATGAATTCTCATAAATCAATTCTCATTTTTCAACAACACATTCTTCAATAAAATAATATTTTCCATCACATCAATAATTTTTTTTTCAACCACTCATTTCCCATCATATCACTATTTAAAATCAATTTTTCCCCCAAAAAATCTCTCCCAAACAAGCTCTAAATATTATTTTAAAAAAATGGGGTGTGTATTCTATAGGATATCTGGTAATAAATTTTCTGTACATATAGTGCTTCTTATTAATTTTTGGGTTGATATTGTGTTATTCTTCTACTTCATTTCGATAATTGGTCACTTATGAACATATTGTTTATTAATCGAATGATTCATTGATAAAAGTTGTTAAAGAGGCCATCGATTATTCGATCGTCTCTTAATCTACGATTTTTAACTTTAGACGGTACTTAATCGACGAACTTTTAACATGCGATCGAAAATGGAGTGGTGAAGTTAGAGTGGGCTTTAGGTTCCCTTTTTATTATTTCTGAACCAAGATTGGCTAAATCAATTTTTTCCAAATAAAGCCAACACTCCCATTCGAATTTTGCTCGTTTCCATTTCCATCTCTCTCTCTCTCTCACATCGAATATCCGCTCCTATTTGATAAGCAACACTGAATAATTCAGATTAGATTCTGAGGATTTTGATGGAGAACCCAAATTCGGAAGCTAACACTAATAATACTTGCGAACAAGAAGATCTTACACTAAACCCTAGGACGGGGATTAATGATAATATCGGTAATACTTCGACAGACGTCGTAATCAATAGTAATGACGTTGCTGAGAACAATCGGCGTCAGAAGACTTCATTTACGGAACTCAGTCAGGTCGATGCCGATCTTGCCCTTGCCCGCACCCTCCAAGAACAGGTTTTTTTTCTTTTTCCCTGAATTCTTGATCAGGGTTTTTTGTTATTGTAAAAAAATATGGTACCTAAATATATTTTAAGAACTAAAGGATTAAAAAGGAGACATATGGAATAAGCGTTGGTAATTGTGCTGTTGAGGCAGATTTATGTCCCGTGTTTTGTCTCCCTATTCATAAACGGATTGACAAGATTTTTAAATTAGTTGCATTGAGATAGAATTAGGATTTTTCTTAAAGTTAGTTTAAATATGTGATTCTATACTGTTAGATGCATTGTTTTGGTTCAATATTACCCTAAGATGAATGAAATGCACATGACTTGGTATACTTAGCTTGTAGCTCCTATTATCATTTCACGAGAAAATGACTTTATTATCTGTATTATGAGCCATCATAACTATTATTATAAGTTGTAACTTTTGTATCAAGTATTTTATTGGTACCTAATACCAGAAGGATGAAAAGGGACCGACTTGGGGAATAAGCATTAATAGTTGTTGTCATTGTTAACAAAACGTGACCCACTAATCAAAAGCTTCTTCAAGGTGTTGAGTTTTTGCAGCTCGACTTAAGTTAATCATGGTTTATTGCAAGTAAACTTATTTTCTTATTGTTCTTGTGCTATTTAAGAAAGATTTATGTCCATTGTTTTGTCGTTTTACGTGTAAATCGATGAACAAGATTTTGAGATTGGGTTGTTTTGTTGAGATAGATTTGGGATACTTTTTGAAATTCAATTTTTTTTTAAATACACGATTCTATGCTGTTAGATGTGTCGCTTCCATTCAATATTACCATAATTTGAATGAAATGCACATGGTTTGGTATGCAAAACTCCTATATTTACAGGAGAATATCTTTACATATCAGTATTCTGATTCATTATAAACTTATTCAATAATTTTTCAATCAGTATTTTTTTTCCCTGGAAATTAAGCCCTATTTGGTTTAAGCTAAAAATCATATTTAAATAGATTTTGATAGAAGTTGATGAAATGTGGTTGAAAAGTTAAAAAAATTGTGGTTCTATGAAATGTGTGATTGAAAATGAGTTTTAGAAAAATGGAGTCAATCAGATGCTAAATGTCTTTTTTTTTTTTCCCTGTGCAATAGGAAAGGGCATACATGATGCTGAGAATGCATGGTGGCAGTGATTATGGAAGTTGGGAATCTGGGAGTCACGATGACGATGACGCCGACAATTTTGATGATGCCAGTGAAGAAGATTACGATGACACCGATCCGGAGTTAGATGATGATGCAGAAGATGCATTTGATGTGCATGCTCATGCTGAAGGAGGTGAGGATGAGAACCAAGCTGTTGAACTTGACCCTTCAGCTTTTTCAAGTGATGAGGCCTACGCTAGGGCCTTACAAGATGCTGAAGAAAGGGAAATGGCAGTTAGGTTGTTAGCTATAGCTGGAATTAATGAAAGTGAGTTTCTAAACTGACCATTTTGTCCTAGTTCTTGTTTTGTTAGCTTTACCTTAATTGATCTGTGAGAACTATGTGATGATTGACAAAGCTCTAATGATTATATAGTGATTGTTGGGGAAAGTGAGGATGAAGAGGAGGATCATGGTGATAATTCTCAGGTCTGGTTTCATTGAACTCTGGATATAAATTTTTTCAAATTTTTCTAGGTATGGTCATATTTTGAGATTCTAAATCTGTTTTTCTGAATGACAAAAAAAATTTGGTTTTCTTTGGTTAGACAATTGTTAAAAACTTGAATGGCTGTAGAAAGCTTGAAATAGTATATTGCTCTCAGTTCACCCAACTGACAAATGTATAATCTTCGAACTTGAAGTCACTAATGGTTGGTTTTAATTCTTTGCAATACATTTTATGCCCCGTTTTTACTTTGAAACATAATATATTGCCTTTATATAAAAATTCTAACCAATTAATTTTACACCCAAATTCACCATGAATGAATTGTACACCCTGCCCACCCCTTTTGTTCTTTGGCAGGCTTCCCTTACTTTTGGAAATACCCATACTACCCTCCTCTAACTACAAATAGATGAAGTTACCTGCTTGGAGGCTTATCAGTATCCTGCTCTCGAAATTCACCTAGGCTCAAGGTGAAATTCCGGGCCAATTATAGATTACAAATTCTGTCCAGCCAGACATTATTTTTGCTAAAAAATCACAATTCAATTGACGCTATAGGAATCTTTCGGCCCAAATAAGTGGCTGGACTTACGAAAGCAACCTACAACCAAAATAATATTGCAGGTAAGCCCCAATAGTCAATTAACTCCATTATAGCACATTGGCCAATCTGTCTTGGGAGCTTCATTTTGGTTTATGTGTCCGATCACAAACTTGAAGGGAAATTGTTGTGTTTCACCAACCCCACATTCCTCAATGTCGCCAGCCCCCTTTTTCCACCTCTTTTAAGGTCTAGTTCCTCCAAATTATTGTTTACCACCAGCGCTGGCAACTCTTTATTTTTGCAATTATGGCTCACTAAATTTGCGCTGTCACCCTGAAAGCAAATCCCATTTTCCATCTTCTCTGAGATTCTTGAAGGTAGAAGGATTTCGCCAATCCAAAACTTTGGTGACCACTTGTGTGCAAATTTTGACTGAAAGAATTAAAGTTTGGACTGTTTACCGTGAGTGGGCAGTTTTCTCCTGTTGGGCCTTTTTCTCCATGGATCTGTTCAATTGATTTTTTTGAAATTTCCTCATCATGGCCGATAGCTGAATGAATTTTAGTCCACAAATCTCAGTCCTAATGACCAAGCTTTCTGGCGATTCCAGATGCTCGCTATGAATGTACCATAAAATCCCCATAACTGCAGGAATGGTTATGATATGACAGATTGGTTAGATGAAGGTTTATACATTGACGTGACAATTATTTTTTCCCCTTATTATTCAACCCATTCTCTTTGTTTTAGTTAGCTTTTCCTTTCTAATAGAAAAAGGAGAGAGGTTGCTATACTACCATTTTACCTTCATATCATGAATGATTATATTGTATTGGGGGTTGTGGATGTTTCATCCAACCTTTCCTATAACCCCTGCAAGATGGTGAAGTTCGTAAATATTGATTAGGAAGAATTGGATTGAGCCTCCCATTGGCTTTATAATTGACCATATGCAACTTTACGAGGATGTTTTTTGGTACAACTAATTGCTAATTGTTTCTTTAATTTTTGCGCGGCAAGTTAAGGCTGCCATACTACGTGTTGGAGATTCTTGTTTATGCTTTAACCATGAAACAAGTAATTTTGAATGATTGGTTTATCAATTGAATGGTACGCCTACATGTAGTCCTGTACTCTGTTTCCAGTACATCCTACACTATATCATTTATGTTCTCTTAATATTTTGATTTTAGAATTTATTGGTAGAATTTTGAAGCACCTCTTACTAAATATTTTAGGACGCATGGGAGGAGGTTGATCCTGATGAACTATCATATGAGGTAAATTTTTCAGTGGCATCATGGTTACTTTTGTTCGGGCATATCTTACGTTGAGTTCATTGGTTGACTTGGCATTTCAGGAATTGCTTGCGCTGGGTGAAGTTGTTGGAACAGAGAGCAGGGGTCTTCCTGCTGATACAATTGCCTCTTTGCCTTCAGTTAATTATAAATCACAAAGCATTCAGGACGGAAGCAGTGATTCGTTAGTACACATTGGCTAATTTTTAATTATATATACTATTTTTTATTTAACACCCCCGCCCCTATGTGGATGTCGAATTGCTGACAACATTTTACCCTTGGGCATCAGCTGTGTTATATGTAGGTTGGATTACGAGGATGGTGACACCTTGACTCTGCTTTCCTGCAAACATGCTTACCATCCTGAATGCATAAATAATTGGTTAAGAATAAACAAGGTATGTTCTGTGTTCTTCAATTCTAAGAACAATAAAACGAGATGAACAAAGAGGAATATAAAGAAAAAGAGCCAAATTTTTGTTTTGCCTAGAGTAATTTAATATTCTAACTCCTGATGATGCATTTTTCATGGTCAATGAATCCATGTTGCTCTCTTAACGTTGATTGGAAATTGATGTGTATGTTCAACTTGTATACTGTTCTAGTATTTTAGTCTGGTCACACTTGATTTGCCTTTGCATTTGGCGAGTGCCCCCTATTGTGATTTCATCGAAGTCTCAATTGAGACTAAATTTAATTTATCTCAACTTGGTCACTGAACCTGTTTTTAATTTTAAATATCGTCACTCGCAAACATTCCACTCTCAAACTGACGGAAATTGCTTAGGTGGCAGCCAGACCACGATGAATCATTACGTAACTGTTTCATGGCATGCCAACTCAACACTAGGCCACGTCTGAAAGTATCAAAATGAAAAGAAAAAAAAATTATGGCTTTTAACATTTTATTTCGACACCTTATCGAGTGGACTATTAATGAATTGGCATGTCACCAAGCGATTATGTGAAAGGTACGTGGTCTTGCTGCCTACTAAGCAATTTCCATTAGTTGTGGGAGAGGGTTGGGGGTGAATATTATGGAGCCATGATATTTCAAACTCAAGTTCATCGACAAACTTGAGGGGATTAAAAAAAAAAAAAAAAGGTTTAGTGAGTGGCTGCAGATGAAATTAGCCCACTTTAAAAAAACATTTTGTTCTTGTACACTAAAGAGTTGATGGATGCATAAATTCTGCATCGGTGCAGGTTTGTCCGGTATGCGGTGCTGAAGTTGTCTCTCCGGGAAACAGCTAGAAGATTTCATGGCTGGCCTATTAAGAAGCTGCAGATAAATTTGCTTGAGATGGGCAGATAATGGATTGCAAATAAAATTTTATGGCATGAAAGACTGTATTACCATTTTTTATTTTTTATTTTACTGGCTCGATATTATTGTCCACGTTTTATTTTAATTTTCTTTTATAATATCTATTCTTATTTCTATACAGTAATTATTAAATTTGCCCTTGCATTGAAAGCCTAATTATTTACTTTCAAGATATCATGGAAATGTTTTGACTGAGGATGGTGTATGGAAACAGAATTCGTCTTGGTTTGGTTCGATAAAAAATAGATTTTTAGTAGACTTTGATGAAAATTGATGAAATATGTGATTTAAAAGTTGTGAGTTCCATTAAATGTATAATTAAAATTAATTATTGAATTTGATTTAGAGTTTAATCAACTTTTGTAATTGAGCCAATGAGGGGTTATGTCACTTACCCAAATTAAGTTTTTTTGTTTGTTCTCCTTTGTGGGTAAAAAAGCTTTGTTGAATACCGAACTTTCAAAATTTGTCACTTTAGGCATTGGAATTTTATTTTATCATAGATGATCAATGAATTTATGAAGTTGTTTAATTTAGTCAGGTTAGTCGATGTAGTATCGAACAACAAGACATTATGTGGCACAATGATGATAAGGTCATGGATCGAAAACATTAATATCTTAAGTTGTGATGAGCGAATAAGTCGATTGTTTTGAAGATGATAAATTTTAAACATTGATTTGAACATGTATGCCAATGTTTTATTTATCGAGTTAATTTCACCTAACATCATTGAAGTACGTACAAAATTTCAAATTTGATTACTGAAAATATTTTTGTTACCTTATTGGTCACTCAAGTTAACAATTTCATAATTGATCATTTGGTTACTAAAAATTTGGCGTGGCATCCATTAACGCCCCCAAGATGTACCGTTCGGATTTTTCAGACAAAATGTGTGTGAATATCCTTTCAAAACTTGAGATATTACACTTGAGATAAATTATGGGGTAAAGGAAGCCACCACGTCCTTCAATGACAAAATAATGTTCGCTGTGCATGCATACATGTTGCATTATATTTGAAATAAACAATAAGGATACTAGCGCGGAATTAACCATGAGAAACAACCAGCCATCCAAGCAACAGAGTACGAACAATGCAGGTGCAAGTAAACAAGAAAATTGAACTCGTTTTTCCACATGCAAGTCACAAGATGAAGCCAACTAGCAGTACAAACTATCAAGTATTGGAACTGAATTGCTGACAATTTTATCCAAGTGGTAGTCAGGTCAAGTTGTCGTCATCACATGCACTGGTCCTTGACCGATACTGGCGACCTGGTTTATGCGAGCTGCTACCTTTATCATTTGCTATATATGGCTCGTCTTCTTCCATTGCACTGACTTCACTTTCTTTGGCATCTTCTTCTGCAACAACAATGGGCAATCCCCTTTTCTTAGCACTGTCTCCCACAGACTCGTTCCTTCTTTTCACCATTAAGTCATCTTCTGGCTTCTTTTTTGGAGTGAAAACTATTGATTTTGGAATGTCAGCACAATTGTCATCCTGCGATGAGCTCTCAGTGTTTCCCTTCCTCAACCGATGAAAAAACTCCATATACGCATTTCGATTGGATTGCTCATCCATGTCTTCAGATGAATCAAAAGTATATCGTGTGTACTTTGAAGGGTTCCTTAGATAGTCTGGAACACCAGATGAATATTGAGAAAGATCAGATGCTTCTTGTGGTGCTGCAACATCATCCCTTGAACGTGGCCCTGACACCAATTCACTGGCTCCTGAAGATTGTTGTTCATGATTCTGAGTACTGCTTTTAGTGTTCAACTGGAAGCGGACGCGCTTCCCAGACTTCGAGTCTTCGTGACTTCCTCTTTTCAGAATAGATTTTGGATTATAACCATTGAGTTCTACTTGGTTAAGATCTTCAGTCTCCACATCCAAGGCCACAGAGTTATCAGCAACTTGTAAGGAATCAATATTCCCAGCTGCCTCTGCATCTTCTTTCAGCCTAAGTTTAGCAGCCATGTGATTTGCACGTGAATCTCTAACAACATCCTGGAATGTGTTCGGAAGCTCACCATAAGTGTTAGGTCTCTCAAATCCATAATCAGCAACTTTCACGTCCCTCATGTATAGGCGGTCACCAGCCTCTTCTCTACAGACAGCCACTTTGTCATACTCATCTTCTTCTTCCTGCATAAACCAACCCAAGAATGGATGTAAGTCAACTTCTACCTGGAAAAAGAAAAAGGAAAATATACACATTGTATACTCTTAACCAAGTGATAATTACAAATTATGCCTTGCACAGATGTCCAATGAATAAAATCATGTTTGCAATTCATGTTTGCAGCCACCAAGATATGATCGTCTCTCGCCAACCATACATACACGTTTGATCTCCTCCATAGTGTCAACCAAATTACAAAACTTTGGCCTTCTTAAAGAAGAGTGCAAGCGCACATTAAACGCTTGTAAAACTTAGTAGTTTGTGTTGCTCAAATGTCTAGTCAGGTGCTATTTACAACAAAAGAACTTGACCCATACATACATACCAAATAATAATAATAATAATGAAAAATAAAGAAGAACCAAAATAAATCAGCATGAAGGCCAGAAAATAAAACTAAAACATGTCGCCATCTTCATGATTGGTAGAATGTACCTAGTCTAATAAAATTTTAACAAAAACTTGGTGCATTTTTGGCAAAGCTTAAATTATAATTTAAGCCGGTAAAGAAGGGAATGGCTGCATCAGAACCTTGAAGATACAAAGCTAAGCTGGCAGGGAACAGCTTCATTCGACAGGCTGGAATAGATTTTTCATAGATCTTCTCACCAGTGGCATTTTTGGCAAAGCTTAAATTATAATTTAAGCCGGTAAAGAAGGGAATGGCAGCATCAGAACCTTGAAGATACAAAGCTAAGCTGGCAGGGAACAGCTTCATTCGACAGGCTGGAATAGATTTTTCATAGATGTTCTCACCAGTGGTTAAAATACAAAACCATCAAGAGTCATCCTTGCTCTAGTGGTTGAATTTGACTGGCAACTAGAACAGATGCATGATTGCTGATAAGTGTATACACTTATTTAGAGCGTCAAAACATTGATATTCGTTGATAATTGGATTAAAATATAGTTGATTTTGTTGTTTATTGCATATTTTAGGTTTACATCGATGAATACAATAGAATTGGAGAAAAGGAACAAGAAAGGGGGTTAACTGAAGCAAAAAGAGAAGCGGGGATTAAAATGCAAATAATCAAAAGTTGGCTTGGAGGGAGAAATGAAAAGTCGAGAATGCAAAGACCCAATTGGACGAGAAAAGAAGCGAAAGGATTGGAGAGAATTGAAGGGAGAAAAAAGCTCGGGGAAAAGGAAAAATCTCGTGAAGAAAAGGGGGAGAGCAGAATTTTGGGGAAAAAAGAGAGAATTTACATCGAAGAACGAAAAATTCATCGTTTGGATCCAGATTTGAAAGCTTGAATTGAAGATTTCCAAATTTTCTTCATATTTCAATGATTCGGGTGATGGCTTCCTTTTATTGTCTATATAATTCTTACATTAATATGTTAAGCTAAATTTAATTGTATTGGATGACAAAACTCTTTGATTCTTAATTTCTAATTCAAAAGTTGGTATTTTTAGTTTAATTCTTGCATTGTGATTCCATAAACATGCATTATCATATTGATTTAATGCTTGAGCACCATTAGGGCAAAAAGTTCATTATTCGTAATGTTGAAAAAACTCAAGGTGGGTAGAACATTGTTTAATGAACAAACGAACAATAAATATTAGGAATAGTATTTATGAAGTGTACGGTGTGATAATCCTAAACTTCAATACATGTTTGTCATATGAATGTGGACTAAGAATATGATCGTCTTGTGATAAATATATGTTTATTATATCTTGAAAAAGAATAGTAAATAAAAATAGAGTTATCGATCGTCACAATTGCATGAATTGAATTAACTATCACAAGTTGAGGATTGAAATTAAATATTGATTAGTGGAGTTGGAAATCCAATACGCTCGACACATTTAATTTAAACCGGTGTTTATTGCTTTTGTATCTATAAAACGTAGTTAGATACAAATCAATCATATTTTGTTACAATCACGAATTTAAATATATCAAATACACTAGAATTGAACATTATTCTCAGTAGGATGATGACTCTATCATCATGATTATTACTTGTACAACAAACCCGTATGCTTGCAGGATTTTAACGTAACAATTGCCTTTCTCGACGGGGAGATAAATGAAACAATCAACGTGTGGCCAAACTTCCTTGCACTTATGTAAAAACTGCCTTTCTTTTACATATTGACAGCCAAACTTCCTTGTACTTGTGTAAAAATTCAGTATATCATGAAAGATCTAAGCATTTAGGAGTTAAGTATATTAAGTAAGAGGAAAGATTTCAAGAAGATTGGTAGAAACAGTGAAACTATCCACCGAGGAGGATAAGAGATTTCGGGACTAAAGTTCTTCCTATGCCTAAGTTCAAGCATTGTCTTGAACTGCTCAAATACCAAAGATGGTCTAACAAGAAAAAAAATAGCTAAGATTGGTGGAAGTTACTGCATTGTGTTCTAACTCATTGTTGAGAAGCAAAGGTAGAGTTTGTGCAAATGCTGCTTCAAAATCACAAGTAAAGGGAGAACAGTATCTCACTCATAAAGTTATATGTGGCCTTCACGATTTTATCAGTACTAGAAGTGGTGACTTCATTTTATGTTCAGGTCAGAATCGTTGTGAACCGTTCATTAAAGATCACGTGTGGTTGCAGTTCGTCTCCTGGAAATTTCTTTATCTTCTGTTTTCGTGATTACTACACAACAGAAATTGTTTCCGAGTCGCTCATTCTTTAGCCACTATTTTTTTCAGTTCTATCGTGTAGAAGGAAGACTTGGTGTTTTCAATTCTTGATTCTTCTGTCTTTTGCTTTGTGTTCTAAGTGGCTAGGACTCAGTTGTTGAAAGTTTTTACTGAAATTTATTTTACATAGTGCAAGAGAGCTTCACCCAAGGTCCAGCAGACACAGGTGTTAGTTATTTCCTGTGTTCTTGAACTGTTATTTAAAATGTGTGTGAGAGACTTAACAAATTCATATAAATTGGCTTCCTCTGCCTAAGTTGGGTTCAATAATATGGCAGAACAACAAGGTAAACCAGATGAAATCATAATATAGTGACACATATATAGCGTTTTTACATCAACAATATAACAAGAACAATACATGCATATAATCGTTGTACTGCAATAGGCATATCTAGAGTTAAATGATTCATTAGTCACAGAACTTATACCTCCGTCACACTTTACCCCCTGATTTTGAAAATGTTTTCGAGTGGTCATTGAACTTTAACACGTTGTATTTTATTACTCGCTTACCATGTTTTATTAGTCGCTGAACTTTTAAAATACTTTCGAGTGATTACCGAAATTTAACATGTTACACTCATCACTCACTTACCATGTTCCATTAGTCACTGAACTTATACTTCTATCACGCTTTATTCACTATACTTTAAAATGCTTCCGAGTAGTAATTGGATTCAACTTTTCAAAAATTGAAAATTTACACAGACAACACCATTCTTTTCTCTTGAATTACCTTGTGACAACTCTAAAAATTACATTTTGTTAGTCTTGATTAATATTATTGACTCTAAATCGAAAATTTCACTGGCTATTTGAGATATAATTTTTAATTATCTTGATTTGAGTCTTTGATTATAATCGAAATAAAGAAATAATTTCCCTAATTTATTTTCTCGACATAAAGAAAGATTATTAACTAAATTAAGATTTATGTCAATTTGAATCTTGAATTCTTTTATCTCATTGAACATAGCTTTTGACGACTAGAGAAATCATATTTTCTTGATTAATTATATTTCCATCTTAAATTGGGACTCTCGTTTTTCGATATTTATTATTTAGCTCGAAACTAATAGAAAATTGGCCTGACTTAGAAACATTATGAAGTTCGGTGACCACTCGAAAGAATTTTAAAATTAAGTGACAATGAAACATGGTGGAGGAGTGATAGGGGGCAATGTGTTAAACTTAGCTGACCGATAAGTATTTTAAAGTTTAGCAACTTATGAAGCATGGTGAATGATTGATGGAGTGCAATGTATTAAAGTTAAACTTACTTGGAGGCATTTCAAGATATAAGTTCAGTGACAGGTGAAACATTTAACTCGGCATATCTATAAAGAAAAAAGAAATAACGAAACAATTTAAACTGAAATATACCTCATAATCAAGGGTGCAGTCAAGTCCAATGAGGGATTGAACATCCCTGACTTCATCATCAACAGTGTTAGAACTACGATGTTTCGTCTCTCCATCAATTTCACCCTCTTCTTCACAGTCACTCAGTTCCTGAAGATCCGGTTCCAGATGGGCCCCAACATCGGTTTCGGGGTTTTCCGGCTGGTAATCGGAGGGTCCAGATTCTTCATATTCATCTTCATCTTCTTCTTCTTTGTTCCGATTCCATTCTTGTTTTTTGATTTCGTCGTCTGTGAGGCACCACAATGAAGGGCTTACGCTCAAAGAAGACGCTGAATTGCCTAGCGACCCGAATACTTTATCTATGCGAACTTTGAAGCTATCTTCCATGGCTATTTCACCCTGCTCTGCACCTTTATGCTTTTTTATATATATAAGCGACTGAAAATGGAAGGCAGAGGTGCTCGATAATTCGCGAAGGGAAAATAGCAGCTAGGGCCTCCAACCTTTGGAAAAATGGCATTTTAGGTAATCAACTAATTTATCTCTCGATTGGTTTACTTAGCTTTTAGTTTATTTTAATTAGGTTACGTAATTTGAAATTAATTTCAATTTGATCGATGAAATTTAATTTAGTTAGTTTATTTTAATTAGGTTACATAATTTAATTAAAAATTTGGTTTCAAACTTCACTTCTCCATCAGCTATCATATCACAAAAGAACTTGTATGTAATCACTTCATGACCGTTTAAATAGGGGTGAGAAAGGCGAAACCCTACAAAAACAAACACGAAAGTAGCCCACGCAATACGGTAGAAAACGTGAAATTGAAAAATAATTCTAGCACGATAAGATAGCACGAGTGGATGTTAGTACTCTAATGCACTTAATTTAGCCCCTATTTAATCCTTTTTTAAAAAAAAAAATTCATTTTTTTCTCGAACTCGTTTTTAACAAAACTTTTAATAATAAGACTCACAAATTTTATCAATTTTCGACTATATATTTATCAATTTTTATCAAAATTTACTAAAAATCTAATTTTTAACAAAATTGAACACGGGCTTAGACGCTTAGTTAATCCTTTAATTATGTATTATTTTTTAATATTTTTATTTACTTTAATTAAGCGAAGGATGTAAAAAAATGTTGAATCTAAAGTTGCAACCTTCATTTACAATTTTTGTTTATAGGATGCCAATTGGCAATTGTGTTGAAGATCGGTCAAACATGATGGTCAAATAGGTAGTTCGGGGGACGATAGACTACATAATATATTATAGAGTATGTTTGAGCCCCATTCTTTCTCAAAAAGATATTTTGAAATAGCAGATTGATGGAAAATGTGTGATTAAAAAATAAGAAAAAATTGAATTTGGGTATAATATTATTTTATTGAAAAATGTATGATTGAAAAGAAGAGAGAAAAATGTACTTTGAAAATAATGAGGATCAAACAAAGGCATAGTGACGAAATTTGAAATTGAATTAAAATTTAGGGCCTATTTAAAAATATTAATGTTTAGTGACAATAGGTTCACAAAAACAAAAGATTAAGAAAAGTAAATACTAGGACTCGAAGTGTAGATCGGTCCATTAATATCGACCGGCTGACAGTATTGTACAATAAAACCGGACTGAATTGCACATAGAATTTTCCTTGTTAAAAGATCCCATTTTCCCCTAATCCTATACCTCTCCTTCCAAGCAGTAACTGAAAAACCCTAATCGAAGATTTTCGCAATGATGCGGGGGACAATCCTTACTCGCAAGCTATGGAGTGGAACCAACAGCGTCAGCCTTCGGAAATCATCAAACCCGTTTAGATGTTACAGTCTGATTCCAATGGTGATTGAGCACTCTTCCCGCGGCGAGCGCGCCTACGACATTTTCTCTCGTTTGCTCAAGGAGAGGATCATTTGCATCAATGGCCCTATCTCTGACGACACTGCTCACGTCGTCGTTGCCCAGCTCCTCTTCCTCGAGTCTGAGAATCCATCTAAACCCATCCACATGTACCTCAACTCCCCTGGTGGTGCTGTCACTGCCGGTACCCTCTTTTTCCATTTTATTTTGGAATTATATTTGTTTTCTTGGTACATGAAAACACGTCACTAGTTGTAAGTATTTAATTGTATCCAAAGTGGTTTGTAAGGGGAGAGTGCCCAAAGTGCTCATAAACTTACAAGCCATGCCTTTCACAAGCTATGTGGGTTACAATTAGATTGTTACACTACTATTCCTGTGAATATCTATTTATAGTTTTTGCAAATACTATGATCACAACTTGAGGGTCTGAAATATTTAGCCTAGTGACGCGGAGATTTTCAACAACAGCTAGAAAAGATCCCAATTTTAATCTTGATTCACTAGACATAAAATTTCTTGGTGACCTTGAGAAAATATTCACTTCCAAGTACTGTTTTTGCAGTTTTCCTTCTGTGCTTGAAAAATAATTATGAGGAAACGTATGTGTGTGTCTCCATGCCTATGCACTACAAATGGAGGATTATTTAATTTATTTTTATCATACACTATACTTGATTTGCCAAAATTCATGTACTGAATCTTGAAAAAGATTATTATTTTTATCTTTTTTATATATTTTTCATGCAGGTCTTGCTATCTACGATACAATGCAGTACATCCGATCTCCAATCAACACCACGTGTCTGGGCCAAGCTGCATCGATGGCTTCTCTTCTCTTGGCTGCTGGTGCAAAGGGTGAGAGACGTTCTCTCCCGAATGCTACCATTATGATTCACCAGCCTTCTGGTGGATACAGCGGGCAGGCTGAGGACATGAAAATACATACCAAGCAGATTGTTCGTGTTTGGGATGCATTGAATACACTATACTCAAAGCATACAGGACAACCTATTGAAGTAATTCAGAAGAATATGGATCGTGATTATTTCATGACACCGGAAGAGTCGAAGGAGTTTGGGATTATAGATGAGGTCATAGATCAGAGACCAGCAGCCCTGGTGACTGATGCTGTTGCAGATGAGGGCAAAGATAAAGGTTCAAACTAGAGATTATGGGTAGGATATATCTCTCTCATATTACTCTCTTTTTATATTAGGGGGTAATGCTCCACTGTTCTTGAAAGCCAAACTACTTGTATTTTATTTAGTGTCATATCAAGCTCTTACATTGCACTAATGCATAAACAGGCACAGTTATTCCTATATAAGTATTTCCCATCTTGTTGCCATGATGTTTGTGTATAGGTCATATTTTTTTTTTTGTTCTTAAACTCTCTTCTGATTTTATAATGGAAGTTTTTGGTCATTGTTCTTTAGATTTCTGTGTTTTGCACCTCCCAACATGGAGATGGAAGAGTAGTTTGGTACTTATTTTGTTTGATACTAGAGATAAAATGAACTTATCTAATGATCATCTACCTGATGATAGTTTGAAGTCAGCTGAAGGCAGTACACACGTGGCAATTGCAAAGCTAGGGACTGTTTATGTGGCATAACACAACTTTGAACCCGTTACTACTGTTAAAAAAAGACTATCCATGTGTGTAGTAGAACTAACAAAATATAAAAACCATTTCAAGTCCCCGTTTTCATTGCATGCATGTCAAAACAAAATTAGGTTGATGTTTTCCAGGCTTTGTTACCCTAAAAACATGGTTCCAAGGTATACTTTATTTGAGAAATTGTTTTTGTGAGGTCTCTTTCACAATCTAATCAATACACAATGATTGGCAACTATCTTATCACTGGACAATTAAACAGCTCTTATTTGACAAGACTGTTGAAACAGTCCTTCCAGCCTAAATATTTTTAAGAAGTGCCACTGTCAGTTTTTTACTAATTAAGGATGTCTCCTCTTGTTGCTATGTTTAGCAGCAAAAGAAATGAATGTTTTGGTTGTTATCTTCCAGTATACAAGTCAACTCAAATATTGTAAGAAAGTTGTTTACTATTAAAATTATGCATTTTGTGTTGTGTTGGGAGATGGCGAGCAGGCGGGTGGGGGGAGGAGAGATGGGTTGTTGGTGGAATGAGTTTATTGGAAACTCAGGCAGTGAGGGTTATAAACTCTTATTGCTTCTATTCAGTTTTGTTTCACTGTTTCACAACCTAATATCTGATCTGTGTTATTAACGTTTCACAATTCTTGGGAGTGTTATATGGCATCTTTCCTCCTACGTAACCAAAGCTGATTTGCTATTGATGTACTTGTTCTCTTGTATCTATGTTCGCGTTTGGCTGTATTTTCTGTTACTGACCTTTGTATCATACTTACCCTCGTGTTTTTGGTCCTGTTGCAGTTCTCTTGGTTCCTGCTATGCATTTTCCCATCATTTGATCTTGGGAATTCTTTTGGGCGGCCAACCTAGCACCTGTTATGAGCACATGTTGAGGAGTTCTCATTCTTCTACCTTCTTTCTTGAGCACAAGTTGCGCGTATTCCTTTCCACCACCTCCCTATGCTTTGTCTTTGTTTTTTATAATCGCTGTAGCATAGAAAGGTCCATACATTCTGGCATATTTTTGACACTGATGGGGATTACATGTAACTGTTTTAACACTACCTACCAAATAAAAAGTAAGGTCGTATGAATTTGCTAATATGTTTTACAGGATCCTCAGCCTTCGTCTTTGAATTTAACACTTGAGATTTTAAAAAGTTGAATGAATATATGCTGGGAAATTTGCTCGAGTAGTCCTCAACCTATAGGTCTTGCACTAAACCAGTGTTAATTATTTTCCCTTTGCATTTCCATCCCCAACCCAAGGTTTTAGTGTGAAAGTAGTCCTTCCAGTCAGATTCTGTTTATCTGACTTTTTAAAGGTCAGATGGACGGAAACTGATCGGAAAGGACTATTTCACACGAGAATCTAAAGTTGAGGACTATAGTGCCAACTAAAAAAGAACGTGGAACTGATTTTGCACGAGACCTATAAGCTCGGGATGATTTGTGCAAAACTAATTCTATAACACGGGGTTTTTTTTATTTTTATTTTTTGGTAAAATGGGAAAAAAAATGGGTGCTCCATTAGTTTTCAAAGACGGAGATGAATTAAAATTGGAAGTTTAATGCTAATTTGAAAAGAAAATTATGTCCAGTGTCCAAAATGGATACCCATAATTATAGTGTCCAATATATATATTTGGAATAATGCTATTGGTGCTGGACACCAGGTGACAACAAAGTCCAATTAAACAAATCATTTAATTTATCATTTAATGTTATTTAATTCTCACTTAATTTAGTGCTAAACATTGATATATCTATATAATATTACTCACATTTTTGACTCAATTCCACGTGATAATCAAAGACTTAGCAAAATCAGTACTATTCTAGTAAATCAATTGTGCAACATCACCATCATCATCTACCTACACACTTACCTTGGTAAGTAGTAAATTTGGTTTTAAGAGGCAATTTTCTCTAGGCCAAAGATCTATCACACTAATAAAGAGCTACTCGAGTAGTGTTAGTTTACATCAACTATACGTGCATAGTACTGACCTGGTAATTCTTCACTAGGGGCATGTTTGGTACACCTTAAAATTGAAAATATAGTCGTTATTAAGTTTCACTCGTCTAATAAAAATCAACAATAACGGCTAATTTTTTAATTTTAATCTCTACCGAACACGCCCTAGATTTCATGAATTTATACTTATCATATGGACTTTAGTTTGGCTCCTTTTTCTTAAAATTCATTTTTCCTCAAACTCATTTTCAACTCATTTCATGAAATTCACAACTTTTATCAATTCTTCAACCATATATTTCATCATTTTTTTTTTTATCAAAATCTATTAAAAAAACTGATTTTTAGCTAAATAAAACGGGCTTAATATTGAGCAAAAATGCTGAATATCAAATAATAAAAAAATACATGTCACAAGAATGTTCACAAATAAGTTTATTTTACTGGTACAAAAGCTTACAAGGCGTCGCACAAAATTATCACGCAAGATTTACAGCTGCTTATATATAACATTCTAGCATGACTTGCTATTGGTAGCTAGTAAGAATTTTTCCTTCCTAGGAACTATCAGTAGACCTCAAATATAATGGAGCAAGTCAAGTCGATATTGGAATGCAGAGATAAATAATACCCCAACTGATCTCTAATGGCACCCAAAAAACACTGAATAAGCGCAGATTGCAGAATCATCCCGGGAACCATCTGAGTTTTTTAGAATGCTAATGAAAATTCAGCAATGTAAGCTTGCTTCATACTAGACAAATTTTCAGTTGGTGCCATATTTATTTGCGGTGCCTCCTCTTTGGTTCAGCTCTCTGCCTCTTCTCATCATCCCACTCTCTGTCGTACATCCTAAAACGCTTGTTAAGAAATTCATAATTTTAACAACATTATTACCAATATCGACTACAAGCAGTACTGGCAATGCAAATAACATGTGCAAGATAAAGCAACTAAATCATTTCAATCCATGTCAACTAAATGAGTAACCACCGAAACTCCCCAGTTTTGGAAAATATATGACAGATGAATATCACTATGGCATGTTTAACATGATACCAGAAAAATATATAGAGATCTGCAAGGACAGAAAAATTGGGATGCAAAATGGCCGTGTCCAAGAAGATATATTAATATGGAGATATTAAAATCTTCTATAATTTTGAGGATACGGATCACTATCACGACGGGCTGCCTTAGTGGCTGCTGCTTCTTTGGCGTGAATCCTGAGAGGTGGCTCCTCCATATAACCTGGACGTTGGACTATAACCCCCTTACGATCTCCCCTCTCTCTTCCATCATATGACTGTAACAAATTAATTGAAGGGGAAGAAGGTTGTGGAGCTGCTGGTAAATACTCACCGGGTTCTGATGACGGATTCTCCCTTTTCAGTTTCCGCCTCTTGGAAGCATTTGAATCCATTTCCTCCTTTAGAATGTTCGTTTTCTCCCGCTCTCTCTCCCTCTCTTTCTCCTTTTCATCCACCTACATGTGCAAGTCACAAAATACAAGTGGCATCAGAATCACGCATCTCGGACCTCAATCTAGAAGAAACAGAAAACTTAAAAATTGTTGGTCAATATTCAAGGTTAAATAACACAATCATACAACCATGACCCACACCAATCAAAAATTGTTTTAACAGTAAGCCACCAAAAAGAACAAATCATAATAAATTTCTTTTTGACGGTCGAGAATAGTTGTGCAGCACTACCACCTAATTGGACGGATCCTTCACAAATTGCCCATCTCCCAATGTGATTACATAAATTAATGGCCGCACAATTTGCATTATGGGTGGAAGTATGAAGCAGCAATCAGTAGATCGAGGGTGAAAGCACAAAGGTGCAAACAGGGATAAACCTTTTGGCTCTCCGAATATACTTGCACAGTACATTCAAGCATGGGACTTATGTGCCATTGAGATAAAAAGGATTTATAAAATTCTAGATGTATAAATAATGCGTACATAAATTGATGGCAGTTAGAAGAGGATACTGTGAGATACCTTAACTGATAATGTGTCCCGCTCATCTCGCTTCCTATCCCGAAAATCATCCTCCCTTCTACGTTTTGCATCATCCTGTAATAAAATATTCTCTTCAGATCTTCTTCGCTCTCTCTCATCGTGTCTTGGAGAAAGTCTTTGCGTATGCCTGGCAGATCCAAACCGCCTATCAGCATCATCATCCCTCCTACTGGGATTAACTGAATGGGGAAATACGTGAGGGAGCAAAGGTGGAGGCGGAGGCAAGCTTTGCCCATGAATTCTATCAATAATGTGTGATTTTTCCACAGGGGCTTCATTATGCCGGACTTTACTTCTGTCATCTTTATTTCTATCATCCTTACCTAGCCTATCAGCACCTTTCTCTTGGACTCTTTCAACAGAACGCTCTCTTCCATACCTTTCCAACGACCTGTCTCTTAATTTTTCAGGCAAAATATCATCCGCATGGGACTTTTCAGGGCGTTCCAACCGTTCCCTGTAGTCTCTGTCATATCTATCACTGCCCTTATCTTTAGATCTATCTACAAGCTTATCTGTCACCCGACTAACGTTTGGTTCATCAGATCCTGGTTTGTCAAAATCTGTTGGATGAAGTTTATCAATAACCCGTGCATCAATTAACCTCTGCTTTTCAGACAGACGAACCTCACCTCCATCTAAGTCACTTAAATCAATTTCTCCTTTTCGGTGCTTATTAAGCCTATCAAGTTCATCATTAGGAATAGTTCTCTTTTGTAGTTTATCACCAGACTTCAATGCAGAAACAAGATTGTCCTGCCTTGGAGAATGAATAGGTCGGGAAGTGGACTGTTTATGCACATCCAAAGTGTCAGTCCCATCATCCTTCCCAGCAGAAACCCTTGAATTAGAAGACTTCGAGTTTGCAATCCCTGCTTTTGTTTCGATGTTATGATCTGATGATCTTGTAGATAAGGTTGTTCCTTTTGCTGAAGCTGAAACAGAGCTAGGATTGCCTGCAATTGCAGAAGAAATGTTAGCAATCCCAATTTGCCAGCTTTCAAATGGATGAACAGATATATCTTTATCACCAGAAGACGAGACTGAAGTTTTGCCAACAGCTTTGCCGGATTTACCATCATCTTTGGCAGGATCCTGCTTTGTTTGCTTTGCAAGAGATCCAGCTGCTGTTGACCTTTTTACTGAAGATCTCACCTGCATCGAGAAGTTAATTTGCAAAAAGACAACAAACAAAATAACACTTGAAAGGACATTAAAGATTCTGAAGTTTGATAATGCACCCGGTATGTAATATTAAAATAATAACAACAATTGGAGTAGCCAACAAAACAGCAGCATAGTTATGATCACATTATTAGTTTGCAAGTAAAGAACACTAGGAAATCCATCCTAAGATGGATTCTGCATCGAGTTTAACAGGGAAGCAACTGATATATATGATAGACCCCCTATCCGATGGACATATGCTAAGTGAAAGTGGAGGGAAGAAGCAAGCAAGGAAAGAGGAGGGAATCAACAAGGAAAAAGGACAGAAGCACGAAAGAAGAGGGAATCGGCAAGGAAAGAGAACAGAAGTTTCAGGAAATAGATGAGGCACCAAATAAATAATAGGGTAAGGCAATTTCTGATTCAGGGAAAATTTCAGTGAGAGGAGAGAGTAGGCCTCTTGATAGCCTCAATTCCATTTTTATTGTTCTTCAATTCTAATGAAATACCCATTGATAATCCAGATCCTAATCAATATATTAGGATTTTGAACAAACAAATTCAATTTGCAAAACAGACTTGGAGTCTCAAGTGTAGCAAACCCATTAATAAAATATTTGAATATTCTGACCTAAATCTTTCCTAGTCACAAAATTTCGCTTTCACTGTGTTCGTGGAAAATTTGTGATTCACATAATAAAACTTCACCTGAAATTATATAATAGATTAAGCCCATGTTTGACATTCATTATTCCAAAACTCTTTAATTCACACTCACTTTCAACCACACATTTACACAATAAAATAATTTGTATGTAAACCCAAAACTTTTCCCACTTTTTAACAACACTCTCTCCAAAAAAATCACTATTCAAAACATTGTTTTTTTTCAAAATAATGGACATCAAACGGGCTAAAATAACACAACAATAATTCAAATACAAGAGAATATGGTGAGACAGGATGACCTAACAAAGTCGCAAAAATGCTGTCCAAAAGTGGCACGGCCTTCCCTTCGTGAAGGTACAATTGACACTTCTATTGAATTGATAATGTTATGGCATTAGAGACTTGGCCATCCTACTTTTTATTATTTGAGCCAATTATTTCCCTCTACAAACCCCAACCCCCATTGGTCTAGGCGGAGGCTTAAAAACCCTGCCCATTGATCCTATTTTGATTAAAAACAAACAAAAACTCCTTACATCTTCAATGCAAGAATTGCAAGTCATCTAAATACCATCAAATTTATTTTTCCTGTCAAATTCCCTTTATACATAATAATGTCCAGGGACCATCTCAATTGAAAATAATTTGACTAAATGGTTCATAAGCTTTGTTAGTGATCACATTAGGGTCTGTTGGGTTCATCTTATAAAAGAAAAATACAAACCCAAAAAAGACTTTTTTTAATATTTTTATGTCATTATTTGTACTCGATGCTATGCTCGAAAGTTTTTATGCTATGCTTGAAATTTTCTTAAAATAACACGCATTTTCATTAACCTTCATATTTTAACACTCAGCAAAACAAAATTGCTGAAAGAAGAACCGATATCTATTACAAGTTGCTAGGTCCCATATTTAATAATGGAGTTTCAAAAAATCTTCGGGATGTGGTAGTTTTAAGAACATGCAACAACAAACTAAGTCTAATTCCCAATAAATTTGGGGTCGACCACATAAATCCTTCTTCCCCAACTCAATTCTTGAGTTGCTAGATCTACAAGAAGCTTAAACCACCTAGCTCCTTGGCAATTACCACTGACCAAGTTAATTTTGGTTTGTCCCTTCAGCATCTAAATTTTCTCCACCAACATCACAACACTCCTAAGAATAGGGGCCTCTTTAACATCTTATTTGGTAAGTAGGATGCTAACAAAGGTCTTAAAACACCTGACATTCTTTCATAAAATTTATCATACTCGATTTACATCCGTACAAAAAACACTTGGACGCTTTGCTTTGCTTTGTTCATAATCTCCTAGCTTTTGTGCTAGATTAGCTCTTCAGTAATTTCCTTATGGTGTAGATTATATACTTCTCTGTATATCAGTATAAAGTTCTTAAAATCATGAATGAGAATTAAACAATTTATTCTCCCCATTTGCACACAAACATTACAAAACACAGTATACAAAATAACTCCCAGCAGATATAACAGTTGAGGTTATCATATTACGAATTCCAACTAAATAGGAGGCAAACTTGGTATTGAAGCAGCATTCATTGTGTCAAAAAAATACACAAAATGTCACACCAGGACAGAGGACAGTTATTTGACTGGCAGAATTTGAGGACGAAAATGCTTAATCTCTTCACATATATTCAATGTCCAAACAGCAAATGGTGAGAAATCTCATTTTAAATTCAGTTGTAAACTTGCAATCCTCATTCACTGTACAATGCAAGAATAATTTCTTCACAACATACCTCAGATTCCATTGACGTCTTAGCAGTAACTTTCGAGTTTTCTTCCAGTTGTTTATTTGCAGATTCATCCATCTGTTTTAGATTTTCAACTGAGCGAGATATTCCAGGTTTTAAGGTGGATGACACTAAAGAGTGAACATCCATTCCATTAATTGAGCCGCCTTTTAATTTCAAAAGTGAAGGATCAGATTTCAGTGAGGTGCTTTCTGTTCTTTCTATCCTTCCATCAGACCTCGTTCTCAGGTCTTTGCCCGTAGTCCCAGAATCTGAATGTAAGGTTACTGTGGAAACAGGTCTACTCCCCATAAGCTCAGCAGGAGAACCATTCACCCCAGCCCCATCTTGCACAGCAACAGCACTCACGGATAAAGACTTGGAAGTCGGTGCTGGTGCAGGCTTTATCTCAAGATAACCCATGCCAAATTCCTCATCTGTAACCCATGAAGGCTGCCAATACAACAACATAAAACAGACAATCCTTAGATTGACCTATTTAAGGAAACAACTCAATTTCCAAAACAATATCACTAATACTTATAGACAGACAACAATCCAGAACCATCGTGGAGTTGTTCATGCCATCCACAAATGAAAAATCATAAATTGTAAAGTGATTCATATCATTAGATCAGCCAATCAAGCCATAAAATACTGCTCGACAAATTAACGGCGTGCAACCCAGCACCAGTCTATAGAAGATAAAATCCAGAATAACCATTAAGGGGATGTGTGTTACATCCATTAAGGCACTTTTTCCAAATAGTTACATGGTTTAGAAAACCCAATTGAAACCTTAAGGCGCACCTCAGAGTGACGTGTGCAAAAAGTGCCTCAAGGAACTTATTGTAAGGCGGTTTTTAGGAGACATAAGCCTCAGTTGTGAGGCACACACCTCACAGCACTGTCTCTGGGCTAGTGGCCCAAAAATTATAAAAAAAATCTGATAGATCCAATTTGAGAATAACACATTGCTCACTAAAAAATTAAAAAAAGGGCATTTCTCACAAATTCACTTGGGGAATAATCCAGTGTCTCCACCAGTTAAATAGTAGTTTTTTATAGATTTTTATTTTGTTTGTTTGCACACTTTAAATTGTTCTATTGTGAATTTTGAAGATTGTTTATAATGTATTATGAACTTATTTGGCAATTTAATAATTTTTAACATTTTATTGGTTTACGGGAGTCGCTTCCGCCTTGTCTCATGAAAGAAAAATGCCTCAACGATTACACTTTTCTGAACATTGCCAAATACCATTGTTTTTTGGCCATTGATATTTATAAAGGGATAGAATGGGATTCCATTTCATAATTTACCTTTCTAGCTGCCAAAGCTGCAGCAACACCAGTGGCCAAAACCTTTAGATCCTCCCTCTCATCACCTTTTATTTTAGCTACCTATGCAAAGGAAAAACAAAAGGCGATGAGCAATTGCAAATCAACACTTAGAAAATGTCCACTAGAAAAAACCTTTCCTAATTTTATAATTTACCCGCTTTTCAAGGTTGATACCACTCTTCCGAGTAACAGGAAAAACACCTGATATTTTAGTCAACATAATAAGAGCATTTCGAATTTCCATGTACTCAGTTGATTCCAAACACTGAATCAACAACCTAGTGATCCTCTGGCTCCATTTCCAATGTACCTTTAGGCAAACAGTGTAATATAGGTTAACATTAAAAAAAAAAATAATAAAGATAAAGTTTATACCAGCATTATAATTCCATCTTGTACTCTTAGAAAGGTTGAATATCAATCATCGAGACAGTCTATAAATCTTCACAGAAAATTTGATAATGCAACCTAACTGCGTCATATTGGTGACCTTGCACCGTTCATTCCCTTTGCCAATGTGTCTTAAATGATTAATCAGAAGAGGATTTCACCAATGAGAACAACAATCCAGAGGATCATCTAATTCTTGAGTGTTTGACCTCCTCATGAATAATAGTACAGAAATAATCTATGTATCTTCATTTTCGATGGTTATTTAGGTTTTGCATTGATATATTCACTAAGATGGATGGTACAGAAGCGTTTGTGAAATTCTTGTAATAAGAACTATGTAATAAATAAGAACGTTACTGGAATAATCTTGCTTTGCATATGTTGAAAAATAATTGGTTGTTATCAATTAAGTGTACAATGCCTTGGTATTTATAGGCAAAAATTATTTCCTAATCCTATTAATATTAATTCAAGGTAACTAACATAAAATCATAATCTAAAAGAAATTAAAAATCATATTCTAATCAATAAAGAAAAGAAAGCATATTCTAAATAAGAATAAAAAGATAAAACATATTACAATTAAAAAAGATAAATCACAATTGTAGTAGGAAACTACTTATTGTAATTGTGTACTACATCAATCCCCTCCACTTGAATAAAACTCGTCATCAAGTCTTCTTGAAGAAAAAGACCAATCAATCAGAAGGAAAATACTCAAAAAATTTTGTCATTACTGATATTGAAAAAATATTAATTTCTTGATGTACTTGTTAAACCGAATATTCTTCAGTTGCATTGTTTGAAGTCCACATTGTTCCTACCAAGTTCATATTTTCTTTTTTAAGGATAATTTCTACATAACGTTCCTTTATAGGCGAAGCATGGTTAGATTTATCATTCTTGAGTTTGCTCTAGTAGAGGCCACTGTTGCTATTCTCAATTCTTCATACTTCTCATCTTCTGCTATAATGCTTGGTGATGCTTTCTTCAACACAAAAGAATTGGTACGTGGACTCAAATCCTCATCATACATGTTTTTCTTATTCTTATGCAATTTTCTGACACTGAAGCTGTAGAAAAGGTGGATAAAATTTTTATTCACAATTTGACGATCTTCGCCTTTGACTCCTTCGCGATTGAAAAGGTTAATTTCTTCCTCTCATGTTGAGCACTTTTGATCTTCAACTGGAGTACGGCTCGATCTTGGGGTTTTTAGTTGTAATTTCACTGAAGTGTTGTTCATCTTTACACTTATTTTTATTGTCAATTTTCATGCATAAAGGATCAATAGGTTTCGAATTTTCAACTGGCACAAGTTTTTTTCTATTGTAGTATCATTAACAGTAAAATCCAGATTATCTTGAATTACATCTTTTTTTAACCTCATCATCAATCTTATGGATCTTTCTCTTTATTTACACCAGCACTCACAAATTGCTCGTCACATGACACCAAAATAATCTTCTTATAGTACCACCTAAACAAATACCTATTATCTCAACATATGTAAGTGACATCTATATTATAGTACCATGATTGTCCCCAAAGTATATGACAATCATCCATCTCTATCACATCACATATAATCTCATCTCCTTGGTACTTTCCAATAGAAAGCGAAATTTTACAAACCTCCATATTTTAGATTTCTTGCCCTAACATGTGAAGCTTGATAGGAAGATGAATATTTTTCGGTCTTCAAATTCAAAACTTCCACCAATACTTTGGATACCAAGTTCTCGCTACTCTAATGGTTTATTATCACTTTGCATACTTTATTGTTGATGGTACATTGTGTTCTAAAAATGCACTTCAAATTAGACTCTTTTATATCTTCTTGATAAACCTTAGTAAAATCCTTAATAACTTGAGCATATTCAAACTTAGTTGGGACTCAAGGAAACTCTCTAACCACCTCTTGCTGTATTTTAAGCTTATTGAAGCAATTAACATTCATAACAATTAAAGTCTGCAAATTCTTGTTGGATTGCTTCTCTATGAGCTCACAATTCCTTTTAAGACTCAACGCAATCAGCATCTGCGTGATGTTGTGAATGGTTTCATCGATCCCGTCGATTCGTTGTTCGAGTTTGTCGATCCTCCGTTAATCTCGGTAGTTCGACTACTACATGATCTTCGTCGGCCATCAGATTAAGGCAATTCCCTTGCTCTGATACCAATTTTGGTGCGAAAGCGTTTGTGAAATTCTTATAATAAGAATTATGTAATAAATAAAAACGGTATTAGAATAATCTTGTTTTGCATATGTTGAATAATAATTGGTTGTCATTAAAAAAGTGTACAATGTCTTTGTATTTATAGGCAAAATTATTCCCTAATCCTAATAATATAAAGGAATCTAATATACAATCCTAATCTAAAAGAAATTAAAAATCATATTCTATTCAATAAATAAAAGAAATCATATTCTAAATAAAAATAAAAAGAAAAAACATATTACAACAAGAAAAGATAAATATAACTGAAAAATATAAATCACAATTGTAGTAGGAAACTTGTAATTGTAATTGTGTACTACATTAATGGACATGCTAGATATAAGAATTTGAGGATGGAGTTTGATAGCAAGAGGATGAGACGTGATCCATTCCAGAAAGGAGTCGGCCGAACATGGCGGTAAGTTCGGTGGTGGGCCACTGCAGGCCACCGGTAGAGGCAACGATGGCGAAAGGGAGGGCCACCACCTGGAGAGAGGATTTGAGGGTTAGAGAACCCCCCAAAACGCGGCGCGAGGCCAGGCGAGGAAGGGTGAAGGTCCAGCGGCACTATTCCGCCGCCGGAGAGATCTGGGTCTGGAGGTTCAGGCGGCAGGAGAGGTGGTTGGGTTGCATGGGTCTCCCGTAAGAGAGAAAGGAGAAAAATATAACATGCATAAATTGTTTTACAAATAGAAACAAGTTTTGACTTTGCTTCCATAAACTAAGTTTTTCTCAAGGTAAACAGCTCCTTTTACTAGTGGGTGATAAAAAAAAATGAGGTGACAGCAGATCCTTTAGATGATATAATCCCATCAATAATGGTTACAAGATGTACCATCACTGATACTTCTTTTATAAATGATTTTTCAAAATTAACATTTTACATGGTTTCACGGCTACTTTATGCAATGTGGTGCAGTTGTGTCCCTAAAATTGTTTTTCTTCTTGTACACACTTCAATGTCACAAAACAGGTCAATAATGTGATGTGCAGTTGTGTCCCTAAAAACGATGTGATGTGCAGTTGCGTCCCTAAATTTGTTAAATTATATGCTTTACAAACTTCAGAAACCTAGGTTATGACATAAAATTTAAATAATGAAGACTTATATGTGCATAATTATTTCTTCATTTGGTTTCTCCTTTCCTTTTTTGAAGTAATAGACTTGTACTCTTCCATTTTGGGTGCTCAAACATAAAAACTTCATTGCAAAAAGTTGATTCAAGTTTCCTAAATGGTGTATGTAAGCAACCTCTCTAACTGCTTCAACGTATATGATACTTTTTAAGGTCTGAAATACATCTAGATATACCAAGGCCCAGTGTAACTGTATTTCAAACCATTGGTAAAAGGTGTAATAAACATTTTCCTTACAAAATTGAACTCAAAAGACTACCATTTTCTGGGATTGACGAACATCAAAGTTCATTTTCTTATCTTTTTCTTTACAAAGAATGAGCCATGTCTAGGTTTATCCAAACATTTTTTTCCCTATGTGATTAATTATGATATGTTTCTCTTTCTTTTCACAATACCAAAACAGAGGCGCATTCGTAAGTTCTTGTCAAATATGTTCTAAATAAACGCACATGATTGAAAGAATTAAATAATATTACATTACATTATCATGACCAACAATACTGAGCAATTAAAATTCCACTGACTGACCTTGATAAATTGACCATATGTAACACGTTGGCTGTTCGGATATCTATAATAGACAGCAAAACCCGGCATGTTTCCACACTCACGTTCATATATTGATTCATCACTCTACAAAATGAAGCACTTGTCAGTGGTAAACACGAGCAGACAAGGTTTAGGATACGTGAAATTCATCACTTTAATTCACAGAACAGCATGGACACAGCACAATTCAAATTGACCGAGACTAATAGGAAGCACCACATCTGGATTCTCTACCTTCCAACGATAAGCAGTTTTCAGTGTCTCATACAGAAACCTCCCTAGTCGACCCACTTCATACTCGGTGCAGCAGCAGATCATAGGTTGTAAGGTTTTACATATCAGAACATCTATGTGATTCACTGTGTTGAAAAATGGTGTCCCCAAGGAATGGAGCGTATTGACAAAAATGGCACAATATACAGCATCCGGCATGCTGAATGTACAGCGTGGAAATACACAGCGCTGGAGAAACTCCATGTTTATTTTCAAAGTATCTGGGCACGAACTCAACCATGTATCCTTCTCGATAGCAAGCCGCCGTCGCACAGATTCAACGTGTTCTTCATGCTTCTGGAGTTCCATAGTCAATCGGTCAAGAGACTCTTGAATTCTTTCTTTATCCTTCTTCCTTTTAGCGATTGCAGAACTGGAATTATCAGCAAGTTCTTCCAGAGCTTTGAGAGCAGAATGCAGCTTTGCAATTTCAAACTCATAACGAGTTCTTGGTACATAGAGATCATATAAAGTAAGACCCCAAAAGGTAGCATACAGATCAGGTGATAGGCTATTCCAGGCTTTTGAAGGCAACATTGTTTTGATAGTGTCAAGAAGATCAAGCCAACTGCATTGTAAATGGTTAAGCATTAAAGAAAGCAGCCAGTGAGAAGTTGAAACAGACAAGAAAATTTTAGTAAAAAAGACAAGCACTCGACTTCCTATCAAAAGATTCAACATAAAAGCATAGAATGTTGTGTTCACAACCAAAATAGCGACAAAAATTTCAGAGATAGAAGGAAAAAAGAAAGATTACAAAATAGGCTCGCGAGAAGATCCAAGGTCCAGAATCAATGTAGAAGATGCATCTGCAGTTTCAGAATCCTTTTCAGGATTGGTAGGATGCAGTTCTTCATTACCATCTAAAGGCCAGAAAGCACAGGAGGCATTTTGACACCTGAAGAGTCTCATCACTGGCCGATAAATTAAAAAGGCAACCTGAACAAGAGAACATTCGGATCATTATCTAGTAAGTACTGAAGCCATATAGTTCATCTATAACCTTAACACATCCTTATGCTAGCAGTAATTGCAGACAGATTCAATATCATGATGATTGAAGAATATCAGGAAGTATTTCCAGATTTGTGTGACATTATAGTTGCGTATAATCAGGGAATTAATTCCTTCCATTATGTGACTGTATATTTGTATGATATCAAATAATCTATTAACCAAATAAATAACCGATTGAAAGCAAGCCTCAAAAGAGATAAGAGAGATTTGAAGATACCTCAGGATCAAGATGATATTGATGTACAAGTTTATCAAGAGTGGGAATCAGGAAAGCATAATTCGATTCCGGAGTCACTGCACTACAAAGAAATTCTACATACTGAAGAAAGGCTCCATGGCATCTATCGAACTGTTCACAAACCATTTTAATATGAGGCACATCAGCCTTTACGACAACTCTGCAGATTAAAATGTTATAAAGCGTTATTCAAAAATTTTAAGCAACTGCATTGCAGCATGACCTTGGACTGACATGACAAATTTTGAAATAAAAATGATTATATCAACTCCAACATCACTCCCCCCTTTCCTTTTCTTTTTTCTCAAACACACCCCACGAGGAAAAACAAAACTTGTGAAATGGAGAAAAGAAAAACAGGAATGGATGGATGGATGAAATCTGAATTGTGATAATGCCATATCCTTGTATACATAATGAAAATTCAAGCAATGATATTGACTTTTCAATTAAGGATGTGGAAGTGCTTACAGAGAACGATGTTGGGCAATGAGTAGCAAAAGAGGAATTGCCAATTTGGGTTCTTCTTTTGGAAGCAAAGCATCTTTAAGTCTGTTAGTGGATTTGATCAAAGCCTGCAGGGAGGAAAAAAAGTAGAATTTCAAACTTGAAGATTCCCACAGATATACCCACGGTTGATAATTTCACAGTGAAAACTTCTGGTGCTGAACCACCTCATCTAAAAGTTTACGCTTCAGAGAGGCGGCAAATTTACTTGGTTAAATTTTGTCAATGTGCCATTTCACATGCAAGCCGGATTCATTTTTCATCCAAGGCCACAATTTTCATAAAAGGTGTGCTAACTAGACTTTGACTCAGTGTCAGCACCAATACCAGTTGAACCACCTTGCTTAAAAAAAGGGGAGGATGGGGGAGAATGTTATTTATTTAAATTTTGCCTTCAACATAAAGCATGACAGAAAAATCGCAAGTTCATTGCCTGTGAAGTTGTATATCTACTTACATGCACGGGTATCTCATTGCAGGGCAAAAAAAATTAAAGTGATAACAAATGTGAATAATTAATCGAGTAATGTTAAATTTTTCCAGAAATAAAAATACATCATTCAATAGAACTCCTAAATTCTAGGAGATGAAACATAGAAAAAGCTATGATTTGCATTCAACTTAAAAGTATTAAGTGTTAGGATCAGGTCAAACGAGAGAGAAATTCTAAGTTTTAAAACTTCAGTGTGGTAATCAGACAGTACAGTACTTAACAATTGCAGTGCTTTACTTTATGATAGATAGATTGACACATGCCTTCACCTTGTTTTTGTACACAAAGCATATATTTATCAAAGGAAACTAACTCCATAGAAGAGTGCAAGAGAGGAAAACACATCATCTGAACCACACAGAACTCAAGAACCACTGTGCTGCGATGATACTGAGGGGAGTTCAAACAAGGGAACAGCACAGAAAAAATTTATTCCTTTTTTTTCTGGGAGGTGTTGGAGGAAATAGGTTTTCGATTAACATGGCGAGCATATTTTATAGAATTATCAACCATTGACCACTACTTATGCTAGAAAAAGAAAAAGAGAATAAATCTATTCCAAAGTCGTTCTCAGATTTTTCTTTTAAATTAAAAATAAACATTGACTGATTTTAGTTACTAACAAATAAAGCACCTTGTTGTTCCTGGTGATTCCAAATGATGTAGCATGATAACGGAGAGTGTCGCTTCCAGCCATGGCATCCAATTGTTCATCGGTCATGTTCTCTGTATAATGAACATTAGCCATCTGTTGTATAAGTTCCTACACGGCATTTACAAAATTCAAAACCAATAAGCAATTATGATAAAAAAGATCTCCCACGACAAATAAAGAGGATAGAATCAAACCACCTGCAGGAGAACAAGTTCAATCCCATATCCTTTCTTCAACTGATTTACAAGATACTGGAAAAGACCTCTGAGTTCCATTGACGGATATTTTTTACACCTACAAACACGACCAATTCTTTAACAAAATGACGTCACAAATATTAAAGAATAATCAACTAAAACTAAATAGAGGAATGCAATAAGGACATCAGGATTCTTAGGATCTGCATAAGTTCAAGGATAAACTTCAAGTTACAACTAATGACCCAAAATGTAATCCTCCACATATTACATGGTGTTGTTATCGACACTCCATCAGAGTAAAGACGGTTATGAGCCTCTCAGTTATATTTAACTGATAATGATCTTGGCAATTTTCTAACTAGCCCTAATACAAAGTCACAGAATGTCAAACTTTATAGACTAAGTTTTCTACATTACACAAAAACAATACTTTTATTCTTTTTCAACAAAGTAACTGTATAAATTCATATGGAAAAATCAAAGTTTAACTGAAGAAAGCACATGTCAAAAGAGCCGAAAAACAGAGAGAAATTGAGAGATTTTCTGAAAATTCGTTCTATATTCAGTCTCTTTTTGTCATCTATAAATACATATGTCGGCTTACTCTTTACAAGGAAACTATATAATGTACAATCCCTAAAAATCAGCTATCTTTTAATAGAAAGATAACTTCCAAAGATAAATATAATTTCCACGTTAACATCCCCCTCAAATTGATGCGGGGAAATCAACCAGCAACAATTTGCCAACAAGAAATTGATGCCGCTGTCGAGTCATAGCTTTGGTGAAGACATCCGCTACTAGAAGATCAGAAGATATAGGGAAGAGCTATTGCACGATCCTCGAAAGTATCACGAATAAAGTGAATCAATTTCAATGCACTTGGTGCTTTCATAAAAGACGGAATTGTTTGCAATTTAAATAGCTTATCCGCATGAAGGGGAGTAGGCTTAGTTTGAGGAAACCCAAGTTCCTCCAAAACACCACGTAACCAAATAATTTCAGAACAAGCCGTAGACATGGCACAATACTTAGGCTCAGAAGAAGATTTAGACACGCGATCTTGTTTCTTACATTTCCAAGAGATTAGTGCATCACCTAAAAACATACACCAACCCGTAGTAGATCAACGCATATCCGGACACCCAACCCAATCCGTATCACTGTAGGCAACAAATTGAAGAGATGAAACACATAGGAAAGAATAGCCTACGAGTAGGCGATCCGAAGATAGCAAACAATGCAGCGAACCGCGGCAAGATGAAGATGTCAAGGTGATGACATAAATTGGTTGACCTAATGAACTACATAAGAGATATCCGGACGAGTAGTGGTCAAATAGATAAGACTCTCGACTAGGCGATGATAGAGAGTAGGGTCATCCAAAAGATCCCTTTCATATTTTCAGTATTTGACATTTACCTACATAGGATTATCCACAGAAGAAGTATCCTCCAACTGAGCCAACGCAATAAGGTCTCGAATATACTTATGCTGGTTTAAGAAAATACCGTGGGCCCGATGATGAACCTCCAGTCCCAAAAAATGTGAAGTGACCTAGATTTTTCATATGGAAAGTAGTATGCAACTGCTTTTGAAGCTTCGTAATTAAACCACAATCAATGCCCGTAATGATGATATCATCCACATAAACCAAAAGAACTATACCCGTTGCAAACCCGTGGAAGAAGAGTGAGGAATCATACTAACTTAGCGTAAAACTGAAGGTAAGTACTATGGGACTTTTCAAACCACGCCCAGGGAGCCTGCATGAACACATACAAAGATCGTCGCAGCTTACAAACATCATGAGAAGAATCCATATGAAGAAACCACACCCGGGAAGTTTCATATAGATCTCTTCGTGAAAATCACCATGAAGAAAGGCATTCTTCACATCCATATGATGAAGTTGCCATGATTGTTCGGCAATAGCTAATATTGTTTTTTTTTTTTTTGATAAATAATCAGTATATTAATAATAAATCAAAAGATAATACATGGGGAATGTATTATCAACATAAACAGTGCAAAAACGACATGAAATTAGGCAACCCTTCTATATGGTTATCAGCCACAGTATTAAACCAATTGTACAAAGTGAGATAAAACAATTCTCTGAACTGCTCAAAAGTTCTTGTCTGATCTTCAAAACAACGGTTGTTCCTTTCTCTCCACACGCACCAGACAATACATCCCGGGATAAGATTCCATACAATCCTACTATTCTTATCTCGAAATTTCCTCCTCCATGCCCGCACCACATCTTCAATTCTCCTAGGCATCACCCAATCCAAATGTTGGGAGACAAGAATGTTATTCCAAAGCCACCTAACACCATCGCAATGAATGAACAAATGATCAATCGTCTCCCCATCCTTCTTACACATGTAACACCACTCGGTAACACTAAAGCCCCGCCTTCGAAGATTATCAACCGTTAACGCTTGCCCCCGCACAACCGTCCACAATAAAAAAGCTACCCGTGGAGGCAATTTACATTGCCACACCATCTTCCACGGGAATGAACTCTGCACAGGTTCCAATAAAGATCTGAAATAAGAACAAACTGAGAATAAACCATTCTGTGCCAACCTCCACCTGCTACTATCACCTACTCCAACCTGAATGTGCGCCTCATGCAAAGAAGTCAAGAACAACGCGTAATCATCCAATTCCCAATCCTGTAAACCCCTCTCAAAAACAGGATTCCAACTGAGACTTCCATTGTGAACAGTGAATGCCTCATTCACCATAGCAGACGGCTCCAAGGCAATACGATGCAAAGAAGGAAAACGTGCCTTAAGTGGTTGATCTCCGCACCAGCAATCGTCCCAAAACCTGACATTATAGCCATTTCCCACCTCATAGTTCAGATTATTTCGGAACTCATTCCATCCTCGTCGGATATACCGCCACAGACTCACCCCATAAGCTCCACGACCGTCAACTGAGCACCAACCCCCCTCCAACACACCGTATTTCGCTCCAATGATTTCTCTCCAAAAACTCGCCCTCTCCATTCCAAATCGCCACAGCCACTTGCCTAACAAGGCCTTATTAAACAGAACCAAACTCCTCAATCCAAGCCCCCCATCCCTTACAGGAGCACAAACTACGCCCCACTTGACTAAGTGGACTTTCCTCTCTTCTCCCATCCCTGCCCAAAGAAACTCCCTTTGGATCTTCTCTAATTTACGTGCCACTGTAACAGGAATAGGAAATAACGACAAAAAATAAGTAGGGAGATTTGAGAGGGTAGATTTAATGAGAGTAAGACGACCACCCTTTGAAAGGTACATACGCTTCCACCCCGCTAATCTCTTCTCCATCCTTTCAATGATTCCATTCCAAATATGTTTACTTTTAAATCTTGCCCCTAAAGGGAGCCCAAGGTATGTTATAGGCATATGCGCAACCTTACATCCCAGAATACCAGCCAGCTCATCCACGTTAGCTACCTCTCCCACTGGGATAGCCTCAGATTTCCCCAGATTAATCTTTAAGCCCGACACCGCTTCAAAGCAAAGAAGTAACCGACGCAAATTTCTCACTTGCTCATCATTAGCATCACACATAATCAGTGTATCATCTGCAAATAACAAATGTGAGACATGTGCATGTCCAACCGTAAAGCCCTTAATCAGACCCTCCTCCACAGCTTTCTCAAGCATCCTGCTGAACGCCTCCATAACAATGACAAACAACAACGGAGATAGGGGATCTCCTTGCCTCAATCCTCTGCTACTTCGAAAATATCCTTCCGGAGTGCCATTAACCATTACTGAGAAAGAAACAGTTGAGATACAAAACTGAATCCATCTACACCACTTCTCCCCAAATCCACATCGCCGGAGCATATACAAAAGGAACTTCCAATTTACATGATCATAAGCCTTCTGAATATCGAGCTTGCATAGAATCCCTGGCACACCCAAGCGCAATCTTGAGTCAACGCATTCGTTTGCTATTAGCACAGAGTCCAAAATTTGCCTTCCTTTCACAAAGGCACTCTGGAACTTAGAGACAACTTTCCCCAACACTTCCTTCAATCTATTCGCTAATAACTTCGCGATAATCTTATATACCCCACTAACTAGGCTAATAGGGCGAAAGTCTTTAATGTCCACCGCCCCAGGTTTCTTGGGAATCAGCACAATAAATGTAGCATTAGAACTTCTTAGAAACCTGCCATACTCTGAAAAATAGTTAAGAACATCCGTAATATCCGCTCGCACCACCTCCCAACAAACCTTATAAAACGCGAACGAGAAGCCGTCTGGTCCTGGTGCCTTATCATCATTCATGATAAACACAACCTCCCTGATCTCTTCTTCCCCAAACGGTCTCTCTAACCCTCTAGCATCCTCCTCCGTGATGGTGGAGAAATCCAGTCCCCCCAACTCTGGCCTCCACTCGAACTGTTCCTGATAAAGAGTTTGATAGAATCCCACCATTTTGTTTCCAATGACCTGTGGATCCTCATATGTAGTCCCATCAACTTCCAACAACGAAATAGAATTATTACGCCTGTTTGAATTAGCAATCCTATGAAAGAACTTAGTACATTTGTCCCCCTCTTTCAACCATGTAACCCTAGATTTTTGACGCCACGCAATCTCCTCCATCTCCACCAATCTCTCCAACTCTCCCCTTAAAATTCTACGTCTCTCTCTCTCCTCCCCAACCAACCCACAGCTCTCCTCCTTCTTATCTAACTCCTCAATGTCAGAACAACATTGACTTTTACGCCAATTAACATCGCCCACCACCTCCTCGTTCCATCTCTTTAAATCTCCTTTCAAAGCCTTTAATTTCTGATCCAACACAAAGCTAGGAGACCCTCTAAAGTCATAAGAGGCCCACCATGTCCGTACACGCTCCCCAAAACCCTCGACTTTTAACCACATCTTCTCAAACCTAAAAGGCTTTCTACCCCTACCCCTCAAATCCCCAGATAATGAAATAGGGAAATGATCCGAGTACACCCTCTCAAGTCTCCTTTGTGTCATATCCGAGTACTTAACCTCCCACTCCTCACTAACCAAAAACCGATCTATTCGGGAATGAACCGGTCGGTCCCTATTAGAAGACCAGGTAAAGTCTCCCCCAACCATCGGAAGATCCACCAACATATTCTCCCTAATGAAGTCTGAGAACTCCTCCATAGCCCCCGTAAGCCTTCCACCACTCGACCTCTCAGAAGGAAATCGAACCACATTAAAATCACCCCCGATACACGTTGGGAGACTCCACCACGCCATCATACTAGACAACTCATCCCACAAACCCCCTCTACTACCGTCCACTGTCGGACCATAAACTCCAACAAACATCCACCGGAATCCATCCCCTATATTCCTGAGGGAAAGCGATATGGTGAATAACCCAACACTGACATCCACCATGTCAAACACTCTGGTATCCCACATGACAAGCACACCTCCTGAAGCCCCTGAAGACTCCAAAAATTGAAAACCCACATGCTGCCCCCCCCCCACAAGCTACTAACCACAGCCCTCGAAACGATCTCCATCTTAGTTTCTTGTAAACAGATTAAGTCCGCCCTCCATCCTCTAATCAAATTTCTAATACCCAACCTTTTCCCCTCATCATTAAGCCCCCTCACATTCCAGCTTATAATTTTTGGGGTCATTTCGACAACCGAAGAAAACATTTCATAATGAATCCCATATTCATGTCTGTTACCCAGAGCTACAAGGCGAGCTTTGTACCGATCTAAAGAACCATCAAAACAAAGTTTCACAGAATAAACCTATTTACTCCCAATAGGTGTGACTGTAGGGGGCAAGGAACACGTCCCAAGTGTGATTGTCCTCAAGTGCCTGAAGTTCAACTTGCATTGCATTTTGCCAACACTCATACTCCAAGGCCTATTTGTAGCAAGAGGGAATGGAAATAGAGGATAACGTAGCAACAAGAGATAAAGGAGAAACCATACCTATCAAGGGGTCAAAAAAGGACGAGTATACCGACGAAGAGTGGTGGAGGTGGGAGCAGGACTAAGTGTCAAGTCGAGATCTTGAGGAGGCATAGATGAAGTGGAATCGAACTCACGAGGACAACGTCGTTCATACACAAGACCAGGTTTAAACATTTCCATATCTGTCGGGGACCCAAAAAAGCTAGACAGAAGGGACTGATCACATGAGATGGAAAAAATATTGATTTTCAAAAAATACCACATTCCTAGAAATACGAATACGTCGAGCGTAAGTCATAGCAAACATAACCCTTTTGAGAGTTAGCATAACCCAGAAAAGCACATTTAACAGACCGAGCGGTAAGATTATGCCGCTCATGAGAAGGGAGATGCACAAAACAAACACTCAAATGTACAAAAAGCAAAACATGAAGGTGAATGACCAAAAAACTAAAAAGAATGGGGAAATGTGATTCAAAGAAGGAGAGGGAAAATGATTAATTAAATGAAGCGCAATAGAAAGTGCTTCACACCAAAATCGAGGAGGAACAGACGATTCCAATAAATGATTTTTTACCACATCAAGAAGATGATGATTCTTCCTTTCAGCAACACCATTTTGCTGCGGAGTTGAAGGGCAAGAATGCTGAGATATGATACCTTTGCATTAGATGAAGTCCTGAAAACCATTTCCCCCTCCCCCGAATGATCTTAATGCCAATAGAGAATTGAGTCTCAAGAAGGGCAAATAAGCGTTTAAAGACTAAAAAGACATGCCTTAGCCCGTAAAAGGTATACCTAAGTGAAACGACTAAAATCATCCATGAATGTAACAAAGTACTAATAATGTGCATGAGAAATAATAGGTGAAATCCCCCCAAACATCACTATGAATAATATCAACACACTGTGAAGCACGAGATCCAAGAGAAGGAAACGGTAGAACTTTACTTTGACTAATTTTGCGCGTTGTACAATCAAAAAAGGGATCAAGAGAAGAATATGTTTTATTTCCCAATAAACCATAATTAAATAAAGTACGAAGTACGTCTTGAGTTTGGGTGGCCTAGACGTCTATGCCACAACTTATTTCGAAGACTAATAGCATTACATTCAATGGAAAGTAAAGGGGAACTAGGTAGGATTGGGGAAGAAGAAATGTGTAAAGGAAAGAGTCGTCCCACTTTAGGCCCATTCGCAATCATCTTCCTAGACATTGGACCTGCACAACACAACCAGAGCGAGAAAAATAGGCATCACAATTATCATCAACCAACAGACCTACAGAAATTAAATTCATAAAGAGATCAAGAGATACAAAAACATCCGTTAAGAAAGATCACCAACATCGCTGATAGGCAAAGAATTGCCATCAGCGGTGTGAATTTTGAGATTTCCAGTATACTCTTTGATATTGGAAAGAGAACCAACAGTATTGGTCATATGATTATAGGCTCCAAAGTCAAAGAACCAAGGTTTAGAACAGTACCTGAGAGGCCAAAGGCAAAAAAAAACAGAATTGATCACGACATTTCAGGGGTGAAGGTGGTTGGGTTAGTCAAGGTAGCAAGAGCAAAAGTAGGAACGGCTTGCAAGGCAACAAACAACGTAGTAAATCCATAGGCACCAGTGAAGGCATGAAATGCAATACTATACTTCCTTTCAGGACGAATGGGACAAAGGTACGATGACCCTGTTTCTTGCAGTAGTTGCAATATTTCTTGGGGCAATCCCTAGCAATATAACCAAAAGCTTTACAGCTATAGAACTAAATAGTACGCATGTTACGACCTTTATGCCTTGTGCTGCATAAGCCACAAGAACAGGAAAAGCAAAAGAAGTCCCATGTTCCATAGCAGCCTAAGTGAAGATATGTTGCTCCTCACGGAGGAGTTCATTCAAACAAACATCCAAAGATGGTACAGGGTGAAGATTCATCACATTAGAACGTACAACCTCAAAGTCGTAAAGTATCTTCATCAAGAATTGATCTCTCTTGCTAGTTTCATGCACTGTTTGAACAGCAGATAGTGCAGAAGTGGGAACATTAGCATAAACAATGTTTGAATACTCAGCCCAAAGATTTTGAAAAGCAGAAAAATATTCCTTAATGGATGGACTTCCCCGTGCAAAATTAGCCAAAATTCCAATTGAAACCGTTGAGCTGTGTTATCTTGTTTGTAAACTTTACTAAGATAGTCTCACATATCCACAGCAGTCTTATATGGTTTCGGATTGAGAAGAAGGCTCAACTGAACCAAGGATCCACGTCATGACCCGGGCATCCTTAATTTCCCACTTGGACAAAGCTTCCACATCTTTAGGGGCGAGATCACTTCCATCAAGATGACCCTACAACTCTTTACCTTTGACGAATAATTGAAATTGAAACTCCCAGGAAGAATAATTTTTCCCATTAAAACGTATATGAAAGTAGTCTAATTTATCAGATGGCATGATGAAATAAATTATTCAACCACATCGACGGCAATAACAACTATCAAACACTTGAATAAACAAATCACGCTAGAAATAGACCCAACCCGTCTTGCCCAAGCCATAGAGGAAGTCGAAGGTCAGTTAATCCAATTGAAAATCCCTGAAATCCACACAAATCCCCAAGAAACGGACTGACAGAGCCCAAATCGCTTACCAGTGTTACGCAGGTAAAGACTCAAACCACCAAAAAGCAGAACCTAAGCAGAAACTGTAAGAGACACCTTTGACCAGTGTTGCCTGGACCAGAAACACACACCAGAGTTTGGACTCCACACAATCACGGAGAAATAGAGCCCAGACTAGATGACACCGAAAAGACATGCCGACACGACGTAGGGATTAGACACCTTGCTCTGATACCATGTCAAAAGAGCTAAAAAATAGAGAGAAATTGAGAGATTTTCTAAAAATTCGTTCTATATTCAGTCCCTTTTTGTCATCTATATATACATATGTTGGCTTACTCTTTACAAGGAAATTATATAATGTACAATCCCTAAGAATCAGCTATCTTTTAATAGAAAGATAATTTCCACGTTAGCAGCATATAGCTCAATTAATGATATATTTGTCTTATTTTAGTAACATGTCTTATTGAATAACCAATACTTCAAATAAACAAATAGTATATCTCATGTACAAGCAAAAAAGGGATTGCCATGAGATGCTTGTAATAGGGAACCTGATTGCTCTGCTCCTCAATATAATATTCAAATCAAACTGTATTCATGATACATAACATAATCCATTTATACTATTGTTTCTCAAGCATTGTTTATAAGTATATATAGGTAATATTTCTATTACCACTAACTGTACATGATATAACCTTTGACAAATTTGAAATTATTCTCATATTTTTGCAAGAAATTGGGTAAACAAAAAAATTAATTATTTTGAGTGTTTATGAAATCATTATCCTCCAAATTATTTGTTTAGTATAAACCACAACATCTAAATATTTTATTGAGAATGTTGAAATGTTTAATTTCAGCCATAATGCATGACATCCAAAAGAGACCTTAAAAGAACATCATATGCAACAGAGATGACAGATTGGAATCTCTACACACCTTATAGAATAAAACTTAAAGAGTTTCCTTTATTTGACAATAACAAGAGTTTACAGTCCCACTACCTTTGAATTGACTTCAAGTTCTTCATCCCTAAGTAAATTACATTTAAAGAGATGGTCATTCTTTCCATGTCTGCAGAACTATATTTGTTGTTCTTAATATTAACTAACCATATACAACGAACTCCATCTTTGTTGTCTTTACTCAATTCTAATGAATTTTATATTTAATACAAGATTCTGCCACTCCCCTTGAAAACTCACCAGTAACTACTACTTCGAAATGTTAAGCGTCTTCGAGCTTAAAAATAAAAACACAAAGGAAAAATATAAAGAGCACATCATAAAAACAATTGAATACGAACTACAACTGACTAACCATGAAGTTCTAAAAAACGTTCACATCCCATTTAACATGCGTGGAACAGAAACGTAAAACACAGAGCCAAATAAATCATAAAAAACAGCAAGTAGAATAAAACAACGAATTAACATATTTATAACTTCCACACAGTTTTTAAACTCAAAAAACTATTTTATTATTCATGAGAATACCAATGCTCAAATTTATATGAATTCTTTTGGCCCATCCATCCATTAAAACCTAATAATAAAACTTGAAAATTTGTTACATTGAAAATCAAGTAATGCAAGACGGGCAAAAATGTGCACCTAAAACCTCTTCATTTCCATGAACAATATCTTAATGGATAGACCTAGACTTTACCATTTATGTTTTTTTTTTCCCTTTTAAACAATCACGCACATTATACTGGCATTAATACTACTAAAATATATCCCATAATAGAAAAGAGAATGAAATATATAGAACTGGTAATTGATGAAACCATTGTCTGTTCTATTTCTTTATATTGTTTCATATTCATGATGCGTTTATTCAACACCTCTATGCATGAGTTCTATAATTTTAAACCAATGACATAAAACTAATTTTCTCATGCCATGTGTTAAGAGACCTCATGGTTATGTTTGAGCGGATATGGCAAACTGGAGTGAGCATTGGTGGATGAGGCTTGCCAAAAAAAGTCCCCAAGTCTCGGAGTATAAATTTCAGAGAAAACAACAGAATGCTCAAGTACCCCCCAATAACTTGCATCAAGACGTCTTACCAACAATACTTCAAAGTGCTGTGCTCAGTCACAGAATTGCATACTGATAAACCACTTCACATGGTAATACAACATTGCCACCCTGAGAAAACTCTGAATAATTGTTTTTGGGCAACTTTATTAAAATATGAAGCTTTTATTCAAGTACAGAGCCTTACTTGAGACTTATCAATGACATTCATTATATAGTCAAGAGGCCAACACAAAACATATACAACTCCTGGCGCAAAATCCGAATCCCATTTGGCGAGAGGAAACAAGCAAGACCAAGTCTTAAGAGAGCTCTCCAAACAAGAAACATTATTGACAAACGCAATAGCATCCTGAGAGATCTGAATATAAATTTGTTCTCGATCGCTCTTCATTATTAAAAGAATGCATCTTCTATTCAAGCACAAGTCTTCCTTGAGATGTGAATCACATTCTTGATGCAGTCAGGAGGCCAATTTAAATGGAAACCACTTTCGTGCTAAGTCCCAATACCATTCGGTGCAGAACAAGTCTTAAGGGAGACTCGAAATATAGAAACACTATCGACAAATTACATAGTACCCTGAGAAAACTCTGAATATCATTATCAAAAGAATGCATCTTTTATTCAAGCCCAACTCTTCCTTGAATTTATCTGCAAAGTCCCAATCTCATTCCTTGACGAAACGAGCAACCCAAAGTCTTGATGAAGTTTCAAAAAGAGAATCATTATTGACCAATTACATACACAGCATATTCGGCTCAAACTTCATTTCATAGCATAGCAAATATGTAGACCAAAAAAATCCAAACCCTAAGCAATGCAGCAGATGGCCATCGATATCTACAGCATCCAAATAGTAAAATACCATTTCCTCAATACCCAAATGTAACACCTCCAAAAATTGAGGCTTTCTTATTCTCATCAACTTAAACATGTTTGTACCATAAAGGGATATTTCTCATGACTCCTATAGCGTCTTAAAGAGTAAAGACAGATCCAACAGAGTGATCTATTTTTCTCCACCTAAGATGTCATGAAACCTCGTCACCATGTCATGAGCTACCTGCTAATGGTCCCGTGTTAAAGCAATATTGATTTTACAACTGAAGATCTAGCAATCAATATCAGCAGAAATATGTATATAGGACTTGAGAGACCTTTCCAATAGCCAAATGTGCAAATATCTAGACGTCCTTAAACTAAGAGATCTTGCACTTCAAACGGAAAAGGGGCATCAAAAGGGCAGGAAGTATTTAATGGAGTCTCGTGCACCCTCTGAATGGCTTCTCTATCACCAAACAACATGAGCATTCCCCAACACTGATTTGAATTTTTCCACTTGATATTCAAGTGAGTATAAGAAGGCTGGACTGAAGATCTGATCAAAAAGCCAATAAGGAAAATGTGCAAGGTCCACTACACCTCCAGCTCCAGTCACCAGCTTCACCAGAGAATAATCTGCAACCCGCAAACTGCGTAAAGCATTCCATGGAGATCTAGATTCTTTATAGAAAGGATCGATTTAAAATACATTTAGGCTAAATTCTGTAATATATTTATTAATACTTAAAAGACCAGAATAAAGACACTAAATAAAGCACAAACAAATGCCCAGTCTCATTGAGAAACAAATAAATGTAGAGCAGAAAATAAAAATGAAAAGACAAAATCATATAAATTAAAGAATTTGAAGTCTGAGACACTTAAATGTCAAGTAGAATAAACTAACAGCATCTGAAGTAATTTCATGTCTCACCCATTATTGTTATTCAATTTAACGTAATTCTGCATCTCACCATTGTATTAGTAATACAAGACGCAACATTGTCAAGGAAGCACCAAGAAACAAAGCATGAGCAGTATGTCTCAGTAACATCTGAACATAACAAGCAAATCTGGAATAGTAAGGTGAAAAAACTACATACAAGTGACCCCAAAATGATGCCAAAGATTGAAGCCAGTCTGACAGATTAAGGCCATCATCTTTAAGCTTCTCGCGCCCACCTTGAGCCAAGCGTTCAATCACGACATACTCCAGAATATCATACTCAAGCTGTTGAATGCATGCATTTTACAAGTGTCAAAAAAGGAACAATTTAAATAGGTCAAAAGAAATAATTTACCGAACAACATGAACTGTTGTATGGTAAAAAAATGGTTCCAAAATGAAAAAGCTAGTGGAGGAAGCAAGTAAATGTATAAATTGATAACATGTTTATGGTAACTAGAATTTGGATAGTGTGCTACAAAGCATTTTTTAGAAATGAAGATGCAAAATATACAATAATAGAGAAGGATATTGGATCCATATTCAGATTTATTTTCATATAATTTCATTAAGTACTTCAGAGCAAATTAAAGTAATTATCTCACGCCAGTATTATACCATAACTACTTACAGTCATTGAGATTCTCCCTATTTGCATCTTTTTAGACCATTCCAGGAGAATCATCAATGAGCGGAAAAGCTTAAAACAGTCAAGAAACACAACGATGCTAAATTTCTGGAAAGTGTGTGTGAGTTTGCGTGACAAATATAACTGCAATTTTTTTCTCAGTACTGTTCTTTCTTAAAGCATGTTTGGTAAGTGTTTACAAGCGGTTTAAATTATAAATATAAAGAAATGAATGGTGGATAAATGGGTAGTACGTGTGGATCCTTCGAAATGTGTAGATAAAAAGTGTGTTTATAAACTTGAGCCAAACATAGGCTTAGATTCAGATAACTCTTTCGTACTCGAAGAAGCCCATAACTTCATTGACAACAAGGTGTCTCTATATGCTTGTGTCCATATACATATGCAGACAAACCACCAAAGGCATAATTAATGATAGTGGTTATTTCAGCAAAAAATAAAGTGTTTCTGAAAAAACCAATTTCATTCAATGCAATAATGTAAAAGGATTTGATACCCTATTCCACCACATAACATCATATATCTGGCACAAAATCTTGTCTACATTCTAGTTGCTAATATAGAGGAGGGTATGCAAAAGAAAGAGAAGATAGCAGCAGAAATAAAAACTAAGATAAACCTGAGTCAGATACTTGAATGCGTCCACAACAGGAGTGATCATATCCCTGTATGCCTCTATCTGCATGTACAGTAACAAATCTATCATTTAGCAAAAATTCCAGCATCAAATGGACAAAAAGAAACTCAAACTAAACTAATTGCCTGATGAACAATTGTCCGGAGCACCGTCATCGGATTGGCATGAGCTAATTTAGCAACCATTCGTCCAAGCTGCTTTAAATTTTCCTTTGCAAGGCGCTTTAGAATCCTCCTAGTGTCCAACTGCAGAAACCAACAGAAGGCAAATTATATGATAAATGATTGAAGATATCAGGCATATAACAATGAATTTGTACCTTTGCTGTTTGTCTTGCAGCCAATATCATTGGAAAATGCTCATCCTCCTTCTCCCATTCACCGTACAAACGATAGCGCGCCTAATGAAGCAAGTTATGAGACCACAATTCAGCTTAACCTAACTGATTCTCAATTAGAAAGAGTAAACGCAGTTGAAATTCAACCTCGTAGGGTAGAAGACTCATTAGTTCCCAGATCTCCTGTCCAACTGCAGGATTTGCAGGTATCAGCTGTAATGAAGGAAGAAGACACATTCCTAGTGCTTCCTCAATTCTTAACCTTGCATCCTTCAGGTGGAGACGAGGGTTTTCATTTCCATTGGTGACAGTATGAGAACTAAATGCCCCATAACCATTATTGACAAGCTCAAGTGCACAAAGGTAATAAGCTCTCAACACTTTGGATGTCTGTGAGCCAAGGTAAAACTAATATTAATGAGAAGTACCAGAAAGAGACTAATAAGACGCAACAAACTAGAACACAGACCTTCTGCAGCAACAAAGTGTCTCGGTAAAGATAAGGTCCAACTGAAGCAAGCATTTCAAAAAGTTCTTTAGGAAGATTAATAAAAGATCTACTGCAGGATGAATTTTCTGTCTCCATTAAGTCAGCGCTAGATCCAGGCAATACACCAATATTTGAAAATTGCCTTTCATGAATAAGTTCACAAGCCGGAGAAATTGATTTTTCAATGAGCCTTGACATTAAACAAAAAAGTATCAGATAACGAACTTAAGAGCAGAAAAGAAGCTAAGAAAGAGAGGGCTAAATAGAAAACCAGAGGAAAAATAAATGTACATACAATGTCATCGGCAAATTAATGTGAACTTGCTACCAAGAGATGATAATATTTACCTAAACAACCCATTGCAAATTTGAGTATGTTCCACGGGATTAAGTTTTGAAAGGCGGTCCAACAGCTGACGAGCATGACACCTGTGAAATCAAAACTAGTAAGTGGACGTAATATGATCCCTAGAAGAAAGGGTTACCAAGTTTCACTTTTGATTTTGCTTTTGCCTAAGAAATCGCTTTCCATCCACTTGAAATTTATTACTGAAGACCAACCTTACTCAATGGCATTGTGGAGGGTAAAGGTAGGGTGGGTGAAGGTCCTGGAGGACCAACAACAACTAATTTCTGGTGCAACCATAAAAACAAAATGCCCAAGCACAAGTTATATTGTTCTAATTCATTCAATCAGACGGATTAAAAAATAAATTAAGCTCTTGTTTGAGCCTCATTTGATCAAAAAATCATTTTTTTAGAACTCATTTTCAATCACATATTTTTCAATAAAATAATTTTACACGTAAATCAAAAACTTTTTCTTATTTTGTTAACCACACATTCTCCAAAAAATATAATTCCAAAATACATTCTTTCCCCCAAAATGGGGCACAAACAAGGGCTGAATTTCCATTGATAGAAAGAGAGAGTGATGTAGGACATGAAGAGAGAGATAGAAAGAAGACAAGAAAGAGAGTAAAAATTGGAGAACTGGGAGAAATATAGAGTTGAAGTTCAACATCATGTAATACATAAAATCAAGTCACGTTATACTGAAATACTACATGAAATACATCAAATCAATGGTTTACATTACACAGAAATAATTTTAGTCAGGGAAAATTAGAGTTGGCTCCCCAACATTCCGTGTGGTGCGGGTTATGGGTCCCCAACCTACTTAAACAACGTGACCAAAAGCATCAATATATATTAAAATCACACGACTTTTAGTTGAATTAGAAAGAAATTTTAAGTGGTTTAACATTACTGGCCTCTAGCTCAAGTCAAGTGAAAGTCATGTTCGATTTTATCAACCATATTGACAGCATTGGTCAAGTGAGGACCCAGATTCATATGTTTTTAGGTTGGGGAGCACACCCCTATTTTTCCTATAATTTTTTATAACTAAAATTTCTAAAAATAATGGAAAGTTGTCAAACTAACTAAATGGAAAATTAGCTAAACTAAAATTAAGAATTATGGTAAGAAATATATCTGAATAAATGATGTTACATTTTATTCATATGCCTATAAAAAATTGCATATTTTGGGGTAAGTCTTCGACATAATCTCCAATTTCCATTTGAGAGATTCATGGGTTTCATATACAGAAGAAATTGAGTGTAGTACGCTACTTAGATTCATTCCAAACTCTTAATACCGTTTTCATAGTGAAAAAAAATATCACTAATTGGTCAAATTAATATGGCCCAAAGAGAACATATAGCAGCTAAGTCTAAAAATTGGCAGACAAAAGCAGGAAACAAACTTGGCAATACATCATGCACATAAGCAATCCACATGCACACAGACACAGAAACTACCTATAGCTAATTTATCCAAAAACAATAATAATTCACATTTGAAGTTTCAGAATCACCAGTCATCCACTGCAAGGAAACCCATCAGTAATCCCAAAGTTTGATTATTTTCGAGCTCTGAGGACCTTTCAGCAACTGCCCCATTTTCCATGTCAAAAGCAGTGAAAAGATCTACAGTTACATCCCCTTGTTTCTCATCATCCATGAGATCTTTTCCAGTTGCCGCAAGATTAATTTTCCCAATCTTATTCGCCTGTTAGTCCAAGGCCATAAAAGATCCAATGTTAACTTATAGTCAATATATCTATTTGTCATTAAGAAAAGTCCAATGTAAACAAGAAACTAAAATGGTAAATAAGTGGAACATGGTTAGAAGCATATACAAAGATACGAAAATCTGAGATTCAAGGGGTACATAGGAAAATAACTCAATCTTCTTGTTGATATGGCATTCCAAAGCTCATAGAAATACGTGGGCACACGTGCAAGCTATAGGAAAAGATGTACATGCTTAATGAACACCACTTAAACCACAATATAGAGATAACAACTTAATAAAGAATCACAGAGCCTTTGGATAATGAATGCAACCAGAACACAGATATAATAAGTTGAACTACCTCATCAAGTCTCTTGGCCGAGAAAGAGTTGTATTTCTCAAATGCTTCCTCATCCTTGGGAAGTAAGTGTACATATCTGAAAGATGTCATACCATAGGGTAGAAAGATGTCATGCCATGAGCGGCCGGGAGTGATGAAATGAAAGAAAAAGCATATGAAATACACAATTAAAACATCCAAGCTAAAGTGTAACTGCCCAAGCCTCCAAAAAGAACATCAGATTAATGATGAGACTGACAGGTTTCTCTAGGTTATGGAATCTCTAGGTTATGGAATTGCATTGTACAACAATTATTTGGATAAAAGAAGATATCACATTAGCAAAATAAGAAATACAAAAGCTAGACCTATCGGGCCATATACGTAGTAGTAAAATGAAAATAAGAAATCAACCAAAACAGATCTCCATGATCACAGCAAATAGAAAAGTTTTAAGTTATTATCATTCGGAAATATATTTGAGACACACTCACCCAATACCCATAAATTGAAATAATTCTGACTGTAAGAGAAAGAGAACTCTTATCCATCTGGAAGTGACTTAACTAGCAGGTCAATGACATCCAAGCAAAGAAATTACATAATCAAAGAACTCTTTTACTCACATTTCTGTATTTAGACATTTTATATAAGATGAAAAGAGAGAGAGGACTCAATTCTCCTCCCTTGACTGGATTCAAATTTAAAGGTAAAAAGAATATCGTAAGACCAGATCCCAAGCAACAGGCTGCAACCTACCCGAACAGTATACTGAAATGTAGCGAAGAATAGTTAAATTAACTAGACACAAGGTCAATAAAGTAATAACCAAAACTGCAAACTGGACCCAGTCCAAGAATTAGTCAAATAAATTCAGGAATGGCAATCCCATGTTGTGCTATCCTGCCCAAGTCAACTTCTTAATGATTAAGGCTCTTGAAATTAAACTCCAATTCCTTTCCTCACTTAGGAAATCCAACCACTTCTTTGGCCCCAAATGAACACCATTTTCCTATACTAATTGTTAAGACAACTCTCTGCAACTAAAAGAAAACACTTATATGCATGCAATAGTTCTTAAAATAAAAGAAAGACTTCCGTGAGATAAAAGACAGTTTCCCACAAGATTTGTTCTCGTGTGCTATAAAAAATGGAGCGAAAACTATAGGCTAGGTTTGCATATATCTCAAATCTGCTTTTTCACTTTCCTAGCTTACAACATATGAGGCTTTAATTTGGGTGTGCGTCAATCGCTCATACAGAAAGTTACAACTTTGTTGGTCGACTGGCAAGCCAAAGTCAGAGAGGAAAAAGTGGTAGGACAATGAAATGGCATAAAGAAATATCAGATCATAATAGTTTCCCAAAAAATTACTTTGGTTGGAATCAATAAACTGAAACAAAATGTCTCCGTGTAACCAGAAGGTTAAACAGAGTTGAGACAACATTGATGAATGCAGCAATCAGATATTTGAATTCAGGCTAAAACAAATTATGAGTTGTATTTGTACCAATATCTAAAGATGCTAACATGTCAAAAAAATAAAATAAAAAAGCTTAAGGCCCAAAGTGGACGGGAAATACTCACATGCTATCAACATCAATGAAGTCTTTCTTCACCAACAAAGCCGCAAGTTCATAGAGCCCAATTGGTACAGGACTAGTGACTTCCATACGCTGATGATATTGAAACTTAAATCCAAGAATTTGCGAAGCATGAGACTGCACAACAAGAAAAGGAATCAACCGTCAAAGATTCAATGCTCAATGAAGCTCCCAAAAGAGCACGAATAATAATAATAAGCCCATGTTTGGTACACATCAAAATTTTCACTCTCATTCTTCTACTCATTTTCAACCACACATTTTTCAATAAAATAATATTTTCCATCACATCAATAACTTTTCCTTCTTTTTCAACCACACATTTTCCATCAATCTATTATTCTAAAATAATGCGGCTCAAACACACCCTAAAAGGAAAAACTATTAATAATATTAATAACAGACGACACATTCTTAAATATTTACCAGACTATGGTTATATTCTTCTAATGGAAAAAATAAATTTAAAAAGAAAAATCCGTATACAGCAACAATACCTTAGGGAACATTGGAATCAGGTCCAAGAACACATTGTTGTCAGGCTGAAGTTCAAAACACTCCAAAACCTAACATATAACAGGTTAATAAGAAACCAGGATGCACAGAGAGAATAAATTCTACAGTTATGTTACAACCAACATAAAAAATGCAAAAAAAAGAATAATAAAAAGCAAAAAGCCAAAATGTTTAACTTACAATATCAAAAACTCGATTTGGGTCCAGATCGAAGTGGCCAATCAAGGACTGAAAACGATTCATTAATTAGACAAATATGGAAAAGACAAAGATGCATTAAGACAAAATCCCAGATCAGTGTAAACCTTAATAATACCAACTGTAGCAGTTGATGCACTTTTAGTGGATGCTTCAGGAACCTGACAGAGTAGGGTAACCTACAAAACATGAAAATATTACAGTTAATCCAAAAATGAGTAAATAAGAAAAGGTTGTACAAGATGAATCAGGATAAACGGTATGAAGATGTCAGAGCATTCTTTGACTATATATTGTTAACTGAAGCAACTCAGTCATAATTATGTCATTGACTTCAAAAACAGAAAAAAAAAAAAAAATACAGAACTAAGCACAGATAGAAATTAAACTCAAAGGGTCAACTTTATATTAGGTGATATGGAGGCCCAGATATTAATTAATGGCTGGGAAATTAATTTGAATCTGTATTCTTGTTGACAGATATTGTTGAAGTGACTGACTGTTACTATTGAGAATTTGAACTGCTATGATCAGGATTCTGAAATTTAGGATATTGATGAAGCCTATAGGGCATGATGACGAATTTATACAAATTTAAGTGATGTATGAAGTTCATTTTCCCCCTGTGATGTTTTGGGCTCAATGTTGACAATGAAATCAATATTATATATTTAACTCGGATAGTCGAACACAGGATCTAGAACATTTGAGGCACTATGTGCTGCCATAAACAGGAAGACCTGATTTCTTTTTCGACTGGATAAAGGACATTAGGTAAACAGAGAGAGTTCATACATGGATATGAACCAGAAGAAGATGAAAATAGTTAAGAGAGATGCTAAAGGTTACCTGTCAGCAGAATTATGGAAAGAACAAGGAAACTATCTCGGACACTAAAAGTAAAGGCAGACCAAAGCAATAAAGAGAATAGATGAAGTGACATTTTATCAAGGAAATGGAATATAATAGAGAGCTCAATAAAACCAAAGCAAGTAAAAACCGAAGAGCAATATTTTAAATTGGATAGAACCAGAATAAAGTTCAGTATTTCAGGTCATTCAATTTTAATAATAGTATGATAATGTGCATATTTCTTCAAATCTGTCGAAGTCTACACTGCTGACCAACATAATACCTCTCTAAACAGCATAACATTATCCAATTGTTTAGACCAGAAAGATAAAGAAGAACTGAAGCGCAGAAGAGCAAAATTCCTTCAGAACCCCAGTAGGCAACTAGAACTCAGTATGAAAATGATCAAACTACTCACAATATGATCCTCCATAAAAGAACCAAGCAATTGGCAAATTGACAGAATAAAAAGGATATCACAAAGGAAAGCAAATATAGAGGAGTAAAAGAAATACCAGCTTAGCATAGCCCTCACTTTCTTCTCGAAGCAAGTTAAATTTTGTTTGCTGATATAGAAGACGAGTATTTACTCTGACCTGAAATAATTAGAGAGGAGTTTAGGTACGAATGAACAGAAATGCAGCGTCCACCATTAAAAAGAAAACCCGTGTTTTGGCTTCATAGCCTGGATGGTGCTAGTGTCACAATAAAATTCCAGGAAAGAGGTACCTCTTTAGACTTCAGATCTGCAGCCTTTATCTTAGTCATTTCAGACTCCCACAAAAATTCTTCCTACCATTCACAAGTAAAAAAGGGAAAAAAGTATAAGCTACTCTTCTCTAGTCATAAATTTTTTACCTTAATAGATAGAACAGAAATTATATAAGTGTACAAAGTTCACCTCACAACGCTCCTGAAAGAATCTCACTGGTACTAGTGCAGATTCCACCAGCCATTTTGCCTAGAAAGAATAAACCAAAAAAAAGGTCCATAAACGAGATCTAAAGAGAAAAGAGAAAATTGTACGAGTCCAAATAATAGCAATTAGCAAGTACTGGTAAATCTGACCTCTCTCTTTTCATTTAGCAATTTTGTTATATTCTTGGTTTCTTCTAACTTTTGAAATTAATAGTGAATAATCGGACAAACAGTGTGAATCTAATAGAGACAAAATTGCCAAGCCTGCAAGTCATATACTTCTATTTTTAGACAACCAAACAGAGTGCACGTATGAACATCTTAGGCCAAAGAAGTCAAAACATAGTATATAAGGCTTATTCCTTTTATTTCAATGGGAAAAAAGGGGTGTACTTATATTTGTCAAAAGTTTTCTGTTCCATCTCTTTCTTCATTTCAAATGGTACTTAACCTTCTGCATTTGAGCATTAACAAATGTCGACCTAGAGTTTATCTTGAACCAAAATAAGATGAAAGGACTAATATATACAATGCACTTAAAGATGAAATGCATAGATAACTGAAATAAGTATATTATGCACAATTTTAGTTGGTCCACCATTCCAATCCATAATTTCCTAAGTATCAGTCGAGCTTTGCCACTAAAATATCGTTGATTCTCTAATGATGCAATTTGTGACTTGAGAGTACAAGAGCAAAGAAATAATCTTGAAAACAGCACTAACAACAAAGAAGATTTGGCGTTTGGTTTAATGAAAGAAAGGCATTTCTCAGAAAAAATCATGTTTAAGAATGAAAATAACAACAGACAACGTAAACATCAGAATTAGCATAAGTTCAATACTGATGCTGACCAGTTTGATAAGGCGGGAACGATATTCACCAAGCATAGTAAGCTGCAACAAATTTAAATAAACTATTAGCATTCATCAAGGGCATATACAATATGTGAAATTCAATGTTCACCTGTACTCGAGCAATTGAACTTATTTTCCCACTAAACCAAATTATGTTAAAAGCACACATTCAGGGTCACACTAAACATTTATATTCAATCACAATACATTGAAAACTGGAGTCCACATCTATTTGCAAGCTAATTTATAGTAAGAGTAAAGACAATGATTTATGTTATTTATGCAGCTTGGAGACAGATTAGAGGGTGGAGTCATGAACTTGTTTGGCTGATTTACAATTGTCACAGCAGCAAATTCTGGAGTTGGATTCTGAAGATTGCTTTTTCATCTAGAGTCAATTATCTATGGCAGGGAAGTGATGACAGGAGGACAGAGAATGCAGAGCTGTAGCAAAAGTTATACTTGACAGTACAGAAATCAGAGGAGCTGGCCAATGTAAAGTCCCAAAGACTAAGAACTGAGAAGTTTCTGTTGCATTGCACTTGCCACGAGATATACTGATCCTTAAGGTCGCTTGCTATATTGTATCACTATGTGGCTTAATAGATGGAAAAGCAGTTATTAAAATGTGGTGGAAGTAATATAATTTGATATTGAGGACATCAAGGGCTCGTACATCTTTTTATATCAATGAAATTGATTAGATTAAAAATAGGATTTATCAGACAACAGTTGTAACGGTAGCCAATAATTTGATTCAGCATATAATCTTACTCATTCAAAAACAACAATATTCAAAGCTTTGCATTTACTCCTCCCTTCACCTAAATTTTAATTAGAAAAGCCAAGTGCATTATAACACAAACAGTAATACAAAAAATATCTACATTCTCATAATTTTTTTATGATAATCCAATACAAATTCAAAAGGAAACCCCTATCTTATTCATTATAAAATACCCGTGTGAATATTATACAACGCATATCAAACTCACGTCTTGAGCCATTTGGGTTACAACATCAGCAAAATACGATCCAACGTCCCCCTCTGGACCACAGTCCGAGAACTCCACTGCCTCCAACACCACTTTGCACTTCTGAAATGGCAAGTCTCCTCGGACCTACCACCCAAAAGAATATCACAAATTACTAGATCACACAAAACTACTACAAAATTCAAAAAATACATAGATGAGCGGAAGTATTAATTATCCAAATGCTAAATTGTCTAAAAACATAGCACAATTTAAAAAAAAAAAACCCAGAAAGAAAACCATCAACTAACCAAAAAATGATACCTACATAAAAAACATATACAAAAGTATAAAAGTAATCAATAACACGAACCAAATCACCTGATTAACCAAAACACTAGACAAGCACAAAAAATAAAAAACAAAAAAACTGAATGCTAAAATTTCTAACTTTATAATCCTATAACACGTGTAAAACTCAGGAAAAAAAAAAAACAGCGTCAACTACCAATAAACGACGCCAATATAAGGAAAAAAATACAAATTAACAGAATTAATTAATACCATTGTCCAGCAGAGTTCATATAGAAAGCGAAGAACTGGAGCGGGGGACGAAAACTTGAAATCCGAGTTTGCATTTTTCAATTCTTTGATGGAGTCTTCAGTAAAGTATATACTCTCTATGGGAGGCAAAGACATCTTTAGTTTGATAATTTTCCGAATAAACCAAAATGAACCTTCGCGTTAGAAGTGAATTCAGAGGGAAGTGCGACGACGAATTGGTAGAACTATAATTTCTGAGGATTTCATGGGTGAATTTGGAGAGGGCCGGTCGAAAATTTCAGCTCAATTTTGGAGGGGCAAAGGGGGTTTGGGGAAGGATGAGAAGTGTTGCTATAATGGAGCTCATACGGGGGCTTACTGATTTTCTCTGGGACTAATTTCATTTAAGGTTACCCAACTTTGGGACAAAATTCCATTTGGTCACATACCTTTAAAATGTTTGGATCTATTTACAAACTTCATAATTATTTGTCACTTTGTCACGTACTTTTACTAACCTTACACGTCTTTGTTTGCATAGATGTCAATCAACGCTTATATGCAATTAATCTGATGTCTTAATATTATCAAACGTTTTTTAAATTTTAACTCTCCAAAAGGTTGTAGGATTTTTTGTTTTGAGAAATTGGAGAATGAATCCTATTTTTTTCAAATTTTACATGGAAATTGTGTGCGCCCATTGGAGCTACTTCATCCACGTCGACCTTTTGACAAGTTTTAAGATCGTGCAAGCAAGCCTAGTTAGTTTTAGTTATCTTAGTTGGAATAATTATAGATTTTAGTAGTTTGATTGACATGTCTTAAAGCTGGGTGACCCACTTGAGGCTTTTCTAAACGTTTGGGAGCCATATATAAAATTAACCATTGCTCTCTGCGTTATTCATTTTGGGTCTGGTATAGTGGATCCGGATCTGGAGCCCAACAAGGCCCACTGATGTTACATTGTTAGCCCGTTTGGTCACGGACTCACGGTGATATCTTTCAACAACACGTTTATACCCAGGATAAATTACACAAAATCCTACTTTTCAAAATCAATATTCAAAAATCAGGTTGAGAGTTTCATTATACAAAAATCAGATATTCATTTAATTATTATAAATTAATATTTTATTAATAATAATATTATTATAAATTAATTTATGTACACATCTCTCTCTGAAAAATTGAGAGAGAGAGCATTCTATAGAGAGAAGGAACAATAAAGTCGCAACCGTCATTATCGTTGTCTAAGAGCACCCATTGCCGGAGACACGTGTGATCGTTGCATCGCGTCGTCGCAGCGTGGCTATGTGAATGTCGCAGCGCAGCTATGTGAACGTTGCAGAGCGGCTTTGTCGCTATCGTTGCTTCAGTTCAGTGATGATGGCTACGGCAACGCGATTGCGATCTGGTAGACTTATGGATGTTATTGTAGTGTGGTGGATTAGTGGAAATCGTGGTGGCAGGGGCAGTTTGGGAATTTTTTAGTGGGGTTGGTGGTTGTCGTGTGATGGAGATGAAGATGAAGATAGAGGAGATGGTAGTTGTGGTGGCGACTATGATGGAGATGGTGGTGGCGATGGCTGTTGTTGTGGATTCCCAGTGCTTGTGTTGGTGGTTTTGATGGTTATGGTGTTGGGGGTTTTGGGTGATTTTTGTTGGTTATGCAGGTGGATGTGCTAACAATGGCGACAAGTCTGATTGCGACGACGACGGTGAGGATGGTTGTAGTGCCCCAGAAATTTTAATATAATAGAATTTAAAATTTTGTGCTATATCTTGATGTTTTGAAGATTATGGACTAAAATGATATATAGCAATTATATTTTATTTAGGTCAAATTTTAAATATTGATATAGTAATGATAAATATATCAATATTGATCTCGTTGGACAGATCGTAATTAGATACATAATTTAGGCTCGATAAAAAGTTGATTCGAATAAATTTGCTCCAAGATATTTCAGTTTGAAGAAATTGTTAAAAGCTAACTTATTATCTCATTTATTTAATTATAATTTGGAATGCAAGTGGATGTATGCACGTGTGTGAAGAGGCTATATTTGGAGTTGCCTCTGGACACGTATACAAATTCTATTTTGAGTTGATTTGGCCTAACACTTTTGGTTTCAATTTCTGTTTTCCCCAAGTTATCCAATTACTCACCTTATTGTACACGATTCCTACTACGTGCCAACTTTTGAGGATAAGTTATTGTTACTTAGGCATATAGATACATGTATATTGGAGGGGGACACGCACAAAATAAATTTTTACAATAAACGAGGCAGAAAAGAAAGAAAGAAAGGGGAACGTGATTTCTTTGTTTTATCTTCCAAATTTAAAGCAAGTTTAACAAGATAGGAAAATAGGTGCAGTTGATTTATCTCGTTTAAATCTTTTATTCATACTGATAAATTTTATACTTATGAAAGTTAAAGTTATGATGTGATGTTTTATGTTACGATGTTATGGTCATTCTGGTACAAATGTTATGTTATGATATGATATAAGCTCTTACTGATCTATAAAGATTGATGACGGTATGATTTTTCTGACGTGTGTTCTAAAAGTTTTATTCGAGATTGCACCATATTTTTTGTTCCTACTAACTATTCTCATGTACTCATCCCTCTCCCTACTCCTCACAGATTAGATCGAGTCGTTGGTTGGCGGGTGATGAGGTGCAGTCGTGGTGCCAAGATTTACTGGAATTAATAAATCGAATCTGGTGTAACGTGACTAAATTTTATTCCATCATCAACTTTAGTCTTATTATTATATGTTTCTTTCATTTAAAATTATGAAATACGATTATTTGGTTATAAATTTGGTTTATGTTGGATTATATTGGTAAAACCGATAATTTATTATTTATTTAATAATGGTGATACGCATGATCTTGTTTTTTTGCATTTATTTGGGATTTTCATGAATTCGGGAATTTATGACACGTTTTTATCATCCGTCTATCGAGTTCCATATATGAAATGGGTTAGGTTGGTCTAGTCAATGTAATTAATTGGGTCAAATCAATTGTGAGTTGTGTCAAAAATCATTTTTTGGACCTTCATTCCCATCACTTTGTTGTTGGTTCACGATATGATCATTACACCTTTCATTTTCATAAATAAAGAATATATACCAACCTTTCATAACCTTGTAAGTAATTATTTGTCTTCCAGTTAAAAAATAAATAAAAATAAGAAGAGTAATGATTTAAATTCTTAAAATTTGGATCGTTACAATGGTGGTGGTAAGGTCTCCAGGGACCTTGGAGGTGGGGAGACATTTTGCTGGTTAATGGTGTTGCTATGATATTGGTGTGGTGATGGGTCGCGATGGTGGTAGAGGTCGTGACAGTGGTATTACATGTAGTGGTGGTGAGATGTTGGTTTTGATTTTTGTGGTTTGAGTGGTGTTGGGGGTTTGGGTTGATTTTTGTTGATGGTGTAGGTGGAGCTGGTGGCGGTGGCGGTGGCGATGAAGGTTGGTGATGATAATGGTGGTAACGGTGGTGGTGCGTTGGTTGTACGTGGGATGCACATGGGGTGGGGGTGTTGTGGCCAATTATTTGAGATTGTGACTAAAAAATAATATATGACCTAAAAATTTGAATTGTGACTTTAACATTGGTGATTTGTGAACGATAAATTGATATTGTGACCAATAAATTGGATATTTTGTGATCAATAAATAATACGTGACTTATTAATTTGATAGATTCATTATCGATGAATAAATTGTGACTTTTATTTTTTATTTGTGATCGATAAACAAATTGTGACCGTAAAATAATTTGTGGCGTATAAAATTGTGATATGTGACCAATTATATGGATTTTATGACCAAATTATATGGAATTGTGACATTAATATATTTACTTAATAAAATATATGTTTAATTAATTAATTTATATATAAAATTTAAAAAAGTTTGGGATTTGAAATTTTAAACATAAGCTCTTAAGTTTGAAACTTCCCTTTATACAATGTATCAATGATGACATGCTCCCATACGTAGAGAAGATTTGTGCAGTGATGCGATTGATGAGTTGAAAATCAAGAGTGTAGTTCTTGTTACGTAGAAGAGTGTAGATGAAGGTGTAAAAAAAAAATGTATATGTAGCATGATCGATACAATGAAATATTTTGTACGTAAATCTAAAAAAAGTTTTATCTACTTTTTAATGACACATTTTCAAAAAAAAAAAAAAAAACCAAAAATCTATTTTTAAAAAAAATAATGACCATCAAACAAGGGCTTCAAAAGTGGTTCAAGAATAATAAGAGCTGAACTCTTTTTAGCCCTTGTTTGACAACTATTAAAAATAGGTTTTTGAGAAGAAATGAGTTTTAAAATAATATTTTTTTAAAAAATATATGGTTAAAAAGTAAGAATTTTTTTAAAATTTACGTGTAAAATATTTTATTACGAAAAATAATATATATGGTTGAAAATGAGTTTGATAAAAAAATATACTACAAAAATGGCTGTTTGACAACCATTATAAAGAAAAATTGGAAACAAGTGATGTTTTGAATATTGACTTTTTGGAGAAAATATGATCAAAAAGTAGGAAAAATTTTGAATTCATAAAAAAATATCTTATTATATGAATGCGTGATCGAAAATAAATATGAAAAATAAAGAGTTATTTTAATAAGTGTCTGCTTGATTGCAAGAATAAAATTTGGGTGGAAACAAAATGAATTCTATGGAATTGAATTACTTAGAACTTGTTTTATTAAGAATTGTCAATTAATTGTATTTGATTGGTATATTTTTCACCTGAAAATATTGAAATTTTGGATGTTTTAGTGTTTGTTTTGGCTTTATTTTTCATGAAAATTATCCATTAAAATGATATAATTTGTTACAATTTGGGATATATTTGTTTCCATTGCCAAGAAAAAAAACTGCATAGAAAATCAATTCCCACCAAAGTGATGAGAATTGATTTACCTCAAACAGTAAGAAAATGTGGCAAACCAATAAAAGGTAGAAAATCAATTACCTAGAAATTGTTTCCTATCAAACACTCTAAAAAGTGGAACATGGCTACAAAATTTACATCTTCCACAAAAAACTTACCCTATCAAATAGAATGGAAAACTCACCCTATCAAACACGGCCTAAGAGTCAATCAGGGTCTAAGAGTTAGTATATGAACGTTGTTAGGAAATGTTGTTTTTATGGTTTAATTTTTTGTTTGAACAATTCCAGTTTCGTTTTAGATTTTAATAAATACTACACGCGCTAATTAGTAGTGATTTTTGTACTAAAAAAAAACTTTGTAACTATATTAATTTAAGTTAATGACCAAAATTTATTGGCGGGTTCCAATTTCTTTAACTTAATTTTAATTTGTTTCCAATTAGTCATCCAACTTTAAGTTTTGTTTCACACTAGTCACTATGTTAGTTTTTATTGTGACGATTAATGGTAAATTTTAACGTGTTTATGCGATCATATATTTTGCCACATTAGATTGAAAACTCACTTGGCAACTTCTTGGATGCTACTCCAAGCAGGTAATTTCTAAATTTGGAAAGGGACTAACAAGGTGATTAATGCGAAACAAATTTTATATCCAGGTGATCAGTGTGGAACAAATTAAAGTTCAATGACTAACAAGAAACAAATCTAAAAGTTGAACTCATACTTTAGGCAAATTAATGTTTAGCAATCAAATTGAAATCCGGGACCAATTGGAACTTTTTATAAGGAGAAGATGAAATCTCGTTAGATCCCCATTTTTCTAAATTTTTTTTTTTTCTTAAATTCAATTTCAACCACATATTTTCTATAATTTAAATTTACAATATTTATCAACTTTAATTTAAAATCACACATTTAATTGATTTTTATCATAATTTACTAAAAAAAAAAACTAATTTTTAGTTAAACCAAACAGGGGCATAGTGTCCTATTTTCAATCACTTCACTGAGATTCTAGTTAGTCGATGAATCAAGTCGAGATGGATAACGTGGCATCTCTATCTAGAACTTGTCTGAAATATTATTTTATATAAGCTCGTGTTTGACCATATTTTTAAAATATAAATTTTTTTACTCTAATGCTACCAAAAGTCGTACACGTTAATTCCGAACTTGACAACTGAGAATGAGCACGAATGAGATCTTTCGGTACCTGCAACAAAGGCGTCGAAGTGTGTCTTCGTTGCCCTTCCGATGCTTAAGTCAGAGAGAGAAATTTGAGAAAATATATATGTTGAAAATTGTGTAAAACGTACATTGATAATGAATTAAAACGATGTATTTATAGAGGTAGGTGGTGAATTCCTATTAGGATTACAATGTTGTAATTCCTAGGAGTTCTAACGTGATTGGAAGTTGTGACTTAGTTGGTTTTGTGTTTCCCAGGTGTTTCGATAAGGATGGGACTTTGGTGTTAGAATTCACTCAAAATGAGGTAACATATTAACAACATGACTCTATCTCTCTTAGGTTTGGATAAGCCTTGACACGAGGGAGAGTCCTAATGGGTTAAGGAGTCTTGAGGAATGCCTAGTGGACCGAGGAGAGACGAACCCGAGGAGGTCAAGAGGCGTTGAGGCCAAATTGGAAAAATACTCCTTAGGCACAATGCTCAAGCTTCCATCATTATCGGGACAATCACTGGCTCCCGTGCATCTATGCTAGAGCCTCATGCTCGAGATTCTGGGATGTGATGCACCTTGTAGCCTAGTAGGAACGATCATCATTTTGTGAGCTCGCTAGCATAGAGAGAAGGAAAATTTTGGAAAATGGGGTTGGTCTGCCTCTGAAATGGATTGATCAGCCTTTGAAATGGAACTGATTATCCATTGACATGGACTGATGAGCCATCGAAATGGACTGATCAGCCTTTGAAATGGGACTAATCAACCATTGGAATGGAGATTAAGTAGTCTTGGAAAATGGACTAATCGGCCATTGAAATGGAATGATCAGCCTTGGAAACATGCTTAAGGAAGCACGTATCAACATGTCACGTGGCTTCGATAATCGAGCCAATGATTACCTAGGGTGGATGATTACCACGTGGCATGAGATGGAGGGCTAGGATTTAGGGACCTTTAGCATTCTCATAATCCTATAAATACTCCCCATGTAGCGCCCTGAGTTCCGTTAACTCGGATTGTCACGTCATCGTCTTTAGCCATAATTTAATAATAAAAAATTTACGAAAATAATCTAATTTTTAAAATCACATCACATTCATAACGGTAAATATCGTCGGCAACAAAACTCATTTAGATAACTTGGAATAATTGTTTTAAAATTCAAATCTCATGTTTTTGAAATAAAAGAAATAACAAAGTACGTTAACAATATTCCAAATGCGAAAATTTCGTAAACAAATAACTACAACTTCCAATTTATGTCACAACTGCCCATCACATCCGACCATCTCCGAAATCTGTAATTATTGTTAAAATAACGGAATGAGTATTTAGAAGAAATACTCAGTAGACTCATCGTCGATAATTAATTTACAGACTAATTGAACACATGCTTATGCAATATATAACGTGATATTATCATAATCATCTTTGGCTCATTTTCTTGAAAATCACAAGCTCTTTGAAAATATAGGGCGTTGGTAGTCTCGTCTCGTGCATTTAAGCACATAAGTTATGCATAACATTCTCATCTTATCTCATAAGAGATTCTCGTCTTTCTCATGCATTAAAGCATATAAGTTATGACAAGCATAACAACATCATATATCTCATATGACATATTCTCATCTCATGCATTAAAACATATAATTCACGTAAATTCACATAAGACATGCAATTATAGTTTAAACTAATTAATGGAGACGAGTCTACCTCAATAATCTTGAGCTACGTGCAAAAATGAAGCTAAAAGTGATCTCAAACTCTTAATCGTTCGTACGTTTCGTCTAGCCAAAATAGAAAATAAGTTTTGAATTAGTATTTCGAAACTTCAAAGTTTTAACGTGATAAAATAAAGTTTTGGGACTTAATTGAAAATTTGTGAAATTGAAATAAATGGCTTAAAATGATAAAATAAGGGGCTAAATTGGAAATTTATTAAAGCTGAAAATAAAAGTTTAAGAGTTGAAATAGTAACTTTTGAAAGTTAGAGACTAAACTGTAAATATGATAAAAGTGAAAATAGAACTAAATGACTGAAATTGCACCTTTTATAAATTAGGGACTTAATTGACAATCTACTAAAACTGAAAATAAAATATTAAGGACTGAAATAAAAATTTCTAAACTTGGGGACTAAATTGAAATTAATTAAAACTGAAAATAGGAGTTTAAGTACTGAAACAATGATTTTTAAAGATTTTGGGACTGAATTGAAAGTTTTATGAAACTGTAGTTTAAACAAATATAACTTAAAAATAGAAAATGAAACTTTCTAAACTATAGGGCTAATATGAATAACTTTTAAAACTAAGGACTTAAAAGTAAATTTTTCAAAATTAAAAATTAAAATATCCATCCCTCTTTTCTCTCTCTCATTTTCAGAGAGAGAGAAAGAGCTCGAGAGGGAGGCGACGGGAGGGGAAAACCTTCCTCCTCCTTCGGCTTCCACCACCGGTGAGCGGTGGCGGTGTCATCGTCGTGGTGGCGCCAGCAAGTGTGGAGGTGGCGATTGGGGATCTTCCCCCCATTTGTGTACTGTCCGAGAATGACCAAAACTTGGGGATTCGATTTTTGTCTTGGGTTTCTTGGTGGAATCGACTGGAAGTGGGTTGGAAGAATGAGGTAAGTTATGGGTTTTGATTATTTTCTTGTGGTGGAGCAGTGGGTGTTGGGTCGATTTTGGGTTGATTTTTCTCTTGGGTGGAATAATGATTGTCGATTGGGTGTTTGAGTTGCAGTTTAGTGGCTCGATTGGTGGTTGGAGATGGTGGTTCGAATCGGGTTGAGGTTTGGTGGTTCGGTTTCGGTTATTTGGTGCAGTGAGGACTTGATTTTTGGAGTGAATGGTGAGGATGTTGGTTTCTTGCAATGGTTTTGGTCTCGATTTTGTTGGTGGAGGTGGTTGTGCAGTAGTTTGAGCTTGGCAGTGTGAGTATTAGTGATGGAAATTGAGGGGAGTTGGTCTCGGTTTGGTGAATGGTCGTTTGATGTCCTTGAGGTTGTTGTGGGTGATGAGGGGATGGTGGTGTTGGTGGAGGTCTTGTGCAGCTTCGTGGGTGGTGTTGTTGAGGTGCGTTAGGTAGTATTCAGTTCGTGAGTTCTGTGAGTGCAATATTGGTGGGTTGGTGATGGAAATTGCAGTGGCTTGAGCTGGTGGATGGGCTGCGTTGTGCAGTGGCTGTGGTGTGTGAGTTTGCAGCTTGGGGAGCTCACTGTTGATGCTAGAAATGATTGTTCTTGTTAGGAATATTGAGCCTAACTCTACCTAATAAAACCGGCTTATTAGGGGATGATTGTCCTCACCTTATTAAGTGGATCATTTATATTTTCCCAAGCAATGTGGGATTCTAATACGCCCCCTCACGCACAGCGTGGACCATGCCAAACAACTGTAAACAAATCGATATTGGGTGGCACCCAACATTTCATAATTGGGCCTGGCTCTGATACCATTTTAGGAATATTGGACCTAACTCCACCTAATAAAACCGGCTTATTAGGGGAGGATTGTCCTCACCTTATTAAGTGGATCATTTATATTTTTCCAAGCAATGTGAGATTCTAATAGTTCTAGTATCAATGGTGACCCAAAGTGAAATGGAGTTGAGAGTGTGAGGGGGAGATGGTGTTGATGCTAGAAATTGATGTTCTAGCATCCACATTAATATCCAATAATTGAGGAAAAATGGAGAGAGCTTACCAAAAATGATTGCTAGATTGGTGAAGAGAGGAAGGAGGTGGAGTGTCTATAAATAGAATTTTCTTGGGCACAAATCCCTAGAAAACTAATTGGGCCGAGAATTACTTTCCATTTGGACTTAAAAGTAATGGACTTCAATGAATTTGGATAAAAAGAATTAAAATTTTGATTTGGACTTAATTGCATTGGGCAATGTAAATGGATTTCAAATAATTGGACTTAAAATAATTATAGAACATATATTTTACTTAATTTACTAAAATTCGGATTTAAACAAAATAATAAGGAATATATAATTTAAAATTATTTGAAAATGAATTCGATTCGAAATAATTTAAATTCGTTTATAACGGCTAGACGAACGCGTTTTTACTTTAACGATAGGGTTTAAAATTTAGCAACACGTTTTTCGAGAAAATAATTTTATTTTATTTAAAAATTCTCGGTCGCCCCACCCCACCCCACCCCACCCTACCCTACCCCACCTCATTTGACATTTTTCACTCTTCAAACACTCATCGGACCACCTCGGGTTTAAGCTTAAGGTAAGAGCTTGTACCTTTTAGATAATTTAAGCTTTTTATTTTCCAAAGATGTTTGGTGGTAGTAGTTTATCGGGCTCAACCCCCGAGGATGGTCATTCCCTTATTCCCTTCATCGTCCCTATCGATAGTCACCCCGCCCCTTCCTTCCCCAATCTATTTAGTAGGTATAGGGAGCATGAGGTTACAGGAATAGCTCGAGAATTTGGGATGATGCCCTCGTGCGACGTTTGGCATCCCGGGCTTAAGGACAGGGTTACTAGTGCTCGAAAGGGTGAGATAGCCGTCTATAAGGCGGTACTAAAATGGAGATTTAGGTGGCCTATTCACCCCTTCTTCATCAAGTTTTTGGTCTAGCACGATATGTGCCTCAGGCAACTAGTTCCTAATGGATGGAGGTTGCTCGTTTACTTTTTCATAGCCTGTAGGTATTTGTCCATTGTCTCGAGGTTAGACCTGCTCAAGATGGTCTTCGAATTGAAGACACTCCCAAGCTTTAACTGCTTTGTGTATTTATCTTCCCAAGTAGAATTCAAAGTCCCAAAAATGTCGAACTCTCTTCAAAAATATTCAACCTTAAGACATCGACCACCCTTTTAGTCCTCGGTGGACTGTCCCGAGCACAGAGTGCTTTAATGAGGGTCAGGCATACTCCGAGGTTTTAAAGAGCATGGCCCAGCTCGAGTCTTTAGCATATAGCATGGATGATCTCCTAAAGGATGACATCCTCGATCTAGTCAATGTCAAGGGCGTCGAGGGTAGGAGCGAACATCCTTAATTTGACTTTGATTGTTCGAGTCTTTGACATGTTATATCCTCGTTCTAATGACTTGTATTTTTGTTTTTGCAGCACTCGAGATGGTGTTCAATCCTTCCGACCTTCGCCGAGCCGTACAATAAAAGCCAAAAGGTTCTCCTGCTAAACGGGTTTGAGAAGAAAAGTAAGAAAAAACCTCGATAAATGACTCTCGAACAATTGCAGAAATGCCCTTGAGAGACCTCTAGGGTTGCGACTGAATCTCCTGCCCTATAGGTCGATGTGCTATACACTCAGACTCATTGAGTTCCCACGCCTCGAGGTACACCAGTAGTGTCGATCTTGACGACGACATTTCCCTATGCACATCCTCGGCCACAGAAGTCGAGAAATGCACGTTCTTTCTAGAACTCCTCGAGAAGTACCGAGGAAAAGAGCTGAGCATGACTGAGGGTGTGAAGGCAGTCGAGACTCTGACACTGAATGTAACGTTGGGATCTAAATATTGAATACCGCTTCATTGTGTGAAGGCTTTGACCATGGCTCGAGCTCTAGCCTTAAGAGGAGAAGGTGAGGACATGAAGGTTACCTTGCTTGAAGAAGAGCTTGATCGACGGGTTCAACACATTGTCGAACTCGAGGTTAAAATTGCCCGTCAATCAAAAGAAAACTCCGAGCTTAAGGCATTGCTTAGGTAAGCTCGAGAAGAGGTCAGAGTGGTGAAGGACGAGGCTGAAGAAGCCAGGCTCGAGCTCGAGCGCGAAACCAAGAAATTCAAGGTCAAGCTCAAGGAAGCCCGGGTCAAGGTTGTCGAAGACTTAAGGAGTTCTAGGCGATTGTGCTCATGGCTTGATGAATGATATTTCACTCGTGATATCAAAGCCATTAAACTTGTTATTTGGTTAATTCTTATGAGTTGTTGATGTTTTAATACGTGATTTTGATGTTGTGATGTAGGTTGATGAGATTGAAGAAAATAAGCAAAAGTTGTTAAAATTGAATAAATGAGCTAAATTGTAAGAGATCTAAAGTTCGGGGACTAAAATGTAAATACTCAAAAGTTACGCCGAACCTTATGACGAAGATTCGAGAGTGCTTGGAGTCAATTGGATGAAAAAAGAAATCAAAGGGATCAAATATAATCAAAGTATGATCGTACATCAATTTCCAACCGAAAAAGTTATGCTTCATATTTGTAGCCTCATATTGAGACTCATTTTTTGACATAGCAAACATTTGAATTGGAAAATGATATCTGAAGAAAAGTTGTAGCTCTTTGAATCAGCTTTTCAAATCATCTTGAATCACCTCAATCGGACATCGGGAGCAAATTTATAATAAAAATACTAAAAGACGTGCAGTGTTGTTTCCACCCGAATACGGGCGCTGCCATTGCTGAAAATAAACATAATTATATGCGCTAAGCTGCCGCTATGCGAGAAAAGGGTTTTTGATTTTTTGGACTCTTTTCTTTGCCAACTACAACTTCAATCTTTCCAAAACTTCAAAATACTATAAATACAACATTAAAGATCTAATTCTAGGGGGGCTCTTGTGGGAGAAAAATGGAAAAATGGCTGAAGACAAAGGACATTAAACATAAAAGAATTGAAGAAATCAATTGAAGAAAGCATGAAAATATCAAAAGGGAATTCGAGCCACATTCCAAAAAGAGTTTTTCTTATGCTCTCATTTATGTTTTCCATTGTACATTCTTTAGATTTTATGAATTTCTTCATGAACTAAATAATTTAGCTAGGGTTTGATGTAACCACTTGAGATTATGGTTTGCTGAATATATGAATTATTTCTTTTGGAATTTTCCTCTTATATTTAATTATGTCGTGCTTTTAATGCTTTCAATTACCTGATCAATAATTGAATGAATAGATGTTAATCAATTCCGACACTCGAGAGAGGGGAATTTACGCGTGATCATTAGATTGACACAACATAGATTTTACGGAGTTCGAGAGAAAGTGTAAAATCTATGAAGCTTACTTTACAAAAGAATCGTGACTTGATACATTCTATATTTTAATTAGGAATAGAGATATTGAGATTAAATTCTAGTGTTAATTTATAGCCGGCACTCGAGAGATGGAAGAGAAATAATTTATGATTCTTGCTTTTGAATATGGGAAAATCAGTTGGCATAATTGGATATCATTGAGTCATAATTGAAGGTCAGGTGAAATCATTCTCTAGGCTTTATCAACTTTATTATTTGCATTCCTCGTATTTATTAACCAATCTCATTAGATTAATTTAAAGTCATTCGTTGTCTAAATAAAATAAAAAGTTACATAATTATAGTACTTAGTGGAATTAAATAGCAATCCCTGTGAGTTCAACACTCTAACTCTATTACTATATTATAAAACTTGACACCGTACACGTGAGGTATAATTCATGTTGCATAAAATGCGTGACAAGGCTCATATAACTATGCCTTTAAACAAGCTCGGGCATACCTCCATTCTAAACTTCCTGATGTCAATGCTGACGACCTAACGTCGACACCTGAAGCTATTGAAGGGCTCGAGCTGTCGTCATCTGAAGGTACAACGATCGAAGACGAAGATGGTCCTGACGAATAAGCTGAGGTTTGTATGCCTCCAAGCATTATTGCATTTGACTTTTGTTAATGTACACCGCCTGACTGGGGTTTGGATATTTTTGTAATTTTTGTAAGTATGTTGCCCGACAAAGGCTTGAAAAGTAGTTCGTTCTTTTGATTTTATGTTTCTTGCTCGTCAAGCTACTGATACTCGAGGAATATTAGCCTAAGGATTCTAAAACTCGAAAATTCAATGTCAAGTTAGAAACTCGAGGAGCTTTAAGTCGTGAACCCAAGCAACAATATTTTAAATAATAGTTTTAAAACAAAGTTAGGAACTCGAGGAGTTTTAGGCTATGCACCTGAGCGACATTATTTTAAATAATAATTCAAGACAAAGTTAGGAACTCGAGGATCTTACAACTCCTAAGCTCAAGCAACTTAATTTTAAATAATAATTTAAGACAAAGTTAGGAACTTGAGGAGCTTACAACTCCTGAAGCTTGATCAACTTTATTTTAAATAATAATTTAAGACGAAGTTGCGAACTCGAGGATCATTAAGCTGTAAAGCTCGAGGAATATTAGGCTCTTAAGCCCGGGGTCTAAAACTTGAATCATAGTCGAAAGTTCGATGTACATTCCCGAGTTTTGTAGTATCCTAAGGCCATATTTTTTTGTTTTATCGAATTACAAGCTCGAGTTTTCGATGTATGGTGCTCGAGGAACCTAAACCAAGCTATTTTGTTATTAAAGCTTGGGGCAAAGATTGTGTGTGCTTACTCGAGACAAGGCTTGAGGTGTTGCTCATGGCAAGGCTTTAGGAGTATGCTTATAACAAGGCATTAGGTGCTTGCACAGGGGGCACGACTTTAGGGTGCTTACACAGTGGCAAGGCTTTAAGGTGATTGCTCAGGATAAGACTTTAAGGTGCTTGCACAGTGACAAGGCTTTGAGGTGCTAGCACAGTGGCAAGACTTTAAGTGCTTGTTCATGGCAAGGATTTAGGTGCTTGCACGGGGCAAGACTTTAAGTGCTCTCATGGCTTTAAGGTGCTTTCTCGGGGTAAGACTTTAAGGTACTTGCATAGTGGCAAGGCTTTTGAAGTTGTTTGAGATTAAGAACATTTTATTAGGGCGAACCCGACTCTAATTATTCAAGTAAAATCATCTTTCCTAAACATCGAACGTGGGCACGTAGGCTCGACAAATTGAAAATTAAAAAAACGATGGGCATGCAAACCTGACAAACTAAAAATTAAAAACAAAAGGAAAACATTATTAAGTGAAGGTAAAAATACTACTTGTAATAAATCTTCAGATTATCAGTGTTCCATAGCCTGGAGAGTGGTCTTCCCAAGGTGTATCTTAGGCTGTATGCTCCTTTGTGAACCTGTATTATGACTTCAAAGGGTCCTTTCCAAATGGCCCCTAGTTTGCCTGGGACATGACTTGCAGCTTCGACTCTCCTCAACACAAGATCTCCAACCCTAAACTTCATGGATCTTACCCTGCTGTTGAAGTGCTTAGCAGATCTATTCTGGTAAGATGCAACCCTTATAGATGTTTGTTCTCTTACTTTTTCAAGGAGGTCAAAGAGCTCTGATGTGTGCTCCCTGGACATGGGCTTAATTCTCCTAAGGTTTGGCAGTCCGGTCTCAATTGAAAGTATAGCTTCTACCCTAAGTGCCAACATGAAATGGGTTTTTCCCTTTGTGGTTTTGTAGGATGCTCTATATGTCCAAAGCATAGAGGGCAGCTCATCCTACCATGCTCTCCTAGCTTCTTCGAGCCTCGTCCTAAGGTTATGCAAGATAATTCGATTTGTAACTTCAGCTAGGCCATTGCTTTGAGGATGTGCAACTGATGTCAGGAAACAGTCAATCCCAAAGTTGGTACAAAAGCTTATAAACTGTGAGTTATCAAATTGTCTCCCGTTGTCGGTTATGAGGAACTTGGATATTTCAAACCTACAAATGATGGACTTCTAGACAAATGGCCTCAACTTTGGTTCCGAAATTGTGGCCAGGGGCTTAGCCTTGGCTCATTTAGTGAAATATTCCATAGTTACAACGACGAACTTCAATTATCCTCGGGTAAGTGAGAAAAGACTGAGGATGTCCACGCCCCATTGCTCGAGTGGTTCTAGACAATGAATGTGGGTGAGGTCCTCGGTCGGAGAATGGATGACGTTGCCTAACCTTTAACACTTGTCACATCTCTTGACGTAGGTCACAACATCCATCTTCATAGTACACCAGACAATCCATATCTTATAAGTTTAAAGGTTATAGCCCGAGCTCCTTGATGATTCCCACAAACACCTTCGTGGACTTTTGCTAGAGCTTGGGCTGCTTCTGAAGGTCCGAGGCACCGAATGTATAGAAGAGTAAAACTTTGACAAAATAAAACTCCACTGATCATGTAATATCGTGGTGCCCGAGCTTGAATGCTTCTTACCAACTGCGGATCATCTGGTAAATTCTCATTAGTTATAAAATCAACTATTGGGTCCATCCAACATGGCTCATGCTCAATATACATGACGGAGGGTGTTCGGCTTATACTTGTCCCTGTTACAAATTTGACGTGAATTGTCATGTCAAGACCATCAATTCCCATGTCTGGACAAAGCATCGGCCTTGCAATTTTTCAGTTCGAGAAATCTTTATGATTTCACAACTTTTAAATCGTCTTTGAAGATCATGAACTCTCAAGCAGTATAGGCTCATCTTCTCATCCTTTCTTTCAAATATCCCATCAATCTGATCAACCACTAGTTGTGAATCGTTGTAAATTTTTATGTGTTCAAACTCAATATTAATGACAAGCTCTTACGCAATTATAACTACTTCGAACTCTACTTTATTGTTTGTAGCATCAAATTCAAATCGGAGTGTACACTGTACTTCTGTACGCCTATTTGGGCTGATGAGTATGACTCCCGCACCTGAGCCCGAGGAGTTTGATGCTTCGTCGGCAAATATCTCCCATGTGTCCATGGTATCATTGGTCGGGATGTTCGTGGGCACCCGAGGCCTTGAGGTGAGTTCTGCTATGAAGTCGACCAATGCTTGTGCTTTAATTGTGGGTTGGAGCTTGAATTCAATGTCAAATTCACCAAGTTCAAGAGCCCACTTCATAGCCTACCAGTCACGTCGAGCTTATGTAGTATGTGCCTGAGTGGTTGGTTAGTGAGCACGACAATGGGATGCGATTAGAAATATTGTCACAACTTTCGTGTCGCAATCACCAGGGTAAGAGCTAGCTGCTCGGCCAATGTATACATGATCTCCGCATCAAGTAATACCTTGCTCACTAGTAGATTGGCTATTGAGCTTTGTTGACATCTTTCACTAACACTCCACTTATCGCATTTTGAGAGACTGCCAAGTATAAGAATAGAGTATCACCAAGTTCTGGCATCGTCAAAACTGGTAGGGTTTTCAATATTTGCTTGAACTCTGGAATGCCTTCTCACAGTCCTCAATCCATTCAAAGTTATGATTTTTCCTGAGAGCCTTGAAAAATGGAAGCACCTATCTGCTACTTGGGACATGAACCTGTTCAAAGCTGTGACCCGACCTGTCAATTTTTGCACATCCTTCTTGTTCCTAGGGGACTCCATGGAAGTCAGTGCATGCATTTTGTCCGGATTGGCTTCAATTCCCTTGTGTGTGATCATGAAGCCCAAAAATTTGCCTGAGGCTACTTCGAAGGCACACTTTGCTAGATTTAATTTCATATTATATTCCCGAAGAGTAAAGAATACTTCCTCGAGATCTGTAATATGTTGCTCCGCTTGCTTGCTCTTGATCACCATGTCATCCACATAATCAATATTTTTCCCAATCATCATAGCAAAGATTTTGTTGATAAGTCTCTGATAAGTTGCTCTTGCATTCAACCCAAATGACATGACCCTATAACAATATATGGTCGAGTCAGCCATAAATGATGTTTTCTCCCGACCCTCCTTGGGCATGAGAATCTGATGATATCTAGAAAATATATCGAGGAAGTTGTACATTTGTGGCTCGACATGTTGTCCACAAGGTTATCGATCTAAGGTAGGGGATAACTATCCTTTCGACATGCCTTGTTAAGATCTATAAAGTTGATATACGTTCTCCATTTGCCATTGGCATTCTTGACGAGTACGATGTTGGCGAGCCAAGCGGGGTGTTGAACTTCTCAAATAAATTGAGCATTGATTAGCTTATCAATATCCTTCCGTATGATTTCACGGCGTTCTAGTGCAAAATGTCTATCCTTTGCTTGATCGGTTTGCTCCCGGATTGATATTGAGTTTGTGTACTGCAACATTTGGGTCTATCCCGAGCATATCCTCTACATCCCAGGCGAACACATCAATATTGCGGGACAAGTAACTTATGAGCATGGCCATGAGGTTGGCGTCAAAATCACGACCAATCATCACCTTCTTATCAATCTCGATCTCGACGTCTACCAATTCTTCCACATAAGCGAGTCTTCCTCTAAGGTCGGGCTCGTGTTCAGATGACGAGACTTGCATGACATTGGAGCTTATTCCCCGAACAATGGTAATGTAGCACTATCTAGCAGCCGACTGGTCTCCATGGACCATTCCAACTCCATTACTAGTAGGGAACTTTATAGCAAGGTAGAAAGTAGAAACAATGTCTATGATATTGTTGAGTAATAGCCTTTCTAGAATGCTATTTAAGCCATTGAAGCACGGACTACCTGGAATGATGTTAGTTTAGTTACCTGCTTTTGATTCGATCCGAATGTGATTGGAAGATTGATGACCCCCCGGAATGATTGTACGACCTCCAAACCATTGAAGTAGAGGGTTTTAATGGCTTTGAGCTGCTCGGCTGAAATCCCCATCTTAGAGTATGTCTCATGAGAGAGTATTTTGGCCACATTCCCATTGTCAACCAAAATCATTTTCACCTTAAAATTAGTTATGATCGCTGATATGACCAAGGCATCATCATGTGGATGTGACAAGCATTCCAAATCCTATGACCTGAATGTGATTTCTTCCATGTCCCCAGGCATCGTCCTCATGCTCGGGCTATAGCACCTGGTATGCTACTTATACCCACTATTCGAGTCTTCTCCTAATGTTATTCCCCCAACAATAATGTTAATTGTTCCTGTCGTAGGCTTGTCATTCACTCTTCCTTCTGGACATTTTCCCTTGTCTCGATTGTTCCTCGATCACTTATCATGACTAACGTATGAGTTTAGAAATTTCCTTTTTATCAGAGCCTTGATCTCTTGCTGGAGGGCTTTGCAGTTCTCCACTGTATGTCCGTGATTCCAATGATAATCACAATACTTGCTTCTATCCCGTGTGTTAGGAGGAGACCGAGTCCTCGAAGGCTATTTAAGCTCCTTCATATTCTTGATCTCCATCAGAATGTTTGACCTGGAAGTGTTCAGACGAGTTAGTGACGTCGACTACGTCTCCTGCCTCTGCTTGCTCCCCTTACCTTTCAGATGAGGATTAAAACCATGCTGTCTTTTGTATTCAGGTTTATCCGAGGTTGGTTGAGGATTCCTCCTTGGGTTAAGTGTTTCCTCCATATTAATATATTTTTCTGCTTGGGTAAGTAGCTCAGTCATAGACTTCAATGGGTTTTTTTGATAGAGAGATCTCGAAGTCTTTACATTTTATGGCATACGTGAAGGTAAAGATGGTTGCTGTTATGTGAAGGTCGGGTATCTGAAATATTTCTTTATTGAACCTCATCATGAAATTACGTAGGGATTCATTCGGTCCTTGCCTAAGCTGCATGAGGATGCGACTGTCTTCTTGATATGCTTACTACTGGCAAAAAAAATGGAAAACTTGTCGGCTGGTCAAAGAATGAAGCAACAGAGTTTGGCTCTAGGTAGAGAACCAATCCCTGGTAGCGTTGGTCAAAGTTTGTGGAAAAACCTTACACATCACGGGATCTAGTGCCAACTGTAGATTCATGACATCCGTATATATGTTAAGATGCTTGATAAGGTTAGTTATTTCATCATACCCTTTCACGCGATGGAGTTTAAACCTGTCTGGGAGCGGATAGGAGAGCATTCCGGTGTGAAATGAGTATTAGGGGTAAATCTTATCATCCTCTGGGTATTCTTTTGCAGTCCAACAGTAATTCCATCCTGTATGATCTTGGCTAGTTTGCTTGAGTCCACGGTGACCAACCTCGAGGCTGAGACCACTTGGGGCATACCCTAGGCCCCAGATCCACTATTGTCATGAACTTCGTAAGTATCCCGAGCTCGAGCATCGATCATGAACCCTCTTTGTTGTTCTACTGTTGGTGTCGGTGGATGTTCCTGCGCCAGATGTGCATTCATTTGGCTTAGTAATTGAGTCAGTGTTGCAACTTGTTGACGAAGTCCTACGAAGGCACCCGCATTAACCACATGTGGTTGGGCAGTGGGTACTGCAGATGATTCTTCTAGATGAGCTGAGGGTTCTGCAACAAGTGGAGGGTCTGGTGCGGATGAGCTTGCTGGAGGAAGACTTGAACGTGCGTTGACCATGACTTTTGGTAGCATTTCCCACAAGCGGCGCCAATGATGCTACCAAAAGTCGTACATGTTGATTCCGAGCTTAACGACTGAGAATTAGTACGAACGAGATCTTCGATATTTGAAACAAAGACGTCGATGTGTGTCATCGTCGCCCCTCCGATACTTAAGTCAGAGAGATAAATTTAAGAAAAGATATATGCTAAAAATTGTGTAAAATGTACATTGATAATGAATTAGAACGATGTATTTATAGAGGTAGACAATATATTCCTTGTAGGATTACAATGTTGAAATCCCTAAAAGGTCTAACGTGATTGGAAGTTGTAATTTAGTTGATTTTGTGTTTCCCAGGTGTTTGGATAAGGATGAGACTCAAAGTGTTAGAATCCACTCAGAATGAGGTAACATATTAACATCAGTACTCTATCTCTCTTAGGTTTGGACAAGCCTTGACACGAGGGAGAGTCCCAGTGGGTCAAGGAGTCTCGAGGATTACCTGGTGGACCGAGGAGAGACGAACCCTATGAAACAAAGCCGATGAGGTCATGAGGCATTGAATCTAAATTAGAAAAATACTCCTCGGGCACAGTGCTCGAGCTTCCCCCATTATTGGGATAATCAAATTTATTTTTAATTGTACATTTCATATAATCTATTATTTTCAATAATTTTCTAAGTATGTATTAACTTTTATTAAAATTTACTATAGATTTTATTTTTATTCAAAGGCAAAGGGAATTGAAATGGGACCCAGCCCGGGCCGTATTTGCCATCACATTTGCACCAAAGAGAATAGACATCTCGACAAAACAAGGCAAAAAATGGGAGTCGACCTATCCCTGCATTGCTCCCACACACACTGCTTTAATCCCACCACCAGTACCATTCCTTTTCATAGCAGATCAAAGCACAACTCTTTCCTTTTCAATCCCTTTACTAAATCCTTGCAAACGCATCTTCCAAAATCAGCGAATTTCTCCATGGATCAGGCTTTGAAATGCAGCGGAGTTGAAGAAACGGAGACCCATAAAAGAAATTCTATGAGCCTTATCTTTGATCATCACAAAATTGACAACCAATTGCTTCAGAAAATGGAATATGATGCCCTCGTATGGAGTTCCCTACATGGGCTTGTTGTTGGGGACACGAATTCACAGGTCGGTTTACAAATATGGTTATTTTCACTAATGACCTCTGAACTTTAATTTGTTTCATGAGGCCACTCTTTGTAGTGCGAAATTCTGTGGCCATTAGTGAACTTAACTCAATTGAAATTAGAATTTTTCCTTATTTCATATCCTTCTTCTTTATGAAGAAATTGAAAAACATCATTTTTCCGTGGTATGTTCTTGTTTTTGTTGTTTGATTAACAAATTGTGGGTAAAGTAGGATTTATATTTTTAATCATTTACAGTTTCTACTATTTTGGTGAGTGTTACTCAAAAAGGATGGTGAATGTTAGAACTGAATGGTAAAGCATGGATTTTGATAATATTCTTTTTGTTTCTGAAGTTTGATCAAAAGGTACCCTGATGCGAAATTGATATGTTTCATAGCAGTGATGAATTTTCAAAACTAATGTTATAAACGTTTGATTTAAAGTTGAAGTTCCTTTTGACTGTGCCGGTCAAAAATGAAAATCTTTTGATGTATGGTGATGTATTGAATTAATTGTATGTTAGTAGTTTAGTCTCCAGCTTTTCAAACTTGTAGAGATCAGGAAGAGTGCCTGGTGTGGACATGATTCATGCTCCATTTTCTTTGTTGCCTATGCCGTTTCCTGAAAGTCATTGGAAACAAGCTTGCCAAATAGCTCCCATTTTCAATGAACTTGTTGATCGCGTGAGTTTGGATGGAAAATTCCTACAGGACTCACTATCCAGGTTAAACTGCTTGTACTCCTACTTATTAAAACACTGTGCACGTGAACAGGATCATCCTGGTTCACCATCATCTTTTTTGAACTTTTTTTCATTTTTGGTAAAAGAAGCTACAAATAGCTGCAAGAAGTTATTTGCACTTGTGTAGTCCCTGGAAGTTGTATCCTATGTACTCTTAACTCCCGAACTTTTCTTCCCTTAATTTTGTCAACTCTCAAAACAATGCCAAACGTGTGTCTTTTTCCCAGCATTGTCTTAATTCAACTTTTCATGTTTCTTTTGCAGAACCAAGAAAGCGGATGCTTTTACATCCAGACTCTTGGAAATTCATTCCAAGATGTTAGATGCCAACAAAATAGAGGTATATTTCAATATATTCAGTTGGATTGTCTATGTCGTGTTTGGAAATTGGAGGTAATTTCTTTCTCTCAATATAATAGAAACTTAGCCCAAATGGTGTTGAAATCTCGTTTTAAGAATTGAAATTTTGGTTAAACATAAAGTTTTAAAAGTGACTCTGCGTCAACTTTGGCCAAATATTCGGATTTGATTCGATGGTCAAATTATAATTATAAATATAAATATAAATATAAATAGACTAATTTGTTCTATTCGTTGAGTAGATCGTCATTGTATATTTGGAATCTCAAAACTAGTTCCGGATTAATGAGAAATTGTGATAAAAAAATTGGATAGAAAAGAGGAAAAACTGACCGGGAAAAATGCCTAACTCCATAGCTCGCCTAGCGCTCGAGTGAGCTCAAACGATAAGACTATCGCTCGAGCGACATGCGAGCAAGAGATGCTCTTTTGAATAGATGTCACTATCACTTCAGCGAGAGGCCAGCGATAGCAAGTGATGTTTCCTTTTGTGAAGGTTGCTGAGTTTGAGACGTGACATTTCACTCACAACCCCCTTTTTTTATAATAGGATCATTTGAACGTTTATTATGCATCCCATATCATTTTTACATTGAGCATTACATCAAAAACTCTTGCAAAATACTCTCTAAAAGCCACAACATTTTCTTTTAGTGGGAAAATTTTCGTTCAAAGTTCGATGTTGCTTGTGGTTTAAAGTGTTTTTACCACAAATTGTATCCGTTGTATTTTGGGAGACAAGTGTTATAAACCTTTAGCACCATTATTGGACAATTTTGTCTTAAGGAGAAAGTGTTTTCACTTGCCTCGGATTTCGTTCTTCACTTTCTTTTCTTTTTCTTACTTTTCAATTCTAGAGTTTAATTATGCTCATCCGAATTAAACTTAAATACTTCTGTCTAAACAATCATTTCACTATACCTTATCATCCAACAAATGGTTGGGGATTGATACACAGCACCTGGATAGTGGACACTATATCAATAAAGCTATATATGATACCTATATTTCTTAAATGTTGTAACTCGGTCTTTCTTTCACTTAGCCCTATGTTGGAACGCTTTATTTTTCAAGCCAGCTCACTACATTTATACTTGTTTATTTCTGTTTTCATGATTGTTCATTTTGGATGGTTCCTATCTGGCTCACAATTTATGTAGCAACTCAATTGTTAAGAGATAGAACCCTTCCAAAAGGGGAAATCTAATTTATAATTGAATCCTCATTCTTAGCATATATCTAGATTTATCTGTATTTATTTTGTAAATATTGTGTCTGGGTTGGCATGTAATTAGTAAGGGCATATTATTAGGAAGTGATGTAGAATCAAAAGAATTATGGCAGAAGAAGAAAAAGGGGAGAGGAAGAAGCAGAAGAAGAAGCCGTGAAGAAGAAAGGGAGAGGAGGAAAACGTGGCAATGCCAAATTCAACTGTAATGTAAAACTGTTTAAATAGCGAGAACCTAGGTAATTGACGGGTTTGGGCTAACCTACAATACAAGCCCAACAACAATAAAATTAGAAAACATAAATAAATAAGGTCCATAACGATAAAAATAAATCTTGATCCAATGATGTCTGCATCAATTCTCCCGGGGTGGGAGAAAACGCTACTCAGTCAGGTGGATAGGTAGAAAAGGCTACAATCAATCGCCCAACCATAAACTTAGGGGCTGAACGAGCGTCCTCCGACGTCGATAAAAGTGTATCAGCAGTGGTCAGAATCTGGTATCCCTACTAATGTCCCCTCGATATGTGGAAGTAGATTGGGCAGAGGAAGATCCTGTTGACTCCGATAGCGCTCCAACAAGTTTGGGTCAAGCTGTAGTGTCTCTCTAGTAATCCATGTGCAATCGGACTCAGGCCGATCAACCCAACGAACAAGGAATCGCTGAACATCCCCATCTTTAGTCAACACCACCTCTTCATATAAAATAACATCAATTTTATCTTTGTGTGTCGGGAAATATGGCATCGAATTAGGAATAGCAAGAGATTTCAGGTCAAGGTCCACAAATGGAGGAAGGAGTATTGAAATGACCTTTATAAGCAACCAGTCTTCAACATTGAAGGCAGGGTGGTAGCCAAGATGTGGCGGAAGGTCAAGAACATAAGCATTTGGGCCAACTTGCTTTAAAATTTTAAAAGGACCAACACTACGAGCTTTCAAGTTAGAGGCGGGTCCATGTAGACGCCGCTCTCGCCGAATTCGGATCATGACATAATCCCCAATATTAAAATCAACATGTCTTTTATGTAAATCAGCTCCAAGTTTACATGATGCATTACTAGCTTCAAGTTGTTTATTGATCTCAATATGCAAATCATGAAGATGTACAAATGTTTCAGCTGACATAGACACTTTAGCATGTGGGGACATCGGAATGAGGTCTAAAGGCTTCCTAAGCTTAAAATTATGAACAACTTCAAATGGCTCATACCTAACGACCTATTCGTGGAGCTGTTATAAGCAATTTGGTTGTAGAAAGAATTATATCTCAATTTCTAAGATTTTCTCGAACCAGATATCTTAACAAATTACCAAGACTACGATTAACCACTTTCGTTTGACCATCAGTTTGCGGATGATAGATAGTAGAGAATTTCGGCTTTGTACCCATTTTGTGTCACAACGTTCTCCAAAAGTGACTAGTGAACCAAACATCCCTGTCTGACACGATGGTTTTGAGGAGGCCATACAATTTAACAATTTCAGTAAAGTAAAATGTAGCAACCCTGAACGCATCTGAAGTTTTGCTACAAGGGATAAAATGAGCCATCTTAGAAAAATGATCAACTACCACAAAAATAAGTCACGTTTCTTTGGGGTGCGTGGAAGTCTTAACACAAAATTCATGCTCACATCTTGCCAAAGGCAATCAGGAACAGGAAGAGGTGTGTAGAGGCCAGTGTTTTGCCTCTTTTGTTTGGCCAACTGACAGGTGTTACAAGTGCTAACTATCTAGGCCACATCTTTCTTCAAATTGGGCCAATAGAATTGACGTTCAATCTCCTCTATGGTCTTATCTCGCCCAAGCGAAAATCGTCCACAGTATCCGACTGTCCGTTTTCCAAATCAAGAAAGATATCCTTAAAGTCAAGACAAGTTTCGTACTCTTCCTTAAGCTGTTCAAAGCCTATGACTGTAATAGTCATGATCGACAGAAGGGAGATACGACGACTTAACGCATCAGCCGCCTGGTTCTCAACCTCTTTCTTATGTTTCAAAATAAAAGAATAGGCTTGTAAATACTCAATCCAGCGACCGTGCCTAGAATTCAACCTCTTCTGGGTGGTGAGATAACGGAAGGCCTCATGATCCGAATAAAGAACAAATTCTTGAGGTAGCAAATAATGACGCCAATATCGCAAAGCCTACACAACTGCATACAATTCCTTATCCTAAATCGAGTATCGTTGTTTGGTGTCGTTCAACTTCTCACTGAAATAAGCGATAGGGTAGTGTTCCTGACTAAGGACTCTCCCTATGCCGACCCCGGAGGCATCACACTCAACTTCAAAAATCTTGGCGAAGTCAGGAAGGCGCATGACAGGAACTTCCGTCATTCGCTTCTTAACTAGTTTACAAGCTTTAGTTGCTTCATGGGTCCAATGAAACTCTCCATTCTTTATGCACTCCATAATGGGAGCCATGATGCTGCTAAACCCCTTGATGAAGCGACGGTAAAAGGTAGTTAGACCATGAAAACTTCTAACATCATGTACATTTTTAGGCTTAGGCCAATCAACAATTGTCTGAATCTTAGCAGGATCGATAGACACCCCTGTAGAGAATACAATGAAAGCTAAGAAGACAACGCTATTGGTGAAGAGCGAACACTTCTTGACATTAGCATACAATTTTGTTGCTTGAAGGGCAGAACAAACTTGCTTGAGATAGATGACAAGGAACTTACCCATGAAAGGACAAAGAGTTTGTGTAATTGCTCGCATAAAAGTGCTCGGAGCGTTAGTTAGACCGAAAGGCATAACTAACCACTCATAAATACCATATTTTGTTTTAAACGCGGTCTTCCACTTATCACCTGGGCGGATCCTAATCTAGTGATACCCACTCTTCAAATCAATTTTTGAAAATATCGTGCGCCAATTGTCATATCCAACATGTCGTCAAGCCTAGGAATAGGAAAGCGATACTTTACCGTGATCCTATTAATGGTACGGCTATCTACGCACATCAACTAAGAGCCATCTTTCTTAGACGTCAACAGCGCTGGAACGATACAAGGACTTAAACTCTCACGGATGAATCCTTTATGAAGGAGTTCATCCACTCGCCTCTTTAGTTCAACGTGTTCAGTAGGATTCATCCGATAATGAGGCAAATTTGGAAGCGACGCTCCCGGGACCAAATCTATGGCATGTTTGATGTCCCATAAAGGAGGTAGTTCGTCAGGTAAGTCCTCGGGGAACACATCCTGGAATTCTTTAATGATCGCTTGGGCTTTAGGAGGGGCTAAAGATGGGGAATTTGATGGGACCTCCAAGACAACCAAGGCAAAGACAACTGAATCGCCCATAAGTGTGTGTTCGAACTTCGTAGGATTAATGATGTGTAATCCCTTTCGTTCCTCAATTTTCTTTATTTCATGTGAGCCAACAGGTCTCGGTGAAAGAGAGTTAAGGTGGATCTTCTTACCATTAAACACGAAAGAGCATGAATTGGATCGACCATAAATGATTACATCTAAATCGAACAACCAAAGCCGACCAAGAATGACATGACCGACATCCATGGGAATGACGTCACACCATATATGATCCTTATACTCGAGAAACTGAATAGGCACCAGACAACGTTCCTTTACAACTATCAAAGAAGTATCAACCCAAGAGACGCTATATAGCTAAGGGTAAAGCACAGATTGCAACCCCAGACGGGTTACAGTTGTCATCGACACCGCATTAATGCAACTACCACTATCCACAATGACTTTACAGCCTTTATTATTGATCTTGATGGAAAATGGCATGACGACGCCAATCGTCAGCATTTTTGGGCTGAGTCGGGGTACATCGTATATACCCAATCTCGACGTGTCTGGGATAAGGGGTCTTGACTCTAACTCCATCGAAAGGGTCCGAATACAACCTAAGAAGGTATCCTCGTTATCATCCAAGTCCTTAAACTCTTCAAATTTAGGTTCATAAACTTGATCCTCCATCAGACCATCCTCCCTACTCTCACGTTCTTCCAGAACTAGGGCTCGACTAGGACAGTTAGAGGAAATGTGACCGAAACCCTTACAGTTAAAACATTGCAAGCAGGATGATGTCTTTGGAATTTCAGGACCTTTACCTTTGGTTTCCCCTACAAGACGACCCTTAGATAGGGAAGGTCCTAGGATAGACTTTTGGGGCGCACTGGGTGTTGCAGAACTGGGTGCTGAAGAAAAGGAGGTACGATTGTCACTACGACTTCTAAACGGAGTCCTAGTAACTAACTCATAATTTTGGACGAAAGCATAATCATGGTCAAGAGTAGTAACGCCCCTAAGGACCAGCTCACATTTAAGATTATCTCTGAGGCCTTGCCGAAACCTGCTTGAGGTCATGGCTTCATCCTCAACGACCTCACATCTCATTCTAAATTCATCAAACTGAGTGACGTACTCAATCATTGGTCGATTGCCTTACGTGAGAGCATTCCATTGATGTAGAATCAAAAAAATTATAGTAGAAGAAGAGTTTGATGTAGAATCAAAAGAATTATAGCAGAAGAAGAAACAGGGGAGGGGAAGAAGGAGAAGAAGCTGTGAAGAAGAAAGGGAGAGGAGGAAATTGTGGCAATGCCAAACTCAAGTTTTATTAATCATCATCAACCGTCTAAACTGTAACGTAAAACTGTTTAAATAGTGAAAACCTAGGTAATTGATGGGTTTGGACTAATCCACTAATACAAGCCCAACAACAATAAAATTAGAAAACATAAATAAATAAGGTCCAATAATGATAGAAATAAATCTCGATCTAATGATGTCCGCATCAGGAAGTTACCTCTTTTATCTTGTAGGAGTTCTGTATAAATACTGTACATGCTATTCAAAATAAAATTGGACGATCAAATTTTCTCAAATAGTATGAGAGTGTGTACCAATGTAACATTTATGTTCAATGTCAAGTGCTATTTTCATTTTTCACTCAATTTTTACAGTGTCATGATTTTGAAAGGTCTAGCTTATTCACTTTTGTTATTAATTTCAAATGCTTGCAAACTATACATGGAAGTGGATGATGTTTATTATGTGCTGAAGATTACACTAATTTTTATACCTGTAACTTAGGAAATACGTCTAGGACTACATCGTTCAGACTATATGCTGGATGAACAAACTAAATTACTTCTCCAAATAGAGCTCAACACAATTTCATCTTCATTCCCAGGGCTGAGCGGTCTTGTTAGTGAGCTTCACAGGTTATGTCAGTAAATATACTTTGTTCTTTTTGTACATCGGTTTAATACCGATTTCTAAGCTGATTCCCCACCCTTATATTTATTGGAACGTTAGTATCAGAATTTTATTTCTTTTTCCATTATTTTACATGTTTGCTTGAGTTTTTATGTTGTTCTTGTTCTTGTTAGGTCATGCTCACAACAAAATCTATGTTCACTCATTAAATTGACTAGAATTTTCTCTACTTTTGAGGAGGGAAAGAGAATGATGTAATGTATACATCATGAACAATTGACAGAATTTTTTGGCTTTGAATCATAATACCTGTTGCCAAGTTGGAAATCCATTTTTGAGTCTACATTCTGAAAATTCGAATGCTCTTCTTTCCGAGCCATTCTTGCAATTTTTGAAGATTATCGAGATACTGCACCTTTAAATATAGTTATATTACTGTGTGTGATTTCTGCTCTTTGCTCAAGCATTCCTAACAGAAGTTCGCAACTAAAATTATGATTGTAAAGGATGGATAGCTTCATTTTTCAGGAGCTTACTTCATCAATATAAACAACACCTTGCACTAAATCCTGAAAGGATTCCACAAAATGATGTTGTTACTAAGTTTGCTGAAGCATTGTCTAAAGCGTGGAGTGAATATAATAACCCAAGGTTAGGTTTATTTAATGAATTGTGTTAATTCTGAATCTGCAACTCTTAGCTCATTGAATTTGTTATGAACTCAAACATCCAATGCAGGGCAGTAGTTATGGTTGTGGTACAAACTGAAGAACGAAATATGTATGATCAACACTGGCTTTGTACAACGTTGAAGGAAAGATATCCCTTTTTGTCATGTAAAATGCTTCTTATTAAAAAAAATGTTTTCATGCTTAGTTATTAATGCTTCAAGGTAAACAAAGTAGAATTATTTAGAACTATTATCTTTCTTGTGTGTTTGTCACAAGATTCTGGAGATTTTTTCTTAGCCTAATAATACATATCAAGTTACAAGTATTAGAAAGACTTTGGCAGAAATTGATGCGCTTGGGGAGCTTCTGCCAGATGGAACACTTGTTGTGTATGTATCTAATGGAACTGAAGTACAACTTTGATCACCTGAATTAACAGGATTAGCGTGTAATCTTTAGAGGCTTATAATTGCAGGGATGGTGTAGCAGTTGCAGTAGTATATTTTAGAGCTGGGTATGCACCAAGTGATTATCCTTCAGAATCAGTGAGTATCTTTGTGGTTCCCAATGTGATTATTCTTTAGAATAAGCGATTACATGTGCCCGATTTTAGTGATTTGTATGCTGCTCACTATGTACTCATCTTTCAGTTGCAAGAAGCATCTATCGTTTTTACTTGCACAAACTAATAATTTGAATTATACCATGGTCATATTAATTATTTAACAGCTGACCCAGGAAGTTGTGAGAAGGGACCCCCAAACTCCAAACCCCAATGTGTAAATTCTATGTTTTCCCTTCAAAATTTACCGCCCAATATGCAAAAGTAACTTATTTGTTGTATTTTACTTATTAATGTCAGACCACACTTTGTTTTCTTTCCATTTGTACTGTGCCATGTAAACACAAAACATGCGACCAGAAACAAAAAGAAAAAAAAAAAGGGAAGGAAAGCACACAGCTAGATAATAAGATATCATCTTGTCTCTTCCGTTTAAGCTATAAGGCTTGGCCATGGGACCAGTTTTCCATGTATCCAACCTGACTATATAGTAAGGTATCCAAATGCATTTGGATATTTTGAACAACGCCCTATAGAATTCCATTAGTGTTTGAGAATTAACCTTTCGATGGATGGTACTTCTGACTGTAGAATTTTGTTTATTTCTTACAAAATTTTCAAGTATAATAATTGTTTGTATTTTATATGAAATATCTTTCTTGTTATGCTTATTGTAAGATTTTGAGCAGAGATGATATTTAAGTCAAATGGAGTGCTCATTATTTTTGGAAAGCATTTAACTCCATTTGTTGTAGAAATGTGCTTATACATATGTATAATTCTGCAGGTTTCTGACATGGTTTTGGAAGTAGAACGGTTAACAGGATTTGAGTTCATGAAAGAATAAATTTTTGAGTAGGAATCAATTGCATAATTTGAGCTAATGGAGTAACTACTGTTGAAAAGACAGTACACTACTTTCAAGTTTAGACCCTAATGTAAACCACAATTCTTACATGATGTCTTTTTCCAGGGAAAATGCACTCCGAAAGAACTGCCTGTTTTTTTGGTTATTTCATTCATTTTCCTTTTTCTCGTTTCGTTTTTCACTTATCAATCGCAAAGCAAGAAATTTTTTGCTTATGAAAGTTCAATAAAAATCTATTTTTATCTCTTGATGGACGTAAATCTTGCCTTCTCTTGCCATCTTAGTGTGGGAGGTGAGAACCATAGACCCTAAAACCTAAGTAGGTGGCTCCAGCACCAAGACTTGTCTTTGGTGCTTTCATATTTAATGAATGAAGAGCTTTACATATATCGAATTGTGGAGCATAAGTAAGGGTTTGGGTTCTTATTTGGGAATCAAATGCAGTATCTCTACAGACTCTGTATCTCGCAGTCAAAAATGAAATCTTCTTATGGACTTGCACAGTATTTGGTTAAACAACAGGAACTTCGTGTTAACTCATCTTCATTTGTTCTTACTTTGTTGTTAATATTAAAATTTCAGCATGTGGTGAAATTTGGATCCAAGTTTCTCTCTGCCTTTGCTCGGCCTGATGATTATTTGTCCGTATATCATAATTTTCTTGTAGGAATGGAGAGCTAGGCTACTGATGGAGCAGTCATCGGCAATAAAGTGCCCTTCAATTGCGTATCATTTAGCTGGCACCAAGAAGATTCAACAAGAGCTTGCCAAACCCAATGTACTTGAAAGGTAACTTACTTGCTAGACTCTTCCTTGCAGGCAGATTAAGTTCAACTTTTGTCGTGCTTAATTATGCCATAACGTGAGAGACGATATGGATGATGGTTTTATGTTTTGCACTAAAGGTGAATGTTGACTTTTAATAAATTCTCATAAAAGGTGGCGTTCCTTCAATATGGTTGAAAGTCAAGTTTATGAATCCTTGTCCCACCAATAAGTGCACTTGAAATAATAGAAATAACTTGCTGAATAGTTTTTTCTTTTAATAAATGTATTGAAAACCTAGCTGTGACCTTCAACTGCTTGGATAAAATTTTCTTGGTTTTGTGAGCAGATTTCTTGAAAACAAAGATGATATTGTCAAAGTACGAAAATGCTTTGCTGGATTATGGAGTTTGGAGGACTCCAACATCGTTAATGATGCCATTGAGAAACCCGGATTATATGTGATGAAGCCCCAAAGAGAAGGAGGAGGTCTGACATCGTATTTGTTACTATGAGTCTAGAATATTGCTAACTTTATTAATGAATGTTTGTTCTTTCCTATATCTCACTTCAGGGAACAATATCTATGGTGATGATGTGAGAGAAACCCTCCTTAGAATAGAGAAGGAAGGCTCAGACGAAAATGCAGCTTACATTCTTATGCAGAGAATTTTTCCTACTCTTTCTCCTGCGATTCTAATGCGACAAGGCATTTCTCGAAAAGATCATGTCATATCAGAACTTGGCGTATATGCAGCATATTTAAGGTAACCCCCATTTGCAATGATGTTTGCACATCGCATGTAACTCCAGCCGTGTCATTATGATGGACAAATATGGTTATTTCTATCTTTTTGGTTTGTCGTCTTTTTTTACTGTATTTCAATATACATACAGGAACAAGACGAAGGTGATAATAAATGAGGAATGTGGTTACTTGTTGCGTACGAAGGTGTCTTCCTCAAACGAAGGCGGAGTTGTTGCTGGCGTTGGTGTTTTAGATAGCATCTATTTAGTTTAATTTACATGATTTGCCTTTTGCACATCTTTGAGTTTCTAAACCGTCCACTAGTTTTAGGTGGAGGCGTAAAATTCCCACCTGGGCGACTAGGTTCTAAAACGTCAAGTCTTGAAATAATGTTCGGTTGAGCCAAAGTAAACATTTACAGAACTCGAGTTGGAGTGAACCCTGCGAATCAATGATTCTCATTTGTCATGGTTTCTTTTCTTCAATAAAAAGAACGTTTTAGAGATTTTCATCGGGTTAAAAATCAAAATGATCATTGAATTCATAGTTGTGTTTCAATTTAGTCATTTATTTAAAAAAAATCACACTATTTAAGTTTAGTTATATATTGGTCATTCCGTTTTTATCTGCCTAAAATAAAAATAAAAGTAAATAAACTTCAGTGACCATTTTGGAATAAAAAGTGTTGGGCAATCATATTAAAACAAGATAATAGCCCAACATCGTGATAAAATTGTTTGTCATAAATCTTCGTCAATTGTTAATAAATTTGTGATGAATTTAAGTGTCGGTTTGTTTGGGTCCCATTTTTGGGTTAATAGATTTTGAATTAATTGTTTTTTTGAAGAACGTGTATTTGAAAATTTTTGGATTTAAGAATTAAATTATTTTATTGAAAGAATGTGAGATTGAAAATGAGTTTTTGAAGTAATGGATTCTAACGTGGGCTTAGTCGTGGGATTAATTTTGGGAAGATTTCATAAATAATGAGTTTAGTTTTACCAATTTTAAATTTAAGAGATTATGTTTAAAATTTAAAATTTGAGTTTTTTAAATTTTATTTATAAATTAATTAATTAAACATATATTTTATTAATTAAATATATTAAGGTCACAATTCCATATAATTTGATCACAGATCACAATTTTTATATGTCACAAATTATTTTACAGTCATAATTCAAAAAAGTTACAAGTCACAATTTGTTGATCGGTCACGAACCAAAAATTTATATGTCATAATTTATTCATCGATCACAAATTTATCAAATTAATAAGTCGCATATTATTCATTAGTCGCATATCACAAATTTTATGTTGCAAATTATTTTAAGGTTACAATTCAAAAATTTCATAGGTCATAACCAGTCACAAATCAAAAATTGAAACGCCACAAAATATAAATATTATAAGTCACAACTTAGTAGACATTCACAAATTGTCAAATTATCGTTCACAAATTAATAATCTTTTTAGTCACATTTTTTTTAATCACAATTTATCTTTTTTATTGGTCACAAATTAAAGAATTTAATGGTCACAAATGACCAAATATCTGTGACCACCACCAACCACCAACTTGTGACCACCACCTCATCCCTCCCTCTAATAGCAGCACTGTCACTGTCGCCGCAGAACCACCACTACCTCCCGATAGCAACGCCACTTCAAACAAATCAACACATTGCAAAAAACATCACCACATCCTCGAATCAATCCACCACCACCTCGACGGATCCATCGCTACCATCATCTCAACATCGCCACCACCAACACCAACACCAACACCAAGATCCACCCACCCCATCTCATCTCATCCCACCTACGACCACAGCCACAGCACACAACAACAACCACGCACCTCCACCTCCACCTCCACATTCACCGCAGCACCACTAGAGATCTCAATTCCCACTACCGCTTCGCACATCTCCACCACTAATGCCACAACACATCATAGCTCCACCTCCACCACAGCACAACCAAAGATCTCCGTTCCTACCATCACACCACACACCTACACCACCGCCGCCACGACACCTCATACAGCACTGCCGTAAAAAAACACCACCGAACCTTCACCACTACCGTTATAGCACAGCACACGACCACCTCCAACGCACACAACACCACGCGATTCAATCAATCATCGCACCTACATCACCACATAGCACATCACCGCACCACTCAAAAACAAAAATAAAAAGGGAAGAAGAATGGATCTGCACTCCCGAACTATAGCAATGGAAAGGCGAACAACTCTGCGACATTCAAATCGCCACCTCTCAGTAGTGGCGTCTTAAGCACGGTGGTGGGGGCAGCAATCCAGCGGCATGGGCTAATGATTAAGCGACGACGGTAATAGCTGAGGAGAGAGAAGGAGAAGAGACGGAGCCGATGCCGCTTCACTTCGCGAAGTTCAAATTGTTGTCGCTCGGTAGTGGTGACTTGAGCGCGAAGAGTCATAGTAGTCTTCTACTTGTTGACGAGCCGCCAGAGGGAGAGGATAGAAAGAGTCGAGTTTGAGGAGAGAAAGAGGGAAAAATGGAGAGATTGTATAATTATGATTTGTATAAAAATGAAATGTCTGATTTTTGAAAAGTGAAGCTTGATATTGTAATTTGAAATTGAATATTGAAAACATTGGTTTTCTGTAATTTCCTCATTAATTTTTTATTGTGAAGTTAATTTAGAAGATTGATTAAATTTTGCTGCTAATATTTTCTCAATAGCAGATTGATATATCCCTACAATAACACTGTTCATAAGGCATCATTCATGACACAATGTTGATGTCATATAGGTATGCTTTTTTTTTGTTTAAATTGTAATTTTTTTCCCATTTTCTTCCCGACGGTTGTCTGGTTGTCGACGAAAATCTATTAGGTTTTCTTCCAATCCCTAATTTCAATGATCAATCTCGTAAAGAAACCTAACGTCGACGAGAATGGCGAACAATACATTAATCTTAATTTGTAATTATTTCTAAGTAGATATGGTGAATTTTTTTCGTCTTCATCACTTGAAGTTCTTCTCACTCATTTTGTGTGAGAATGTATGTTTTACTTAACTCTTCAAATTACATGGGTTGCTTTATTTCCATGATGCCACTGAGATGTAAATTGGTAGCATCCATGAACTTAGAAAATTCGGTTTTTGCTATTTTGATTTCATTAGATTCAACTGCTTCATAGAAATGTTTAATGTTTGAGGGTTTTGATTAATTTGTGAAAATTAGAGTGGGTTCAATTTTCGTCATTTATCATCATTCAATTTACCCATTCATTTAAATAATAATAATAAAAAAAAAAAAACCAAAATTTCGTCTTTCTCCGTGCTGCATGAAGAGTGTCCCTCTTTTTTTTTTTTTTTTTCCCCCTTCCTTTCTTCTTTCTCCAAATGTACACTTTTTCCTTTTTCTTTTACCTTGGAACCAAAAGTTCCTTTTTTTTTTCCAAGACCTCATTACAAAGTAAGAGATAGGAGCATTATGGTTGAGTTTATTTGGAATTTTGTATTGCCTCCTTATGTTGGAATTGTAATGAATGTGAATTGCATTTTTGAAGGAAGCGTTTATGACTTGGAAAAAATCTCTGGTCTTCAGAGTAAAATGCTGAAGAATTAATGGCTTGAGTTGTGAGGTGTTATCACTATTATTGCATCTAAATGATAGTTTCTTTTCATTTTCTTATTCTCAAAATGTTAATGGTTGCGCAAGAACATAACCATGCAAGTCGGGAAGACAATTTTTCTTATTTGATTGGAAGTCTTTTGAAACTTAAATTTGAACATGTTTCTTATCTTAATTTCGCTTTATATAAATCTAGAGCATAGGAAAACATTTGAGGGACCTCTCATATCATATTCAACATCAATTATTGCAATCAAAGGGAGGCAAAATTATTAATCTTTGAAGAGAATTAAGAGGCAATTATAGGATTTATATGAGTTAAAGATGCAACTTTAATTTTTGGGTTATGAAGGGAAGGTACAAGGGGATTCAATTAAAAAATCATTGAACAGACTCAAGAACTTCAAGATTAATTCTCTTTTCCTTCATCTGTTCAGGTGATATTCTACAAAATAATCATGATTTCTTGTAATTTTACAATTTTAAGCTAGATTCTCATTTACTAAACGAACTGAAGTTTATAATATAATTTCAATTTCCCTACGTCAAATATGTGTTTATTCTTGAATGATTGTTATAGAACATAATAGTTTTCAATTAATTAGCAACTAATTAAATTGTTGTGTGAATTTTATTATTATCAAGAGTGACAGTAAGATGGATAAATAATAGGTTATAACAATCATTGTGTGATGGAATAGAGGATAGAGATGTACATTTTTGGTGCTCTCCCAATCACAACTGCTAAACACATTGGTAAAGTTTGTCTTCATTCTATTATACATTTATGAAATAATTTGTCGTTTTAACAAAAACCCTTTCTAAAATTCTAACGGTAACCGTGCAACGTACAATATCCACTAGTTACTATAAAAATGAAATGTCAAAACCTCGAATTGTATATATAGAATAATAAACTCCGACTCATGTAAAACTCGTCTGCAAAATTGAAGCAATGAAGATGCTCTAACCTCTGAACTCGGTAAAACTTACTAGATATTCGATTTAATGGTATCTAATAATATTTTCGACCGACCATCTTTTTATTCAAAATGACCTTTTGAGACTCTTGAAGTCCAAGGAATCAATGCACTCCACCACTCTATTCCTATACAAATTCATTAACTTCAACAAATGTGTAGCATTCTTCTTTGTTTTCTCACTTGTACCAACCTGTAAGAGAATTAACAGCTTCTGAAAAGCTCCTAATTCTAAAGCTTCAAAAACCACCCCTCTTTCTTCCCTCTTCTCATTCTTCCCAAGTTTCCACACGATCGAAACGGAAAACTCGGTCGATAAATCCGAAACGCGTAATACTTTCTTCACTAAAACAGGCATAGTTAGAGCATTATCGTAGGCCTTTTCCCTCCCTTCATTAGAATTGAAAATTCCATCCAAAACACCTAATGCCTTCTCACATACGCTTTTTTCGCATCCCACGAGCGTGTCTACTAGAATTCCGACTAACCCTGTGTCTACGAATCTTTTTATGATGTCGTCTTTGTAATTCGTTGTTGACGACGAAACCATATAGTATATAGCTAATAACGAAGCTTTTGTAGTAGTTGGGCATATAGGCTCTTTCACTAGCTTCACCAAGGATTCTACAGCCCCTTCGATCTCGATTAAATCAACAACTTTTTGTTGATCTGATGAAATAATCGATCTTAGCGTTAATACTGCATTTCTTCGGCTCGACAAGCTTCCACACCTCAAACACCAAATTATGCAATGTAACGATGATTTTGATCCAAGAATAAGCTTTGTTTCCTCATCAAGGGGTGATATTACCGTCAAAGTAGACACGATTTCCTCCAAGATTAAGACATGTTTATCGATAGAATCTCTAGAAAAGGCCTCAAACTTGGACGATAAGGCCCTGCCGGTGCCATTCGCCACAAAGCATCGTTTGTTTCGCTCGCTTTCTTTAGCTAATGACCTTATCTTCAAGACCAATTCTCCGCATTCTTGGTCACCACTGGCCTCAACTTTACTGAGAATCTCCAAAACCTCGACCGATTTTATGGGAATTCTTGGAGTCGGAATCCTCTCTATACCATAAGACCTCTTCTCCACACACCAATCTTGAATCATTCTCCTAATGGCTTGATTAGGTATAGGCTCGAGATTTCTCAAGACTTGGTTAGTTAAGGGACAAGTAGATTTACCGGCTTCAAACCATGCCTCGATGCTATCTCGATCATATGTCATCCCACTAGACAATGTTACGGGATCCTTCATCAAGTCCAGTGAAATCGGACATCGAAAATGGTCAGGGATTCTCATCTCCATGCTTAGATCCTTCTCCAAATCGTGTTTTTTCGCAGCATGACGTGCAGCTTTTTTCCTTCTCCATGATGAAATCATTGGGCGATCGCTAAATGAATGAATCAATACACAAGAAATTTATTCAAAACCCTCTTGGCTTACTAACCCACTGGGTTTCTTTTATGTGAAAAAATTAGGAATCGTCTAGTGGAGAGCTCTATTATGTAGAAATATTGGTGGGGGTTTTTCTGAATTTTGTAGTTAGGAGTGAGACTTGAGTAGGTATATAAATGTCAGTAACATGCGTTAGGAAAGTTTAAGTGTTGCTGTCACGACTTGATTTGGGTTGGGGTAATCGTGCATTATCACGGTGACACGTTCTAGTTGTGTGTCAACTCCAAACATATGGTTAATTGTTTCTCCATCACGAAGAATAGGTGTCATGTTGACATTGCGGAATATGATTCTCTTGGCATTGTTGCGAGCCTGCTCATATTCTAGTCTAGTGGAGAATGAATATTTTCTTTTGATATGTGGAAGTTATGTCAAGATTTAAGATATGATTCTTGTTACTTCATTATCAAAACTCATAATATGTTGGCTCATCAAATTGCGTCATTTTCTTTTAGTTGTATTGAAGTGAAGTGAATGTATTTTACTTTTATTGCTTTGAAATTCACGATCGACTAAATATATTCAAATTCAAAAAATTTATTGGTTCACTATATTTTAATTGTATGAAAATAACGGTTGTCATCATTGACACACTGTATAACGACATGAATTTGGTTAAAAAAATGATAGAAAATGTGCCTCAAACAAATGTTAAAACTTATAGTTCTATCTTAAATAAGGATGACAAAATGGCTTATTGGTTCAAGCGGCTCGAGCTCAGCCCGAAAAAAGTCGGAGCCGGGCCTGCTTGTTGCTCGGTTCCACCAAGCCCCATTTTGGGGCGTCGACTCAAGCCCGAGCCGACCCGTACAAACCAAACCTGTTAATAAAAAAAATCGAAAATAGTAGGAAGAAAGAGTGAAAAAATTTAAATAAAATACAGTTAACATGCACGTTATAGGCAGCTGTTGCAAGCAGCTTGACAAGCTGTGTGCAGGTGGTTTGACAACTGCCTTCACGTAGTTGTCTCTAGTCAAGAGTACAATTAACATTCATAAAAATTTTCAAAATTTGAATTTAAAATTCAAATATAGTTAAAATGTTTTGCTATAAATATGCGAATTTTTTTTTTACAACTTCATATCAATTTATTTCAATTTAGCTCCAATTTCTTTACTCAATATTTAGTATTCTAGTCTCCAATTTCTTTACTTTAATTTTCAATCTAGACATTTAGTTGAGATCTAGTTTCAATTTCAATCTCTAATTTTTTTATTCAGTCTTATTTAGTTTCTTTTACTATAATATTCAATATTTTTTAATAGAATGTTACAAAGGAATTTTACTAGTGATGAAATTAATCAGTTCAAGTACTTCATCCGGCTACGATACATCTCAAAATGTTCCAATTGATTTGGAAGATATCGAAGAGGAGGAAGTACTTGAGGTTAAAAGGTCGAAAAAAGAATCTGCGGATTGTTGGTAACATATGACACGTAAAAAATTTGGGGTTCAAAATGGAGTTGATATTTGGAAAGTATGTTGTAATTATTGTGGTAAAAAACTTAGTTGGAAGTCAGGTTCAAGCACAACGCATTTAAATATGCACATATTAAGAAGTTGCAACTAGTCGGTTTTGACCCGAAATAGACCGAACTAGTATTTATCGATTTTGATTCTACTCTTCCCATTTTGTATATTCACAGGAAAGATTTCATGAAGGAATGGTTGTATACGTGGTTGCAGCAGAGATGCCGCTTATGATGATCGAGTTAGCACACTTTACTCGTCTTGTGCAGAATTATCTCCAACCCACGTATACTCCTTATTGTAGAAATGTTTTTCGTTCAGATAGTATAAAATTATATAATAGAAGAAAACAAACTGCTATTGAAAGTTTAAAAACTTTTAATGGTATTATATCATTTACCCCTGATTTATGGACCGGTGTTAATAAAAAAAATTATATTATTGCTACAGCTCATTACATTAATCACCTATGCATTATACATAAAAGGATTATTACATTCAGATGTATAGAATATCTTCATCATGCCACTAGCATATACATGGTTTTAAAAGATATTATACAAGAATACGATATGCAAGAAATGATTCAAAGTTTTATTTTTGATAATGCTACTGTGAACAAAATTGTTATTGAAAAATTTATTAATGATTTGAACCCTACATTTGGAAGTTTATTTTTTCATCAACGTTGTATATGCTACATTATCAATTTAATTGTAAAAATGGATTAGAACATATAAAATTATCTTTAGATAAAAACAGGCTAGCAATCAATACTATTACTATATCACCAACAAGAAAGCAAGCATGTAATAGTAAATTAATAAAAACATTAGGACATTAATTAAAAGGATGAATCGCACTTTGACGGCCTCCACCTGCCCTAATCTGGGCCTTGATGAAGAAGGTAAATCACAGGTTATGCCTCCAAGGGTATAGGGTGAAAGGCTGCTTGTACACTTACACTTATTCAAGGGCCAAATCCATATTTCATGATTCGAACCCTTGACGCGACAGCCTCAATCAAAGTTGGAGTTTTTTCATTTTCCTCTTTTACCACTTGGAGATGTGTCCTGGGGGCAATGGACATTAATAATTTTTATGCGAACTGGACAAAGTTGAATACTCGTATCAATTGTGCAAAGTTGAATATTGTACCAATTGGTACGAGGATTTGAACCCATTTTATCCGCCGTGATTTTTCTTTTATTTTTTTGTTGCTTTTATTGTTATTTAAAGATGAGGGCAATTCTGTCTTTTTATATGACATTAACTGTTGAAATGGATTAATAATTCAATTCTATCGACTATCATTAGGGACCTACCATGATTACTTCCTCAAATATAGGATGTCTGGTGCCGTGTTGGGATACATTTTTGTAAGGCTGGGACAAAATATATTACTTTCCTAATGTAATTGATTGGACCTTTATGCACAAAGATATATACACGAATAAATTTATTTTATAAATATAAAATAGTAATAATATACATACGAGTCATGCTACACACCCAAGTTGAGTTACAAAAGGGGAGTACCCAAGTGATTTGACACCCCCTCATTGGAAAGGTCGATTGGCCAAGTTGCATAACAAAAGGGGAGTTTGAGCAAAGTAGCATAACTCTATACAAATTACTGCATTACAAGCAATTTTTCAACATTAACAATCCCTTCAAAACATAACTAAGCTACTTTTACGAGTATTTTCCAATGAAGAAGAAGACATGAAACCAATGGAAATAGCAAATAGCAGTATCAATAGGTCAGCAAAGTTGAGTACGAGCTCGAAATATACTACTTTACGAGTATTTTCCAAACGTTAACAATCTTTTTAACATGGAACTAAGCTAGGTTGATGATTACGATCGACTTAACATGAATACGTGATATCTTAATAAGCGCGCTGAAGAAGAAGAGTGAAACCGACGGATATAGCATATAGGAGTATCAATAGACCAGTAAAGTTGACTATGAGCGCTTCTTGATTCCGTCTCAAGCTTAGGAAAATGAATCGTTCGACCAAACCAGTCTCGGCACTCAAAATTGCCATGAAGAATATAACCGTACCAAAGAGGGCATGCCATGGAACAAGCCTATCCCTTGTTGATGGTTTTGCACCAGGATACCACAAAGAAATGAAGGAGAAAAGCCACTGACAATACAATTTTAAAGATTTTGGCATGAAATTATTACAAATAATAATCTCTAAATTATACTGTTAAGCGTGAGAAATGAGTAGGAGTTTTAATAATTACCTGCAAACCAAAAAGGGAGATGGTAGAGATTCCAAGCCAGGAATGTAAAGTGTATATATCAGTAATTCCAGTCTCATTGTGATACTTAAAAACTGCATATATGCCCACAATGCCAGCAGCCAAAGCAATCAAATGCAAAATCAAGTGAAATATTTTCTTAATGTTTCTTCTTGCTGGAACTGTCTTGTATGCCATTATAGCTGCGAATAATCCAATATCAGACAACAAAAATAAGATTAGACAGGGTTTGGATTTTAGAGAAAATCTATGACTTGCATCTACATTATCAAAAATTCTGGCATAGATACGAAGCACGAACACTCTATTAAGATGGTGTTTCCGTGTTGTCATATCATATCTGACAAGCTACCGATCATCTTCTATTTTTATATGCTTTTTGAGATTTTCTACACTTAGATTATCGTGGGGACACCTGTCGGGTAAGTGTCCAATATGCTACGCGTCTATTTTATATTAAAAAGTATAAAATTATATATGTGAAAAAGCACACTCCGACGTCTCCATGTTGTGTCCTTGTATTGAGAATTTGGGATTACTCCCAAACTCACTCCATGATTCTCCTTTAAAAAAGAGCAGAAAATAGAAATAAAGAATAATAATAACACCACCGCAAGAACTTTTGCAAAAATTGTTACAGTTACACAGCATCTCTACACCTAATACCTCAAGTGCACCCAACAAAGTAAATTCTAGGGAATTACACAAAAAAAAAAAAAAAAATACCAAGTCACGACAGTCCACATAGGTTCTACTCAGTACGATTATCATGGTTATGTATGTCGAGGACCTCCTCGGCCAAGCCACAAATTTGTGACCAAGCCAAGCTTGTCCCCCTCAATCTTGACATCGGACCAGCTTGGCACGTATAGTTTCCATAAAGAACCCAAAAATATTTCCGACATCACAAAGAAAGACAAATAAATCTGAAACTATCATAAAATTTTGTTACCTTGTCCTGAAATCAAGACAAAACCAATCACCATCAGCAGTGGATGCACCTGCAGCATGCAGCAAACAATTGAAGATTGACAAATAATTATACACACAAATTAATCATATATCAGTGTAAATTTACATTGAAAATCTTCTGTTTGTTATCTGATTTGAAAGCGAGGCCTTCGCGGAAGTGAAGAAGCCAAACAAGCACCAAAATGGTTACTGCTATAGCCAACAAATGAGCAAACATACTCACTGGAAATGATGACATTCCATAGTTATAACTTCTTTTTGGTGCCATTTTTAATCAACTAATGATAACACTCTTATTTATGAGAAGCTGCAGAAGGAAAAATATATATAAAAGGTCTTGAATAAAAGAAAATGAAATGCACAAAGAGGCTTTTTTTGTTTGCATTAAATTATGGGTAGATTCCACCTAAGATCCCCAACCTGTTTGAGTGCACAAAGAGGCTTTTTTTGTTTGCATTAAATTATGGGTAGATTCCACCTAAGATCCCCAACCTTTTGAGAGTGTGGCATTCATGTCCTCAACCTTCATTCTTCGGTCCATATTTCCATTCCTCAAAAACACTTCAATTGGTACGCACAACTAATAGGCCAATCCTCATTTTGTTCAATTTATCTTGAAGTCAAATTCTCTTCTGTACAGGTCAAGGGAATGATCATCTTGCCTCTCTTTAATGTATAACAAACCAACTATTTATTGCACTCTTCCCCAAATTTTTAAAATTGTGACATCAAAGTTCGAGCTAACGGAGAATATTTATTTAGAAATTAAATGGTCATGTGACAACCGATCGAGAAGGAGAAAAATTGTCTAAAAAGATCTTTTTTATTTAAATAAAATTAAACGGTGACTTCAAATTTTATTTAATCCAGATCAAGTAAATTCGATAATGTTCATGACATGTATTCTGAACCACCCCCAACTTCACGTGAGTGATATGGGGTTAACATTCAAATAAACGTTTTATATTAATTGTTGATCATGTGCCAAAATAAAACTTCCAATGACTAAAGCGACATGTTTTGAAAGTTTAGTGACTAACAAAGTTTTGAAATTGTTGAAGACATGAGTCTAGACTGCTAACCAAATACTATGATTAACTTTTTATATATTTAATTGCTGGTTTTGGAACCACTTCATTCAACTCTAGTTTGGGCAGAATATATGTTCTACAATGATTAGCTCTTGTTTGGTAAAACTTTTTTTTTTTTTTAAATTTAATTTAAATCATACTTCACTTTTAAACAACACATTTCATTGAACCCATAACTTTTATTATAAATCACAAATTTCTTCGAACCCACCAACTTATAATCTTTAACAAAAAAAAAAAATTGTCAACCAGGAGCTAAATAATCGAGCACGATAAATTAAGATCGTATTGATAAAACTATAGCACTTTAAACTATAAGAATATGTTAAAAAAAAAAATTCAAATTTACTCTAGTTTATATGGTGGTTGTAAAACTGCTTATATAAACATGGAAAAAAGCACCCCCAAACAATGCGTAACATGTACACTATATTATGAGACTAACGAACAAATTTGGAACAAAAACTCCTCTAAGTGTTGAGGGCTAATTAAAAGTGGTTGGATTTGTCTTTTCAATAAAGTTTTTCTTATTGCAAATTAATGGCTGGTTTTATACGGTGCGAAATGAACGGTTAAAATATTGAACAATAATTTAGAGAGATATTATTATATTTTACACGTTACACCCTTTTGTGTTTAGCATTGTCATTTTCATTTCATTTCATTAAATTTGGATGACATGAGTTGGATAATTCTAGGCTAAAAATTATTAAAGATAATGAAGATTGAGGGTGCAATCAAATTTTGCCACAATTATTCACTTTGACTTCAAGGAGCTAGTTGTTTCCAGATCTTGTACGAATTACCTATCTGATAAATATAGAGGGTCATACTACTTGTACACCCCAATGTACACCCTCTCTTGTGAGGGGGCTGTAGACTGAAGTGTTAATCCCGATATACAAATAGTATTTCCCAAATATAGAAGGGTGTTTCCCTTTGTACAAAGTAGGTAATTAAAAAAATATGCAACCCACCTCAATAAAAAAAAAAAGTTACCCACCCCCATGTGTGATGTTCTGTGAGTAGGGCTGTAAGCAAAAATCATCAAATCGAACCGAAATCGCATTTTAGAAACCGTCGGTTTGGTGCCACGTGAACCCGTCAACGAAATGGTTTTGAACCAAACCAAATCGGTCAAAAACGGTTTGGTTTATGTTTGAGAATTTTAATTGCGATTTAAAACCAAAACGGACCGACGAAAAAATATATCAAAACCAAAAAATAAAAATAATAATTTTTTTTTTTTTTGAAAATTCATCCGACTATACAAAATTCAATAATTCTATCATTTGAATGTATTTTTGTCAATTTATAATTTTCTATTACATATATATTATTATTACCAAATAATCCTAATTTATATATAATAATTTCAAGACTAACCTAATCTATAAAAAATCATTTTTCTCTTTAAAATTCAAATTTCTATTGTTGCTTCTGAGTCTACATTTTTAAATGGAGGTCAGATACTTGATTCATTTAGGAATTTATTAGGTGTAAGGATGGTTGATGCTTGTATATGTGAAAAGAATGGGTTGCAAATTAAGAATGAAATTATAGTGTTGTGCCAATATTTAGATGAAATGAAAGCATTTAATGATTCAATGAAAGTTGTGGCAGATGGTTTGTATTTTCTATTACCATATTTTTAAAGATTCTCTTTTCTATCTAATATCTAATACTATGATGATATAACGAATGCATTTGTTTGACAATGGAAATTATGAATCATGTGTAACAATAATTGGTGTTTGAGTATATGTGAGAAACTGAATTGTAACAAAATACAATGGTAAGCTTGTGTAATTATTATGTTTAGATATTATAAACAATTGATTTATTATTGTGGTTAGTGTTTTTCTCTGTCTAATCAGTAGTTTTGTTTTTCAGATATGATGATCACGAAATCTTCTTGAACATCATTATATTATTTGGACTTTATATTTGGTTTAGTAAACTTGTATTGTAACGTTATCGTAACGTCTTAACCTAAAATGGCAAACTAAAAACTATATTTTAGTTTATTGTGATTTCACTTTGATTTAGTTGGTATTTAAATTTGTAGTAGATATATTTAGTTTGTTTTAGATTTATTGCTAGTAAGATATAAATATATATTGAATTCAATGAATTAATATCATAAAAGTAGACATACAAAAAAATATACGGTGAAACCGACGGTTTAAAATCGGATCAAACCGTTAGGTTTATGTTTGAATTTTTTTCAAACCTTTGAATTTTTTTCAAACCGTTCAAAACAGTTTGGTTTATGTTTGAGTTTTTCTCAAACCAGTTTAAATGGTTTGGTTTGAAAATTTGTCAAAAATCGCAAAAATTGGACCGCTTACACCCCTATCTGTGAGAACCATGTACATGCAATATGATTGAATATAGAAACACTAGTTCAATTTCAAAAATTGCTCGAGCTATCTCCATTTTTAAAACTCATTTTTCCTTCAATTCATTTTTAATCATGTATTTTATGATATCTACATTTTTATCAACTTTTCAATTTCACTTTTCATCAACTATTATCAAAATCTACTAAAAATCTTATTATTTTTTTTCTTAAAAAAAAAAAAAAAACAAACGAACAGGGCTACCTTCAATACACGTGTTTTACATTTTTGGAAAATTATTTATAGGGCTGGAAATTAATTTTTTCTCCGAACTTATTAACTTAAAACAAGTTACGGATTACAAATAAAAACTCGCTCAACCAAACCTAACCCAACCTATGAATAAAAATATTAAAAAATTGTAAAATTTAAAGTTTTAATCGTATCATCAATTTGTCTATGATTTTTTTGAGTATTGAAATATTTGAACCGATTCCCCGACACTCATGCCTAATATTTGTCGTGTTATATCCATGTTGCACATGTTATTCTTAGTTCAAAAGGAAAACAAATCCTTTAATAGACACAACACAATATTATTCTTTCAATTAGCCACACGCTTAATTGGAGAAAATAAACTTCAACAGTTATATAAAAATGAATAAAATATCAAATTTATACTTAGTGTTCTCCCAAGTCGGATAGAGTATTTATTTATATATTACATGGTGTCATTTAAATATAAATCATATAAAACGTGTAAGAACAACGGAAATATCGACGGCGATACCGAATATAAGAATGGTCAATCCAAGAAAGTTGATTAAACGAGCTTCCCTTTGATACTGCAATTCCAGGAATGTTACTTTCTCCATTAGCCCTGACAATGCTGTGCATATTGCCATATACAATAGTGCCCTTCCCGCAGATACGTGCCATGGAGCTGCTCTTCTTCTTGTGTAATCAGAACCACTTGGAAAAAGAAATAAAGTAATCCCAAACAGCCACTGCAAAATTCAACTCAATTAATTACATGAAAATAAGCAGCAGCTTATAATTAACTTTCGGGTTAAAAACCTGTTTCGGTGCTCCGATTTTGGTCACTGAACAAAATTATCGCTCAAATTTCTATTTCTTACCTAGTTAGTCACTATACTCCGATTTTTTGTGAAGTGTAAAAGCAGACGTCTTAGATCATTTCAGTAGGATTTTCATTCGCCACGTGCGAGATTCAAAGAATAGTTGAGTATAACGACTAACGGAATAAGAAATTAAAAGTTCAACGCAAATATCGTATGAAGATTAAGTTCGGTGATCAAAATATGGCACACCTGTAACTTCAACCCGATCGGTTTTTCAATTAATTAGTTACATACCTGCAAGCAAAACAAGGAGAAAGTGGTAATGCCAATCCATGAATGTAAGCTATACAAGTTGGTCATATTTCTTCTCTCGTGAAACTTGAAAGCAGCATGTAATCCAACAATCCCCAGACATAGTGCTACAGAGTGAAAAAATGCATGCACATATTTCTGAACTTTTCTTTCTGCTCTTACTGTCTTATATGCCATCATTGCTGCTCTTGATAAATCGACCCAGAAAAGGACAACAGATTTCAACTCGTTAGCATATGACTAGGTACTAATCTAAGCTTCCAAGGAAAAAAAAGACATACCTTGACCAGCCATGAAAATAAACCCGAAGAACATGAGGAAAGGGTGAACCTACAAAATCGAAAAAGTAAGAAATGGATGGCTGGAGTTGAACATTTCGATTTAGTTTGCGACTATAATAATGTACATACATTGAAAATACGATTGGGATCATCTGAGTCGAGGTCGAGACCCTCACGGTAATGCAACAACCAAATGAGCATAAGCACGATTGCGATTACGCCGAAAAAGTGTGCCAAAATTGACACTTGTGTGGCTGCCCTGTGATGTTTGTACTGAATATCCGTAGTATACATTGTGAAGTATCTCGATTAATGGCTTAAATATTATACAGTTTCCAATGCTTTAATAAATTTACAGTATGTATGTGCGAACTGCAAAGAGGGTTTAGGCTTCTTTATAGGCATTTGAAACAAAATACTAAAATGGAATTTTGAGGTTGCTTAGTATTCTGGTTTTGGTATGCAGCTCAAGAAACTTTTTATTTCGGCAAGGCATATTCATGACTATTCAATCACATATTTCATCATCTTTTATCAAAATATGTTAAAAATCTAATTTTAATCCTCACCAAATAGAAGTTTATTGTATAATGCCGTGAGAAGCAAGAAAAATAGATCGAAACTCTTTAATTACAATTGAATACCGAGAAATGATTGAAGAACGCGATCATACCTATTGAATCTTACTAATACCGAAAAGAAATATGCTACTTGTATATAATGTAGTGTTCATAACGGTGTCGACCTCCTCACATGGAAGGGGACCCATTTCGGATATTATATTATTCGAAGTGGGTCCCCCTCCATATGAGGGGGTGGACACCGCATAATGCACATGTAGTATCATCTAACCGAAAATTGGTAGTCAATACATGTTTCACAAAAAAAAGCTAGGAGGATACAGACATGAAGGAAAATTCTCACTTAAGGGGGGCGGGGAAAAAATAATAGTAAAACGCGATTAACTCTAATTTTAACCACCTAATGCAAGACTAAGTGCCAAAAACCGCATATCATTTTATTTATTTATTTTTTGGTGCAATTTTTTAGAGGTTAAATAAATAAATTAAATTAAATGAATAATTATTAATACTTTTATTAAAATAATAGTCTTATTAAAATAATTATTAATAGTATCAGAATAATTAAAATAGATAAATGCCTTATTACATCTAGACTTCGCCTAATGACCTGTCAAACTTTGCGCCTTTTAGAACCTTGTGCTATATTGTCCACTATCACTACTTGTGCTACGTATTATTATTTTTTAAATAATATTTTTCGAGATAAACTAAGAAAGTAATATAAAATTACATTTCTTAAGTGCCTATGGAATTAATGGCAGACAAAAGGGAAAAGAAAAAGATACGAGAAATCAATAAAAAAACAATGAAGAAAATTAAATAATTAAAGCAAGCATAGAATAATGTGTTTGCTTATCTTCTTTGCATTTCCAAATACTTATTCCCCTTATCTTTTCACCCATTACCACTTTATTTAACTTCAAAAGGTTCGAATTCGATGTAAGAAATCGTTACTTTAAACGTAAAGTTGTCTGGAATCACTTGCTTTCTACGCGCCAAATGAGAAATTTAATGCACTATAATACTATAAAGCTCGATCTAAATGAAATTTTTTCATTTTTCCTTTATGATTACAATTTTTTATTATTTCTTCCACTTTATTTTGTCAATTTTGAATTTTCTAAAATAGGTTTGATTATACTTCTAACATTGTGCAATTAAATTATTAAATGCTATAAACTACGGAGAAATGAGAAGAAAATAGAGAAATCAATAAACTTATATTTATTTTATTCAAGTATTTATAGGAAAGAATTACGGTTTGGATACTAAGAGTATTCACTAATTTGTATCTAGTTTGCAATATTGCTCTTGAATGATTCGTTACACAATATTTGTCTCGATAAAAACATCAAATGAGGAGAAAAAAAAAAGTATAGATACTTTGGAGTATTAGAACAAATGCTACCTTATTAAACCTTGTCAAAAAAAAAGTTTGAAAAAGATCCAAACCGTTTAATTTGCCCAACCAAACCATATTTTGCTGTTTGATTTGATTTTAAACCAAGGTTTTAGCGACATAAAAATAACAACTTTCAAACGAGTGAAAAAATGAACGTAGCAATTTCAAATTTCACTATATGATTTAAATTGAAACCTTCTAAACACATACACTACAAAATCAATATATTTATCTCAAAACAAGCTTAAACCAATACAAAATTTTATTATAAAATTTAAACTTGCAATTCATTCATTAATTAAGTAAAATATTATTATTTTCTTGAAAAGCCAATAAACGCTAATTAGTAAGTAAATTTGACGATGTGTAAATTAGTCTAATAAATAATATTTTGTGAGTAAAATAAGTAATAACCCACTCGATTTGATACAAGTGATGGTTTCAAAAACATAGTTTGGATTCGGTCCACCCCTAACGAACACCACCTCCAAATGGTCCTCAAAGTCCCTTAGAGACGACGGCCACGAGCAGCAAATCACCTTGGCATAGAAGATCCATTAATAAACCCAATGAAGCTGTTAGAGATTCATGTACGACTCAATATGCCAAACATCTACGCACACGACAGGGAGGGAAACCCAACTAGCTACCCAGACGCAGAAAATGAACGAGAAAGAAAGGGAATCCAAGAGCAGAAGAATTTAGGACAAAGATAAAATTCTAGTTTGACATAACCCGACACATTTCTCTCTTGGATAAAGCTATATGCCCAACATCTTATAGTCAGCAAGATGTTATAATAAAGCATTATAAGAAATGGAATAGAAAGCCTGTGTTGATTTCTCTGAACTTTCATCATTCGATCAAACTACAAGCAAATTCCATTGCTCTGTGCTTCAAACTCTAGCACATATGCAACAACAATACGAAACTTCAATCATCATTTGATAAATCTATGGACACATCTGCTACAGTTCAACTTCATATTGTTACATAGTTAATAACGTCTTTGCTGAAGCACTTAAGTTACAAATCAACAAGTAGACATTTGGGACGGGTTAGACAAAAACGCAGTAAGTAAGACAGATTCACCACAACCCGGCCAGCTTTAGGCGCGGTAAGTGTTCAATAGTGATAAGCAGGTTGGATTGTTCCTCAGCTATTAGCTTTCATTTAAAATGAATGAATTAGTAATTAACTATGCCACTCCATACTATACACACAGGACTGCCAGCTCCCAATTTGCCGTCTATAGAAGCAATATCATAGTATATGTCACTCATTCTTCACGATACTTCTTTAAGTGCTAGATTCAGCTCCTGTGCAGACTTGGAAATTGAACCACCTCTTCTGCAAAACACAACCCAAGCAGATATCGAATCAATGTGACTTTGTCCCAAATGAAAGCAGTACATGATGAGAATCGCGCACACCTTGAAAGGAGGGGCAGGCAACGCTTGACTTTCTCGAGTTCCACAAAACACATGTTGCAACGTTCCAGCCTTTGGACGAGAGTAAATAGAATTCAGAGGCAAAACATAAAATCAACTGAGTGATATAGCTTGGGGAAAATAAATCAAACCTTTGTTCTGCCTCAATATCCACCCCAACAGGCGATTGTGCCGACAATGAAGAATAGATCATCAAGCCAAATACTCTGACCAGTTTAATCAGCATCTCCAATGAAATATCTTTATGCCTAGTGATGAGCAGTCCATTAGATTTGACATGAAAGGCACCAGCTAGTATTAGATTTTTTAACAATTGCAAAAAAGAGAACTGGTCAAGCTAGATTCACTATGGTATATTATTGTGTTAATAACCCAACCTTTAAACTAAAAAAATGCCAATAAGGAAGCTAATTGATCGTTAAAAGCTAAGGGGTTACTAACCCTAAACTAACTAACTACGGAAGATGCCATGTCTAGCAAAGTAAAAAACTTTGCTAGACACGTCTTATCAGAAATACAGACACGTGGCCCCATCTTGCAAATTTTGTTTCTGCATTTGGCTATCTGATAATAGGTTAATAACTCAAAATGGATACGTATATAAAATATTTATGTTAGGAATCAAACTAGAGCTTCTAGTTCACTAGAAATAATAATATCTATCATAGAATATCTCAATCTCATTGAACAACGATTTAGCTTTGCCAGGAAACCATCTGGTTGAGTTAGTTATCAACCGAGCTACATATAGCCTCTAAATAGTATTCAGTGGATGGAAATGCAAGAAATGGTAAAGAATCATGCAAGAGTTTCGTTTACCTATCCATGTCACTATCAAGTAGTCCTGAGAGCAGTGGCAAAAGACAAGTGCAAAGATCTAATGTGACAATATCAGTTTTTTCTGCTAGAAGGTATATCACATCAGCAAGCACCTGCATTCCAAAGAACAATATGAAGAATCTAAGAGTTCGTTTGCATTGAAAATGTGAAATTTACATTACATTTGTACTGTTACTGGCGAAATAGAGGAAAAATGAACTGTCTTTTCTTTCCCACATACAGAAACAGAAATACAACACTTACACAATGATCAGCCATCTTCTCCAATGCACTAAGGGTCCCTTTGATATCATACCGTTGCCAGTATTTGTGGACTACCTGGCAAAGAGACGAAATCTGATTAAACGGTCCTATAGCTAAATTCCAACAACATTCTTTACGAGACAAGAAATCAAGTTCCTCAAAAAGATCAAAAGATTAATATGGAGAATTTCTTCAAACATGTTATCCCTTATGGATATAATTTACAGATGTTGGTTCAAGAATGAAAAAGTATCCACGAAATAAAACATAAGACTAACTCGCCCCTTTAGTATTAAATGCACTTAAACTTCCAGCAATATTTGCTTATTGATCCTCAATCACATTTAGTCAGGGCTGTTCGTAGGTCGGTTCGGTTCCAAAATTTTCGGGTATTTAATAAATAGACCCATCGGATCCAAATATAATTATGGAACCATTCGGGTTCGGTTCCGTTTGGTTCCATACTATAATTAAGTTTTTTAACATTTACTGCAACACTACATAAATATAACTAATGACATTTCATTCGTAACTTTTACAAATTAATGTAGCCCAATTCAAAAATATATAAATAACTAGCTGTCGAATAACATTAATTCAATGCATACAAATACCAAAAAGTAGATATTAATATTAAAATGTCAGTGATCCATATTAAAAAATTGAGGCACAAGGCTTAAAATTATGAAATGATCTCATTTATTTAATTAATTTATTTAGAAAAATTAAAATAATTTAATTAATTCAATAAAAAAAATTATTTAGTTTCGGTTCTTCGGTTCTTGGTTTAGACCCGAGACCCGACCCATACCCATCGGTTCTCGATTCAGGTACCCGTTCGGGTATTTAACTTATGGAAAACCGCTCGGTTCGGTTCGGGACTTTTGGACACCCCTACATTTAGTAGTTCATTCGATTGGCAACATCCAGATCTTCTATCATAACACGCAACATCGTATTTAAGAAAATGGTATCAACTAAAAGTCCCCCACTCTAATCCTGCCCTCTTGACCATCATAATGAATAAAAAGTAGAATAGGGAACCTATGACATTACACAACAACAATGACCCGCCTATTCTATTACACTAGTTAGAGAAATGTTTCCTATCAGAACAAAAAACATTTGCTCTCAAGTCTCAGCAGCAAATGAGAAGCAAAACTGAACATGAGAAAGCTGCATGCATTATCAGCAGCAATGAGCATCTGAATTATACTTTTTTCCAAAACATATTAACTTCCACAAGTATATTATAACTTCTACTTCAGATACAAGCCCATCTCTACAACAGAAACAAAATGTAAGAGGGAATTTCTTCAATAGTTACTTTGCTTCTATTTTGCTAAAAACATGCTCCAAACCAATTCTCTTCTTCACCGTGACCTTGAATCTAATCATTTAGATAATGAAGTTCACTTTTCAAGGATAACAGTCAGCAAAATGTATGGTTTAGATAGGAGTGGACATGATCCAGTTTACTTCAGGGTTTTTTTTTCTTTTTTTTTTTTTTTTTAATTTAAATTGTATCATACAAAATATACTTACTATTTTGGAGAACAAGTTAGTTCTCGATAAAATAGCAGAACCAGACATTGCATCAGCCATCCTTGTAGCACTTCATTCTTTCTCAGATGATGTTTTACATTTGTGTTGCAGATTAGACTGTTGTTATATTTGCTGAAAAAAGCCAACATTGTAGGTGGTTTCTTTTATGCTGGGGATGCTCCCTACTACCGGAAACATGTCGAATCATGCTCTTTAGGTTCGCCACTTGTAATTGTATTTCAGTTTGGCTTCCTAAACTTTTAACTAAACCATAGAGTAAAATGAGAGTTCGCAACCATGAGAGTTCGCAACTTGTAATTGTATATTTCAGTTTGGCTTCCTAAACTTTTAACTAAACCATAGAGTAAAATGAGAGTTCATCTCTCCTCTTACAGAGTTTCACAAAATAATCTTTTGCTTTAGTTTAATATACTAAAGAAGGCCTTGATCTGCTTACACGCTACTATTTTGGCCTGAAAAGTAACTTGTTGGACAGTGGATAAATCCCAAGATCCTAGTCTCAAGTATGCTATAGGAATGTGCGCTCTAAGGATCTTTCTGAACGAATCAGGTAGATTCTCCACTTCGAAAGTGTGTGGACGTACAGCAGCATGTGAATCTAAGAACAAGGATTTGAAGTAATAGCGATAAGAGGTACCTGTAATTTGGCTAAACGAGACTGCATTGAGCCAACAAATTGTTCATGCTGTTCCATCAAGTCAGCAATAGCATCCTCCTCACTAACGGACACTGATTCGTTTTCGCCAGTTGACGGATAGCCTCTCTGTCATGGTAGACATGAAGATAAACACACAAGTGATACATAATATGGATAGTAAGGTAGAAAGTGCTAGTACCTACTTCTAAATTATGTTACACGAGCTAGAATTTAAACACTGACAAATCAAAAATATCATTACAGTGACTCAAAATGGCCTTGACAAACTTCTAAAGCAATTATCAGAGAACAAAAGGGTCAACATACATGGTAATTGCACGTTTCAACATAAAGTCAGCTTACATGTTACTCATGTAAATGCATATCTTCCTATAAATTATGATGTTATCTAAATTTTGTATTGAAATAGCTGTATATTTGGGGTTAAAAACATAAACTTACGATACCCAAAAAAAATAAAGAAACCAATGAAAGCAGCAATAGCATGGAGAATTGCATTCATTAAATAATGTAGTTAATTAACTTAAAAAATAAAGCAAAATCACCAATGAGCTCCCAAACTAAAATTCAAGCAATAATGATATCCGTTACATCTTGTCAGGAAGTAGGAATGGCAATGGGGCGGGTATGGGACGGGTCGACCATTTCCACCCCGTCCCATCGGGTATTTTTATCACCTTACCTCATTCTCATACCCGGTTAAAGAGGGGTGGGGCCCATTTATTGCCCTATTTATTTTTTATTTTTTGTTTTATTTTTTCCTTTTTATTTTTTTATGTCTTTAGTTAATAAATATTATTACTTTTGTTCAAATTTGTTAAGAAAAACTTATATTTTCTTTAAATATGATGATAAAATTTTTATGTTTGTTCGATAAAAAAACTTAAATTTAAAATTAACTTTAAATTGAGTGGGTAGCGGAGCGGGGACTAAGTTTTCCGTACCCACCTCATACCCGTTTCGGGGCAATGACACTCGCCCCATCCCTGCTCCGTTTGCTCGATTAGACGAGTAATCTCCGTCTCATTCTGGGCAGAACCCCACAGGTATTGGGTTGAATGTGTTTTTTTTTTTTTTTTGTCATCCCTATCAAGAAGGTGAAAAACTAAAGCACCAAGCCATAAAAGGACTAAGAAATTCTCTAATTCCTTTCCACAACTACTACGGACATTGCAACACCCAAAATTTTCTAGAATAAAATTTGTTCTATATGCTATATTCGTTTTTATAATTTTGAGAGTTGACAGACTAAAGTGAAATAGGTATAAAATGTTTTACTTTTCTTAGGTCTAATAATAAGATTTTGATAAAGCAAGTTTTAGTATATTAATATTGGGCTCATTTGGTAGTTCGTATTAAATGACGCAACATGGACTCAAAAAAAAAAAAGGTAATTAGATAAGTTAGGCCCAAGATACTGAAGTCCAAAGAAATTAACTTTAAATGGTTCATTTAAAGTTGGTTGATGATTTAGATTTCCATGACATCCATGATTCGTGTAGAATAAAGATTAATTGTAAATTATAATCCTAAATTAATTTTGATGAAGTTCAATGGTAATCCTATTTTTTGATAGCAATTAATTTTTAATTATGATCATATTCTATTCGTGATAAGTGTTAATCATACATTTGATATATTTTAGACTTCAGTATTTTTTTTTATAACCGTGGATGTTCGGGTGAGCTTGCGACCACCTCGACTAATCCCACAGGCCCTGAAGTTTACAGTTGGGTACTCACCTCAGTGGCTCTAAGGGGACTCGAACTGGTGGCCATTAGGGAGCAAACCCAAAACCTGACCAATTGAACAACCTCTCAGGGTTAGTTCGAGACTTCAGTATTGTTATCTAATTAAATTAGGAACTATTAATTCATATTAATTACCTTTTTCCTAACCTTCCACGTGATGTCTTATTAGAAAAGCATTAGTGGAGAACAACCAAAACACTACCTTTTTAATTTTTTCAATTTGCATACTAGTTTTCCCATTCCAAAAGTTGCCCTTGTTATTCTATCAACATATTATATTGAAGGGGTAATTATGATTTGTAGATAATCATGACTCTAAAAAGTGAGACCTATTTGACTAGTGGAACACCTATTGTACCAAAACTCTATGGTCTTTTTCAACTATAAAATTTCATGTTAGAGGCCTCATTATTCACCACAGGAGATATTATACATACACGGTAAAAGAAATCGAATAATATTATCGTATAGTATATTTCATTCATACAAGGCGAAGAGAGAAAAGAAAACGACGTGCATTATTTTACATTCCTTTACAACTTTTTTCAAATCTATGTAAGATAATTATGTGCAAGTGGTTTATTTCTTTATACGTTTATGTATTCAATTAAATATGCATGAATTGTCAGTAGACCTTCAAGTTCTTTATAAAGAGATATGTACTCCTTCGGGAATTTAAGATGACCTAAGATGGGTATCTCGCTTGATCGCCGATATACTCCATAAGAGAAGAGTGGTATGAAGTATTTATTTTATTGTTATATAATTGTGTATGGAAACTTCACGTATCTTATTGAATATTTTCAAAAACTCACTCTTACAAAAAATTTATAGGTTAGTTCGGGTCGATTGAATTTGTAGCATTATAGTAATGCGGACTGTCAAGAGAATTTGAAGAAATAAAATTATTAAATTTTCTATCTTTAATTGATTAATTGGTTTCATTTTTATTTTTATTTTTTTGTTATAACCGTAGATGTCTAGACCAACTTGCGCACACCTCAACTAATCCCACAGGGCCCTGAAGTTTACGGTAGGGTACTTACCTCAGTGGCCTTGAGGGAACTCGAACCGGTAACTATTGGGAAGTAAACCCAAGACCTGAGTACGTTTATTTCGAACAACAAAATTTTAATGTTTAGTTGAAGTTCATAGATAATCCATATTTTTATTAAATAAATTATTTTTATCGTTCCGTATTTAATATAAAGAAATTGAGTTTTTGGTATCACTCCAAGGTTTATGAAAATTTGGGGTGTTGCAGTATTTATCTGCTTACCCCCAGTCCCATTTATTTTTCTTTTTTCCCAGATAAATTTCTCGTCCCCTTTCTCTCCGGCAAATTTTAGCCCCAATTTCAAAAGTCCATTAATCAGAGACTTTGCATTGAAGGTAAAAAGGAATTAAAAACATCATTGGTCAAATGTGTTATATGAGCAAAATTGAAGTAGGCATTTGAAGGAACTACTCATTACTCTACCAATCCCCCTTAGAGTTTAGAAATACTATTACGAAAATAGAATAGTGAATAAGACCCAGAATCAAATGTTAAAAAAGTTAGTTGGAGTGTACTTACAGAAGGTAAGTTTCGAGAGAGACCACTTGAAGCTAGAACTGCATGATTCGATATTCTGTCTTTCTTCTCCCAATTCGCAGCAAGTCGTGTTCTACCTAAAGTTGGTTCAGAACAAATAGCCATACTCATTAATCATTAAGAAAAATGTCATTAATTGCTTGCTAAGGGGGTGTTTGACACCCATTTTAGTAGAAAAATGTGTTTTTGAATAGTGATTGATGGAAGAATGTGTGGTTAAAAAGTAAGGAGAATTTTTAGGTTTATGTGTAATATTATTTTATTGATAGAATGTGTGGTTGAAATGAAGAAAGAGAATGAGAAAAAAATGGGTGCCAAATGGGGGCTAAAGCATCCATTAGAAAGGTAGTTATACCTCCTTTTTTACTTTCCATGAGAGATGTATCCCCATGCATGTTGTTCCCACAAAATTCATCTGCAACCAAAAGAAAAACTGATTACCAAAACAAGTAAAGCAAACAATTTATCCACAAAGATACATGGCAGACTAAAAATAAAAAAATCCAACGACTATCAGTTAATAATACAACAAGAATGGGTAACAAAGAAAACGACAACCAGTTGGACATAATCAAAATTAGTACCTAGGGGGCGTTTGAGCCCCATTATTTTTGAAGAATGTATTTTGGAATAGTAGATTGATGGAGAACGTGTGGTTAAAAAAATGAAAAGTTTTTGATTTGCGTGTAATATTATTTTAATGAAGAATGGGTGGTTGAAAAGAAGCGAGGGGAAAATGTATTTTGGGAAAATGGAAATCAAACATCCCCCTAATAAAAAAAACCCATCAACTCCAACAAGAAAATCCATGTGCTTTGACCTGTGCCAAATAAGGCCTCATTGTAGGTGTGATGGTCCATAATACAACCAGTTTTATAATGAGCCTTGACGAGGTATTACGTGACAGCATCAACTGCTGCATTTGACAGAGATGTAGCACATATTCATAAAGTGACTGGAAGACAAGGCTGGATAAGACAAGATGTAGCACATATTCATAGAGTAGATCACACGAGGTGAAGGATGAGATGAAAAGGAAGACGTACAACTTTCACGCTGGCATGTGGCTAGAGCGTCGACCACCGCATTTGTTTCAATTTTTTCAGAAAGCATACGTTTATCATCCTTGGCACTTCTCTCAGCTGCAGGAACCCCAATAATTGAGCCCCTAACTTCAGTAAAAGGACTCCTATTTGAAACATCACTAGAATCAATAACCTTTGGGGCCTCACTTTCAGACAATGAAGAAATAGTAGACGTCTCCAAGTCATCTCTGACAGACGAAAATTTTCGAACATCTGATGTTTTTGACTGCATGGATAGTGGCAGCGTTCTAAGTGTGGCTCCTTCTTTTCTTTGTTCAGCAGCCTGCTCTATTCTCGGATTATTTCTAGGTACAACCACAGGTATAACCTCTGATCTGTTGAATACTGAAATGGCTGTTGACTGGACCTTTATAGAATGCCTCTTGGGGGCTGTCGCATTGGTAACTGCCATTGAATTGATTTGAGTGGTTCTTGGAACAACACTGAGATTTCCCCTTTGTGGAGTTGCAGGGGCATTTACTGCAGCTTCATGCAGCACATACAATGTCAACATATTAAGAATCAAATTCGGTAGAGAAAGGAAATTGGACGGTCAAAAGGATAAACTACCCAAATTAAGCTGTTGAAGAAGTCTAAAAGAGAATAATCTGAAAAAAGGTTACTAAATAAACCACAAATCCTAAACGAGACATACTAAAGGATAGCTTACATGCAAGAGATTTAGAGTCCCCATTCAGATCTGAATTCTGTGAGACAGAAAGCCTTGCAAGAGGTCTAGTTTCCTTCGCAGAATCAGAATTTTGTGAAATGGAAAGCCTGCCCAAATTGCCCTCATTAGTGTCCTCAGTTAGTATGGTGGACCCACCAGAATTAGATTTACGCTCTGAGTTGTTCAATCGAGCAGCGCTACCAATTTCATATGGTTCAATACGCTGCCAAAATCATATGGTTGCAAAATAATCATTAATTCAAATATCAAATAAGAATAAGATCAGTGGACATACTGAAAAATAATAATAATAATAAATCATACCGATATGTCTACAACCCATACTCCAACACAACTTTGGTTATATGAACATCCAAGAAGCTTCCCGTCATGAACATTGAGATCTGATAATCTGGACCACCCCACATCTACAGTATCATGACATCTAATTGGTTCCCATGAAAAGACCTACGACAACAAAAATTAGTAGAGAAAAGGTGAGACAAGTGACAATACTTCAATCAATTATTTCCCAATAAACATAAAGCATGCAAAAGCATACCTTCAAGTTCTCATGCAAGCCACAAAGAAGAGTTCTCCCATCAGGATTAAAGGTCATACAACGCACTCCTGTGGACTGGTTTGAAACAATTAAAAAGTAGTTATTTCAAACTCATCTGATAATTAAGAAGGTTAGTTTTAAACTTTGAAGGCAACAGCAAAAATTGTGGCCCATTTTAAGCTATAACAAGCAAAGATTAGTAGGAGAAGATATCAATGACATCAAAGAACAGATACCTCAGGCCCAGCTGAACCTATTAGTTCAAAAGTTTCAAGATCCCAGAACTTAACAGTCCTGTCAGCTGAACCTGCCAAAAGAAAGGTCATTAAGTATTTTATTAGGAGATCAGTAAACGCAACCTTGACTATAGATGTAATTGAATGAATATATATATGGCAGTCTAGAGGTCTACAATAAACCCTACATTTTTAAGCTCAGAAGTATCTATTGCCACAACATAAGATGGGTGAAAGTTGATTTTCTACAGCTTCAAAGGTAAAAAAGAGACAGTTGATTCTCAAACAGTGTAATATAGGTTCGGGAGTGAGTTTAAAAAATGAAGACCTCAAGTTTCTGCCTGTCAGAAAGTAACCATCTCAGATTTCTATGCATGTTAAGCCTTTCAACCAGACTGAGGGGAAAACGAGTGGATATCACAAACTAAGATCCTGATACGCAGCAACCACATTAAGGGTGACAAAAATAAACTAATGTAGCAGACTTCAAGAACAGCATGATTGTGGTTATGAAAATCAATAAGTGAGTTCGCAAGGGGCATAAATGGATAAGGAAGTGAAAATTTGTATGAAAGCGTGATGTAGCTTTAAAATCAAATAACATAAAACTTTATGCTCCATCTCTATGTCCTGCCTTCACAAATGTAATAGAACATTTTCAAAAGCTAAGAGTGGTGACCCTCATTTTTGTAGTATCTTTATGTTTAGCAGCTTGTTTTGGTTATCCAAATTTACCTGAAACACATCAAGTCACAAATAATTTATAGACAGTCTTACGAAACTCAAAGAGATTCTAACAACTCTCAAGATATGTAAAATACTCCCCAGCATAAAATGGCAAACAGGTTTAGGAACATTTTACAGCATCCTAGAGCTATTTTGGCACATGGGTTTGTGGGACTCTAGGCAGTAGGCATTAATGTCTTCTCACTTCTTATTCTATCTTCTTCCTATCATATTTTTCATCTTTGCACTAAGATACAAATTCAGCCAACAGTATCTGGCATTGAAAATTCTATTCAGAAAAGCTAATCCAGTCTTATAAAAGGCACATAACCTGAATCACGGTTTAAATTATAGATAATTGATAAGTTCTAAAGAATCAAAAAGAAAGGGAAACTTCCAGAGAAGTTTCCGAAATGCAATGGTTTACGTATAAAATTGACAAACTATTCCACTGTCTTTCAAATAATGGTTTAAACTTCATCACTTGAAGAATGGAACATAAATATTTCAATATAATCTATACTGATAGTAATTGTTTGTAAGAAAAATAAAAAATACAATTGGTTTTTATTTTAATTCCTATAATTTAAAAATTACTCTTCCGTCTTGTCTTTCCATCCTCTTAAATTGAAATGTTTATGCTGTTTTGATGGCTATGTGGCAAAACTTTGCCAAACCACCATCAGTAGTACTGCTGTTCAGGGCCCTCAACAGGTCCACCATTGTGATTTATCAAATTTTTAAGTTGATCTATGAACCAGTAATATGACATGTACAGTTGCTGAAGTAGCAAATCAAAAATGTTGGCAGACACCATACTATTGAGAACATTAGTTTTGCAGATCTATCAATTCAACGACTATAGTTTCCAACCTGTGGCCAGCAAAAATTCATGGGGATGGAAATCAATGCATTGAACCTGGCCCTCATGACTTTTGAACTCATGCAACAGCTTGCCCGCAGTTAAATCCCACAGCTGTACACAGGAATTTATAAGGGCTGAAATCGTAAAAAGGCTTTGTACCAGAATTGAAGAAAAAGGGATATAAACAACAATGTTAAGAACATCGATAAATAATATACATAGACTTATATTAGTATGCTAGCAAAAACAAGACATTTGACCATGTGATGATGATTTAAACGTGGAAAAAGAGAGTACAAAAAATACACCAAGATGCATTGCAGTTGAATGTTTTCAAATTCCCCCATCTCTCCTAGATAAATCACAGGCACAATGATGGGAAACCAAAAGGAAAAAGAACACCATGAAATTGAAAGATCTAACCTTCACGGTGTTGTCCTCTCCACCAGACACCACCCAGCGGCCATCGGGTGTAAACCGGATGGCATTAACACCCCGTGTATGACCCTTGTATGTATGTAAACACCCTTTTCTTCGAATATCCCATATTTTTAGATTTGTGTCCAGAGATCCAGATGCAAAGAACTCCCCAAAGGGATGGAAGTCCAACGATATACAATTCGAGCGATGACCAGTGAGAGTGCGAATAACTATAAATCACACAAAAAGCAAAGTCAAACATAAAGTGATTTTCTTCTGTTTGAAAGGAATGATAAAATACAACTCGTAATGTATAAATAAATGGGTTACAGAATGTATACTCTTAGCCTCCTCTAGATCCCAAAGCTTAATTGTACCACTTGCTGCTCCAGCAGCTACCAACACCTCCGAAGAATCAAAGCTTACGGAATCAACTCCACTAGAATGACCCGACAAACTCTAGCCAATGAACCACGGGTACAATAAACAATGAGAAAAGATAAGGGGCAAGGTGTCATTATTGACAATGCTTCTACAAATATAGTGACAGCCAGAAAAATGGATAAAATAGTTGAATTGTATGAAACAAGAATCTATCAGATACAGCAATCCATAGTTTAATAATGAAACAAGGAGTGGTTCCCTTAAGCCATAAAAAAGGTGATGCGGGTGTAATAAATGAGATTAAGAATCATCCACAGGTTAAGTTATCATACTGCCTGCAAGTGGCCACAGTTCGAGTCCAGATAGGGGTTGAGAAGGCGAAGGGTTTGCCCTCTGTTATGCAGTTTGTAAACCCAAAAAAGTACAGTATAACATAAGAAGGTTGAAACAAGGTATAAGAAAATATCGAGGCCCCAAAAAAAATGTAAAATGAGAATTGAACTCACCTGTATGGCATTGGGCTTGCCAATGGCCCAAAGGTTGACCTTATGATCTTCTCCTCCAGTCACAAGAACCCTTGATGATTTCCTCCCAATCTTTAAGCAGTTTACACTTGAAGAATGAGCTACAAATTCCTCTGAATATAACATTAAGGCTACCAAACTAACAGTTCAGCTATACAGTTTAGTGTTTTCCATTAATTGTCATCTCTTATTGTGGTATATGCAATGTTTCACAGCTGAGGCCAGAAAAACCAGAAGCTGCACGTGATACCCCTGTTTCTCAGTGATTCAAAGATTGTCATGCTCTTATTAAAGGGCAACTCTAGCTAATTTTACTAATGGTTTGACTTAAAAGATTTTGTTCATCTACTCAATCTTGCAGCCATTCCAGTTCAATTTCTTCATATTTGTGAACAGTTTCACCCACGGGCTCCCGGTTAGCCATTTGCCAATATCAATTCTTAGTTCTTCCCAATCTTCAATGCAATCAATTTTAAATGCCTTATCACCAAAAAAAAAAAAAAAATGAAAAACGGAGAGGGTAGGGAAACCCCGAGAGAAAAGAAGAAGAAATATTCAATTTGGTATTTACTCATTCCATACAATTAATTCCTAAACACAACTCCTCGACTTAAGCACACTACATCACACTATCAAGAGAAGTCTTTGGTAATAGAAAAAATGTTTAACTAAAAATGTAGTCCAAGCAAAACACAAAATGCCTTAACATCAATAATAATAAAATTAATAATCGGAAACAGAATAATGTGATAAAGCCCAAAAGTTTCTTTCCTCTAGATCCATTCAAATTCACCGCAGTGTCATTTTCTCGATTTGAATTTAATATTCGAAAACATTAATAAGAAAGAATGAAGTAAAAAAGGATACGTAGCTTATAAGCACGTTTGGTGGTGGTCGTCATTTGCAAGTCTGAACAATCGGGGAAAAAAGAATACGAAGCGGCAGAAAACCCTAGCACAAACTCCAGCTCTGCAGAAATGGAGAAGACGCCGTAATACTGTGTTGGCTCATTTCAGATCTCAAAATGCACTTGCCCGCACTTGCATCGATTTGAAATGTTACACTTTTGCTCTGCATTCACGCCATATCGTGAGAGTACAAAATTTACTGTGAAGAAATGCGCCCAGTTAGTCTGAAATCTTTGAATCTCTCTCAGTTTTCTTCAATTTTTACTCGATGAAACAGAAAATATGAAGCTGAAAGAGTAATTTTAGCAGAAAAGGTGAATTTGCGAAAAATCAAACAAGCTTGGAGAGAAAGAGGTGGGAGGAGGGTGGGAGAAGAAGAGAAATTGTTTTCAACATCCCTGCTTCATAATCACAGAAGTGAGAAGACAACAATAAGGTGAGTTTGTCCTCCCTTATGAACGAAATATTTTACACATAAATTAATTACTATAGCATTTTTCGGTGAAGATTGATTACTCTATAAAACAATGTTTTGAAAAATGGTAGACAAACAGTGGCTAAACCATAAGTCTACTAGTTAAGGGTATGTTTGACCCATGTTATTTTGGAATGATGTATTCTGAAATAGTAGATTGATAGAGAATGTGCTGTTGAAAAAGAATGAAAAGTTATTGATATGATGAAAAATAGTATTTTATTGAAGAATGTGTGAGTAAATAAAGGGTAATTGGCGCAATACAACTCTAAAATTTACATGTTTTATGTAATATAATATAATCGTAACATTTTCATTTCGGTGCAATACTCTATTAGAACAATCGAACCATGTGGAATATAATATTTTTGTCCTTTTATTTTAATAAAACTTTATGAATGACAAATTTACCTTCCTCTTCAAATAAATAATAATAATTGTAATTATAGTCCAACGCTTTTCAAAAAAAAAAATACAAATGAGTCACAATTAAAATAATAAAACAATTGTTCTAGTGACATGCATTGACCACAATATTTTCGTGTCATTTTGTACAAAAATAATGAGACTATGACCTAACTTGTGGTATTATGACTTATAGATTATATGCCCGTAACATTCAATCACAAACTGTGACAATCTATCTACATTAATTAAAAAGAAATGATTGAAAATAAACTTTGAATATCAATTTTACCCTCTTCTTTTACGTTTGACAACGATGGGTTAATTATGAATGCATCATAATGGTTAGTAGGTAATAATTATATTCCAAAAATAATTATTTTTTTCATGGTTTAAAAATTATTTTAAAAAAATCAATAACTACTTTAATTTTTACATTGAATATATTTAAAAAAAATTAATGCTCTAATGTTAAATAAATTAAATCAATAAACTTTCATTTTAATCGATTTTTTTCTCAATAAATTTGAGGTTGACTAATGAGTCAATAAAAAAAATTATTTTTTCTTCCCAAATTTTCTTGTTTGAAATGAATACTATAAAAAGGTTTTGTATTAATTGAAGCCCATATTATGCCCCTGTTTGAAACCCATTTTGGGAGAAATAGAAATTTTAGAATAATGATTGATGTGAGAATGTGTGGTAGAAAAGTGATAAAAAGTTTTTGATTTGTGTGTAATATTATTTTATTTGGAGAATGTGTGATTGAAATGAAGAATGAGAATGAGAATGAGAAAGAAAAAGAAAAATTAATGGGTGCCAAACAGGGGACATATGAATTAACTATGTATTGCATCGCATTACTAAAAAGTCCTCAATATACCATTATTTTAATCTCAATTATTATTTTTTAAAAAGAAGACCATTTTGAACTGCAAGCATTTAAAGCTAAAGGCACGTTTGGTTTGTATAACATATTCAGTTTTGAATTTTAAGTTCATTTTCAATTTTCTGTTAGGATCCGTTTTAAAACTGTTAAAAATGTGTTTAGTTTCATTTTGAAAAATTATTTTTCAAAACAGAAAACTCAAAAAAACGTTTGATTTGAAAATTTGAATTGTTTTATGACATTATATTCAATGAAATTTGATTATTCAATAAAAAAAATTATTTTATGTTAATATATTATTAAGTAATATATACATTTAAAGTTGGTGAATATTACAATATTTTTTTTCGATGCGAAAGTAAAATAAAAACAAATAATAAATTGAGTTCAGAATATATGAAATAAAAATTCAAGAGGAAATAATTTTCTATACATCTATGTTTTATAATGATCATTGACAAGGCTTTAGGATAAAACCGTATATACTGTTAGAATATATATTCCTGAACATGTATTCTCTTATGGAAAACTATATGACACACTCTCGCAGAGTTTCAATGTAGCAACAAAAGTGGTGGTAAAAACAAAAAATAAAAAGAAGAAAAGTTATGAGACGTTAAAAAAAATATTATATACAAAGAAGAGTTATTGTAACGAAAATGTCACATTTCACTTTATTAACATTTTATATTAAATAAATAATTTCATAAAAAAATTATATTCATATATATTCTTTTTAACAATTTCAATATTTCTTTACCAATATCAATTACACCAATTATTTCAAAAAATGTATCAGTACTTCAAAATTATTGCGCATATCATTCATCATATACATAAGACGAGTGTTGAAAACCCTTGACATCCGTGCATAGCACAATCATCTTAAAGAAAAAGAGTCACATTCTAATTTCTATGAGATTATTCTTAACATTATTTTTTTCCCTACATTTCTAGTAAGTCAAAACTCAATTCATATTTTGAAAATAAAATCAAAATATAATTTATGCACATTATTTTGTCAGCGGGATATTTGCTGAATTTTTTTAAGTGTGCAGGAAAATCTCACGGAATTAATACAATTGTCTCCAAGTGATTCACAGTTGCCAAAAACAAATCTTAGTAGAGATAATACAGTTTGTCTCCCTGTGGTCAGCTGTTGCTGAAAACTGTTTTTTGGCAGCAACTAATTATAGGGAGATAACTGTATTAATTTTGTGAGGATTAGTTTTTTAAAACAACTAATCACGTGGAGACAATCAGTGGCGGACCCAGAGTTTCGAGTCAGCACGGGCGACCGTCGATCATCGTCGCAATAAAATATTAAGAGCCCCATTTGATACCCATTTTTTTGTTTTTGTTTGCAAAAAAATGTATTTTGAAATAGTGATTTGATGGAGAATGTGTAGTTAAAAATAAAAACTTTTTTGAATTTACATATAATATTATTTTATTGAAATACATGTGGTTAAAAAAAGAGAGAAAAATATATTTTTTAAAAAAAAATGGAATAAAATGATGTATATAATTTAAATATAACAATTATTTTGTTCAAAATGAAGATATATATTTTTGTTATAAAAATGAACAATATTTACCAAATGATATTGTGCCCTAATTTTGTATAATTTAGCATGGTTCAAATTTTTTATAATTGCATTACAATCGTTAATATATAACATGTATTATTTTGGCAAATTTGAAATCAAATTTAATGAGTGCCATATTGGTCAAGTGGTCACCATCTTAGGGAGAGGTTGCGGGTTCGAATCCCCCTCCCTTATTACAATTAATTTTGGGCAAAAATTGGTAAAATTAAACATATTTCACAAAAAAAATGGTTGCCAAAAGGATTCGAAATCAAAACCTCACATGGAGAATATGGGCTCTTTGCCAACTGAGCTACAAGACACAAGTATAAACAAAGCAGCTTACTATATATATAATGTAAAGCTTTTATTCATTTTCAAAAAAAAAAAAAAAAACTATTCCGGCGGATCCAGCACAGGCGGCCGCCCGGGCTCGCCGGGTGCTGGGTCCGCCCCTGGAGACAATTCTATTAATTATGTGGATAGCTATTGTTAGAAACTGCTTTTGGCAACAACCAATCACAGAGAGTCAATTGTATTGATTATATAAGGATTTTTCTGGTAAGTGTAGCAGAGTTCATATTTGTTAGTATTATGAACGAATGGATGATTCAACTGAAACAAATTAAAGTTTGGTTACTAAAATAAAGTTCGGTTAAAAATTTGAATGGCCAATAGTTTCATCGAAATAAATTAAAGTTTGGTTACTAAAGTAAAGTTTATGTTAGAGTTTTAAGTGGCCTGTAGTTTTTTATTCTGTCGGTTATTACACATTTGTGTGGCTGGAAATGGCAGTAATAACTGGAAGTCCATAGCAATCTACATGTTATATCATAATGTGGTTCGTATTATACGAGCAGCATGAAAAATGCAAGTTCGATACTAACAATACCTAGAGGGGAGGTGAATAGTTATTTACTGCTGAATTAAAAACAAATATGAATTAAACAGCAACAAGTCGTTTTTAATTCTTATCTAGATGGTTAACCAAACAATTCAATTTATCCTATGTTGAATTACCGCGTTTGAATGTGATAAACACTAAAACATAAAGCAATAAAGAACACAAGAATTGTTCACGGAGAAACCCAACTGGAAAAATCTTCGGGCACTTTGCTAGTCAATCTACTATAATCGTTTTAGCACTTACAGTCTATAAGACTAGACGACGACACGAACTATCTGATCTACTAACTGCAATTCTAACAGCTCCCTTGAATTCTGTGCTCCTCTGCACCAATTCCAGCTGTAATAATCAACGCTTTCCTGGAATTCCGTTATCCTGCAGCAGCCCTAGCTTGGTCAAATCGTCTATCTCATGTAGATCACGAAAAATAATCCGTTCTTCACATATTGTAACTCAGTCGCCTTTCTTGATCTTCAGCACTCTCCGACGAATATATAGGAAGTTGGTTTTTGTTATTTGGTATTGGATTCGATATTTTCCTGACCAAAACACTCAAGCAAGATGAAGGTTGAAAGAAGTAAACAATAGATCTCTCACAGATAAAACTCTCTTAACTATCAACATTCTGAATTTCGTTCTGAACGTGTTCTGGTATTTATAAATAGGTCAAGAAAACCATGGGTCAGGAAAAAAGCCTTTAAAACGCGAAAATAAAATTTCTCGTATAAAGTTGTCGCTCGAGCGAGAGGCCAGAGACAGTCGAGCGACAAGGTGTCGCTCGAGCGAAAGAGGGGCGACGGTCCAGCGACAGTGTTTTTGCTTTTGTAGCTCGAGCCAAACCCTGGTCCAGCGAAAATCTGCGCCATTTTCTCCTTCTTTCCAAACTCGAAACCTTAGACCTATTCAACTAACTTTTGCCATATTTGCACATTACTCCTTGAACTTTTATCAACTATCAATCTAAGTTCTTTTGTCTACAAAATAAGCCAATTACAAAATTAACTAAAACCTAACAAACCCCCCATTTGGCAATATGTGACAAAACACTATACTATGTCAAGGCAGTAATAAAAAATAAAGTTACAGACTCAAAACAATAACACGCATATACTACAATCTGTCTTGAACTAATGAGCAGTACCTTTTTTCTGAAACAGACAACTCAAGTACTCGGTGTAAAATATGTGAAAAATAGGATCAACAATAAACACAATTCAATTGTGAGTGTCATTTGAGCAAATGTAAACAAATGTAACTCATATAGCATATTATTTAGTTTTATATTACAAGCTAAATTAAGACACAGTATCAATGCAACTCAACTTATCAAAACGAAACATTGACACTACTAAAACATCAAAAACTTAATTTAGCAAAATCGAATCAAACAAATATGCATGTGCTCCCCCTAACTGCAAACTCTCAATGTGTTTAAGCAGTAGGTAAATGTATCTATGTCTCTCCCCAACGACCCCTTAAGATATATGACAAAAATGTAAAAATCAATGCAATGTATATCAAGTCAAATATCAATATATATCTATGTTTCGCCCCAACGACCCCTAAAGATATATAATGATGCAAATCACTAAATGTAAATCAGTTTAAAAAAAAATTATTAGAAATCCAAGCAAATTTCAAAATATTACATCCAGATTTGTAAATGATAACCATCAAGTAAGCTCGTAAATCTAGATATATATAAAAAATTGTACAAGTCAACTACTCCCCTTCAAACTATACATACTGCCAACAAAACAATAATGTACTCCTTTTTTTGTCATAAAATGACAAGGGAAGAGCCTACCATCTATATAGCCCCAGCAGCATCATCAAAGTCCATCCTCACCTCAGAAGCATCATCGTCCCAATGGCGACGAATACATGGTAAACCACGATGAATGTAGCCAACAGCACCCCGTAGTGTAGCAAACTCGGTAGTATGGCGATCAACGGTGGTGCGAAGCTGGGTAAGCTCAGTCATCATCCCAGTCTCTGTTGCTCGATCATCTGTCCCAAAAGAGCCACAGAAGGATCAACGGGAACAAATGAAATATCAATAGGTAGAGGAATCGACTCAGAAAAAGGACCCGAAGTAGATGGAGGAGGCACCGAACCAGAAGTAGAAGGAATGTCGATGGACTCAGGAGCGGTAGCAAAAGAAGAAAATCGGAGGGGTTAAAAGAGATCAGGTCATCAATAGGATCGACCGGCACAGTGGGATCAGCCTGAGGCTGTGCGGGCACAGAAGAGGAAGGAGCATGTAACCTGCTTTGGGCAATAGTGGTATGGCCAATCGGTCAAGACGCCACAGCGATGGCAAGTGGGTACAAAACTCGACTCAGACACATATGAACTATGAAATCAACCTTGAGGGGCAGTGGTCGTACAAGACCTAAGTGTCCTACGTCCTAGACACGCTCAGCTCTGGAATCACGAAATCTAGCAATGTGTGGCTGAGTAGAAGTATGAACGAAAGAAGTCTTAGAGGTACTGACAGAATTGGAACTGTTCTTAACATAACCTAGACCTTATCTATCACCAGCAGACTTATTCATCCCAAGCAATTGTCCAGTTTCTGCGAGCCACTCGTGAATGATTGGAGTTGAGCATTGGATTTATCAATATCAAAAGTTAATTATTTAACTTTGTTCTCCAAGTTTTCATTAACGAGTTTCAACTCACTCACTCTCTTGATTGAGTCTTAAAGGTCACTCAACAGTTTTTCACGTTCAAGTTCAAACTCGTTCACCTTTTTCAGAACGACTTTGTTGACCTTTTTGATTTTGAGACTCTTCTCAAACAGTTCACGATAGGACTCGTGAATATCCGTCTTATCATCGAACTCTTCAGCAGACTGCTCACTCTCATTCTCCTTATCCCCATTCTCATTCTCACGTTCGGATTCGATAACAGCAATCGAGGTGAAGGCCATAAATTTTTGTTCATCCTCACCTCCGGAAGTCTCATACTGAGAATCGAAATCTGACTCCTCATCACTCATTGTCAGAGCTAAAGCCTTACGCCTTTCTTTATTCAAGCTCCTATTCATATTAGGACATTCATTCCTATAGTGACCGAAACCCCTGCACTCGTGGCATTGAACAGATAGAGATTTCTTCACGAGAGTCTTAGAAGCGTTTCTCTCACGCTTACCTCTCAAGAGTTTATTAGAGACTTCACTGTTACGCTCTTGAGACTTCTTCATATTCCTCATCGCCTTTTGAAATGTTTTAACGAAATAAGCAATTTCGTCGTCCCTAAATGTCTCGGTGTTAATGGACTCACTCTCAACTTCGCTAACAGTGTTTATGGCAATGGATTTAACCTTTTTGTGAGATGGTGAGTTCATACGTTTGAAGTGATCCTACGAGTTCCTCAATTTTAACATCATCCAAATTCTTACTTTCCTGTATCGCAGTTACCTTCGACCTAAATTTCTATAGCAATGATCTAAGGACTTTTCTAACAACTTTCGACTCTGGGATCCTTTCACCGAGGTTAAAGCTCGAATTTACAATGTCATTCAACTTAGCATAAAAACTATCAAACGTTTTATCCTCAGCCATCCTTATCTCTTCAAACCTAGATGTCAACATTTGCAGTTTAGAGTTCTCAACAGTTTTAGTTCTCTCGTGTGTGATTTCTAGAATATCCCAAACTTCCTTAACAGTTTTACAATCGATACATGCATAAACTCCTCAGCAGATACAACCATGAACATGGCATGAAGACCCTTGTTGTTCCAACTACACTCATCCAAATTCGTTTTGGTCCACAAGGAAATAGCAGTGGATGTAACTACACCATCAATAGTTGTTGAAGGCAGAGTCCATCCAGTTTGTATAGAATTCAAAACGCGTTCATCCAATGCTTTAAGAAAAGCTCTCATTCGAACTTTCCAATAAGCATAATTGCTTTAGTCCAAAAACGGAGGTACGGACAGTGACTGACTCATCTAGACTAATCAAATAAGGGTTAGGAATCGAAATAAGGCTCTAATACCAATTGAAAACGCAAGTTCGACCCTAACAATACCTAGATGGGTGTGAATAGGTATTTAATGCGAAATTAAAAACAAATATGAATTAAACAGCAACAAGTCGCTTTTAATTCATATCTAGATGATTAATCAAACAATTCAATTTATCCTATATTGAATTACCGCGGTTTGAGTGTAATAAACAGTAAAACATAAAATAGTAAAGAACATAAGAATTGTTCATGGAGAAACTCAACTGGGAAAAACTCTGGGCACTTTGCTAGTCAATCCACTATAAACGATTCAGCACTTACAGTCTACCAGACTAAACGACAACACAAACTATCTGATCTCCTGACTGCAATTCTGACAACTCTCTTGAATTCTGTGCTCCCCTGCATCAATTTCAGCCGTAATAACCAACACTCTTCTAGAACCCCGCTATCCTACAGTAGCACCCATCTTGGTAAAATTGTCTATATCCTGTAGATCATGAAGAACAACATGTTCTTCATAGACTAGAACTACAGTCACATTCCTTGATCTTCAACACTTTTTGACGGATATGTAGGAAGTTGGTTTTTGGTATTTAGATATTGGATTCAATGTTTTTCTGACCAAAACACTCAAGCAAGATGAATGTTGAAAGAAGTAATCAATAGATCTCTCACAGACGAAGCTCTCTCAATTATAAACCTTCTGAATTTCATTCTGAACGTGTTTTGGTATTTATAGATAGGTCAAGAAAACCATGGGCCGGGAAAAAAACCTTTAAAACGCGAAAATAAAATTTTCGTATAAGCTCGAGCGAGTGGTTAGCGACAATTGAGTGACAGGGTGTTGCTTGAGCGAATGAGGGGCAACGGTCCAACGACAGTGTTTCTACTTTTGTAGCTCGAGCCATAACCTTGCGATAGTCCAGCGAAAATTCGTGTCGTTTTCTCATTTATTCCAAATTGGAAACCCTAGACCTATTCAACTAACTTTTGACATATTTGCACATTACTCCTTAAACTTTTATCATCTATCAATCTAAGTCCTTTTGTCTACAGAATAAGTCAATTACAAAATTAACTAAAACCCAACACAACAGCACGCACTACACAATCCATATTGCACTTTGAATATCTTGTTATATATTGTTCAAATATAGTGAACCTCTATTTGGGCCAATTACTTGATAAAATGGAATGCATAAAGTGTGTGGAAGAAATTTTGCCCATGCGTACACATGGCTTGTTTCCGCAGGAACTGAGGCTAAAATGCTTCTATCATGTGTACGCATGGATTGAACTATACGTACGCATAAGGTTAAAAACCAGCCGTTGACTAGTTTTTCAACTTGAAACGTGGTGTCATTTTGGATGGAAGATTACCACTTTTCATCATGTTTTGGCACCATTTTGCATTGTATTGATTGAGATCTATAGGTAATTAATGATCAATACAAGATATATTAAAAAACTACTCGAGATCAAATTTCAATCCACAAGAAAGATCAAAACCTATTTTCTTTCATAATAAAAAATATGTTTTGTATTTATTTTTAAGTTTTACAAGAATTTCACTAGTGTTTAAATGTTTATTTCTTTTCAATGCTTGATAAATCTTACAAACAATTTGTCATGAATCCCTTTAAGTATCTAATTCAATCCGAGATGGGGCAATATCATTTGAAGACAACAATTACGTGCTTAAATCTTCATCTTTTATTCCGATTTTCTTGTTATTTGTTATTTGTTTCTTCTCCATCCCCTTTGTGTGGAAAAATAATTCCAACAATCTAAAATGATATTTGGTAATGGAGAACGAAACTATGGTAGAGACGATCAAATTGATGAATCAAGATCTTGTCCTTTTAGATCGATTTGATGGGACAAGTTTTACAAGATGGCAAGACAAGTCGATGTTCCTTCTTACGATGTTTGAAGATCTTTTACATTATTGATCCATATTTGACACCACTTATGATATGACCCGGGGTAGGCAATCACTTGGTCGAGCTATGGAGTCTAAATTGAAGAAGTCAGCACGCCAATGACCAAGTTTCATGTTGGGGCAGAAGCCAAAAATGGTTGGAAAACATTGGAAACGAGCAAAGGGAAGAGACAAGGTGAATTAACGCTATGCGGTTGGCACAAAATACCGTGCAATCGCATAGCCACCTGCAGAGATCTCCAAGGCGTGGCTTGGGTCTTCTATGCGACTGCATAAAAACCTTTTATGCGGTCGTATAGAACAAATCCGGCAGGAATTTTTTAAATTTTCACGAGTTTCCCAGTTTCCATAAAACTCTATTTTTACCATATCTTTTAGCATCTATTGGGCCTAATTTTGTGGCAATTAGAGTTTCCATAGTTTAGTATAAATGGGTTTTACTATTTCATTGTAAAGACAATTCAGACAATATTTGAGAGTTTTATACAATTTGTGAGATTTATTCCTCCAATTTTTTAGTGGTTTAATGATCTAATTTGAACTTGTCAAAAGGAGATCACAGTCCTTTTGTGACGTTCACACTTCACGGTTCTTGTTCCGGATAATCAAGGGGTCGGATTTCTTACGTGTAGTCTCTGTTCTTGGTATGGGTCTAACAACGGGTCGATTTGATCTTTGCGTGACGTGATTTATAGCTTTATTGAGTTTGTTTCATCTTGTTCGTGGGTTCCTAGGTTGTTTCTTGGTTGGGTTCACATTAACTTGTAAATCCAGCGGATGAAGATACCGAAGCCATAAAAATGGAAAGACAAAAGTATCAAAAGGATGAACTCATATACGTCGGTCATATTCTTAACGCTCTATCCGACCGATTGTATGATCTCTACACAAATACATTATCGGCAAAAAAAAATATGGGATGCTTTGGAAAACAAGTATAAAGCCGATGAAAAATGTACTAAGAAATTCCTAATATCAACGTATTCCTCAAGTACATGAGTTACAAGTTATTGTCAACAAAGTGAATGCGATCAAAATTGAAATTCCATAATCTTTCCAAGTAGGAGCAATCATTGCGAAATTCTCGGAAACTTGGAAAGGATGTCGAAAGAAAATACTACATAGTATTGGAACAAGTACAGAAACATCTTCGAATTAAAGAAGAATAAATGGTAAGAGATAAGACCGACAATTCTTATAGAGGCACTTCAAAGGCCAATGCCGTAGAAAAAATCGAACCTTAAAATAATTCCAACAAGAGAGAGCTTTCTAAAACTTTAACAAGTTTAAGAAGAATTCAAAGGGTGGTTACTTTGTATGCAGAAAACGAAGACATTCTGCAAAGGAACATCGACATCGAAATCACAATAATTTCGAAGGAAAAGTGAACTCCATCAGATGAGACAATATTGTAACCACCGCAAGTGAGATCAATGCAATCAAGAGAAAGGTTCTTGATTGGTTATATGATAAGTCTTTATTCAGAACCTATTATGAAATGGATGGAAATCATGAGATTCAAATGGGTAACAAATGCCGCTTTATAGTAGTTGGGAAAGGAAATATAGAAATTATCTTCACTATCGGAAAATCGTTATTTTAACAAATATACTACATGTTCCTGATATGAATAAGAACAAAGTTAATGCTAATATTTTAGAAAAATCGGACATAAAAAATGTTTACGAGTCTGGTTAATATGCATTATCCCTAAATGAAAAATTTGTTGGAAAATGCTATTCTAGTAAATGAATGGTCAAATTTTGTACCATTGACAAGTTAATTAATAATAGAGTCGAGTTTGCTTATTTGATTGATTCATTTATTTTATAACATGCTAGATCATGTCACATATGTAAGAATAATATAAAAGGAATGTTAAAATGTGGCTTAATATCATCTAATAAAAATGATGTGCTTAAATGTAAAATATGTATAGAATCTAAAATGACTAAGAAACTTTATTAAAGTGTAAATAGAACTTCTAATATTTTAGAATTAATTCGTAAGGATATATGTGAATTAAATGGTATAGTAACTAGAGGTGAACACGTTTATTTTATTGCTCTTATAATGATCACCCTAGATATACATATATTTATTTAATGAAACATAAACATAAAACTTGTGATATATTTAAAATATATAAAAATGAAGTTAAAATCACTTAAGTAAAAAAATAAAAACTTTAAGAAGTGATAGATGAGGTGAATATTGTTTAGTGATTTTAATTTATTTTGTGAATAACAATGCATATTCATCAATGTTCTGCATCCAGGACACCCGAACAAAATAGTTTGGTAGAAAGGAAAAATAGAACTTTAGTTTAAATGACAAATGTCATGTTAACTTATGTTGCCATTTAATTAATGAAGTGAAGCATTGTTGAGTGCATGTAGAATATTAAATAGGATTCATTCTATATTTACAAAGATTTTTCCTTATGAATTGTGGAAATTGAGAGAACCAAACATTGAATACTTCAAAGTGCGGGAGTGTCTTGCATATTGTGAAAACATGGATCCCTATAGGACCAAGTTGGGTTCAATAGGCATCAAATGTGCCTTTGTTGGACATGCTATTAATAGCAGATCATATAAATTATTGAATTTGGAGACCAATATGATAATTGAATCAAATGACACGGAGTTCTTTGAGAATTCACTATTTTCGGATAATGAATTAAGGGAAACTCATAGAGAGATTTTTAGCTCTAATAGAACGCAAGATGAAACATCTTCTAAAAATGTTAATAAATCTAGCGAACCTCGAGTAAGTAAAAGAACTCGAATTGAGAAGTTTTTAGGACCGGATGAGAATGATTTTCAACTTATTTTTCACTTTATCTAGTAGAGGGAAATAAGAAGAATGTTGTAAGAACAAATCATTTTGTTGTATTAGTGAAAATTGATTCTAAAACTTATAGAAAAGCTATGGCTGTCGTGATAGCGTCTTTTGGAAATATGCAATTAAAAATGAAATGAATTCAATTATGTCAAACAATGCATGGGAACTTATAGATTTACCACCCAAATCCAAACCTATTGAATGTAAACGGGTGTTTAGGAGAAAATATAATGTTAATGGTTCTCTTAATACGTTTAAAGGTAGATTAGTAGTTAAGAGTTATCGACAAAAGGAATGAAAAGATTATTTTGACACTAATGCACTGGAAGCTACAATAAATGACTTGCATATTCATTAAATGGATGTAAAGACATTCTTAAATGTGGATCTCGATGACGAGATTTATATGAAACAACTTGAAATGTTTGCTCTACTCGAAAATAAACATACAGTGTGCAAGTTGGTGAAATCATTATATGGTTTAAAACTAGTACCTAGTAAATGGCATGGAAATTTGATTTAGCTACTATATCATTTGATTTTAGACATAATAGTGTAGATAAATGATTGTATTCCAAATCATATGAAATTATGTTATATTTATTTTCTTAAACGCTGACGACATGTTTATTTTAAGTAATCGCATGAATGGAATAAAAGAAACGAAGACGTTTTTATCTTTCACATTCAAAATGAAGGATTTTTGGACAAGTGGATACCATTTTGGATATTAAAGTTATTAAAACTAGTATCAATTATAATTTGTGCCGATCACATTATATTCAAAATGACAAAATGTGATTAATAAGATCAAACTTGAATATAAAAGAATATAGTACCCATTTTGATTAATAAGATCAAACATTTGAATATAAAAGAATTTAGTACCCATTTTGATTCGAGCTTAAAACTCATAAAGAACGATGGAAGAGAAATTGCTCATTTGGAATATGCAAGTACTATAGTAAGTCTAATGTATGCAGTTCAATGTACAATATCAGATATAACATTTTCAATTAGTAAACTTTGTAAATTTACTAGTAATCCGAACAAGGAACATTGACAAGCCATTAGGAGAATTCTTGGATATTTAAGGAAAAATAAAAATTAGGTGTACAATATACTAAACTCTCGACTAAATTAGAAGGATATACTAATATTAGTTGTATATCTAATACATGAGAGAGTAAATCTACTTAGGGATACATGTTTAATCCACGAGGGGGTGTTGTTTATTGAAAATCAAAGAAACAAAAGTGATACACTCAATTGTAGAATTTGAATTTGTAGCGTTATCAAATACTGGGAAAAAAATCGAGTGGCTTAACAGTGACTTACCGTAATTAAGGTTAAACATGGTCCGGTTCGGTTATGAAGAGAATCGTACCAAATCAAAATTTTCGGGTATTTAATAAATTGAACATTCAGAACCGAACCATACAAAATTTTTCGGGTATTTAATAAATGGAATCGTTGGATCCAAATAAAATTATGGAACCGTCCGAGTTCGGTTTTGTTCAGTTCCGTATCATAATTAATTTTTTAACATTTATAATAACACTATATAAATACAACTAATGACATGTTCATTCGTAACTTCGATGAACAGTTGGAGAGGGGAAGTCGTACTCGACGGCTTCAATTTGAGCATGTAGATGTATGTTTTCAAATTATCAAATAATTTGAGGTCAGTGGACCGTGCTTGCCGAATGAAAGTATGAAATTGGAAAGAGAATGATAAAAACTTAAAAATACTCAAATTTTGGGCAAACAATAAAATTAATAATTGAACAAAAAAATATATAAAAAAAATTTGAATTTAGAAATTGGGTTGACATGAGCTAGGCATGGACTTGACTTGAGAGTTGGAGCATTAATCATTAAATTAGTTAATTTGCTAATTTGTTTTTTAAAAAATAAAAATAATTTATTTAATTGAATATAAAAAATGTAAAAAATTATTTAAATTCAGTTATTCGGTTCTTGATCTAGAACCGAACTAAACCCATCGATTTTCAATTCAAATACTCGTACGTGTATTTAATTTATGAAGAACCAATCGATTTGGTTTAATTCGATTCAATTTGAAAATTTTGTCCAACCCTAACGATAATTACATGCATATGAATAAAAAATAGATAGAAGTAAATAATAATAATAATAATAATAATAAACAAATAGAAAAGAAGGAAAAGGTAACCTAATTACTAACCCTAAAGCGGCGCTGCTCACCCTCTCTCTATATATTCATAACACGCTCATTCCATATGATACAAAAATATCAGGCAGCGGAGTCGCGTTAAACCCTACTAACTTAGGGTTTTGCTATTTCTTCACATATCTTCAGTCGCCTACAGTATTTCAATGGGAAAATCCACTAAGAAATCAGCTTCCAAGGTAGATTTGTTAGCCTTTACAATGTTTTTTTTTTGTCTAAATTTTGTTTTTAATTGTTTGATTTTTGCGAATTGCAGGTCGATGCAGCTCCTGCTGTTGCCGCACCCACTAAACCAATGAAAAAAGGTTAAATTTTGTTATTTCTGTTTGATTTTTTCTGTGGCTTTTGTTGATGATTATTACTACTGTTTACGTTTTGTGTGGTCGTGGTTTCTTTAATGAATATAGGTAAGAGAGAAGCTGAGGATGCTCTAGAGAAGCATCTGGTGAGTGCTAAGAAGCAGAAGAAGGACGTGGAAGTGGAGAAGAAGGATGAGGCTAAGGCTCAGAAGAAGAACGTCAAAAAGAAAGTGAAGTCTTCTTCAGAAGAACAGCTCAAGGTTTTGTTGCCTTTTTTATTTAAGATTATTATTTGCATTTTTTTCCTTTTTTGAGTTTGTCTGTTCGAAAACCTGATTAATCTGATTATAAGATGTATACTTATGTTATACCCTTAACTTTCGAACTTCACCTTTGTGTCCAGAGGAAAGCTTTATGGAAAAAAATCTGATCTTTATCAACTATGGTGAAATTTCTAGGCTCTTCAACAAATTCAATTATAAAATCTTTACTCATCTTATATTTTTTATATCTGTGAATTTCGCTTTAGTTAGTTATAAGTAAGATATTAAAGATTATTATTGCTGTATTTCTCCTTATTCACCTGCTTTTAATTCCCTTTTTGTAATTTCTATATGCCTTGATTAATCTGACTATAAGTTGCATACTTATGTTATACCTTTTGCTTTCGAACTTTACCCTTGTGCTAGAGGACAGTTTTTTTGAAAAAAAAATATCTCTTATCAAATTTTGTAATTTTTTTCTAAACCTGTATGTAAAATGTTAGCTTTTTGAAAAACTCAATTGCAAAAGCGTTGTGGCCTCTTATGTTTATAAATCTATGACATTGCTTCATGTTAGTTTCAGCTGATGTTTATGATATATAAATTATTAGGTTAAGGTACCCGGTAAGAAGGGAGGAGCAGTGGTCAAACAGCCTGTGGAAGAATCTAGTAGTTCTGAAGAAGAAACGTCTTCTGATGATGTGAGCATTTTTCTGCTTATACTATATTACATCCATGTAATATCTTGTTTTAATTGAAGTTTTGAACATTAACGTTCTCACTCATTCACTTATATGTATGTACATTTGCAGGAGCCGGTTGCCAAATCTACTTCGCTCTCAGCTAAAGGCCCAAAAGTTGATGCTAGAAATGGCGTGACCAAAAATATCCAACAATCTAGTAGTTCAGATGATAGCGATTCTGACGAGGATGAAGTGAGTTTCACAAGTTAATTTTTAAAATGTTAGTTATTTGTTTTGTTTCAATTGCTATTACTTGGCTTGATGTGTCTTTATGTGTCATTGTTTGTTGTCGCATACAGGTTCCTAAAACAAAGGTGCTGGTGCCAACCAAGAAGCCTGTGGTGGCTGTTAAGAATGGAACTGTAGAGTCTGACTCTGAGGACGAAACTAGTGATTCAGAAGAGGATGCAAGTGCACTTAAGAAGCCTTCTTCAGTTGCAGCTAAGAGCAGCAATGTTGCTGTTACCAAGAAGAAAGAAGAGTCTGACACTGATTCTGAGAGCAGTTCTGATGAAGATGTTGCAGCAACCAAGAAAGTTCCTGCTACCGTGACTAAAAACACCCCTGTTGCAGCTTCAGAGAAGGATGAGTTGAGCAGTGAAGATGAAAGCTCAGATGAAGATGTTCCTGCAGCTAAAAATGGCTCAGTGGCTGCTACAAAGAAGAAAAAGGATTCCAGTGAGGAATCAGAATCTGACAGTTCTGAGGAAAGTGATGATGAACAGCCTCAACAGAAAAAGCTGAAAGTCCCTGTATGTGATCAATATATATATATATATATTCACTCTAATGGTTGAAATTTTAATCTGTCATTGTATGTGATTGCAAAATTTCACATCTTTCAGACCCCTGCAACTCCAAATGCTGTTAAACCTAGCTTAAAAGCTACAGAAGAGGATGATAGTAGCAGTGAAGAGGAAAGCTCTGATGATGATGATGAACCATCAAAAATGGAAGGGGTAAAGAAGGTATTATGCATAAGTATAATTTGGGGGTAATTTTGTATTTGCATAAAATTCTAGGTTCAGACCCCTGATTCTTTTACTTAGACTACATTTGGCTCATATTTATAAATACTAGTCGCTTTGCATCCACATATTTTGGATGAACCACAAGTAGTACCCGCTTATTCATTGCTCATTTGTATCTATTTATATAGTTCAAACTGTTCATAAACACTCTCCAAACATGCTTTTATTGTTGGCAGTCTATTCCTCCTTCCAAGGATAGCAGTTCAGAGGAAGAGTCTTCAGAATCGGAGGAAGAAGAGAAACCTTCCACAACTCCCAAGAAAAAGGTAGAAGATATTTTCATTTAACTGACAAGTCCAACTATGTAAAATTTCTCTTCTTCCATGTCTTTTGACAAGCTGTTATGTTATGTTTGCAATGGAAGTTCTGTAACTCTTTTTGTCCTTTTCGATGACGTTACATGAAAAAACTAGTTGATATATGATCTAGTTGAGCATTCTTGAACATGCAGTTTTGGTTGTGCATGTCGAGCCGCATATGCTGCTACTAGGCTAATACCTGGAAATTTTGATCTATATCCTTAGTATTCATCTCCTTATACTAGGTTTTCTTGATGAAACAGGATGCTGGGGTGAAAGCGACTCCATCAAAGGAGACTGTAAGTCGTTTTTCTTCGCTTGACTCTTGTTTGCACTTTCAGTTGTGTAAATAAATAGTGCTTCCTCCATACCAGTTAAGAACATCTTTTTGGTGTTCATTCTTTTGGGAAGTTGCTCTAACATTCTGAAATGAAGAGATTTAAAATTGCAAAATTAAGCCTTTTAGAAAAAAAAATTAAGTAATGAGAAGAAATAATCCACTTTGGGGGAAGTGGGTCCTTGTAGTTTCAGTATACTTGTGTTTTCCTTAAAATAGTGGCTATTTATATATGCAGCCCAAGACGCCTGCTACTCCTACAGCGCAAAACACGGGCCCCAAGTCTCTATTTGTTGGGAATCTTTCCTACTCTATTGAGCAGGCAGATGTGTAAGTATAACATTTCCTAAATATTTGAATTTATTTTAAATTTATTTATATATTTTTAACATTTGTTCAAAGCATTGCAGTGAAAATTTTTTCAAAGTTGCTGGTGAAGTTTTAGATGTTCGCTTTGCCATGTCTTCTGAAGATAATTCATTTAGGGGCTTTGGCCATGTTGAGTTTGCTACTGCTGAAGCAGCAGAGAAGGTACTTTCATCTCATCTTGCACATCATGCTTTGGCAGGCATTTAGGATATCTCATTAGTTATGTGATATATCCATATCACATAATACTACACTGCATCCTGTTAATCGATTATCTATTTGCATATATTAATTTGCAGGCCCTCCGTGAATTGAATGGTAAAGATCTGCTTGGTCGGCCTGTGAGATTAGATATGGCGAAGGAAAGGGGATCATACACTCCAAGTGGGTATGGCATCTGTTATCCAATTTTTCAATCATTACATGTTTTCAGTTCCATATTATTGTATTATAATATTTTTCTAATTTTAGTGGCAACGAGACGAACTCATTCCAGAAGGGAGGGAGGCCTCAAGGGCAAACAATATTTGTTCGTGGTTTTGATAAATATGACGGTGAAGACAAGGCATGTGTTGCACGCACATCCATTTATTTTCTGTCGTGAGATTTAAAATTGAATAACTTCCTCTGTTGGTGTATGTGCTGAATCTGTCACATGAATTTCAGATTAGAGGTGCTCTTGAAGATCATTTTGGTTCCTGTGGTGAAATTACAAGGGTTTCCATTCCAAAAGATCAGGATGGTGGTGTTAAAGGGTTTGTATATTGCCATCTTTTATCATTGTATAAGTATGTTCTAGTGTTGTGCATTAAAATATCGTCTCTGTTGGTTATTGAATAACAACAAACTTTGAGAACTGGACCTTCTATTAATTTTTTTCCCCTTCCAACGATCAACTTATTCCTGTCCCGATTGCAGGATAGCCTATGTTGATTTTAAGGAGAATGCCGCCTTCAACAAAGCTCTGGAACTTGATGGATCTGAATTCGGGGAGAGTTCCCTGTCAGTGGAAGAGGCTAAGCCTAGAGGTGATAGTGCTGGTGGTGGCAGGAGTGGTGGCCGGGACAGTGGCGGTCGCTTTGGAGGTCGATTTGGAGGTGGAGGTGGCAGGAGTGGTGGCCGGGACAGTGGCGGTCGCTTTGGAGGTGGCCGTAGTGGTGGTGGTCGATTTGGAGGTGGTGGTCGCTTTGGAGGTAGAGGTGGAGGAAGAGGACGTGGAACTCCTGGGAAGCCAAGCATGTTTGCTGCTGGTAAGTACTTGTGTGTCGGTACAATAGACTCTTGATAATATATATACTTTACTGCACTAAATATTTTTCTGCAATATTTCTTGAACAACAAAATTATACTAGCACGTATATTATCGACCAAGATGAATAGAACATTCTGTTGTCCCTGAGCTGCACAGAATTCTGTTTGGAAAATAAAAAGTGTTTGAACTATTGAACTTGGATCTTTTTTTAACCGTTGACAACTTTTTTAACGGTTTTGCAATTGATGTTTATAGGTGCAGGGAAGAAGACTACATTTGGTGATGACTAGGAATGCATACTCGACCCGACACGACCCTATGCCTGTTGGGTTTTTTGGAGGGTTGCTTTAAATCCTTTGTAGGAGTCATTAATCTGTGTTCGGATGGAACTTTTTCTAAGACTGCGGTATAATATTTTTTGTTATATTGAGATGTTATCAAGGATCACATTTATGCCTTTCTCTTATTCTGAATGTAATGAAATTATGGTGAGATTTTTTTTCAAGGAGACCTTGTGTTAAAGAGGCTTCATTTCGTATCTACTCCGGAGATTGGAAGTGGAATTTTCTCGTATTTTTTAATTGTTCTAATTGACCTTTTTTTCCCGTTCAAATATCTCGGCTTCTAGTCATTTTATTATAAAAAAAGTGTTATTTTCCAAAGATTCTGGATTATATAAAATACGTAGTTTACGTTGACTGAAGAATAGAGTCAACCTAAAAATGTGAGAAATTATCTTTCCACTTTTTCAGTGCAAATGTTATTGGAAAATAAGTTTTTACAACTCTCAATTAATTAGTACTTTACATCATATAATATTACGTTCTAAAATGTTTATTACTTTCAATTCTTGTATTGAAGAATTTGATTGTGTGGTCTGATGTCAATTATTAACACGTCAAATAACATCAAGTTCGCGAATAAATTATGCGACAATCAAGCGTAATGAATTCTGCTGTCATGATATAGAAATCAACTTGTACATATATTTCCAGAATACTCGACATTATGGGTTTGATTCAAAATTAAGTTAATTCCTCGAAATTGGAATATCTAAAGAAAATTAAGTTTGATAACTTGCACCAACCTGAATACCTAATTAAAGTGATGGATAAGAGAGTGAAAATTGTACATCTAATAAAAATATATATCCAAAATCGACGCGTAAATTTTGTATTTTTATCCAGATTGATTTGACTTGAAAGTTCTTTGAAAGGAGGCGTTTGTAGCTTACAGATCAAATAGTTGTAAAATAAGTAACCCAATCTGTCCAATTGACTGAAGACGTCTAGATCTAGACTCAGATTAACAATAAACATATCTGAATGTGTTACCCGCTTTAACATTTAGCCCCGTTAAAAGGATAAATTAAAATTTAGATTTTAATCTTGGTCAAATTCAACGACTAATTTCAACCACATATTATATGAAACCCACAATTTTTTTAACAACACATTTCATCAACTTTTATTAAAATCTGATTTTAATCTCCATCCAACATGGGCTTAAAATACTCTCTTAATCTTTTACGCTGAAAATGTACGTGGTAGAGAAGAGAGAGAAGCTTGCAAGCTCGCTTATTCATGAAACCAACCTGTCTTTGTGGCGAAAAGAAATACAACGCAAGAACAAACTCTTTATAGATTTACATAAAGCAATTCTAGAATTGGTGGAAAGGAAGAGAGCCTGAATTTTCTGAATCGGTGATAGAATCAAGAAAAAAAACGACCGTGTACATAAAAGAAGAAATGAAAATTACTGTGCATATAAGAGCACACGAGTCGGTCACTAATTGTGATTGATTTATTTTAATTTAATAGGTAGGTAAAAATTTAAATTTATTTTATTTTAATTGTCAACTAAGCACGATTCTTAGGAGATCAAAATTGTATGTATACGATTCCTGAACATTTTAATGTTCCCACCGGATATGAATATTGAAGATAATTTTAAGAAAAAATATTTCACTTCAGTCACCAACTATAAATTTTATTCGACATTAGCCACCAAACTATAAAATATTCCACATTAGTCACCCAACAACAAAATTTGTTTTTCATTGACCTATGTTAGATTCATTGCAACTCAGAAATCATCTACCTACAACATCAAGCCAAGACATTTTCAAATGAGACACGTCTCCAATACAACAAAATTACATCCACTTAGCAATTAATGTCAAACAAAACCTAGTTAAGTGACAGATTATAATCAAATTAAAGTAGAGATCAATCTAGTCAACATTACCCATAGGTAGCAGACTTTATGTAGCAGTATATGAACAGAGCTTAAGATTGATGCAAGGATGCAAGTATAAATATAGCTTAAGCAAGCCAAATAATTTACACTTAAAATTGATTTCAAAGAAAATGGAAACAAAATATTAAAACTTTTAAAAAATTGCAACAAACATGTAAAATATGACGAAGCAAGAATTTACAAAACTGTGTTGATATGAAGTGCTTTGAGTAATGAAGTAGCCATTTGTTTTACCAGGACTTGGCCACCAGAACTCTGCCCATCTCTTCGCTCCTCGATTAAATTTTGAAGCTTCTGAGGTAAATCATTCTCCACGATCAGTTGCTTTGGACGAGGATGGTGCTCATAAACAGCCTGACAAACAACCAACCACAGAGTCGATCATCAAAAGGTAACAAGCTCAAGTGCCCAATGCATAGCATTTTACTTGACTCAACAGATAGCTATTAAATTGCTGTCAAATTGTACTATTAACTTCCATGATCGTAAGTTGCTAGAGAAGTACCCGGTCCCAACTACTAAATTTAATGAGCTCACAAATAACAAACAAAATCAAATAAAAACTTCTCAAAAGAATCTTACTGAACCAATAAATATAAATATCCAAAGGTCATGTGAAACTAATATATCGTTACCTGAAAATCACATGTAATATGAAATATTCTATGGAAATAGTGAAATGCGGATACAAGTAATTGATGAATTAACATAAAAAGGTATTTTTACTAGTATTCTTTATAAACCAAGTCGGCGGGTGAGCATGCAAATCAGTCGTACCAAAGAACGACACTGTACACAAGTTCTTAAACCTGTCACAACAGAGGTAGAAATAAAAATGAAAAAATGGCAAATCATTTCTATTTAGATAAATTTTTTACTGCTTATTTTTGTCAAATCCATTTTCCATCGAAACAAACATTGACCAACATTTCAAAATGAGTCCTGAGGTGTTGCAAGACATGCTTGGGTAGAAAGACTGCAGGGAGAAACCAGTATAAGAGTGGAAATAAGAGTACTCACAATGGTCAACATAAAGAGCTCAATTCAGCAGACCAAAAGAAGATGAGAAAGGTTTCACAGTTACTCACATCAATTGAACAGTACCAAAAAGTCTATATAAAAGTGACTATCACAACTACCATTTGTAGTTCAACTTAGACAAAGACTTTCTGTAATGTTATTAGGTTCATCCATTTTAGCAGACGGGGGGGCAGGGAGGAAGCACCAAACATAGAACGAAGCCCCACTCTACCAAGTAGAATTTACTGAATAAGCGGCGTCTTTACCATAGGAAGTTCCTGAATATACTAATAACTTAATCTATCAAAGAAATATAACATTGTACAACCAGTATTAGGACATTAAGTGAACTATGTAATACGCAACAGATGCAGCATAAGAACTATCCTTTGCTCACCTTAATTAGTTTAAGCAAATTCAGGCGAGCTATAGCATCTGGATGGTCAAGTCTTGAAATTAGGAGTGGTGTCAAACCGTTAACTGCAAGAGTGGTATTTATTCTAGATGATTTCCTGCATAATAATAATGAAAATAAAAGAAAGCATCAGCGAGTTTCTTAAACTGAATAGAAAGCAGAATAACGTGCTAATACATCCCCTTTTAAGCTAGAAAATTGCTTGGAAAAGGTAAACTAAAAGATGGGTGCAGGTCTAAAAATTGGATTAGTCTGACCAATTTGCGGATAAATAGTCATAGAAACTGATTTTCCTTCCTTCACATGAATCTTTTGTTCACTTAACAGTTTTAAGTCTTTAGTGGAGGGGCACCTATCGATATCTAGATTTTCAGGGATGTGTCGAAAAGTAAGTCCTTGTTTCTATGGAAAAAATCCTTTGATAGGCAGTTACTTTTATGAAGTAGAGTTTCTAGCATTAAGTGTTGGCAGAACTTTAGAGAGACCAACTTTTAGTATAGTCTAATAGTTCTTTTTATATTAGTTACGATGTGAATCAGCACTAAATGGTCATTTCAATAATGATTTCACCACAACATGAGAGTCTAGTTTAAACGAATCTGCAACTCTTCTGAACCCACTTCTGTGTTTGGGATGCAAACCTAGACCTAGGTGCAAGGTCTGAGGGAAGCAGTGCAATGGCTTAAGTTTCTTTCAATTCTCTCTGGCTATGTTGTGATATAAAGCCCTTAACATCTGTAAACCGCATGATACACTTTGATTTTGATTTGCTTGTACAATCAAAATATATAACACGACATAACCCTATAACAAGACATGAAGAGAAATCCAAAGCAGAGAAACTATTTGTTCATCCATCCGTCAAAGCAATAAACAAGTAGGGCTTCTGCTTGTGCTTTTTGTAAACGAGCTTCTTGAGGAAATCATTTTGGACTAGCTTCCTCTAAAAGTTCTTCTAACCAAAATAAGTTCCAGTAAATTATCCAAACATGCCCAAAAGTAGTATCTTAGTCTCATAAGCAGCTTTGACTTTTCAAAAGCACTACTAAACAAGCCGTAAGAGTGTGTTATTTTCAAGGCCAATACTTCCACCTGTGTATCAGCCAATAAACTGATTTGGCCTAACCTCCAAATTTGATTTCATTGCTAAAGCTTACAGGAGAGACCCCTCTCACCCGTCCTTCGTAACTGCTTTAGAGACACCCATATTTGATTGCTTTTCAAGTCTTTTTGAAATAGGAAAACAATACGCAATTTCTCTCCGTTCATTTTTTCTAGTTTTTCACCATGAGTTCTTAACTTGATACCCCTTTCCGAAACCCCCCAAAATAGGTACAAACAGATCTTCCATTTGCATTTTATCCATCACCTAAAGCAACTAATAGAACAAAAAGCAAATTCCAAAAATCAATTCATGAAAGAAATGGATGAGATTCCTTATCTGCAAATTAAGATAGCAAGAAATAAATGCCCAGACATGCACAAAACATGACCCCCACATGCACACACACACTCCTTCCATTTAAAAATAGATGGGAATTGCTGGACTTTTTGGTCAACCAGACAGTTTCGTGTAGCAATATCTCACATTTTTTCAGTTCAGTTTTAGCGTTATCTTGAAGCATTTTCCAGAAGTATATAAAGTGAGATCAAATGAGCTTTGAAAAAAAGTTCGCGTCACCAAAAATGACAAACCATATCATAGGTTTTGAAACAGAGGGAGTACTTTTTTTCAGAGACATGTGGAACGGATTTATTCATAGAAGAAACGACATACGTGATAATTTTCAAGAAAGGCTCCAGTATGTGCAAGAAGTGCTGCTCTGGACAGCACTGGAAGAACTTAACCAGTTTCTGTACGGCATCCTTTTTTGACAAAGCTTGCTCCACTTTCTTGTTCTCATTGTCATGGGCCAAGCATACAGCTATTGAATCTAATGCCGTCACAGACCAAAACTCATCTTCAAGAAGGCTAAGGTACACATCAAGTCCTCCATGAGCCCGTAATTGCTCCCTTGAATTACGTGATGCATGGGCCATATCACATAGCAGCGGTAATGCATATCGTTTCAATGGAGAATCTGACATGATAAATTGCATCAAGTGTGGAATAATTCCGTTTTCAGCTGCTTGTTCCTGTCTCCGCTTGTTAATCTTGCACAAATTGAACAATGCATAGAGAACCTGTAACAATTAATCTAGTGAGACAATATTCAACAATGCGTAAGCTGGAAGGATCTAAGTTACACACCTTCCCTTGAGGTACTCTAGTAGATAATATTTGATATCATCATCATCATTATTATTGGCAAAAAATCAGCAAAGCCTTAGTGGGTGTAATGTTCGATATTATGGTTGCTCAGTTCTATGAAAATTAAATGTTACTTTATTTTACTTTTATTGCTTCAACACCTCACCTCATGATGTATTTGGGATACAAGGTCACCCTCTTTGAGATCGAGGTTAGGGATCAAATACTTTATTGCATCTGCTCGTTGAAGATTTTCTAAGCAATGAGGATCAGTGGACAGATGATGAATACACTTCAACAACTACGAGACAAAAGAAATTAGTGAGGGTGATCAGACCACAGCAAAAATCAGAGAGAGTGTTCAACATATAATCCCTTGCATTACCTTTAAAAGAATTGGAGGCTCTATCTTATTGAACATCTGGAAAAGACGACTAAGTAAACTTTGGCTACACATGTAAGATTTTACTGTTGTGTCAGAGGCAGCAAACTCAAGTAGAAGGTCTGCTACCTTTTCCAGATATTCCCGAGCTACATCAACATTCCAAGATGATACCATGTGGGATAGTAACCCAGATGACGTTGCACTTCCTGGTCTAGCATTTAAAACTCCAGAACCAGACAGCACACCTGATGCTGTCTGAGATGCAAGTCCAGATGTGGAAGCAATTCCGCCATTAGATGTCAGGGATCCCAACTTCTTATTCGCTGTTTTAGGTGAACTTCTAGGTAATGCCTCCATGTTAGGGTTTTCCCTCCCTCGCCCAGATACCTCTGGAAAAAATTAACAAGTATCAGGATCATATTGTTGATTAACTTGAATGCAACGAAAAAATTATCAATCAATATGCAAGCTACAAAGAAAATTGTAGAGCAAGAGAGATAGATCCAAGAATGAATCCCAAAACTCTGGCTTAATTCATTATGAGCAATAGCTTTCTTTACTGGGCATGATATGGTTCCAAGGAGTGGTTTAATGCAGACGCAATCATGAAAACCAGACAGACCAAATACCTGCAAATTCAGCCATCAAAAATTCCAGCCCATTTGTTTTCTTGTCACCAGATGCATGTAAAAGAGGTAGTATAGATTCATGCTTCTCCAACCCAGTAAGATGACGTACATACTCAAGCTGACCAGAGAAGTGGCGTGATGGAGGCTCCTTTTCCAACAAACTGAGAAGCGGTCGAACATTCTCTTGTTGAGTAGCAGTAGCTGAAGAAAACCCATTTGATGCCCCTTCCACAACTTTTGGGACCCTATCTGTCGATGTTATACTTCCTGCAATTGAGCCTCTTTGCTGTTTCAGTTCAACTTCAGCTCGAGACTCTCTCTTTGACGCAGCATTAGTTCCTTTGTCCAAACCTGCAGAATCTGGTAATTTTGAAGCACCAGAAGCCTCCACATTAGCAATATTTGACTGAGGTCTATCAGCATCTGGAGCAAAGAATCGTGAATCAGGTGAATGTGATACTGATGTTCGTGAAGGTTCTTGCAGTCCTGGTAGTGATACATGATCTCCTCGTTTCATTTTAAGATGATCGGGCCGGTCAATTCCGTAAAATGGTGTATCCGTCTGTACAAAGGAAGGACTGCTAGAATCAAGAGGACCAGATCGTGGTCGTGGTACTAGCCCATCTGCAGGGAACCCACCGCCACCAGCTATGGAAGCCATACGCGTTGCCTCATTCAAGCTATAAAGAGTATTGATAAGTCTAAGTAATATCCCATTCTTGGCAGCAATACGACAGAAGTCATTTCTTGAGGTGGACCTCTGAAGCTTGAAAATCTGCCACATGCCATCAATAGCAATATGAACCATTTCCCTAGATAAAGGAATAAAGTAAATTAGTCAATACATTTACAAAAGAAGGTAAATGAGTTTGCTTGCAAGTCGTTGAAGTTGATAAAACTTGTATGGATAGAATAAATGCAAGACAAAAAGAATAAAACGAAATCCATGTCAAGTCTAAAAGAGAGAGAAATCAAAATTATTTAGCTTGTGCAGCAATGTTCCATGAGTAAATATTTTTTAATTCTTGAGAAACTCCATACATTAGCATTAAGTTCATCTATAAGATTTTTTGACATCAAGCAGCACCAACAGCCTAGTCACAACTCACAAGGTCATCTCCCTAGGTCGATTACATGGATTATTAGTTTCCACTCAGCTCCAAGGTCATCTGAAAGGTGGACCACGAAGGATGAAAATCCTTTTCAATTTCCTTGTACCACGTGATTTTTAAAACATCTTCCCCTGCATTTACCCTAAATAACTGATCAAATTTCTTACCAATGCATTAGCAACCTCTTTTGGATATGGTCAAACCATGTTAATATTTGCTCCCCTAACATGTGTTCAATTGTCGCTACTTTAATAACCAGAAGAAAATAAGCATGTAAATGTTGGAATCTTCATTTGAAATATACAAACTCCCAACCTGTACTTCGCAGAATCAGCCTCCAGAAAGCCCACAAGGACTGGTATGCCACGACAAGCAATAAACATCTGCAATGTCAATGAGCTGAAGAAACGAATAATCTTATTCTCCAGAATAAAAACAATTTAGATTATCAAACTGCAGTAGGAAGCAACCTAACCTTGATTGGCAGAGCTGCTGCAAAAAGAAAGCTGCTTCCATGCGAACCTCCCGGGGACGGTCGGGCATGGCAAAGCTCATCACAACAGGGATCTGGACCATAATTTAGGCAATATTCAAACACCAAGAAGCTTTATAAAAAGAGGGTAACAAATTTCATCTTTTTCCTTTTCCTTTGGTACGTGAAGTTGGAAGTTTGGAGTAATACATGAGGAATGAAGGGTTGCATTTTGAATGAATTGGACTTCCAAATATCAATTTCAGACAAAAGCAAAGATTTGCCACAGGAGAGAAATTTCCTTATCAATACTGGTATTAGTCCAATAAGAATCTAATGTGTAAACGAAAACATTGATGTTAGAATCTTTTCTAACATTAAACCTCTTAGCTGGTTATTTAACATGCATTTGAAGAGATATTAGTCACTAAAACAAATCATAATAGCCACCGCCATATTTGGACAAGCTTAGGTCATTGAAATTTTCAATTCAGAAAAGTAAGCAGGGGTTACCTCAGCTTTATCTCACATTCAAGAAAAGAGAATAAAACGTGATATTGCAATTTTAATTTTTTATTTTCAGTTCAACAAATAATTCCCAGGAATATGTGCTACACAAATTTCAACAATTATATCATGAATACAAGTAACCATGAAAAATCTATTAATGTATAAAAATGTAAATCAGAACCAGAATCAATCATAACGTTACCTCAGCTTTATCTCACATTCAAGAAAAGAGAATAAAACGTGATATTGCAATTTTAATTTTTTATTTTCAGTTCAACAAATAATTCCCAGGAATATGTGCTACACAAATTTCAACAATTATATCATGAATACAAGTAACCATGAAAAATCTATTAATGTATAAAAATGTAAATCAGAACCAGAATCAATCATAAAATTACTAGTCAGTATATTGAATTGAATCTAGTAAATGGAGAATCAAGTTCAAAACGTAATTTAAATTGACAAAGCCTGAGTAGCAGCTGCATGGATTTTTAACTTCCACTCCATTGGATCAAGTGTCATCTCCAAAGTTAATCCAGAAAGGCTCAAGTATTATCAGTTATCTTAGTCCATGCAGTTCAAGGTCAACATTTTCTCTAGGTTCCATCAATTCTCATAGGTGCTTCACTCAATGGCGTTCACTAAATATGCCCAAATTATCTCAAAGGGCTCCCTGTAATTTATCTTCAAAAAGAACTACCTTGTCCAACTAGCAACATTGCTCATTTCTTATCTTATCTCCTCGTGTTTTACTCCAAAACCATCTTAACATTATGCCAGCTACACTCCGTTTATAAGTTATTGTTACTTAATAACCTACATTCAGTAACAAATTAAAAACAACCTACATTTAGTCTATAAAATGTAATAGCAATCAAACAAAATTTCATTTTAATTTTACATGATTTATCAATCACATGCAACCATGGCACTCCTCCATTTAACTTAACCAACATGATATTTTTGAGGTAACATCATCTCCAATATTCCTTTACCTAATAATTTGAATCTAAATATCAAAAATGCTCATCATTGGGTGTTGTCTTACCTCCAACCTCTATTGCCTTACTGCAGTCACTCCACTCTATTAAAGCTTCAACCACTATACCCAATTTTACTCGACTTTTTTCGCATTTAAATCTCAATAAATCTAACGATTCTCCTTTTATTTTGATCCATTCTGAGGCGTCCCGCTTAACTTCCACAAGATGGCTTTGGAGTTCCTCCATTCGTGACGGTAATTATACTATAATCTTTCCTTATCCATTACCTTTTTCTCCCATGAATTTAGATCAGGCTTTGCCACGACCATGGCAGAATTTCTACAGCAGAGTCCCGTGAGTTGCTGGTGTCATCTATGGTAGAAAACAGAGTCCTTTTCCACAAGCTTGAAAAGCAACTGAAAAGGCTATGAAGGCCAGAACAACACATCTTGGAAAAAAATAACGAATAGTATAAAATCAAGGATTGTAAGGTGATAGCGAAGAGAAGAAAATAGAAACAATGAAGACGAAAAGAACGCTACACTGCTTTGATAAAACGAGGAATTGTAGGAGAAAGATTGAGTTCTATGATCTTCTGCTGAAGAAGTTACAATTTTAAATAGAGTACAAATAGTTAATTAAATTTCTAGAATAGGATATAAAGTAAACTACCAGATTTCTAGGATTTGACAAGATATTCTACAACTATAAAATCTATACGTGGGAGCTGATATAAATTTCAACTCTTCCAACATAAAAATATTAAAAGAAAAACAAAGGTTTTTTATTCTGAAATTCAAAGATTCCTTCTTAATAATAGTCATTCAAATAGGACCTTTATTGCAGCTCATGCTATTGAATGAGATGTTTTGTTCGCGTAGCATCTACTAATATCATTTAAAATAGGGAGAGAAAGCCAGGATGAGAATCTCAAACACGCATTCACTTTTGAATATATACTGCAAACACTTTAATGTAAGACAACATAAATGAAAGACTCTCCATCAACGAAAACTTGTCTTTTCCAGTCTGGGCTTTGGAACAAATGAAAGCTTGGATGTACCTATATTCTTGTTGACTTGGAATTAAAATTTGAATAAAATAATAGTAATGCTCCAACACATCACATATAAAGTTTTCACTGTAGGGTTCGATAAGATTATAGTATATCCAAAACCACAAGTTTAAAATTAGCAGTATCTCACAGCAATCAAAACAAGTTCTAAAGAATGTTGGAATAAGTTGAAAAGTAGTTCTGCCATTTTAAGTAGAGAAGAAATGATACTGTAATCTGAAAGGAAGGGGAAAGAGAAAAGAAAGCAACAGAACAAATTTAACATATAGATAAAATAAAAGCCACCTTCACTCTCACTCTTATAGTCTTTTGTATGAGAACAAAGCAAAATAAAATACTAGAAGTAACTGCCTTAACTCATCTCTTGTCTGTCTCATGAATAGGCACTTGACACGGTAAGTGTCAGAAATTTGAAATTATTCTACACAGATCGACAAACAAAAATAGTGGATTCTTTTGGAAGGCAAGTGAAAAAACTATATATGTGGATGGAATTCAATTGACAGCACTTACAACAACATTCAATAAAAATCATCAAATGATGGATTGCACCAATTCTCACCAAATAGAGAGATGCTATTGAGAAGAATGCTAAAAATACTTACTAGACCGACAAGACAAGCATTCTCCAGAAAGTCCGTATTATCTTTGATTATCTGGTTCAGAACTTGCAGCACTGAACAGATGACCTGAAATTTTGTAGAAGTCATATCAATAATGCAAGTAACAATATCACATAATTCAGAAGGTGAAAATAACAGACTTTGAGCTTGATGAGGACTACATACACGAGTTCGTGGAGCCTCAAGTAATTCCATTAGAGGAAGCAAACCATGTTGTGTGATGAAAACAATTTTCTGCTCCGGCCGTTGCTGAAAGAAAGCAGTCAACTTTTGACAAGAAGATACAATGACATCTTCTCGTTCATCTGGTCTCAATGATGACACTAATTTGCTAAATTCAACAGCCTGCGCACATTTACAACTTCACAAACTAAACAAAGATCTACTTTACAATTGTAAAAATAGTATCTACAACAAGAATAAAGATTATAAGAAATCAAGGCAGCTCGTACATACCAAAATTTCTAATCTAGAAAACTGTATACCTTCCCGTATGAGTATACATTATTTGGAGAAATTTGTTCTAACCACATAGCAAAATTTAAGCACGCAAGATGTTTCTCCTCCAATGGATAATTGAAAGAACACATGCTAAGTTCCATTATATTGTTCCACAAAAAATTAATATAACATGAAAATCACAAAATAGACCAAGACCAGCAGCTACTAAGAAAGAGTACAAATACCTGAAGATGAAAGAGATTTTCTGCAGGTAATTTATCATCAAACCTCTAACACACAAAGATTACAGAAAACAGAACTGTCAGAGATGAATAAACCAAAAACCTGACCAAGTCAGTCAAGATGTCAAGCATACCAAAGGATCGATATCAATTGCATCTTCGTTTAAAACATCCATCATTATACGAAGTAAGTCACCACCATTTGCCCGTGTTATTTCATTCTCCATTTGCTTTTGAGCAATCGTTGCTCTTAACTTTGTCGCTAGATCATTATTTCCGCTGTCAGAGGCAGCATTGCATTCATTTACATGTGACGAGGTTGCAGAAGTAGAGGCTTTAGCTACCTTATCCTCCGGTGGATGAAATAAGTCATCTAAAGAAGCATCACCAGGAGTGTCACTAAATCTACTCAGCCCATTTCCTCTTGAAACTGGTGATGACTTCATAGCCTTTGCATGGACAAATAAGATCAATAATGTTATATAAAATGTACATGGAATAAAAGAAAATATATAGAATAGTACAGAGCAACATGTGATGCAAAATTAAGACAGATAAAATGAGCTTGGAACTTGTACGGAGGATATTGTAGCGTATAACATTATTCTGGGTAATGAGCAACCTGAGTAAATTGGCATGCAGCAGAAGAGCTACTCATAGAACATGAAGTGGGAAAATAACTGACTAATGAGTTGGACAACTCTACAACTCAAAAATTATTTTGATCAGAAGATAAGACCGGAACAAATAAAGAATCTATTTAGCATCATCCTCAGCCTGGATTGTCACCGTAGGAGAGATAAACAGTCAGTTTAATTGAAGATACCCACACAATGGGATATCTGGTTGTTCGAGAAGTTACAACTGGAATTAACTGTCGAGTGCTACATTTAAGCATCCAAAAGGCTGTATAAGACCAAGCAGTACCCTTATATTAAAATTCCACAAGCATCACTATCATTTCATGGTAACAACTTCTAAATTGGAGAGTGAGAAACAGAGAGCCAATATTCAGCGAGAGATGGAGAGGACAGCCAGTACACAGACAACTATCAACATAGGATATCATCACCTTCCGAACCACATATCATATACACCCTCCTTCATTAAATGAATATCTTTGTTCAAGTTCACGTGACTATTTGGGTAGGAATGAAAAGATGTGATATTTAAAACGAATTTACGACTAACCATGGTAACAAGTATCCTTTTAGTTGCATTATAGATGTAAAAAGAGAGATAACATAGGATAGTGGGTTCTTATAAGCAATTGAGTATGCGTCAAACAAAGTGTACATGATGAATTGAAGATGCATCCCCTTCAGCAGAGAAAAGCACCGTAAATATACAAGAGCGTTGGTTTCTAAAATAATTTAACTGAAGGCATCTGGTTGTCTAGATTTTGTACGTCAAATATCTACCTTAATTGAACTTCTCTAAAAAAAAAAAAAAAAAAAAAAAAACCTCTTGCTTTTAGCAACAATGCCAGAAAATTTTAAAGTTTTGTCTCATTAATAGAGTATTGTGTTGTTGTAATAGAAAATCAAAACAACTCATTTAGTGAAGTGGATGTTTTTTGTACCAAAATAGAGAGGAATACATTAATTTTGATAACAAGGACATCAATCAATATCATATTATGACCTGTCGATCTCCACAGTCAAGATAATTGTTCAACTCGAGTAATTGCAACAATTATATGGATTCCTTATGTACAATAAAGCAGGAAAAAATGACAGCAAATGGCACATCTTTACCTTCTGAGGGCCATAATCTTGGCTCTTTGGCCCAAAATCAAATTGCTCGACAGGAACAGAACTGCCCCTTCCTTCATCTTTTCTAGCTACAGCACTTTTCCTTCTAGACTTGGGAGATTCCAGCTCACCATTTACCATTGCTCTGTTCTGTTGATCTAAGTTGGACAACTCATATTCCAACAAATTGGAGACTGATGCCTCGCTATTATCCCCGAGTCTAACGGAACTTCTTTGTGTTTGAGAGTTTTCATAGAGAGCAAATGTGGGAATTTGATCAGATGTCATCTCATTCTCAAAGTTATGAGTTCTTTCCTCAATAAGATCAACAGTAGGATTATCCTCCTCAAGAGAATTGCTGGTCCCTGAAGTAACCTTTGATAGCAAATCTGCTTTGGATTCCTGACATCCACGACAAGCTATTAAAGTAAAATACAAACAATAAACGGAAAAAGTAATACCATTCGATAATAATTTACTGATTCAACACAAAAATGAGAGGAAACAATGAACTCAATATACAGTGATAATTGTGTTAGAAGACAGAGTTTCAAACAAAAATTACTTTCTCAGCAGAAGAAGTTTCAATTTTATTCCCTTGTCCATCTTTGTTTAATCTTTCTGCATCACCAGATGCAACTTCGTCGATGTTTCTGCAAAATTACAAAGGCTTTAATATGCTCAATACTTCAATCCAGTATTAAAATTATTTCAATAACTATTAAAATACATCTCTTGGAAAACTAAAAATACAAAGAGCAACTAAAGTTCTTCCCTTGATCCACCGGAACCCATGCCATAATGCTTCGAGGAGATTATTAATGGTATCAAAGGAGACATGACCAATTCTCCACACACACACACACACACCGGGGGAACTTTCTTATAAGATCCGTGAAGAACAAAAATGAGTTTTCTCTCTCCCACAGGTTTAGAAGCTTGGAAACAAAATATAGGAGCATCATAAGGTTTAAGGGATCAAGAGGTTAGGGTACTAAGAACTAATCTAATTACTCAACTAAATTTTTATTGTTTCATCTCCATGGAAAATTTATGAGTTGAAAAGTATGTTATGTATGCAAATATGAGAAGTATAAAGAACATTAAAATTGTACTCGAATCACTTGAAACCAGCAACCATCGCTTGATTTAATACACGAGTCTAAATCAGCACTCTTTCATATGAAAATGCAATATTCAAGTGTTTCAGATAAAGAGGGAGGGAAAGAATCGGTGAGAACATTACCTTAGTGTTCCACTATGGCGGAGAGAGGTCTGCAAAGCCCGTCTTGAGTTCTGTATCCAAGGATGTGAAAGTAATGTCTTTGCATCTGGCCTGTGTCTAGCATCCTGAAACGTTATTTTAAATGTCAAGTGGAGCAACTAAAATGCAACATGACACGGATATGGCATTGGTGTTACTCACAACTTCCAAAACCAAGCAAACGACACTATTTTGTCAAATATAAAATTACCAACATAAGAAAGACGTGCAAGAGTCTCTAGCAAAATGGTATCACCCAAGAATCTGGATACAAGTAAAACAAGCTAAAATTGGATTGTAACAATTGAGTTCGAATAAGAGAGCCAAAAAGATTATCCTATCTAACCACTGGAGTGAAAATTCTATCATGGCTAGATTCAGTTCATTAATTACTAAATTGTGAATTCCCATCAAATTATCAACATATGAACCAACAACTACGTTTACTTGAATTAACATTGCATATATAGGATGTGAGCAAATTTCAATTGCATTTCACCATGTATTTGCTCATTTGATGGGAAAAAAAAGGTGGAACTAGGATGTGAAAATGTTTATCCTCTTATTTTAATTTTCCTTTCTTTTTATGATCAAGTTGCTAGTGTACCCATTCCTATTACAAATTTCCCTCAATCTTGTTTGACCTGTCTTCGGTATATCATTTTCTCATGGCCTAGTCAATTTGTAATATACAAGCGTAAAAGCCTTGCGATTAATTATGTAACTGAAGGAAGCCCACAATCAATTTGAACTATGAAACAGGAAAAACCATTACACATAAATAAATGAAACCTAAATTTTTCCAGCTCACCTTCTTAAAGCACTGATGCAAGAAATCAGTAATAGCAGGAGATAGACTATCGGGAATTGGAGGATGCTCATCCTGGAAAACAAGAATTAAAATAGCAAAACTCTTTTAATTTAAAGGAACATAAAAGAAAAACTTAGGAGTCTCTATCCATTAGTTCTGTAAGAATGTATCAAGAATTTCCTTCTCTTGTAATCGTTTCATTTTCCTTCTTTCTTTTTTTTGATAATCATGGATTAGTAAACAGCGGGATCTTAAACCACCATGAAATTCCAAAATATGGAAGTGCAATGCCATCTTTGCCGTAAAAATAAAAAAAAATGTAATTATATGACGATAACAAATTAACTGATACTTTACCTGCACAATCCGAAAGAGAGCGGGCATTGGCTGGAGATCATAGTAAGGTGGTACACATGTGAGAAGCTCAATCACCGTGCAACCAACACTCCAAATGTCAGATGCAGCACAAACCCCCGACATTTCAATGACCTACAACATTTGACATGATTATCGATTTGGTAGAAGAGATACAACCCAATACTGCACTATACATATTACGACACGTTGGGTTACTCCTTGAAATTCACATTACTGGATAAATTACAAATTAATACACATCATATATCCTGCCAATGCTGCGTCATAGGGACATCAATCCTACATCGTTTGTGGTCTATAAAAGTACACTTTCTTTACTTCAATTAGAAACAGGACAGAGAAACCTCTTGGCAAATTACCAGCAACTTTAGCCACCTTAAGGTAGTTTATCTTTAACAGAAACTCTTTTGGTTGATGGTGAAAACAAGATGCTCCTGACTGTGATTATTTGGGGTTTGTTTGAGCCCCATTTTTGAGATAATTAATTTTGTAATAGTATTTTTTGGAGAATATATGGGAAATTTTTTGGGTTTACGTGTAAAATAATTTTATTGAGAGAATGTGTAGTTGAAAATGAGTTTGGAGAAAAATGAATGTTTAAATAATGGGCTCAAACAGGGGCTAGTTTAATTCACCGTCAAATCTTTAAAAAGTCAGGAGAGAAGAAACTTACTGACCTTGTTTTAAAATGTTAAGGGTGTGTTTGAGCCACATTATGTTGAAAAAATATATTTTAGAATAGTAGATTGATAGTGTGTGTGGTTGAAAAAGAAGGAAAAGTTATTGATGGGATGGAAAATTTTATTTTATTGAAGAATGTGTGGTTGAAAATGAGTTGAAGAATGAGAATGAAAATTTTAATGTGGCTCAAACAGGGGCTAAATTGGGTATTGACTTAATATGTGAGATCTAAAAGTCTAATTTGCAACTAGAAATATAAAATGGATCGACAAGTGGCAAACAATATATTGACAAAACAGTAAATCACATAACAAGACTGCTAAGCCCAACTCAGTCTCAGCCCATGTTTGGTTCATATTTATGAATGGTTAATAATCAGTAAAACCAATTTTATTGAGAGACCCACAAGTTGTATCCACTTATCCATCACTCATTCATATTTTATTATTCAACCCGATTGTAAACAACTTCCAAACATGCACTAAAACTGAAGTCTAAAAAACAAATGAAACAACTGGTCATCACCAGACACCAGATGTCTATGCATAGAGGGATAGGGCACACACAGGCTCCACTTGTTATCTTCTCTAATCTCCAACTTTGTTTTCGTTCTCAGGGTCGCACTGTGTTTAAAACAACCCAAAAGAACATTTAAAACATTCTGTGCCAGCCGCTATGAGAAAAGAGCCAAAACTAAGGCTTATAGAATAACATCCAATAAGAGCAAGGGTAAGGAGTGCAATCCCCATATGCCCCAAGGCCTGCAACTTAGTAAGTCAAGGTTTAACTCACGACAAAGAGTTACTTAAAACCATAAGATTTCAGGCTCCTGATGAACGCCTTGTGACATGTGCCTCAAGGCATAAGCATCAGGTGCATCACAAAGTTTATGCTAGAACAGAAAAACTATGAAGATTGGTAAACATTGTCAACCACCATGCTGATTTACAGAAAATGCAAACTATAAATTACAGAGGTGTAATTTCTAAAAGTTACCATTACATCTACCTAAGGAATTAGTGCTTCGAACCAAAGAGAGTGAATAATAGTATTTACTAGTAAGACTATACCTTTTAATTTTTATACTCAGATGACACAGAGGTTTCAGAAATATACAGCAAATTGACTAAATATTTTTGCTTGTACACGATGAATTTTGATCGTTATTCTCAAGTTCCACACAATCTACGGATTGTAATTAATACTAGGAGTTAAAACATTTAAACGTATTATATTTCATTACATGCTACTACCAATGTATATCGTTTCTAAGGACCACATCCCTTAGACCCTTACATCTTCTTGGTGAAAACTTTTTAATTCCTAGTTCGGTGATGAGTTGAAATGGCTTCACAATTGTACTAAACCCTAATATTTCCTCACACTGTCATGCATATGCACAACTCATGCCAATGGTTAGAAATACTTTCCACTCGATAAATAAATAGTAACTCTTCCAAGGTAGCATTTAATGCGTGCTGGCAGTTGGCACTACCAGAGTTTTGAGTAAGCGAAAAGTAAGTACCTTAAAGATACTTTTAACAAAGCAACAAACATGTTTAGATACATTAATTTCTCTAACACTTGGAAGTAAAAAGCTATTTATTTTGACAGTAAGACATGAGTTGCTTTGAAAATAAGTAACTCGCTTGTTTTCAACTTTGACAAACAAACCAATTATTTATTTATTTATTTATTTTTGAAAGGTACAAACTAATTATTTATTTTAAAAGTAAACTTTTTTATGTTTTGGCCAAACATGAACTATGTCTTTGTTGCCACGTCGGGACTTCTAGAATCTGTGCAGCAGCACAGACAGCTCCACAGAAAACTCCCTTGATACTTAACAGCATACACAAAAAAGATCACAAAGCACGAACAAATATTTATCCAACAACTTTGCAACCCCTCCCCATAAACCAAGTGACACTATCAACGGCACAACCTAGTTGCTCAAATCAAACTCCAATCGATAAATTTTTGATACTCAATTTTCAGCAGTTTTTTTTTTTTTTTTTTACTATTCAGGAAAATAGTAAAAAAAATAAAAAATCAAACCACTCTTTAAACAAAAAATAGGTCTCGAAATAATTGGAAGATGCAAACACAATGTCATAACTTCCCTAAGTTCATCTCGAACATAGCCTAAAAACTCAGCTTGTCATATTATTAACGGAAAGGTCTTGCAAATTTTACTTGCCAACAGTATACCTCTCCCCTCATAAAACCATAGGAGAAAAGTCTTTGTGGTCCCAATAACAAGCAAAGACACTAAATTCTCAACTTCATGAAACAGTAATCAGGTTCAAATGCCAACAATGGACAGCAAAGCAATACCTCAGGGGCCATCCAGTACGGTGTTCCAACAACTGAATGTGTATTCACATCTGCCTCAGTCAGTTTTGTAGCAACCCCGAAATCTGCAAGTTTCACAAGTCCCTGAAAGCATAAGTTAGTTCAGGGAACTACCATATTTAGCAAGCTTAAGTTTTTTGTGTAAAAAAAAAAGGTTACAGAAGACAAATCCTATCAGCAAGACAAATTAAATAATAATAATAATAAAATCACAACTGATTCATGATGAGATCAGAGTTAAATTAAAAAAATTAAATAGAATTACAATTTTCCTCATATCAAGCATCAACTGCAGAAGAATCGAGATAAATTTTTTAACTAAAATTAAGTCCTTGTTTGGCCCCCAATTTCTAAAACACATTTTTCCTCAAATTCATTTTCAACCACACATTTGAACTATTTATCCACACATTTCTTCAAATTCATCAAAATCTACTAAAAACTAGATTTTTAGCTAAACTAACAGGGCTAAATCAATAACAGAAACAAAAAGAAAATCGTAGTAGAAATTATCCTTGGCACAAAATGATGCAAGAAAGCAGAAAAACACTCTAAAATGAATTGAAATACATACCTCTTTTGTTGTCAAAATATTTGCCCCTTTGATATCTCGATGAATGACACCTTGTTCATGTAGATATACCAGACCTTCAAGTACCTGACAACAAGTATATTGCTGAACATTTACAAGCAAAGCAAGTGAACATAAAATAGCTAATGAACAATGAGGTTTTCTTTCTGAGACCTGGGCTATGTATACGGCCACCAAGGACTCTGGAAAAGGGCCAAATTTATTTGGCTTGATAATATTAGCGAGCGATCCATTCTCCACGTATCTATAAAACAAAGTGATAAAATTTATAAGTTCTTGTGATCTCTGTACAAGTAAATAAGTTAAAAAAACACTGAAGATCTTGTAAGCTTGACTAACTCGAGAATTATATGAAGGTGAGTCTTTGTCTTCAAAGATCCAAGATATTTCACAATATTTTTGTGATTTAAATTCTGCAAGAGAAAGAGAACCATCCAGCTAGAGAAAAGTGGCAAAAAAAAAAAATAATAGAGCTCCAAATGTCCAATATTTGCAGAAAATAGGACGGAAGTGGAAAACATCAACAGCTCGTAGCGGTAGGTGCAGAGCATGATAAGATAAAAAGAGTGACAAATATTTAGTGAAATGAGGATGTTAGCTTTTCATAAGTTCGATTTCCCGAACAATCGTGAGACTTTTAGAGAAAAGACGAATTTGGAAAGAAGAGCAAAGTTCCATAGCGGAATGAATGTTGAAGTTCAACAAAAGTATGCATTATCGCAGGCAACGATACAGGCAGCTCTTTTCATTAGCCAGGCAATTGATTAACAAGTGTATGCGTGAGTGTGTGTTTAACTGCTTGAACTAATCCTCTTGGGAGCACAGATCCACAGTCAAATAGAAGGCTCTCACGGGTTCAAGCCTTAAGCTAGGTTGAGATGCAGTTTTTTCTCCCCTAATCTCGAGGGAAATAGTGGTTAAGATAAGGTCCGTACTCTATTTCCTTTACTTCAAGGGTGAAGCAGGGATAAGAAATTAAGCGATCGAGGGATGAAGGAGATCCAACTTCAATATAGTGGGACTGTGAGAGACCCAAATAAAATGTGTGAACGCACAAATGTATGTGTTTACGTATAAACATAGCAGGATGTTACCTTGAGCAAATCAATCTCTTGCTGTCAAGTCCAAGCATCCAAGTGTCCAACAACAGTATTATTCAAAAGGAAAAGTCACAAATTCAGGGGAAGAAATTACAATATAAATCAACAAATAAGTCAGGGAAATGGCGAAAAAGAAGAAAATTGAGATACCATAATAATGTTTAAGTCCTCCTGAGCAATGTTCTCAAGAGAGACTTGCTTGATTGCAACAAAGTCCCCATTTTGCAAATCCAAACCCTTGTATACTCTTCCATATGCACCTTTCCCTATCTCATCTCCAAGCATCTGCAATTCATTTTTTTGAGTAAGATCAATCAAATTAGGGTATTAAATTGAACATAGAAAAAGAAAAGTATAGAGAATTGGTGTGCGTACATATTTATTGTCGAGGGTTTTGGAATTGTGAAAAGCGGAAGTCGTCATTTGGCGAGACATTAACATTCATTCCCAGGATGAACAAACCCTAATACTCAGCTGATCGGACGACTTAGCTTCGAGTCTCCGACGCTCCAAGGTGGAGACAGCCAAGATTTGGTTTCTTTTGGGTGTACAGAGCATTCCTCTCAATAAAAATGGTCTTTTTTTTCTTCTTTTTTTTTTGAGGAAAGTGAAGGAATTATATTTTTTTTATTTGCAGAATTTTGATTCAATGCATGTCATGTCATTTATTGATAAACAAATATGTAAATAGCAATGTTCTAAAATACGTAATGCGTTGCGATGCGTCGAGGTCGAGAATCAAGAATCACAAGCTTAAGCGTGTCAATGCGGAGAATAGGCGTCATAATGCGTTTCGTACTTTTAATATTATTTTAATTATTTTTAAGGTATTAAATATATTTTTATATAAAAAAATAAAATTTTAATATATCATTAAAAAAAAATTTACCAAAAAAAAAAGGGATTAGGCGGGACGCCTAGGCGCGCCTAATCCCGCATTTTTTTGATCCAAACGCATTTTTACACGCATGGCCGAATTCGACGCGTTTTCGATCCGCATCGCGCCTAGGCGGCGCATTTTCGCGCATTTTAGAACATGGGTAAATAGTAATGTACACTATTTCTTTAGACATAAATTATACTTCGTGTTTGATTATCTTTATTTTTCATAAAAAAAATGTCATTTTTTCATTCAATAATTTATTTTTTGGATGTGTGATGGACAATTTTTGTAATGAAAAATATTTTTCAATTTTTGATCACGTGATAATATGTTTTTCGAAAACAAGGAAAACATTCTCTTCTATAGATGCATGATTTTTATTTTCTAAATAATTCAATATATCTTTGTCTCTCTCATTTATCCATTCTCTCCTATGTATCCACGAATAAAAAATAGACTAATATAATATTTTCTAATTTGAAAATTAAATTAATCAAACACATTTAATTAATGATTTTCATAAAAATAAGTTCTACGTAATTGAATTCCCTATAATTTATATTTTTCATACAAATTTTATGATCACAATAGAAAGCACGTTTACTTCAAATATGTTTTTCAGGTTTTTCATCTCAAAGTATAAGAAAACACGTTCAAAACAACCACCCTAGCATTTATACATTTTTGTACAAGATAGTTGTATGCCCGTACAATGTACGGGCTTTAATATTTTTAAGGTAATATTAGCGTATCAAATATTAATAGTATTGTGAGACGTCGTAAGTTTTTATCTAATATAATAATTAGTAAAATTTAATAATGATAATATTCTAGTAAGATTTAAATGAAGAATTTTTTGTAGCAAAAATTGTTACAAAGAAGAAATTAATGGAGACAATATTAATCATTTTGAAGCTTGCTAACGTTTCAAAATTTTTATAGTACACACCGAATAAGGAAGAAAGTTTAATGAAAAAAATGAAAATATTTTCTGATAATATTAAAGACGCTACGGTTCTATTTTTGAGGAGTCGTACAAATATTGAAGAAAAATCTCGTCAAGTATTTGGGAGTAATGCTTTGTGTAAAATGTAAATAGTATAATTTTTTGACAAAAAAATAAGAAAAAAAATGTGCGTCTCCGACTATTCACGTTCTGGATTGTTGCCACATGTTCAAGAAGTCATGTCCCCAAAAGAATTTTTGATTTTCATGTATGTATGGAACGTAACATTTTCTATTGTTTTTGAATTAAATTACGAATAAGTGAAATTATATTTATAATTTGTGTAAAATGTAAATGAGTAGAATTTTTTGACAAAAAATAAGAAAAAAAAGCGCGTCTCCGACTATTCACGTTCTGAATTGTTGCCACCTGTCTAAGAAGCCATGTTCCCGAAAAGAATTTTGGTTTTCATGTATCTATGGAATGAAATATTTTCTAATGTTTTTGAATTAAATTATGAATAAGTGAAATTATATTTATAGTTTGTGTAATTTGTTCTAAGGAATAAATCAATGGAGACAATATTAATTATTTTTAAGCTTACTAACGTTTCAAAATATTTATAGTACACGCTCAATAAGGAAGAAAGTTTAATGGAAAAAAAAAACGAAAATATTATATGATAATGTTAAACATGTTACGGTTCTATTTTTGAAGAGTCGTGCAAATATTGAAGAAAAAATCTCATCAAGTATTTGGGAGTAACGCCTTGGATGTGATCAACGTAATCGGTCAGGTCGCGGGGTTGAGGGGGCGGCGTCCCTTGTGGGGGTTCAGGGCAACGCCTCTTGTAAGGAATTTCGATTTTCATGTATGTATGAAATGAAATATTTTATAATGGTTTTGAATTAAATTATGAATAAGTGAAATTATATTTATAGTATGTGTAAAATGTAAATGTGTAGAATTTTTTGACAAAAAAAATAAGGAAAAAAAAAACTACTTGTCTCCGCATTGTGTGGAGACAGACCCTCGGTGGCTCCGCACAATTCGGAGACACCGTGTGCGCGGTGTCTCCGAATAATTAGGAGACATGCACACGGTGTCTCCGAATAACTCGAAGACATCGTGCACGCGGTGTCTCCGTGCTGTGCATATTTTTTTCCCCCTCTTCTTCTTCTTATGATACATTATATAGTATATTATAACCAATTGAATTCAAACCGAACCATTTTCTCATTCAAACAAACAACTAACAAGAAACATATAAGAAATATAAGTAATTAACATTTTTCCTAACAAGAAAGACTTTGAATTGTGCGAAGACACTGAGGGTGTGTCTCCGCACAATTCGGAGACACCATGTGCGGTGTCCCGTGTTGTGCGAATTTTTTTCCCGTTCTTTTTCTCCTTCTTATGATATATTATATAGTATATTATATCAAATTGAATTTGAACCATTTTCCCATTCAAACAAATAAGTAACATGAAAAAAATGTAGGTAGTCGACAATTTTCCTAACAAGAAAGATTAAACTGATCTTTTTGTAAATAAAATCACGTCCCATCATATCAAAACCGCATAAAAATAATTTGTTTTCTATTACACGACTAAAACAAATGAAATTACATCGAACTTAAGCGACAGAATGTTGTTACAACAAACTTAAGCAAAAGTAGTAGAAAACGAATATTGTTATAGCAAACTTAGTAGCGGAAAGCGAATATTGTTAAAGCAAACTTAACTTATTATATAGAAACTTAGAGTGACATTAAGGAGAAACTCTCTAACTCTCTGCGGTGCCCGAGAATTATGGGTTTCCTTGAATTATTTGTAGAGTTCATATAGGGAAAGTGAAGGAGGAGGAGAAACCAGATATTTGTTATTATGAGCCGGTTTAATTAAAATTGAGAAGTCAACAATTGTGACTATTTCACTATAGAAAAATCAGAACGAAACCAGTTAAGTGTGAAATGGAATGTGCAAAAATGAACATTGCTAGGCTCATCCTCTCTTTTATCGTAATAGTGATATTCTTCTCATTTTTAATTATTTTTTGAAGGTGTTTTGCTTTGAATAGTACATATTAAACAACGCTAATGTTTAATTTAGTGTTTAGGTGTATTTTTTGATATGAAATAATATTGAAAAGTAGAATGTCGTGATATTTTTTTTAGAATGTGTGGTTAAAAAATAAAATTTTTTATTTTATAAATTTACGTATAAAGTTATTTTATTTGAAAAATGCATTAAAAAAAATAAGGACCGAGAAAATGTGTCTTTTCAGAGAAGAGGTTGAAAATGGGGTTAGCGTGCATTTAGTGTAAAATAATATTTTACTCAAGTAAACGTTTTAAGCTTAGCCATACCTTCTGTGAATACAAGGCCACCTTTTCCTTTCTCTTTCAGTTGAACAAAGCAGTAAAGAACGCTCTACTTCCATTTCCACGCCAGGTTTTCCTCTATTCCGAACCCCACTTTTAACAATTTACAATTATTATGCGTTTACATGTCATTTCCTTAATGATAATCTCAAAATAATTAGTATATAGTTAATTTTTTCAGAGATGACAAGTATTCTAGCGAGTTACCCTCTGAATTGGTCACCGGGTGTTGGGGAGAATCATCTTCTTAAGGGAAGGAAAAATTGCAGAATTCAAATTTTTGGGTATTCAAATCTTGATTATCCCTGTAAAGAAGAAATGTTTTTTCCCAATTTCCATTGCCCTGTAACTAGTGGTCCCAGTAATAGGAAAATCTGGGCTATTTTTTCTGGTAAACTGGAGAATGGTATGGACCCGGATAACTCTGAAGATGATGCTGACCAGGGCGACTCTGAAGAGAACGACATCGGACCGGTGAGTTGAGTTTTGCCTCGGGTTAATTTCATTAATGGCCACTCAACTTTAATTTGAACTTTACAAAGTGCTTCAGTCAAACAATCCATACAGTTCGGCGTCTCGGTGGTCTAACTTGTGGGTGACACTAGGTGCAATGGTCAGTAGCCATTAGTGAAATTGACCTGTTTTGCCTCTTTTCTTGAGGCTTGCTTTTCTGTTATTGTTGTAGTTAAATGGTATGTTTACTTAGTTGGGATAAAATTGGAGTGTTAAAATATGTTTCATTTATCGGGTTTCATGAATCCTAGTTCCAGGATGATCCAAAGGTAGCATTGGAATGAAGCCAAAAGGATTGACTGAGATAGGTCTCACCGATGTTTGTGCTAACCAAAATTCTATATTGCCATGTTTATTGCCTGCTTAATATACGGGCATGAATAGCTTTACCATTTGATGGCTAGTTAAGTTTTTGGACAATTGTTTTGCCAAATGACTATTATGTGTATTTGTTAAAAGTTCATGAAGACTCGTGGCTGTGTAGATAAATGGAACTGGTTTGAGTTTTGTTGTCTGCATGATTAGTGGTTCCAAGCTTAATACCAAGGGCTTGATTTGCCTTTGGTAATCCATATGACAAGTTTCTTATTGATATATGCATTCCATAATAATATAAGTTCTGCATTGTATAGCATGCTAAGAATTTATCTTGCACCTTTGTTGCTTTAGCCTGAGGATCAGGAATCTCCACTCACATGTCTAGTGCAATGATAAGCAGGGGTGGAGCCCCATATGGTCCGGTTCCTTTTTTTTTTATTGTTATTTTGAGAGCGTCATATTTGGAATGCAATGGTGGGATGGAGCACGGTTTGTTGAATTAGTATGCTAAAATTTGCATGCACCTGTCTATTTGTTGAATTAGTATGCTAAAGATAAGTAGTGTAATAGGGATCCATCCCAATAAACTTGGTTGGTAATGAATTGACAGAGATTCTATATAACAACGAGATATTCAAGTTTTTTTTAAGACAAAAAGACAATACATTCTGGTATGAAATTTTTTATTTTTTTTTTCGAATAAGGTTCTACAAGATAAAAATGCAATACATCCTAGCATAGAAATCCAATTTTTTGAATGAGATAATTTTTGAAGATTGATAATAAAATTATTGTCCAACGATATCAAAGTATGAAAACTCATAAAGAACAATTGTAACTTATAAAATACGTCATTTTTAGTATTTTTGTAATATTGTTTTATTTTTATCATCAAAGTTTGACGTCTATTAAATTGTGCCCGCTCTAAACGAATTCCTGGTTCCGCCCCAGATGATAAATAGTCTATGCTATTGTATAGTGACCTGTGACGGATCCATGATATTGAGTGAGTTAGGACAATCTTTGACCATTTACGGTCGCAATAGTAAGATTATTTATTAAAATTTAATTAAATAATATTAAAAAAAATTCAATCAGTACATTTGAAAATATAATCCAATACAACCCAAAATAATTAAAAAAAAATTTCAGTAATACATATATGATGAAATTTTAAGTTTTCTACAAACTTAAGCAATGCAAGATGAAGTTTATATGTAAAGCATGATTAAACGGCTTTACGAGCTCAGTGCTTAGGGAACATTTTGAAAACAAAGATTTTTAGGACTAGAACTATTTTTTACCCCAAAAGAAGTATTTTTCGAACACTTTAAAAATAAAGAGTAGCACTTAGATTGTCCAAATTTGAATTTTATAAAATAAAGTAATAATTTGAGTCAATAAATTTATTAAATAAATTATTTTGAAACGAAAATAATAATATACAATTGTTAATTAGTTATTATTTATTGTACTAAAAAATTAAACAAAGAAAAAAAAAATGGAAGTGCATAGAATTGAACCGCATACCTCTCACATACAAAGTGACATCTCTACCTTATGAGCTATACTCCCTTTTTTAAAGGTTAGTTCAATTGTTAGTTAATCAGTTATTATTTACTATGTTTAAAAATAAGGAGGAGGAGTGCCATTTAGGGGAATTGAACCCGTGTATCTCGGGTGAAAAAACAAAAGTGCTTCTATATAGTCTACACAGTCTTTTGTTGAATGTTTGTACAATGATATATATATATATATATATATATATATAACATAAATATTCATTAATATTTTCCTAACGACACGAGCGACTGCACTAGCTCGCCGGGTGCTGGATCTGCCCCTAATATATATAACATAAATCTTCATTAATATTTTTCCTAACAAATCTAGCACGAGCGGCTCCACCGGCTCGCCGGGTGCTAGATTCCCCCCGATAGTGACAAAGTGCACTGAGTGTACATAATGGCTGGTAATGGTGACTTTAGGATATCCAAATGTTGTCCTTTATTGTGCTAATTCAGTTGTAGCTAACATGTTTTTTTGGCTAACACGTGAGCAAGTGTCTTAATTCAAATCTATTTAGGTGAATAGTGAAATTCTGAGGGAAAAGCTTGAAAGAATTGTTGGGACAGATGACGCAAGCTTCAGTGGGATAGACCTGGCAACTCTTATACGGAATAAATTTGGGAGATCATATGATGTTCAATTAATTAAGAAGGTATTCAGTTTCTTTTCTCCATTCGCCTCTAATATATGATATGCAATAGGCATGGTGTTTTGATGACTTTGAAGGTGCAAGAGATCTGGTTTTGCATTCAGACTATGATATGACCTAATAATATTTTATTTATATAGTCAGGGGTGTGTTTGAACCGTCTATGCTTCCTTGTAATATTGTTGATAACTAACATTTAAGTTGATAAAGTGCAATGCACAAATGATATACTTATACTCAAAAGAAGTAATCCAAGAAAATACTAATTCCTAGCAACTTGCTGTAATTTTACATTTGAGTCAAGTAATTTTCTATATTGCCTATATGGATTGTTCATTTTGAAGAACCAGAATGCAATACAGGTCTAAATCCAATGTGGAATATTGTGAACTAGGGTAAGGCTTATGAGGTTACATTCTGCATGTCCGTCGTGTTAGAACGTCAGAATATCCTTTTCAAAAACTTTTGTTGTCTAACTAGGAGCTGGTTCATTCATTAGACACCATCCATTAAAAATAGGATGTCCCTTGGACACTCGAGGAAATAATATCCTGATTATTTAGCAGTATTATTAAATAACTGAAGACCATATTCAGTCCAACTTAACATTGAAGATGGGTTGTCATTGACTTCAAGTTTTGACCTGAAGCATTGGTTGCATGTGCAATATTCAAAGAAAGGAGAATGATGCAAACTAGACAAGAAGCAAATAAAAGAAAATTTAAGGAAAAGGGATTTTCTTAGGCTGGTCATAAGATTAATCCTTTGGGAAAATTATTGCTTTAATATTTAGTAATTTTTAAATCTACGAGAGGTCTGTGCTGTTGTAAATTTGAATGACTAAGCTATATTTAAGGCCGATCAACTTTTTTCTTCCTTATTTGTGTTGTTTATGTCATGCCTCATCTAAAATGACATATTCACAGCATCTTACATCATCTTAGCTTTCTCTCTTTACTCTCTTTTTGCGGTGTATTCTGTGTTCTAGTTTGTTAAAGTGTATTATACGCTTTAGTCAAATAATTGATATTTTATTTTTTGTTACAAAATGCAGGAGTTCATGGGTAGAAATCTCCTTGCCTTGAATGTTATGTGGAAGTACATGGAGCAGGTGAACAGTGTTTTCCATTAGTTAATTATTGGGTTAGGTTATCGCTTGCAATTTTGAGTGGGCACCAAAAAGGCCTGGAAGATTTATAAAACTACCATGTATTTTACAACAATCAACAGAATCATGTATTCTGTCATCTTGCAATCAGCTTTGTCGAGTAACTATCATATGTATACTGCATGAGTCAAAAGTTAATGTTGCTCAGTATTAGGCTCAAATGGGCTAAGAGAGATTCTAAAACTTAGTATTAACTGTACTAGTGAATCATGTATTCTACCATCTTGCAATATATTTATGTCATCAGCTTTCTTACTTTCGAGTAACTATTGTATGTATGGCAGGAGTTAAACATTACGTTTATCTGTAGAGTCTTTTGATACGTCAATCCATCTATGATCACTAAACTGAGTAGTTATTAATATTAAAGGAACCCATGGTATAGAAACATCTCCCTATGTGAACATTTTTTAGATATGATTTTTTGGTATTGGAGCTCTTTGGGAGCTTTTTAAGCTGATAAGAATTTTGTAGAAGACGACAATTAAATGATATACTTGTAGCCCTTTATATCAACTCAAGCTTTTAGATTAAGTAGTTTTAAAAACTACTTTAATGATATACATGTAGCCGTCTTTAAGTAATATTCTTTTCTTTTCCTTAATTGTACCCTGAGATTTCTTATGGGCCCAGGCATCCCTGGTAATTCACTCTTTTGATTCCATTATGGCCCTTCTTCTAGGTGCTCTTTGTATGGGCTTTTGGTTTGATGTTTCTTTTAGCGGACATAACCATTGGCAAGAACTTAATGAATCCATCTTTTGGACTTAATAATAAATTAAAAATTGCTCTTGCTACTCAGCCCAGAGCCTTGAGCATTGTACAAGGAAGTGCTCTAGGAGTAACCCCTACAAGGAAAGCAGTAATTTTGTACAAAGTTTAGCAACAACATTGCATGGTCGATACTTGTAGTGCCTAGTCGGTGGCACCTTCAGTTGATGTACATTGCCTATTCATTTTAGTATGTTTTCATTCATTCAGCTACATTCATTTAATGGACATTCGCTCCGCACCATATAGTATTGTTGGTCAGATGACCATTTTCCGTACTAAAATTTGCTTTATTCCTTTTTTTTAACTTGAACCATGTTTTGCTTGCATTTGGTAGAGATCCTTTCCGCTGACTGAAGAAGAGTATATTTTAAGGCTTGATGACGTCGCTAATACATTGAAATGTTGGGGAGCTGTCTCACATGTCCGAAACAGTCTGGAAAAGTTGAAGGAGAAAGAACGACCGCGGATAGGAAAAGTAAACACGCGACCCTACATTTTGCAATTTATTGTTTTGATTCAATTGTTAGAAAAGAAGTGTGCACACAAAACACATGTATCTCCACCTTAAAAATGAATGATAGTTTCAATATTAAGAGCATGTTTGGTAGAGATTAAAATCGGATTAAAATTGAAAAACTAGCTTATTGTTGACTTTCATTAGACGGGTGAGATCCAATAACGGCTCTATTTTCAATTTTAATTGTTACCAAACATGCTCTAAGATTTTGGATTCTTAGCTTAGTCACTCTTGTTCTTTTTTTTTTTTTTTTTTGCAAGAGCTAATTGAAGTGTTTTCTTCCATCTTTATATGCGTTATATAATTCCAAGACTGAAAGGACACCCAGCGATTCAAGTCTCAAGTCAACAATTTTAGAATACAATAGATTATTTCATTTCATTTCATCCTTTTGAGTTTTAATATTTTAGTGTCAGTAAGATTTTAATTCAAGTGAACGCTTACACTTTGAGTTTTCCGTGTTTGTTGCAGGCAGTAAGCATTTTCATAGATATGGACGAGTCTGGAGGCCGGGCAAACGAATGGATTTACAAGTAAACCCATAAATTTTATTTTTCTCATTTTTTGTATGTTTGAAATTGTATATCTTTGTATTAAAGGTACCCTTTCAAAAGTGTCATAATGTGGTGTTTTGTATATACTTGCAAGGGTGAGAAAATTGAAATAGAGAAACATTAAAAAAAACATGCTATGGCTTGTATGTTTTGTCTATTTCGAGAATGTAAAATATTCAATTATTATTATGTGAAGTTTCAGTACGAGCCAAGCTCGAGCTCTCTTTTTGTGGTGAGCCGCTCGCTGACTGAATTGCTGAACCTGGAGTTGGACCAGCTCGGCTTGGCTTGGACATTACCATGGCTAAGCTTGAATAGCATTTAAGTGTAACTATTTCTGTAGGTTTGGTCCTATGGTGTGTGAAGCCTCGGGAGAATTACACCTGGGGTCCCCAAAGTATTGGAAACATAGCACGAAGGTTCTCAACCGATTATTTTAGCTGCTGTAGTCCCTAACCTTTTAGTTTTGTAAAAGTGGAGTCTCCAGTAGTCAATTTTACACTTACATTTGATTAAAAACTCATATTTTTATTAGAAAGAGAAAGAGAAGATGATTTTATCCTTATTTTTAATTAAATAAAAAAAAGAAACAAACTAAAATAAAATGGAAAGTTAAAGTAAAAGAATACAAAATACACCTATCCTTATCTTTAAATATATATTTTCTTTCCACTATTAATTATTTCCCGTTTAATTAAACTGAAGCTAAGGTTTTATGTTCAACAAAAAATTGAGTTTTTAATTAAACATAAGGGTAAAACAGTCAATTGGATATTCTAATGTTTCAAAAATGAAAGGTTTGAGAAGGGAGTGCGCTGAAATGTTAGATTGGGCGCCTAATTGCTATATTTTCAATAGTATGTATATTCCCTACTTGTGTTTGAGACACATTATTTTGAAAGAATGTATTCTAAAATAGTGTATTGATGGAGAATGTGTGTTGAAAAATAAGAAAAAATTATTGATGTGATGTCGTGATGAGAAATATTATTTTATTGAAAAATGTGTGGTTAAAAATGAATAGAAGAATGATAATGAAAAATTTAATGTATACCAAACAGGAGGCTTGTAGAGATTTTTTTAGAGTTTTTTTAGAGTAACTTTTGTAAAATTGTTTATATTTATTGCTTTGTTAGGGTTTATCCAAAGACTGAGAGATTTTTTATTTTTATTTTTTAAAAAAAAATAAAAATTTTAACCACACATTCTATTAGATTTATAATTTTTTACAATTTAGTTTTCACTTGAAAAAATCTCTAAAAAGACGAGTACTAAGGATCAAATCCTCCAAGATATGTTGGCACAAAAGCAAGGTCTTTCAAGTTGAATATAGAATTATGCTCACTCAAAAATGATTTGAGAGATTTATCTTTTAGGTGTCAGAGGTCCTTAGTGATTGGATTTGATAAAACCATCCATCAAACAAAAACTAAACTAAACTAAAATTGCAATTGAAGCATACTGGAAGAGTTATTACCTTAGTTTCACGGGAACCTAGAAAGAGCAATGTATAGGCCCTTTATTCGAAGTTGAGATTTGCTGTCATTTTTGTTGTCCAATTTACATCCATCAAATAACAAATTGACACATGATGAAAAATTAAAGTTTTCATCAATTTTAATTTTCCAACTTTAACATCAATATTAATTTTTCATGATGTGTCAATTTGTAATTTGATGGACAACATGAATGGATAGTAAATCTCAACTCCCTTACTAGTACTCACCTAACTAGAGGTTTGGGTGTCGTCTCATTACTCATGTGAAACATCACTAACTTAAATCTCCAATGTGAACGGCTTTTGATAGAGATGAATGTTGTCAAGAAGGAGTTGAAGTCTCTACCAAAGTCGAAGTAAGACTCTTAACCCCCTAAAAATGACTACTTAGCCTCTGTTTGGTACACATTCTTTCAAAATTCATTTTCAATCACACATTCTTCAATAAAATAATATTTTCCATCCTATCAATAACTTTTTCTTACTTTTTAACCACATATTTCTCATTATATCATCATTTAGAATACATTATTTTCTCAATAATATCAATCAAACACATCCTTGGATTGCTTTTTTGATTCTCTCTTGTAAGGTCAAGTCATTGCCCAATTTCGGAGTGTCTTTCTTGCTTAAATCAATTCATAGAGGTAAACAATACATTAATTAACTAACATGGTACAAAAGAAAAGACGGGTAGATAAAATCAGAATGTCCAATCAAACAAAAATCCTCGAAAAACACGTAGCACATTACACTAATAGATTACGATTAAATTTGCTTGAAAACCTTGTCAGCCGCTGCCATTGTCCATTGAATGTCTTGAGGTGTATGTGCTTAACTCGTAAATCCAGCCTCAAACTGAGAAGGTGCGAAATATACACCTTTCTCCAGCATTCCTGTGTAAAACCTAGCAAACTTTGCAGTATCACTCTTCTTTGCATCCTCAAAGTTATAACAGGGACGTCTATGAAAAAGAAGCCAAAGATCCCATTATATACCTACCGCAAATTGCATGCCCAACCTTCTTTCCAGCATCCACAATGCCCTGAATAAGTTCGCCGTGATCGTGTTTAAGTAGTCGTATGTCATGAGTTATTTAAGCCGCTTAAGCGTGTGGATACATGTAGCGCATTTTATGCAATGTGAATTATACCGCAAGTGTACGTGTCAAATTTTGTAATATAATAACGAAGTTAGAGTGTCGAATACACATGGATTGTAATTTAAATTTTTACCAAGTGCTATAATTATATAACCTCTATTTTATCTAGATGAATGCATTTTATAATCAATTTTTTTTAAAACTAATATGGTAACAAATTCAACAAATAAATGCAAGCTAAAAGAATAATCAAGTGATGAAGATTAGGGTTATGATTTCATCTAATTATCAAATATGATTCTTAATTATATAATTATTTCTAATCAATTTTCTAAAATTTATAAGCAAGAACACTAACGTAATTTTACTCCCTCTCTCGAGTGTCAAGTAAAATCTATTCTTATATTTCAATTTCAATATCTCTATTTCAGATTAAAATATAGATTTATCAAGTTCGTGGTTCTTAAATGGAACACGCTTTAAAAGAATTACACCTTCTTTCGAAATCTATAATTTTTTAGGTTGTGTTATTATTATGATCATGAATAAACTCCCTTCACTCGAGTGTCGGAATTGACTAGTATCAAATCATTCAATTAGTGGTCAATTAATTGAAAGAATTAAAATCATAACACAAATAAACACATGTAAAAAATCTAATAGAAACAACTAAAATTAATTAGTCCATATTCTCAAATTCTTGGCTACAATCAAACCCTAGATAAATAATTTAGCTCATGATATAATTTATGAAAAATACTAAAATTCATATAAAAAGACATAGGGAAGAGAATAAAAAAACTAGGATGTAGATATTCAATTTCTTCTTTTCTTCTTCTTTGTCTCGTTCTTGAATCTCTTAATGTTTTGCCCCTTCTCCTACTTGAAAATAGGTCTTTGATTCTGTATTTATAGTATTTTTGGAGTTTTGGACAAATTATGGTTGAATTGGGCTAAGAAAAGAATCTAAAAATATTAAAAACTCGTTTTCTCGCACAGCGGCGCCTTGGCGCCCATAATGCTGCTGATTTTAGAGACAGAGGCGTTGTGGCGCCCATTTCGGGTGAAAATTCAACAGTGCATTCCCTTCGGTATTTCTATCATAAGTTTGTCTCTCGATACTCGGTTGAGGCGATTCAAGATACTTTGGAAAGATAACTCAAAGGACTACAACTTTGCTTTAGATGCCATTTTCCAATTCGAACATTATGTCAAAAATGAGTCTCAATATAAAATTAAAAATCAGGTATACAAGGAATTGTTCTCTTCGTGTTTCAGTTTTCCGTTTTGAGTTTTGAAATCATTTTAAGTTTGGTGTTTTTAGTGTTTATTTTGAAATTGTTGAAAATGTATTCTTTTTGTTATTTTGAAAAATTATTTTCAAAAACCAAAATTCAAAAATTTGGCCACGTTATAACTGAAAACACCAAAAACGACATATTTGTCATTTTAAGTTTTCTTTGTAAATTTTAAACTTGTTTTCAAAAACGCTTTTTCGAAAATAAGAAAGATGACGCGTTTTTCACCGTTGTGGAAAATCGAAAACAAAAAACGGTTTGAAAACGGTAAAAAGAACACGCTTAACTTTTTCAGTTGGATATTGATGTGTGATCATATTTTGATTATATTTGACCAGTTTGACTTATTTCTTCATCCAATTAACTCATAGCACTCTTGAATCTTCATTGTGAGATCTACCACAACTTTTATGTATTTGCACTTTAGTCCTCGAACTTTGGATCTCTTACAATTTAGTTTGTTTATCTAATTTGCCAACTTTTGCTTATTTCCTTCAATTTCATCTACCTATATCACAATATCAAAACATACATTAAAACACCATAAAACTCTCTCAATGATAACAAAATAATGAATTAAGTGGCATAAATATCATCAGTGTAGAACACTCATCAATAAACCGTCATTGCCAATGAGTTTCCAATTAAGGTCCCCGTATTCATTGGTCCAGCTAGAGCAACCATCTCCATAATCTCCCGCTTTCCTCCATATGCACCAACTGGTAGACCACCATCGATAATTTTCCCAAGTGTTGTCAAGTCAAGAGTTATCCCAAAATACTCTTGAGCACCACCATACGACAAACGAAACCCAGTCATAACTTCATCGAATATTATAAAGTACCATTATCTTTGATGATCCTATGGAGGGCATTTAAAAACTCAGGCATCGGTGGAATACAACCAGTATTTTCTACAATGGGTACAAGTATTACAATTGCAATCTCTCATTTGTTTGCTTCAAATAGGGTTTCAGTAGTTGAAATATTGTTATACGATGATATCAAAGTTTTATAGGTAGCTCCCTTTGGAGCACCTAGAGAGTCGGGTAGCCCCAAAGTAGCAACTCCACTACCTGCCTTAACGAGGAATGGATCCACATGGCTGTGGTAGCAACCCTCAAACTTGATTATCTTTTCATGACCAGTGAATGCACGAGCCAGTCTTAATAAGCCCCTGCATGCTTTTATACAAAAGTTGACAAACTGAACTATTTCTATGCTTGGAACCATAGATGGAGATAGGGGGCAGGGGGGTGAGCGCCCCCCAACATTGTCCACTGGTCCACTATTCCGAGTTAATTTGTAATGTATTTTTCAGTTTCGCCCCCCAGAAATTTTGACTCGTCCCACAAAATTTTGATTTTTTTTTTCATTAATAAATATTGATCCAATAACTTACAATTTAAAATTTAACCATACAAAAATCTTAAACCTAAAAAAAGATTCAATAGTTATTTAAATAAATAAATATCTCAAATTCAATCCAAAAGCAAAGGACCCATTTTTGAATCTATTACCCACAGTTGCATTAAAAATAAAGGAAAATTGGTTCTAACTCGTTTGAAAAAAAATAAAATAAAGGAAGTTGCATTTGAAAGATCAATTGAAGCTATATCAAATTGAAGTTCAGCGTAACTCTCAATTTCAAAATTTGATAATACTTCCCGATGTATGCCAACTGTTGGCATTGACAAGAAAATCAATGAATTATAATCTTATTGATAGATTGATTCGTCTTGTCTTGACTCTTACAGTTTCAACAGTAACTACAGAACTTGCATTTTCAGCTATAAGTGTCATTAAGACAGTGCTGCTGATTTTTTGTTCAGTACCATGCTTGTGTATATAGAGAAGGAGATTGTTGATACTTTTCCATTATATTCTCTTATTGACGAGATTAAGTGATGAAGACAAGGAGAGACCAATTTCAGATGTCTAAGCCATCTCTATCATCTGTTATATAGATATACGGTTTACTTTTTGTCTTTTATGTCCATCTAACGTTCATGTTTTCAATTTGTATAGCGTTAGACACATAGATTGACATATTATTTTTGTATAGATAAACTAATTGTCTTTTTGGTCAGTCAATCTAACTTGCTTATTTTGGTGCTCAAAATTGTCGTTTTCAATCATCTTCTAGTTAAAAACAATTTTCGGGGGCGGACCCGGGAGGGGGGCCCACCCCTCTCCATCCCCTGTATTCCCTTCCCATTGAAATCCTGGCTACGTCCAAGCTTGGAACAACAAAGATTACCATTTTTGCCAGGATATTTTCTAGAAGACAAGGAGCACCAAAGCTAGTTCCTTTCTTCATAGTTTCGGCCAAGGCAGCAAGTACCTGCATGTTATCAATACATGAAAAATAAATGAATAATTTCAATTTTTAACTTTTCTCTTCTCAGGCCCTCGTATTGAAAACAATATTACATGTAGCTGAATTGCCCATTTGCATATCACTCTATTAAAAGTTTCCTATAGTTAATCCATGTCTTATGATCCAACAAACCATAAAAAGGGAATGGAAGAAAATCTTCAGATGAGATCGACCTATCGATAGGTCATAAGGTTCATAAGTCATATCTTTCTCCGCAAGAACTAAATAAAAACCATTACACAAACAGCACAACCCTTGAAACCACCATACCTAAGAACAATTATTCGAAAATCTTATCAATACGACTACTCTATCGATTCTAAAAAGGTTCGTGAAACGTTTTACTATTGCTATATATGTAGTTGCCCAGTTGGTACTAGGATTCAACTTAAGTCCCCCATATGATGGAGGTCTTGTGTTCGAATCTTGAAGGACACGTCGTGAATGACAATTCTCTCACACCATCAAGTAGAGCTATTTTGTCTCTGAATCGATTTACCTTATTTTTAGACTACTAAGCCATTTTGAACTCTCTTCAAGTGCTCAAGTACCGTCGTAAAGTTTATATACCAAGAGTTAATGAGAAACAAGTTGAAGGAACAAGAGAGACGAAGAAATAATGAATTAACTTTTACACATAAAAGCATTGCAATACATTGAATTGGAATTATTCATATTTTTTATCTATCCAAAAATGTTCAAAACAGTAAGAATGGTGCTAATGAAAAAGAGTATAAAGATGAAAGAGCAAGACGATTGTTTGGACCTTTGCATATACAAGTTATTACTAGCATAAACCATTACATCTTTGTCCATAATAACCGTCTGAAATCTTTTAAAGAACTAGGACAATACAAGCAAAATGATAAAAGATTATTATCAGATCAATTTTTGGATGATGATGATGCTTCACTGGGCGTCCGCGTATTCATCTAGTCAACAACATTCACCATGTTCTGGAGCTCTTCCCATATGGGCTTGTACACATCCTCTGCCTATGCACAACAGATTTTCCCTCAAAACTTAAGGAAATAACATCTATGCTGCAAATCAGAACAACAAATAATCACAACCACAACTACAACCAGTAAGTAATGCAATAGGCGCATCATCGATTTTAGAATCCGACAAACATATGGACACTCTGCTGACTAGGAACCTCACCTAACATGCCGACCATCACCATAAGCGTCCTTCACAATCACAAATTCTACCTCTAGTTGTTCCTTTATCTGTTTCAACACGTTTTAACAGTGTTTAACTTGTTATTAAACCTTTTCAAACTAAAGTGTAAAAAGGCCCAGGTAACACGATATTAAACAAGATTCCACAAAAAACTTGAACAACCAGAAAGTAAAACTTGCAGAAAATAAAGATAGAACACGAAAAGGCGACCACTTCTAAAAACAAGAGAGGAGTACAAGATACTTATGTCTTCAACAATAAACTGTAGATCTACAAATAATTATTCAAGAAACTTCAACTCGCCTACTAGAAATCACAAGTGTAAGAAACCCATTATTCTTACAGTAGTCACTCAGAAAACATAGACTTCAGAGGCAAAAGTATAATGATATCAGTTTTATAAGTTCATCAAGAGAGATGAAAACCACGTAGCAACCCCTAATATTAAGAGAATAAAAATGGAAAACTCTCTCAGAAGAAAGAAGATTCATCAAAGCCAACACCAAGAATGAAACCGTGCGTGTGGAGTAATGTTATTCATCCCCAGTGTGTTTACAAATACAGTTTAGGTGACTCTAAATGATAGGTTAAATGAAAGGTGAAATTAAATGAGTCATTTAATTTTACCTATAATTTAATGTCACATTAACGTCACCTTGAATGTGTTTGTAACTCCAGTGAGAATGAATAGCATTACTCGTGCGTGTATGTATATCTCTCATCAATAATGCCAAGATCACAGGTTCGAGCCTCAACAAAATGAAACAATAGCAAGTAAATGATACACATTGCATAATCTCAACCAAAAGTCATGGGAGTTTATCTGCATTTTTATCTCGATGAGGACAAATTTTTTACCTCTTCCCCATTATACTAACAAAAGTCAAGAGACTTCTAGCTTATGGTTCAGTCGGACGTGTAGGTTATAAACGGAAGAAAGCACGAAAAGCAGACATGAGATAAGAAATCCATTCATTAACATGAGAAATTTTTACCTCTTCGCCATTATTTATACGAAAGTCAAAAGACTTCTATCTCACGGTTCAATTGGACATGTATGTTATAAAAGGAAGAAAGCACGAAATAGGTGATGTGACGAGATTTGGTTATCCTAACGTACATCACAATTTATATATTTATTTAAAAAGAGAAACATGTGATGTGACGAGATTTGATTGAGTATCAATCAAATAAAAAAAAAAAATTCTCACATCTTTTTTGACACATCAAGATTATATAAATGGCGACGTACAACAAACATTTTTCGTTTTGGTTAGCTCGAGGGCATAGTTTTGGGTACCCATTATGAATTTTGGTTGATTTTCAGTTTGAATTTTTAATATAGTCTCGTGCTTGGAATTTATTATCCAACGATTCTGTTAATTTTTTTTTTTAAATTACATATATAAAAATGTAGGTATGTGTAAATAATATTAGTCGTGTTAAAATGTACATCACATCTTTCAAATTTGTTTATCAACAAATGATGTAATAAGATTTAATTGAATTAAAATTTCATCAACCATATTAAAGGAAATTCCTCCATTTTCTTTTTGACGAAACATCAATTTGTAAAAGATTATATAAATAGTGATGTACAACAATCATTTTATAAATAATATATAGTAAGTATGAATATCACTTCTTGTAATTCAACATGTCTATGCATAATTTATCCAATGATTTTCTATCGTACATGGACAGCCTTTCTTTTGTTACTTTGAAAAAAGCTCTTATGTGCCGATAATTTTCTACTGGATTATAAGATGGAGAAAAATGAATATAATTATTGAACTAATTTACATTAGTAGGTATGTCTAAGTTATTTCCATTAAATGCTTTTCAAGAGGTGTCATTCATAAGTTTTGAACAAAAAAATTTCACAAGATATAATTATTTATAGATATGACTCAATTATTTTTGCCATATTTTGGAAAGTCTTCATTAATGTTTTGAACGAAGCATAACTTTTGAAGCATTCGAAGAGAGTGATTTTGAAAAAGTTATTTATTTATTTATTTATTATTATTTTTATTATTATTTTTTTCCTTTTTGTCCAAGTTTCATTCCTTTTTAGGGCAAATATGGTACTAATTGTTTTAGAGAGGGTAAAATTGAGAAAAAAATAAATAAATTGAAAGGCGACAAAAATAATACAACCTAAAATAAATCACGTTGACATTTTATTGACTTGGAACATGAACACGTGAAATTGATGGCATCTTCATGGCAACAATAATACATTTTTTTAAACGGTCACGTTAATTGAAAAAGTTTATGACTAGCGCAATGCTTTTTGCATTGAATAACATTTTTTGTTCGTTAGGAATGTAAAAAGATTTATTTACTTCTTATATTTTAAAATTTCAGTAAAATATTTGTTATTCATCTCAAAGCATGCTATCAAGATATTAAACAAAATAAAATAAAATCATAATCAGATATAAAATATGCTAATTAATTGAATGTTAAAAATAAGAATGCGACAAAAAATATTCAAGATATATATCCCTATACCTTAAAAGAGTCTTATTCCCATTTACTATTCATAGTTGAGTACCTCCCTTTCCCACTTAATCCCTTTAGATACTGTTCATTATCCAGTTTCCACTTTTTCACCACTTTTTTACACCGACTTTTCTCCAAATAAAATATTTTATTTTATCACAAATATCTCTTGTGCTGTCTCAAATTGTGAAATCCCAATTACTCTCTATACGTCTACTGTTCATCTTGCTTTTCTTTCACTGTACTTTTCAAACAAAATAGTCTCCATTTTCTTCTCGATTAAAATAGAAACCCTACAGATCGTCTTTCCATTCTCCTCTCTTTCTCGTCGATAGATTTGCAGATTAACGTGGTATTAAAGGTAAATTCGTTCGTGTTTTTGTTTGATTTCTATATTTCATTTAATTTTTGTGTTTTCGTTTTTTACACTACCTATTTTTCGTTTTTTTTTGTCGTCTTTTTTGTTTCCGTTTCGCTCATTTCCTTTATTGATCTTTCAGGGTTTCGTTTTGTATTGTCTACGGGTATTGATAATAGGTAAGTTTTCCATTTTTTTTTTCCTGCAAAACCTAGAAATTTGAATTTAGGATTGTTACTTCTATTGAAATTGTTGTTTCATTTATGTTTTTTGAACCTGTGTTTTGAATCTGTTTTTTTTTTTTTGGTTCTGCGTGGAGAATACACTGTAAATATGAAGCATTTTCAACTGTTTTCCTTTATTGTTAATTTGGTTAATTTGTATTATTTTATTGCTTGCTTGTGAAATTTGTTGTGGGTTTTTTTTTCGATCTCGCAAAATTAGCTCACACAGTAACATTAGAAATTAAAAATTGGGAAAAGTTCGTGATGTAATTCACTCTCTGAAATATTGGGTTCGGCAGTGGTTTGGCTCTCTGCAAGTAGTTTTTTTAATCTCTTTGCAAACATTTTTGATTTTTTCCATATCCATATCCATTTCCAATTCCTACACCCACAACACAATGTCATTCTCAATTTAAAGCTACCTAAAAAATAAACCATAAATACTTAGTTTGGTAATATAGCAGAATCTTTTGTGGACTTGAGTTATATTCGGATGTAAGCATATGCAAGTGATGAATGAGGTATTTGTTTTTCTTTTTTTTTTTTGGAAGGTATGAATGAGGCGTTTGTATGTGTGCAATTGAGGTAATCTTGGGAAAATGGTGTAGTGTAATAATAAATTGTATTGCAAGATAGGAATAATAAAGTGATTTGTATCTATTGGACAGGGAAAATAAGATACGTAGTTGAAGTGAACTACATTTTTTTTATAGCATTGATGAGATAGTGTTGGTGTTTGAAGAAGTATTGTGTGTTAGATTTAATTTCCCAGTTTCAATTAGTTTTGATAAGATAGTGTTGGTGTTTCAAGAAGTATTGTGTTAGATTTAATTTTCCTGCTTACACTATGTTGAGTAATATCAGAATACATAAAATTCATGGAAGTCAAATTACCCAAAGGCTTTGTTATGTGATTAGGAATTATTTTTTTCATAACATATTACTTGCCGAAAACGCCATCTAACACTCGATCACTTGACCTGTAAATTGTAGTTATGTCAAGGCAAAGAAAGCCGCATTTTCTACACACAGCTAATTTAGGTGTCAACCTATGCCAATTGAAACGAGATAGGTCTTCGCACAATCTATTTTAAATGTTTGTCATATGTGGGTGTTGAATCCACATAAAGTAGAACCTAAAATACGTCAAAACATACACATTTAATTTAATATGAAGAAGTTTCGAAATACTAACTACTTTCGATAATTTTCTCTCACAAATTAGTACTTTCTTACTAAATATAAATAATAGGACGTCTGTCATTAGTCCACCATTTTATATTTTTCCATTTTGAACTTTATTTGCATTTTTATTTTCATTGATAGTGGAAGTCATAGAATCTAATAATTCTTTTCCGTTTAGAAGTTCATTTCATTTACTTATAAATAATTCTAAGTCAAAATTAACTTTTTGTTTTGTTTCATTTAATATTATTTCAATGTATGTAATTTGATTTATTATAACGCACGTCATTTATGTATTCTATAATATTTTCTCTTCGTTAAATCTTATAGTTCTTTTCTTCCGGTATTTTTAGTTCCTATTGGTGACTTCTTCTAAGTATTAACTCATTCAGTCCTTTGATGGATTCTTCAACAATCCCTACTGATGGAGAATCTACTGTTGTTAAACATAAGACTACTCTTTCAAGCACAAGTAATGCATACAATGCGTTCATTCGCCAACAACGAAACCAAAGACAAAGGGATTGGAGAAATCGAATCAAAACTGGACGTGTTGATTCGCGCAAAAGGGTAACTGGCACAGTATTATCTGAAAGTACTAATTCCAGTTCTACCTATGTGAATGAAGCAATATTACATCACGAAGCTTCTACTTCAAATCAAGAAACAACTGATGTTTTTGAATGTGTAAAACTTGTGAACATACCAACTACCACATATGTATTACCAACATGTACCTATTGTAATTATTGCAATGCACAAAAATTCCATAGAGAAAGTAAAGGTTTTTGTTGTTCGGATGGAAAAGTTAAACTTTGTATGCCCGATTCACCAACTGAATTATATACTTTGTTTACTTCTAAAGAGCCCAGTTCTATGGAATTTAAGAAAATTTCGAGAGGGTATAATAACCATTTTGCATTTACTTCTTTTGGTGTAAAGTATGACAAAGATCTTTTTAAAGCATATAAAGGTATTTATACATTTAGAATTCAAGGTCAAGTATATCATTATGTAAATCAACTTATACCAACAAATAGTACGCCTTGTTATATGCAGTTATATTTTTACGATACGGATAATGAACTTGAAAATCGTATGAAAAATTCAAACAATTTTGTTGAATCTACTCTACTTATCTTAATTGAAATCTTGAAAGTAAATCCTTACAGTAGATTCTTTAGGTCTTTAAGTGATATGAATAATTTGTACGATCATTGTATCCACATAAGATGCCACTCAGGACTTGATCAAAGGGTCTTTAATACTCCTACATCATCTCAAGTAGCTGCTGTATGGGTTGCGGATGATGAAAATGTAGATGTTCGCATTCGTGACATTACTATATATGGTCATTCTGGTGATTCACATAGGGTTCATTATTACTATGGTTGTTATGATCCTTTGCAATATCCTTTACTTTTTCCATTTGGGGAATCTGGTTGGCATGAAGGCATCGAAAGAATTCAAATAAAAAACTGGCAACCTCAGAATTTGCCTCGATGTGTTAGTCTTCCTAGCTCAATTAATTCTGCAGCTGAAATAATCGAAAAAGAAGCTGAAGGTTTGGAAATATATGCTTTACTTTCTTTTCTAACTTTTGCAAACTATATCTTCTAATTTAATATTCAAACTTGTTTATCTTTTCATATGCAGTGCTAAATGGAAAGACGAAACGATCTCGATCTCAAGTCTCTTGCCGAGAACATTATGCATATAAGTTACAAATTAGGCCTTCGGGTAAGTCTATATTACTTCACGCAGGTAGACTTTTCCAGCAGTATGTTGTAGATATGTATGTTAAAATTGAAACTTCTAGGTTAGACTATTTTCGAAATAATCAGAAACAAATCCGTGCTGAAGTTTATCAAGGTATCGTAGATAGTGTTGAAAACGGAGAAACAAGGGGATATAAAATTGGAAGAACATTTGTTTTACCTCAATCTTTTACATGTGGTCCTAGAGATATGTTAAGAAGATATATGGATGCAATGGCTATTGTGCAACGTTATGGAAAACCAGATATATTTTTGACCATGACATGTAATCCAAATTGACCAGAAATTAAACAAGAACTTAAGCACAACGATGAAATTCAAAATCGACCAGATTTGATAGCTCGTATATTCAAAGCTAAATTTGAAGAGTTGAAGAATGATTTATTCAAGGAAAACATTTTTAACCCTATTGTTGCTCAAATATACATGATTGAATTTCAAAAAAGAGGACTCCCTCATGCACATCTTCTTTTAATTTTTAGTTCTGGTCATAAAATTCGTTCTGCTCAAGATGTTGATAGGGTAGTGTCTTCCGAAATTCCTGATAGAAGCAAATACCCACATCTTCATTCTGTTATTATAAAACATAATATGCATGGTCCATGTGGTGAGCTTAATCCAAAAAATGTATGCATGGAACCAAATACTGGTTGTAAAAATAAATATCCCCGAGATTATTGTAATAATACTATATTTGGTGATAACTCGTACCCACTGTATAGACGCCGTAATACTGGCATTCATATTAAAGTTAGAGGTCATATGTTAGATAATCGGTGGGTTGTACCATATAATCCTTATTTAAGTGCAAAATTTGATTGCCATATTAACGTTGAAGTATGCTCTTCTATTAAAGCTGTTAAATATTTGTATAAATATGTATATAAAGGACATGATCGTATTAATTTTTCTATTGAAAATAGTCAAACAAATAAAGAAATTGATGAAATTTCTGCTTATCAATCTGCAAGATGGATCTCTCCACCTGAAGCCATGTGGAGGATTTTTTCCTTCAATTTATCAGAAATTTTTCCTACTGTTTATTCTTTACAACTTCATATTGAAGATCATCAACGTGTAACATATAATGATGAAGATGATTTAATTGCCGTTATTAACAACGAAAATATGAGAAAAACAATGTTGACTGAATTTTTCCGACTGAATGAAACAAATGAGTTTGCTAGAACGCTTTTGTATCGAGATTTTCCAACACATTTTGTTTGGAATGCAAGTCGAAAGATTTGGACTCCTAGGAAGAGACAAATTGTTATAGGACGGATTGTCTCAGCGAATCCATCTGAAGGAGAACGTTATTTCCTTCGTGTACTTCTTAATCATATTAGAGGACCAACATCGTTTGATGATTTACGAAATTTCAATGGGGTTATTGTAACTACATATCGAGAAGCAGCACTTTTACATGGTTTGTTAAGTGGAGATAATCATTGTGAAGAATGTCTATCCGAAGCTATTGTTTACAAAATGCCCATTTCTTTAAGACGTCTCTTTGCTACGCTTTTGACTCTTTGTAACCCTGATCGTCCAAAGTTCCTTTGGGATAAATTCAAAGTTTATATGGTTGAAGATTATGTACATCAAAATATGTCTGTTAAATCTGCTGAAATATGTGCTTTGGAGGATATCAATTCTACTCTAGAATCGTTAGGTAAAAATATAAATGATTACGAAATTGTATCATTTAATGTAAATATAGATGAAAATGAAAGGTTGCAAAGAATGGTTACAGAAGAGACGACTAATTTGAATATTGAAGGGGGATTCAATTATGCAACAAGCTTAAATAAAGAACAGCAATGTGCATACGATACAATCATGGACAGAGTAAAAACCCAATCAAGCGGTTCTTTTTTTATTGATGGTCCTGGTGGAACAGGTAAGACCTTTTTATACAAAGCACTTTTAACTACTGTAAGGTCTCAAAATTTAATTGCTTTGGCAACCGCATCTTCTGGAGTAGCTGCATCTTTATTACCTGGAGGACGGACAGCACATTCAAGGTTTAAAATTCCCTTAGAAACAATTTCTGAAGTTAGCTGTTCTGTTAGTAAGCAATCGGCTTTGGGAAATTTGTTGAAAATGTCTAGGTTAATAATTTGGGATGAAGCGCCTATGATAAATCGTTGTGCTGTTGAAGCTGTAGACAAAATGCTTAGAGATATTACCGATTGTAATATGCCATTTGGTGGGAAAGTGATCGTTTTTGGAGGAGATTTCCGACAAGTTTTACCAGTGGTACCAAGAGGAAAACAAGAAGACATAATGAGAGCTAGTTTAGTATTTTCAGACTTATGGCCTTTGTATTTTCATCTGCCTTTGG